>JAUNZM010000346.1:0-600000 GCA_033459285.1 Clamator glandarius
AGAGGATCAGGTCCCTTCTCATATGAGGAAACCAAAGGACAGGAAAGAGTTGCCTGTCCTGAAGCGAGCTCTGAGGGGAGCCGCACGTATCACCTGCTCTGGTGCTCCAATAGCTGTGCCATGTTGCCATAAATAATAAAAGCCAGCAGCTTTTCCATTAAAAAGGACTGTGGCACCTCTGTCTGCTCCAGGTCCTTTCTCCTACAATGAAGTAGGTTGCTTTCTCAGCACTATGCCCACTCACCTTCACCAAAATCATAAGGAAACTTCCAGCCCTGGTAAAGCCTATAGGTTATTACCTTCTCTTAATATTCCACATAAGCAATAATGATATCCCGAGGAAGAAACTGAGAGCAATTAAGAGAGACTTCAGGGCCCTGGGAAGAATGGTAAAGGGCTCCAGAGCACAATTAGTGTTTACCTCTGCTATTCCAATTACAAGGAATGAAGAGGGAGAAAACAAGAAAAATCAGATCATTAATACCTAGCTCCAGACCTGGTGTGAGGAGCAAAACTTTGCGTTCAGTGACCATAGACTGGCCTACACACCTCTAGATTTCCTTTCCAGGGATGGGGCACACTTGTTCCCTACGGGTGTAATAAGGCTGTCCAAAATCTAGCAAGGCTTATTAATAGAGCTTTAAACTAGATGTGAAGGAGGAGGAGGATAAAATTAGGCTTGACAAAAAAGAGCCAGGAAACAGCACTCCAGTGCCTGAAAGATGGTGTACTGGTGAGGACCTCCAGTACATCACCTCAGAGAGAGTGTGGGCAAGTACATCTAGGGACAAAAAAGGTGTAAACAGCACTGATGGGTTAGATAATTTAAAGACTAGTCATTTGGGAAGGAAGACTATTCCCTTTATGAGTACTGTTGGATTTACAGCCCAATTGAAGTGCATCTACACCAATGCATGCACCATGGGCAATAAACAGGAGGAATTGGAAGCTATTGTAGGACAATGAGGCTATGACATAGTTGCCATTGCAGAAATGTGGTGGGATGACTTGTATAACTGGAGTGCTGCTATGGTGGGATATAAACTCTTCAGGCGGGATAGGAAAGGTAGGAGAGGTGGTGGGGTAGCCCTCTATTTTAGAGAATGCTTTGGCACTCTTGGGCTTGATAATGGTGATGATAGGATTGAGTTTCTGTGGGTAAAAATCAGAGGAGCCCACAAAAAGGCAGATATTGTGATGGGAGTCTGTTATAGATCACCTACCCAGGAAGAAGAGGCTGACAATTTTTTTACAAACAACTGGGAGAAGTCCCAAGATAGCTAGTTTTTGTCCTTGTGGGAGACTTTAACCTACCAGATGTCTGCTGGAAGTACAATACAGCAGAGAGGAAGCAGTCCAGGAGGTTCCTGGAGTGTGTGGAAGACAATTTCCTCACACAACTGGTGAAAGAGCTGACAAGGGAAGGTGCCCTCCTAGACCTGCTGTTTGTGAACAGAGAAGGCCTTGTGGGAGATGTGATGGCTGGAGAATGCCTGTGCAAAGCAGTCATGAGATGGTAGAATTCTCAGTTCTAGGCGAGATAAGGAGGGGTAGCAGAACAGCCACCTTAAACTTCCAGAGGGCAGACTTTGGACTGGAAAATATCCAGTCTTTATTGTGTGTAAAGGGAACAACTGTGAGAAAGGATGAGGACAAGGCTGAGGTACTTAATGCCTTCTTTACCTCAGTCTTTAATTGTAAGGAAAATTTTTCCCTGGGTATACATGAGCTAGAGGAGCAGTACAAAGCTCCCATAATCCAAGAGGAAGTGGTTAGAGACTTACTTGGCCAATTAGACATTCACAAGTCTATGGGGCCAGATGGGATCTACCCAAGGGTATTGAAGGAGCTGGCAGGCATGCTTGCCAAACCCCTTTTCATCATCTTCCAGCAGTTCTGACTGACTGAGGTAATTCCACTGGAGTGGAGGCTGGCTGATGTTGTGCTTATTTACAAGAAGGATCACAGGGAGGATCCAGGGAACTACAGGCCTGTCAATCTGACCTCAGTGCCAGGGAAAGTCATGGAACAGGTGATCTTGAGGGCTATCATGAAGCACATGCAAAAGAACTGGGGGATCAGACCCAGTCAACACAGGTTCACAAAAGGCAGGTCTTGCCAAACTAACCTGATCACCTTCTATGACAAAGTGACCTGCTTACCAGATGAGGGAAAGGCTGTGGATGAATCTTCCTGGACTTCAGTAAAGCCTTTGACACAGTCTCTCCCAGCATTCTGCTACGGAAACTGTCACCTCTGGCCTGGACAGGCGCACACTCTCTGTGGTGGAAAACTGGCTGGATGGCCAGGCCCAGAGAGTTGGAAATGGTGTTAACTCCAGCTGGAGGCCAGTTCCAAGTGGTGTCCCCAGGGCTCAGTGCTGGGTCCAGCCCTGGTCAATGTCTTTATCAATGACCTGGATGAAGGCATCGAGTGCACCCTTAGCAAGTTTGCAGACCACATTAAGCTGGGTGGAAGCATGGATCTGCTGGAGGGTAGGGAGGCTCCAAAGGGATCTTAACAGGCTGGACTGCTGGGCTGAGACCAATGGCATGAGGTTTAACACGGTCAAATGCCGGGCCCTGCACTTTTGGGCACAACAACCCTGGGCAGCTACAGACTAGGAGAAGTCTGGCTAGAAAGCTGCCTGGAGGAGAAGGACCTGGGGGTGTTGGTTGGCAGGGACTGAACATGAGCCAGCAGTGGCCCAGGTGGCCAAGAAGGCTAATGACATCTTGGCTTGGAACAGAAACGGCGTGACCAGCAGGTCCAGGGAGGTTATTCTCCCTCTGTACTCGGCACTGGTGAGACCACACCTCGAATCCTACGTTTAGTTCTGGGCGCCTCACCACAAGAAGGATGTTGAGGCTCTGGAGCGAGTCCAGAGAAGAGCAACGAAGATGGTGAAGGGGCTGGAGAACAAGTCTTACGAGGAGACATTGAGGAAGCTGGGTTTAACTTGGGGAAGAGGAGTCCGAGAGGAGTCCGAGAGGAGTCGTCATTGCTGTCTACAACTACTTGAATGGAGATGTCAGAGGTGTGGGTGTCAGCCTCTTCTCCCATGTGACAGGTGACAGGACAAGGAGGAATGGCTTCAAGCTGCACTAGGGGAGGCTAAGTCTGGATATCAGGGAAAAATTTTTCACAGAAAGGGTCACTAGGCACTGGCAGAGGCTTTCTAGGGAGGTGGTTGAGTCACTATCCCTGGAGGTATTTAAAAGACTGTTAGATGACATGCTCAGGACATGGTTTAGTGATTGGTGGTAATGGTTGGACTCGATGATCTATGAGGTCTTTTCCAACTTGGTGATTCCACGATTCTACAATTCTATGAAAATGCATTTTTGAGTCCAGGAATTTTCTTGTAGGTCTTGTGTTCAGCAGGAAAAGGGAATGAAATCTCCCAGGGGAGGTGAAGGGAGGCCATAGGAGCAGCTGTGTGGTGGCCAGGACAGGTCAGGGAAGACAGTACTCAGCCAAGTGATGCTTTATCACCCTCAACTTCCCTCCAGTCCCTAGGTCCGCTTACCCACCTTCATCCCTCTATTGCTCCAGGGTTTTTATTTCTGTTCACACACCTAAACCCATCAGCAGCCCAATATTGTATCCTGGCTCAAAAGCACTGCTGGACAGGTCCTGTATCTGGATGCTGCAGCCACAACCCGCTATGGGCATGGATGCTTGGGAATGTGCATGGATGCTTGGGAATGGACATCCAGAATTCATGGTCTGCAGTCAGTTCAGCCTCGATCTCCCAGATCTCCAGTCAAAAGTCAACAGGGTAAACTTCCAAACAGGAAACTTCCAAGCAGCACCTCTCCCTCTGAACCACCACATCCCTTGCATTCTTGGGAGCTGTGGGGTCATGGTGTGCTCTATGGTGTCTCAGCACTTCTGCCAGCAAACCCAAAAGTTTTAAGGAGCTCAACATGGCCAGGATGCAGCATCTGTCCAGAAAGCCAGAGAACAGAAAGGTCAACTCCAAGAGCTGTTGCTGATGCCTCTAATTAAAACACACCAGCCTGAACGCGAGCAAAACTCATGTGAGCAAAACCCAGCTGGCAAGGGAAGGAGACTGAATAGATGGGTGCTTTTTAAATCTCCAATTCTGTGATTTTGTTTGCTAAGGCTTTGAACATGCTCATCTTTGCTCTGCTGATGGGGTCAGCCTCTTCGTGATTAAACTCTGCTCTGCACACAGCTTGCATCTTGGTGGAGCGGTGCCCTTAAGCATCGCAGGCTTTCAGAGGGAATTAGGAATAATTGCAATGATTCTTTATGGTGTTTACAAAGCAAACAGTAGAAAGTGAAGGAAATTTCAGTGCTCAACAACACTGTTACATAGATGGGCTCTCCTGCAGCTGGCTGGCACAGCAATAGTGAATATTGGCTTGTACCTTCAGGTCTTTTAATGCCCAGCATCCTATTGTCTGCCGTTTCTATCCTCCCAAGGTGCAAGCAACACATCCTGACTGCTCCGTCGTCCTCTATTTCCAAGAGCAAGAAGCTGAATGTCTGGAGATTCTGAGAAGTGAAAGTCAAATGCCAGCCCCCTCGGGGCACCCTGGGCAGCAAGGTGGGTGTGAGACTAAACTCAGTGGGCATGGGACTAATCTCCCTCGGGAGGAGGGGAAGAATTTGCAAATGGGGTCTTTGGAGGCTAATCCATGATTTGAGGTTGCAGAGCACACGTGGGTGCAGAATAGGGGGTGTTTTGAGCAAAATGGAGAACAGCACCAAGGTGAAGGCTAAGAAGTATCTTCAGAGAGGCACAAAAGATGCTGCTGCTGCAGGGACAGAATGGGGCTGGGATTGCAGCTGGGGGTAGGGGTGTTCTGGTGGATGCAAACAATCACAAGGGCTGAGTCCCCATGGCTTATGGCACACGATAATGAAGGGATGGTCCATGTGCAAGCAGAGCCTCCTGCCCCTCTCCCATACCCCCTCCACTGGTACTGTGGGGTCAGGCAGGGCTGCGGGCACACACGATGCAGAGCTCTGGCCATCAGCTGACATGCACACAAGGCGTGTCACCATTTCATGCCTCCTTCCCCTCCTAACATGAGCCAGCAGTGGCCCAGGTGGCCAAGAATGCCAAAGGCATCTTGGCTTGAATCAGAAACGGTGTGGCCAGCAGGTCCAGGGAGGTTATTCTCCCTCTGTACTAGGCACTGGTGAGACCACACCTCGAATCCTGTGTTCAGTTCTGGGCCCCTCACTACATGAAGGATGTTGAGGCTCTGGAGCGAGTCCAGAGAAAAGCAACGAAGCTGGTGAAGGGGCTGGAGAACAAATCTTATGAGGAGTGGCTGAGAGAGCTGGGGGTGTTTAGCCTGGAGAAGAGGAGGCTGAGAGGAGACCTCATTGTTCTCTATAACTGCCTGAAAGGAGGTTGTAGAGAGGAGGGTGCTGGGCTCTTCTCCCAAGTGACAGGGGATAGGACGAGAGGAATGGGCACAAGCTCTGCCAGGGGAGATTTAGGCTGGACATTAGGAAAAAATATTTCACAGAAAGGGTCACTGGGCACTGGCAGAGTCTGCCCAGGGAGGTGGTTGAGTCACCTTCCCTGGAGGTGTTTAAGGTACGGGTGGATGAGGTGCTAAGGGGCATGATTTAGTGTTTGATAGGAATGGTTGGACTCGAAGATCCAGTGGGTCTCTTCCAACTTGGTTATTCTATGATTCTATGATTCTGTGATTCTAATTCAGTTGGTTTTAATGCTAAATGTGTTTTCAGCAAGCTAATTTTTATGCATCTTGGACTTTTAAACCAATTTACTAATTGAAAACCAGTTTTAAAGTGCTGCTTTTGTACACTTTTTTGTTTAAATTGCATTTCAATTTCCATCCAAAAGCAGCTTGGCTCAAATTCTGGGTGAAAATTATCACCTAGTGAATCAGAAATGCATCATTCAAGGAGGTTCAACAAACACAAATATGAAAATGAAGCCTCTCAATAAATGCATGTGAAGGTGATTAATTGGTTAAGTTTACTGCAGAGAGGTAATGTATGATCCAGCTTTGCACTGAAAAGACAAGTTGAGTGGAGAAGGTGCATTTTCCAGCTCAGCTTGTGGCAGCTGGAGAGAAGGAATCCCACTGTAGGGAAATAACCAAGAAGCACAAATGTGTAATTAAAGACAGTGTTTAATCCCAAGTCTCCTGTTTGACTGCTGCCTCCGCTGCCCACCCGAAATCCATTTGTCCTTTCCCCTTGCTTGCTTGTGCCAGTGTGGGGAGGGTCCTGCTGAGAGTGTGACATGAAGTGACAATGGAGGAGAAGACTCAGGTGCCCTGGAGATGGTGGCAACATAGTATGAAGGAATAGGGGGACATCAGGCTCCAGAATCCTGCTAGGGAACCCACAATGAGGCCCTAATACTGCATAAAGATTGGGTTTGTAGTGCTCTTGCTTAAACATCTGGTCTGGTGCTCACAGCATTTACTGCTCTGGAATAGCTGGGAAGAAATACCTGCTGATGAGCTGCAATTTATCTCTTTTGGAGATCATCAGAGATCAGCAAGAGCATCAAGGAACAGGATGGCAGCCCTGGCAGGTCTGCATAGAATTAACCAGTAGAAATGATAAGCAGAAAATCCCCATCAAAGTTTACTCTTTTCGGCCATATTAAGAAGATCACAAAGATAATGTTGATGTTGGGATGAGCCCTCTGTTGGGAAAATTGGAATAAAGCAGGTAGCTCTGGCTCAATCCAAACCAAACACCTCAGGCTGGCTGGGAGCCTGAGGGCAGTGGATAATGTGAGGATGTGGTGGCCTCTGGGGACCAAAAGGATATGGACACTGACAGCACAGCTCCTGCCTGTGAGGTCTGCAATGAGACATCTTGTTAGTTCCCTTGCTTGTGTTTGGGTTTTTTTCCTATCCACCCAGAAATTGCCTCCATCACCTCTTGTCCATGGGAGAGAAGTTCCAGTTTTGCACAACTCTAAGAAATGTGATGTGGTTATTTTTGGTTGGTTTTTTTTTTTTTTTTGGATGCTACAGCAGCCCTGGAGAGGGGAAACAGAGTGGATAGGGGAATTTAAACCTTCTTGTCCCACTTGTAACGGATAGGTGACTTAAATTCTTGGGAATGCACTGCAGAGCTGCATGACTCCCAGCTCAAAATCTGTGCCTGGAGCTGCTCCTCTGGCTCTCGACTGAGTGGTCCCACAGCACTCATCGTGCTGGACAAGCTTGTCAAGAGATGCATTTACAGAGAAGAATAGCTCTGCTGTAGAAACATCCAGATATTTTGCTCAGACCCCAAGAAATGAATCATAGAATTGTGGAATGTTTCAGGTTGGAAGGGACCTCAAAGTCCATCTGGTTCCATCCCCTTCCCAGGGGCAGGGACACCTCGCACTGGATCTGGTTACTCCAAGCCCCATCCAACTGGCCTTGAAAACCTCCAGGGATGCAGCAGCCACCACTTCCCTGGGCCACCTGGGCCAGGGCCTCCCCACCCTTACAGGGAAATATTTCTCCCTAAGATCTCACCTCAGTCTCCCCTCTTTCAGATTCTAACCATTCCCTCTCATCCTATCCGTGCACTCTCTGATCAAGACCCCCCTCTTCAGCTTGCCTGGAGCCCCTTTCCATACTGGAAGGTACTGGAAGAGCAACTGCTCTCAGCAATGGTCCCAACAGCTGTGGTCAGTTCACTTAACCTCCAGAGCAGAAATTAAGACATACCTTAACATTGCAATGACAGCCCTGCAAATCCCTCCTGAAAAGCCTGGCCTGGTACCTACAGATCACTCCTCTGAAAGCAGAGAAAACTAATTAGACTTATCTGAGTCCACATTCCCTGGGTGGGAATAGATGTGCTTCCAGGCTAATAACGCATACCTACAAGGTTAATAATGCCTATGTGCACTGAGGAGAGCTGGCCTGAAGTGCAGTGGCTGTTTCTCATCCTGGTGTGCTGCTAATTCTTCAAGGCACCAAGTCTGCTCAGTTGTGCGTGTTTCCAAGGCAATTGGAGAGTGACTTAAAGATAAACTTAGTGCTAGAGAGAGAATTGTAGAATCATAGCAAGGTTTTGGTTGGAAGGGACATCAAAACACATCCAGTTCCACCCCTGCCATGGACAGAGACATCTCCCACTGAATGCGATTTCTCCAAGCCCCATCCAACCTGGCCGTGAACCCCTCCAGGGATGGGGCAGCCACCACTGCTCTGGTCAACCTGGGCCAGGGACTCCCCACTTTCACAGGAAAATATTTCTTCCTAAGATCTCATCTAAGAGAGAAGTAAAACAAGTTTAACTGATTGCTGTCCAGCAAGTCTCACAGTGCTTTCTCCTCTCCATCTCTGGGCTGGAGAGACATCCCAAGCTGAGCTACCACGGCTGCTGGCTGCGGAAATACACTGCAAACCTGCATTATTTTAGATACCACCCTGAAAGTCCTTCCTGCACCTTACCCCCCTCCTCCCCCAAACCCTAGGAACTCTAGGTCTGATTGATGTAGATCCAGGAAATACCAGGTCCTGTCTCAGTGTGGGGCCAAAAGGAGAGCTCAGCACTGGGGGAGCTTGTTCCCAGAACTGGAGCCAGGATTCTCCTAATTCTTGTGTGGGTACGTTATGGCTCCATAGATCCCTGATGACTGGGCACTCTCTGCTCTCCTGTTACAGCTGTGGGCTGTGCCTGGGGACAGGGGGCGGGGGGGGGGGGGTGGAGGGGGGTGGAGACAGAGGCGGGCGCTGTGTGTGTCTCCAATGTGTTCCTTCCCAGCAGCACTAACCATCTTGTCCCTCCTCAGGCTGCCTGACAGAGTGGGATGGAGTGAGCTGCTGGTCAGCTGTGCCTGTTGGTGAGTCCCAAGCTGTCAGCTGCCCTGACATCCTCCACATCTTCAAGAAGTCCAAAGGTGCAGTGTCCTGAATCCAACATGGACTGCTTATCCCCTGAGATGCACTCACCCCTGCCCATCTGGGACCCTTGTGCCACCCCAGATGTTCTCCTCTGGTCCCCCAGCTGCTGCCTTGCCCAAAACTTGGCACATGTTGCAATCCAAGCAGGAAAAAGCAGAAATGCAGGTTGCTGCCATGGCAGGAAAGCCCACAGATCCTTCCATCACCCAGTACCATGCATCCTCTGTCGGCAGAGCCCTTGGAGATGCCATCTTCCAGTGGGGTGGCACTAGGACAGTTCCCTACTCGCTCGGTGCCTTCCTTCCCCCACCAACCTGATCATAGAATCATAGAATCACAAGGTCAGAAAAGACCTTTGAGTTCATCAAGTCAAAGCATCCCTGTCCACTACTAAACCATCCGTGACCACCTCATCTGCCTGACTTTTAAACACTTCCAGAGATGGGGACTCCACCACCTCCCTGAGCAGCCTCTGCCAGGGCCTGAGAACCCTTTCCATGAAGACATTTTCCCTGATGTCCAAGGATGGGAGGGAAAGGGCAGCCAGACCATGCGGGTACCACACTGCTGTCACAGTTAGGATGCTGATGCTGGGATTTAGACACTGTCCCAGAGAGGAAGATACTGTCCCCAGGCTGCCTGTTTGAGGATACTGTTGCAGAGGCAATGCTCGTGGCTCTCAAGAGGTTCTTTCTTCTTGTGGCAGCACTGATCTGGAGGAACTGCACTGAGTTAGGATGGAGCTTCCCCAGCCCCCCCTACTACAATGCCTGTGAGCTGGAGGCCATTGGCAGCACTAACGACACTGAGGCCAAGGCAAGTGGGTCCCTTGGGAGTGTGGGCAACCTCCTAGCATCACCCTGTCCCATGTCAGCCTATGCCATTGGGAAATGAAAAACAAAGATGTTTTGGGGATCTCTCATAGGCCTCGCCCTCATTGCTGGGCTGCCTGAGCTTGGCTGGGCACAAGTCCAGCCTGAGCAAGGGTTATGGCATCACCTTGTCATCTCCCTGCCCATAGATCAGCACCTCCCAGCCCACCCTGCCTCACTTTACTGATGCTTTCCCTTCCAGAAAGGCTATTTTGTTACCATAAAGATGCTTTACACTTGCGGCTACTCCACATCCTTGGCAGCCCTGTTCCTGGCCATCGTCATCTTTTCCTGCTTCAGGTAGGGCTTGGTGCTGGCTGCTCCATGGACTGGAGCTGGAGGAAAGCAGGGTAAATCATGAGCAGGGTAAATCGCCTCCCAGAGCAGCCAGGTTCCATCCCTGCCAACACGGATAACCAGGGAGGTAGGAGATAAACTGCAGCATTGTTCTTTTCAGCTGACACAAGGACTTTAAACCCCTAGGTTGCCCTTTCTATCTCTGTTTCTGCAGCCCTTGCTTTGCTACAGAAGGATGCTCTCTGGTGGTGGCTGGAGGATGTTCCCCTGTGCACCTCATCCCCAGGCAGCAGCTTTGAGCATAGCACAGCCCAACACTGCCCTTCATGATTTCAGAGCAGGAAATCTTTCTCCAGGGCTTCCTGCTTGACCATCCCCAACACATGGTCCCCTAGGCTGATGTCCACACAGTGAATCACAAAATCATGGAATCATTAATGCTGGAAAAGACCAGCCAACTGGTTGGCTTATCAGTCTAACCACCAGACCAACACCACTGTGCCTGCTAAGTCATATCCCAAAGTGCCACTTGTACACGTGTTTTGAACACCTCTGGGGAAGGAAACTCCACCACTTCCCTGGGCAGATTGTTCCAATGCTTAACCAAAGTGGGTACTGAAGGAGGATCTTCTCTGCCCACCTGCTCCCTCTGCTTCTCCCTGGCCACAGTTATCTTCCTCCCATAGGAAGCTGCATTGCACCAGGAACTCCATCCACATCCACTTCTTCTGCTCCTTCATACTGCGGGGGGCTGCTGTGTTCATCAAAGATGCTGTCCTCTTCTCAGATGAGTCCATCGACCACTGCACAATGTCAACGGTAAGGTGCTGAGCCCCAGCATGGTGCAGGAGCAAGCACCATGTGCTGAGCTGCATTTGCAGCAGATTTAACAATGCAAAGAGGAGGGAGAGAAAGTCTGAGAGCATGAGGAGGGAAGGCTGGCTCACGTGGACTTCAGGAACTTCATGAGAGCATCTCTGCATGGTAACTATCTGCAGGGAGCATGTTCTGCCCTCAAAGTTCTCCCTGGTCTCTGAGAATCTCACAGTAGGTGTAAAGCTCTGCCCAACCCCAGCAGAACAAGAGAACAGCCCTTGTGCTGCTGGAGGCACAGATTTAGGGTTGTCAATAAGAATAGAAACCCCTGTGTGCAGCCCAGATACAGCACAGTGGACACCCGCAGACACAGAGTTCTAAAGGTGCAGCATCCCAGAGCATCATAGGTCTCCTCTAGTGGCTGGAAGGGGAGATGGATCACTCCCTGTGCCCCAGGACACAGTTGACACCAACCAGCACTGCTGAGCATTTCCCCTTCCTGATCCTTACAGGTGAACTGCAAAGCAGCCATTGTCTTCTTCCAGTACTCAGTCCTGGCCAACTTCTACTGGCTGCTGGTGGAGGGCATGTACCTACAGACCCTGCTGCTGCTCACCTTCACCTCTGACAAGAAGTACATCTGGTGGTACATCCTCATTGGCTGGGGTGAGTGTGAGGCCTCACAGCACATCATCTCCCTTCCAGACACTGACACAGTCTGTGGGTAGGCACCACTTCTGGGTGTTGCCTGGACTAACTTCTCCAAGATCTTCCCGGCCAAAGGTCTGTATACATGGTACTCTCATGGCTGCTCTCAGCATGTCCCTCTACCCCAGCTTCTCTCTGCATGGTCTTTCACTTGGTGGGGCACCCAGCAGCTCCTTGCCAGGCCCTGGAGCTGACTGGGCAGCATGGCCTGATCTTTGCCCTCATGGAGAGAATTCTCACTAACACTGACCAAAGAACCTTCTTGGCATCTGCTGCTGACCCATCCTGAATATGGTTGAGGTGGAAACTATCCTGAATATGGTCAGAGTAGAACAGAGACAGGTCCTTCCTTCTTCCCACATGTATCTGGGGCTGGAAACAACAATCTTGGATGCCTGGGTTGGATGTAAGAGCACAAAGAGGGGCAGGAGGGTGGGCAGGAGGTAACACATAGGCAGACACCTCACTTCAGTGGATACCACCTCCTTTAGAAACCTGGATAAGGGGGAAAGGCTGTCACCTTCCTGTGACCTCCAGACCTGACTCAGGCACATGGTTTTGGGGAGAAGGTATGGAGGGGAGGCATGGGGGCTCCACAGAGACATAGGTGACTGCATCCCTACTCTGTTCTGTCCTTGCAGGTGTCCCCATGCTGACAGTCTGTGTGTGGGTGGTCACCAGGCTGCAGCACGACAACTATGGGTAAGAACAGCCATCCCTCATCTTTCTCTAGGCCAGCTCAGCCACTTGTGCCCCAAGCACATCCAAGGGATGGACCTTTTGCTCAGAAGGCTCAGGAGGGGAGAAGGGGGGGCTGCTTTATTTCAATACTATTTCTGTTTTCTGGTGGAGCCCATGCTAAGGCAGGGCCCATCATCACAAGTGCTGTGCAACTGGGACATGGGGGTGGCAAGGGTGGCAGGGAGAGACCCAAGCTAAAAGGGTAACAGTAGGAGGTGGAGTCATTCCTCCTCTCCCATAGGTGCTGGGACGACTACACCAGCCCGTACAGGTGGTTAATCAAGGCTCCCATCCTCCTGGCCATATTTGTAAGTATGTTCCCTCAGCATCCCAGCCCCAGAGCCGGGGGTCTCATATGGGTAGGGGGAACCCAACCAGGGGTCTGTGAAGAGCCTAAGACACAGCTTCCTGTGGCAGGTGAACTTCCTTATCTTCCTCAATGTCACCAGGATGTTAGCACAGAAGATCTGGTCCCCAGACATCAGAAAAAACTACAAGCAGCAATACATGTAAGGGCAACCTTGGGCAAGCGGGACCTCCTCTCAGCCCCAGAGCAGCAGTGACCTTTTCTTGGTAGAGGAGAACCATGCTTGCAGCCTCCAAGACCCACCTTTCACAGTAAACCTGTTTTGGGTTAAGACCAAGCTCTTGGGAAGGCTTGTCTCCAAGGCAGCATTGCCTGCACCCCAGCCCCTACTCACACCATGACTCTCTGCAGGAGGCTGACAAAGTCCACACTGCTCCTTATCCCTCTCTTCGGGGTCCACTATGTGGTGTTTGCACTCTTCCCCAAGCACATCGGTGTGGATGCCCGGCTTTACTTCGAGCTGGTCCTCGGTTCCTACCAGGTATAGACTGGGGGAGATGGGTGGGCATCTATGCCACATGTACCCATCCTGTCCCATCCCAAAAGATACTTGGACATGCTGCTGGGACTCTGCACTCTTTTGGGAGAGGACTGTGTCCCAGGCATGCTTCAAACATCAGGGACAAAGCACAAGGGTTGTGTTTGGGTGAACAGCTTGCACTAATCTCATACTCCTACCTCCCATGGTTTGGGGTAAGTGGTGGGAGGATCCCAAATGCAAGCAGAAGGTGAATACAGAGGCATCTAGACTATTTCCTCCAGTGACATTTGCTCTTTCCATTCTTTTCAGGGGTTCCTGGTGGCCCTGCTCTACTGCTTCCTGAATGGAGAGGTGTGTGTGCGTCCCCAAACAAACCCTTGGGCATCACAGCCACACAGATGGGCACAGACACCCTCAAGTGTGCACCCCGATGTGCACCACACACAACCATGCATGTGTGCACCCCGGGCATACAAACACTCTCAAGGATATGCCCTGATGAGTGCTGCATGCACACAACCATGCATGTGTGCATCCCTGGGCATGCAGAGACCCTTGAGGGTGCACTGTGATGTGCACCACACACACACAACCATGCATGTGTGCAGCCCTGGGCATGGAGACACCCTAAAAAGCTCCCCGCAATGAGTGTTGCATGCACACAAGCATGTGTGTGTGAACCCTTGGGCATGCAGACATGGATGGGGTTCCCCACCCTCTTGCACTCCAAATCCCTTGTCAAGGCCAGAGTGCAGTTCCTGCCACTCTGCTGGGTGTTGCTGGGTGCCCCAGGGTGGCAGTCTGTGGTGTCGGTTCAGGTCCAGTTTGAGATCAAGAGGAACTGGAGAAAGTGGCAGTCATCCAGGGAGAGCAACATCTTCAACCTGGCAACTCAAGACTTCACAGCGTGATAAGGAAGTTGTTCAGGGGGAAATACCACCCCAAGGACCATGGTGGTGATGCAGCTCCATGGCTACAGTCCCCAAAGCACAACAGAAAGGATGTTGTAGGTTCTGGGTCTGGCATCCTCAGATAATGGTGTGAGTAGCTGTTGGGAAAGGCTCTGGGTGGTGACAGCTCTTGTGGATCCATGATGGTGTCTCACCTGCCCAAAGCTCCCTTCATTGTTTGGTCAGTGTTTTCATCAGAAGAAAGATAATTCCTTCACCTTTTCTGGTCCAGGACTGGGTAGGAAACACAAATCTCATTTCACAAAGGACATCTGGCATTTTTTATTTGTGATTAGAATGAAGACTCAAGTGGCCTCAATGTTGAGAGGGTTTTTTTTTTCCTTTTTCCTTTGATTACAAGCCATTTCCCCTATTGGAATACACCCAGACAGAGCGTCCAGGAGCCATTCCAGGGTGGGAGAAGCAAAGACAGAGACAGAAAAAAACCTGACAGCTCTCTACGGGAGACCCCCAATGGTCTCATGACTCAGATCCAACTGATTGCCCATTCCCTTTCTCCTATGTCTATTGCTTCCACTGCCAGGAAGATGGTCCATCACCCTTGCTATGCCAGCTCAGAGGAGCTCTGTCCCTCTCCAGAGTCTTTCACCAGAGGGACGGGGTGCTTTGCAGGCAGCATGTCTCACCTATCGTCACTGGGGAATTGTTTTTCTGGAACTAACAAGATTTTGGAAAAAAAAAAAAAACATCTTCTTCTGAAATCCAGCATCACTTTGCAGAGGTTTGATTTGCTCTACACACCGTGAGAACTCACTGTCAGGCTTGCTAGAGGGTGAGAACCCTGCCAATAACTGCCTGGCAATACTCCCAGGGGAGGAATATCCACTTTTTCTCTGCCTGGTGAAGCAGCCAGGCTCTGGACATGGGCATGGAGAGGAGATGGAGGGGGAAGGAAAAGGAGAGCACAAAACAGGTGCAAAACGGGCTGTCTCAGAGGTGCTGGAGTGCCCTCTGGGTTGGAGTTGCCACCATAATGCCACAATCTGCCCCTTTTACACTCCTAAGCACCCTTCACCCTCCCTGAGGAGAGCTCCTCTCTCAGTAAATGCTGTCTCCATGCTGTCTCCTGTCTCAAATGCCAATTCTCCAAACCTCCTGACCTCTTCTACCCACATCGCATTCCCAAGACCCGAGCCACCCAATCTCCTCTCACACTTCCTGGGTTGTAATTTCTCTGTGTAGCCATATGTCCTTCCTTAAATAAAACCTATGGGATGGCCATTTTCCAGACTGCATGATCTCCAGAGATTTCATCTGGTCTCACAAAGAGGTGTTAAGAGAGAAACCTACACTTGTCTGAGGTGGGATGGAAGGTGCTTTGTTAAACAACAGCCTGTGTTGCTGGCCAGGAGACCTCCAGAGGAGCATGGTAGCTGTCAAAGAAATGCTTGCCTCTGGCCACGAGGAACTCACAGGTGAATAAACATCTCTCTCCATCATTAGTGAGGAAGATGCCGTTTCAGCAGGGATGTGAGGCAGACAGCACAGTGGATTGCACCAGGGCTGGGGATTCTCAGTAGAAATGTCATCGTTCATAGAATCATGGAATCATTTGGGTTAGAAGGGACCTCAAAGCCCATCCAGTTCCAAGGGCAGGGACACCTTCCAATGGCCCAGGCTGCTCAAAGCTCCATCCAACCTGGCCTTGGACACCTCCAGGAATGGGGCATATGGCATAGTTGCCATAAAGCTTTGAAAAGCATCACATTTTGCGTTTATTAACAACTGGAAATGGGCCTTTCTGGGTAATAAAACTGTGTCACAAATGACCTGTTGGGGTTCACTGGACATCAATCCCATCACCTCCGTGGTGCATGGCAGAGCCTACAGAGGCAGCAGCTCAGCGTGGTTGTGGGAGGGTTGCTGTGCCACCACCACAGGGACCAAGCATCACTTTCAGTCTGCATGAAAGGGGTTCAGAAGGGTTTGCTGCATCTCTAGCATGGACTGTCTCCTGCAGCTGGGATAGCTGAGTTTTCCCTATCTCCTGACCCGAGGTTACCGGGGGTAGCCTGGCCCCACCATATCCTGCCCTGCCTTGTCCTGCTCTCGAGCAGAGGGGTATCCTGGAGAAGGTGGGTGTCTTGGCTGGAGCCATTGGGTGGCACTGTGGCCACACCACACCACTCTAGGCACTGACACTGGATCCAGGGCGTCAGCCCTGGAGCACACACTGTCCACACAGATCCCTCTGGACACTGGCTTAGCCGGCATGGAGGGACTCTGAGGCTGCCAGCTGGGGGCCCTGGGTGCCAGCACCCAGTGACTCTGCTCGGGCCTCTGAGAGCACCCAGGGAGTAAGGTAAAGGGCCACACCACATCGGGGAGTGTCACCCAGCCCCGCGCGTGTCCCATGGCTTCAGCAAGATCTGGGATCCCCTCAAGGTCCCCCTCTGTAGCCCTGGGCAGATGAGGGTTAAGCAGCAATAGGGGTGGGAGCAAGGCTCAAGGCTGGTGAAAATGCTGGCAAATAAACTCCAAGACTCATTTTGGAGTTTTAGAAAGCAAACCTCCTTTAATCAGGCCTGGGCAACAGGAGGGAGTGACTTCCATCAATTATGTGCAGAGAGACAAGAGCTGGGACAGAAAATACTTCCCACTTACATGGATAAATTCAGAAATCTAACGCATCTTCTGTTCATTTCCAAGGACTAATTCCAGTGTTATTATCAACTTCACGACAGTTAAAACTCCTGCTCTTTTGGAGCTGGCCTGACCTTCTTGCATCTGAGATAGGGAGGGACTGCAAACAGAGGGGATTGCAGAACACACATCTGCTCATCACAGATCGTACTGAATAGTGGCTGGCAAAATGAAGTCTAAAAGAATCCATGCAATCAGAAGAACATTCTGTCTAAATTTTAAACACACGCCCCACCCACACCCCACTTCTGCTCCTCTGGGGATATAGTGTGGAATGGCCAAGCCCTGTGGTATTTTGAGTTGACAAAGGCAAACTTGTTCTGCAAAATAGGCTTGATTTTTGCAGAAGAGAGTGGTTAGAAAAGGGAGAGGCTGACAGGCCCGGGGCTTGTTCAGATTGGTCATCAGAAGCAATTTGTTCACAGAAAGGGTTCTGGGGCAGTGGCAGAGGCTGCCTGGGGAGGTGGACTTCCAGTCCCTGGAGGGATTCAAAAGCTGGGCAGATGAGGTGTTCAGGGATGGTTCAGTACTGGCCAGGTATGGTTGGACTCAATGATAACAAAGGTCTTTTCCAGCCAAACGATTCTGTGAAAACAGATTGATTGGGTGGTGGCTTGCCATTCATAGCAGCTGAGTGACACCTGAGGTGGGCCAAAGGCTTACCAACCTGGTGCGCTTCAGATAAAAGCAGAACTACCCCCAAAATCATGGACAGAGTTCCCCACCCAGAGACATGGCAAAACACTGAATCCCCTCTTCTGACAACACAAGAGACGATCAATATATCCTAACTTAGTCCCACCACACCAAGAGGCACCCCAAAAGTTTTCAAAAGATATAAAACTGGCACCTGAGGACTTTTTTAATTGGAGAGGAAGAGTCACACAACTACCTTACCTGACAGATGGGTCAACATCTCTCTTCCTTTCCCTAAAATGGGACACCTTGTTAGTAAGAATTGTGCTTTTCTGACTCTTGTCAGATGTTCTCCCGGGAAAATTTCTAACTCGAGTTTTCTTTTATTATTACTGGGTTTTATATATCTGTTTTCTAAGTGGTAATCAGTCATAATTGTTTAAGCTCTAGAGGCAGCAGTAAATTTATCATGGCAATCATAGGATCACAGAATGGTTTCGGTTGGAAGGGTCGTCAAAGCTCATCCAGTTCCAACCCCCTACCATGGGCTGGGACACCTCCCACTGGATCCGGTTGCTCCAAGCTCCATCCAGTCTGGCCTTGAACACCTCCAGGGATAGGGCAGCCACCACTGCTCTGGGCAACCTGGGCCAGGGCCTCCATACACTCATCATGAAGAATTTCTTCCTAACGTCCAATCTAAGTCTTCCTCTTTCCAATTTAAACACATTTAATCCTGCATTTGTTTTTATCTGTTGCTCTAATTAAATTACTTATCAACTCAGAATTGCAAAATTGTCTCTCTGATGAGCTTTGCTGCAAGAAACTGCTGCTGCCAGCCACACTTATTAACCCTGAGAGTACCAGTCTCTAAGGCTCACTGGCAGCCAGATTCTGACTTGCCACAAAACACTTATAAGCACTCAACATTCTTAGTCACAAACGGTCGACCAACTCTAGGACTAGAGGATTGCTACAGCCACACCTAGACATCCTCTCCACACAGAATCACAGAATCACAGAATCACAGAATGACCAGGTTGGAAGAGACCCACTGGATCATAGAGTCCAACCATTCCCACCATTCCCTAAATCATGCTCCTAAGCACCTCATCTACCCTAACCTTAAACACCTCCAGGGACGGTGACTCAACCACCTCCCTGGGCAGACCATTCCAATGCCTAACCACCCTCTCCGTGAAGAACTTTTTCCTAATCTCAAGCCTAAATCTCCCCTGGCGGAGCTTGAGGCCATTCCCTCTCATCCTGTCCCCTGCCCCTTGGGAGAAGAGGCCAGCACCCTCCTCTCCACAACCTCCGTTCTGAATGTCCAGGGACATTCAGAAGGAAAGGGGTTCTTACTCATACCTCATGACTCAACAGAAGGGCCTCCTTAGCCACTTGTAAGAATCTCACCCGTTTAAGAGGACAAGTGGCTGCCAGGCCACCCTGCTTGGGGGTCAATGGTGCCTTGATACCTATGTCTGCACTCACTCCTTCATCCCTGCTCCTTCATCCTGGCTCTGCAGCTCAGAGTGTTCACCCTGCAAATGCCCCTTCCCCACATCTTGGCTTGTCACTTGTTCCCATCCTGCCCTGTGCAGGCAGCTCTGCCTCTGCCCAGCTGCTGTCCAGATGGGTCAGAGCTCAGCCCCACAGAGCCCCCATGGATGAACCCAACCCCACAGCAGGGAAGGCTCAGGGTGTACCCAGCACCAGCAGTTTTCAGGGGAAGGTGCAAACACTCCAGGGTCCCACAGACTGTCCCTGGCATTGTCCTTATCCCACTCTGTCATCGCAAGGGCATGGCTGCTTTTCCTCCCAAATTAATGTTTTAATTCCCCTTGGGTGCCCCAAGCTCTCATTCCACTTGGGATGTGGCTGATTTTGTCAGCCGAGCGATGCCTTCACAGCTGCCCAGTGCCCAGCTAGGGCTTCCAGAAGTGCAGAAGCCATATCCTGGTGTTTCCAACCTCGTATGTTTCATCTCAGGTTTGCTCTAAGCTGTAGGCATAGCAAAATAAAGATCAGTGCAGCCTGCACAGACTTCCCAGTGGGGACAAGGCTGGGTTTGGCAGCTGATAGGACCCGCTGAGCATCCCCTGAATTTCCTGCTGTGACAACCGAATAAGTTGAAAGTCCCCACAGCCACAATGGGAGGACATTCCTGTCCCTGAGCTCCTTGCCAGCTGAAACCACCAGCTGCCAGACACACTGGAGATGCTTTTTGACCACAGGTATGGGCTGTTGCTTTGCTGCTGAGCTCCTACTGCTCTCTGCACTGGTTGTAGCAATCCCCTGGGAGCTAACATAGGGCTTTTCACTCCCTCCTTCCCTTGATATTAGCCACTCTGAGCTCAGCTTGGGCTCTAAGTCACTGAAAAGAGCCCTGGGGATGGTTCTTAATTGAAGAAATCAAAGTTATGCTTCCCAAAGTACATCTTCAGCATCTCCTATATCCCATACTGCACAACCTCTCCCCAAGAGCTAAATCCAGACTCCTGGGCTGCTGTATTTACATAGATTTGAACATAAAAAGGAAAATTATTTAGTGAAAAGCAGAATTGAGCCAAGGAACTTCAGTTCCCATCTCTCTGGGTGCTCAAATTTGCTGTCTTGGTTCTATTTTTATTGACTGCATGGCATGCCTGTGAGCACCAGGAGCCCCATGGGTAAGGGTCTCTAGGCAAGGAAAGGCAAAATGCCATGGGAATGCACCAGTGAGAGATGCCTGGCTGGGGAAGGCAGGGGCTTCAGCTCCAGTAAAGCCTAGGCTAGCCTGGGGAAGTTGCTAGAGTGTATTTTGGGCCTGGACAAGCACCAGAAGAGTTGCACAGAGCTGGCAGTGCTGCAGAAATGATGAGTCCCTTCTGACCAGGCTGGGTGCTGGGGTGGTTGGCCCACTCCCAGCACAGCCCTGTGTACCCCAAAAGGGGTAAATATGGCAAGCTGGGCACCCTTCCATACCCTGGGTGTTCACTGAGGACCCAGCATGCCCTGAGAGCATGCAGAGCAACCAAAGGAAGGAGAAGAGGAAAGACACAGCAAGCCTCTCTGTTTCACCATCCCATGCCACCTGGTCTGGTTCAGACACAAGAGGTTCCCCTCGGTCAGGACATGTGGCAAGGGAAAGAGGGTGAGACATTCCAGTGTGAAAGGAAGCTGACTCTGTGAGGTGGCCATCCTGGCCATCAGATGCTCCTGGCTGATGCAAACCTAGGCAGAAGCAGAGGGCAGGCAAGGAGGAATGAAGGAAAAATGGCAAATGCCCCTCCCTTGCAAGCAAGAAGAGGAGTTGTGGCTAATGCCGAGTGCTGCACAATGGGAATGACATTCCCAAAGAGACGATGTTGGCAGCAGAGTTGGCACCAGCTCCCCTCACCGCCCTTGCAGTTGTCCTGCTGCTCTTTCCAACTGCATGTCACTTCTAGGAGAGAGAGAGGGGGAGGTGCTGGCTGGGGTCCCTTCCCATCTCCCCACGTCCCATTCAGTGCCAAAGCCAGCCTGAAGCCACCTCAACATCTGGGACACCCTGCTCCACCACCGTGATGCCCTGGGTGGGCAGAATTCCTGACTCAGGGCATGGCCAGGTCAACATACTGCAAGAGCGGTCCACACACACAAGACCTCAGGAGCGCTGGGCGATGTGGCCGCGGGGGTTGCAGGCGCCGCCAGCCTCATGATTGGCGCAGCAGGGGACGAATGCCACAGCTGAGACACGGCCGAGGCTACCTGAAGGACCCTGCATGTCCTCAGGTTTCACTCATGACCATCTGACAGCAGCAGCAGCTGCTCTGCCAACAGGCATTCGCTGAGCCAAAGCCTCCAGGAGTCGAAGGAGAGGGAAATTCTGGTCCTAAAAGGTCTCTCCTTGGGAATTCACTCTCTCGACACAACAGTAAGTACAGAGTTCAGTCCTGGGATGATGCCAAGCCACCGGGCAGGGTCTACAGGGACCTGGATCTCCCTGGGTTTGTCATTCTTGCAGTGCCTGCCTGGAGCAGAACAAGCAACAACAGGGGCTTTGCCATCCTGGAGGTAGATGGCAGCAGGAGAGCCCCTGCGGTCCCTGGGGTGGTGTTTAGGGCTGTAAGCACCCACCAGACCCCCCCTGCCTGGAAAACAGCCTGGGACAGGGGAAGAAAGTCTCTGGAAAGACACAGGCAGGATGTGGGGCCACAGGTATCTGTAGCCACTGGACTCTCAGTGGCCCCGGACCTGCTGCTGGGATGAGAGGGGAAGGTGGGGAATGAGACAGTCAACCTGTTTCTGAGTCACCTTCCCAGGGGGAGGAAGGGAGCTTCAAGCAGTGCTTAAAAGTCACAAGTCGCCTTTCTTTCTCCTGGCTTCTTCTTCTGGAGATCTAAATATAAATATCAGCTTGCCCAAACCAAGGTTGCAGGAAAGGTCTGTGGAGTGCTTCGCAGTGTCTCCTTTCAGGAAGGCGCCTGTCTCTGCAAAATCCCTGTCCCACATGGGGGAGTAGGGAGGGACCTCATTGGGAGGAGGGAGAAGGTAGGACCCTTGTGTTGTGCCAAAACAGCTTTGAGGGGGGGAGGGTGGTGGGGGTGGGGTACACACAAGGAGGTGTGAGCCATTTTTCCCCCATCTGCACTCAGGGGATGTGGGGTGCGCGCTCCCAACCAAAAGCTTTAGGGTGCTGGGAGGACAGGGTGAGCTCAGTGTGGGGTTCAGGGCTTGGAACCCCCCACGGGCAGTGGAGAGACAGACAGTGCCAAGGTGGTATTCTGCTCGGTTTTCATTCACATAATCACCGAATCATTTAGGTTTTGGGGTGCTGAGTGCCCCCCACCTCTGACCTGGCCAGGTGGTGGGTGCATGGGACTGTACAAAGTTCCTATCACTCGCTGCTCATGCAAGGACTGCTGTGAACCTCAGGGTTATATTGGGGTCTGTCCAGAGGCAATCAGCCACTCCGGTCATCCCATTATTTCCTCCCCTGCCCACGCTGCTGCTGGTAGAGACACAAGGGATCAGCCTGGACATGCAAAAGGTTTAACAGCAGATATCAATGGGGCAACAATTCCATAAAACCCTGGCCACAGTGGGACACTCCAATCCTCCTCTTATACAGGGGAGATCCTGCACACATAGCTGGTGGATTGATGCTGTGAGCATCAGAGGTCTGTCCTCCTGTCCTTGCTTACAACAATTCCAGGAGGGGAAGGGCAGATTTACAGGAATTCATCAAAGAACACAGAATCAGTCCTTCCTTGGCTTGGCTTTCCTAATATTTAAATAGTGTTTTCTATTTGCTGTGTGTGCATGAGGGTCTGGTGCATTATCCAGGGCCCTGTGGGGCTACATGGGCTACATCTCCACTCACAGAAGTTTGTCAGATTTGGGGGTAGGAAAGCAAGCAGTAGCAGGTAATGATGAGCTGTCCAACATCACTGGTGTTCAATAGGTTGGACTAATGAGGTAACTTACGTGGAGGGGAGAATGTGGTGGATCCTCTAGGGCATTACAAGTGCGAAGATCACAGTCATAGCTCTGGAGGTGCTGGGCAGGGTGCTCAGCCTTTGTGTCTGTCTGTCCAGCTGCCTCCCTCCTTGGTTATCTCTACATCCCTGGGGAATATCTCATCTCCAGGTCCCCCGTATCCATATCCAAGTGGATCTGAATGAAGTTCCTCAGGAGCTGGAGGGAAAGAGTGGAGGTGTGGGACTCAGCACCTGGAGCCGGGCTTGGGAAGGGCTGTGATGGCTCCAAGTGCTCCGTATTGGGTCTGGTCGCATGGTATCTGCTACAGGATATTGGGATACTCATCCCAATAAAATGGGCATCCTCCAGCCCTGGGATCCTGCAGGGCCTCATTATTGCAAATCCTGTAGGAGCATCAGGTCTGGGACCTGCTCCCAGCACCACTTGTTAGTGATCCTTATGGGAGCTGGTGGGGCCTCCCTTGGAGGTGACTGCATCACTGCACCCCATGCCCCTCAACTCTGGGGGATTGCCAGGTCATTATGGCCTCATGCCATCCTCCCTTCCCCCACACCATCCAATCACTGATTTCACAGCACTGCTCAGATCCTTTCCAAGCCTGACATGAGAGCCGCTGGCAGGGAGGAGTTGGATGACACCAGAGTGCAGGCAGTGGGCAGTGTGCAAGCACAGGGTCTCTGCTTTAACTCTTCCCCACCTGCCTGAGCCTCCACAGCAGCCAAAATAAACCCAAGCAATCACCCACCCTGGTGTCCCCTTTCTCTCAGGGGTCAGTAGGGATTGCAGGATAGGAAGGCAGTGGGGATGGGGTGGTATTCTCTGCTGCATCCCCCTCCTCTAGGCAGGGGGTTAGCTCATTGCTGCAGGATATTGCAGCCTCCTATTTCCATCTGTGGCCCAGGAGAGCATCTGAGGACTTCACAGATTCCAGTTTATGTTTGTCACCCCCACCTTCAAGCACATCGAGGTACCCTTGATAGGGCTGTGGGCAAACATGCATTGAAGTGCTGACACTGGAGTAAATTAAGGTCAAGAACAATTAGCGGAATGTTCAATTCTGCACTGCTGATGATGCCAACAGCAGGAGTGGAGGCACCTCTGTAGGGCACTTGTGTCAGTGGTTTATGTCCCAGCGGGACATCCTGTCTCAGAGATCTGGTTCAGTAATGGACATGATTCTATAATCTCCAGCATGAAGGATTTACCTCTCCAAGGGAAGCCAGTAATGGCACAGGTTTGGCTGCATCTCAGCATCATCTTGCTTGGTTGCCCAGGGCTGTGGTGGAGTCTCCATCCCTGGAAGAGTTCAAAGCACGTGTAGACATGGCACTTCAGGACATGGTTTAGTAGGCACGGTGGGGCTGGACTGGATGATCTTAGAGATCTTTTCCAACCTTAATGATTCTATGACCATAATGGCACCTGAAGAGCATGAACTCTATGCAGAGCCTCAGTCTCCTGGATCTGCCTGGGGAAAGGCATCCACCAGTGCTGGACTTGCTGCAGCTCTGTTTTCCAAGGGCTTTCAATAGGCCATCCCTTTTGCTCAGCATCGAGGAAATTGGAGGCATCATCATTTCACCCAGCTCCCCGGAATAACAGGAGCTGCTTGGAAGCATCCAGCATTCCTGCCAGTGCAGTTGTCTTGGGCCACACTTCAGGCAAAGGAGTAAAAGACAGAGAGGAGGGTAAAAACCCATAGTGGTGACAGGAGCCGGTATGGCGGGTGTGTGGCTGAGGGGAGCCAGTGGTGCTCACCAAGCTGGCACAGGAGAGGCTCATGTTTGAACTGCACAACCTGTGGGACTTCCCAAACAAACACTTAAGCATCTCAGAAATTCAGAGGATAATGCTGTTAAATGAAGAATTACTTTTCTTCTCACTCTCTAAGTCTTCTGAGGCCACCAGTATCAGAAAGTAGAGGAGATGGATTGACTCAACCTCCTTGGTTTTTTTTATTGGTGTTATTTTCTTTTCCTGAAAGCTTCGCACCAGCTGCCATTAGAAAAGGGCAGCCTGAAGGCAGAGTGGGTTTATGGTTAATAACAAGGTCTATTTATTCAGCCTGGAGAAGAAAATGCTTCAGGAAGAACTTAGAGTAACTTCCAGTATTGAAAGGGGCTGCAGGAAGCTAGGGAGGGGCTCTTGATCAGGGAGAGCAGGGATAGGATGAGGGGAACAGTTCCAAGCTTAAAGAGGTGAGATTGAGATGACATCTTAGGAAGAAATGTTTTTCTGTGAATGTGAGGAGGCCCTGGCGGAGGTTGCCCAGAGAAGTGGTGGCTGTCCCATCCCTGGGGGTGGGAGGTGTCCCTGCCCATGGCAGGGGGTGGAACTGGATGGACTTTGAGGTTGCTTCTGACCTAAACCATTCCATGACTCTATGATGAAAATACAGGAGGAAATCAAGCTGTGACATCCCTAGGACCATGCCAGAAGGTTGTATTTCTGCCGACATCAGACTTTACAAAAAGCACTGTGTCACCCCATACATTCAAGCATCACAAAGAAAGCCCAGATATTCTGAAACTCAAACAAATCCCATGGCAGTGGATGGCACCGCTGCCGCAGCACAGGGCTGACATCACCTCCTTCAACACAATCCAGACCCAGTCAAGTTTGGAGCTCTTTGGGGTCCATCTGAGTGCCAGGTATGATGCCAGGATTTGGCCCTGCTTCTCCTTTCCCCCATGGTACCATCACTGGAGCTGGGTGGCTGGTGTACATAGGTGGGAAATGCAGTGGGAAGAAAGATTCTGGTATTTAATCACCCCACCCATAAAGGTCCTTGAGCTCTTTGGATGTATATATGCTGTCCTGACCCCACTAATTATTTGTGCCCTTGGGCTATGTTTGAACCACACACTTTTTCTCCTGACAGCAAATCTCCTATCCCATGTGGGTCTGGTTTTTTAAAACCTATGTAATGCATGCAGGGGTGGAAAGGGGACCTGCTGATGGGGCAGGCTTCATGGGGCATGCAGAAGAGCTGGGAGAGTGAGAGCCGTGGCATGGCCCTGGGGGACCTCCTGTGCAAGTGAGAGACAGGGATGGGCAGGCAGAGAGTCTGGATGGTGTTTGCAGCAGCACTTGGGATGCATGTGACTGAGAACCCATCACTGAGTTGTGACTCATCACCAAATCCTGCTGTCCCAGCTAGTCCTAGTTGCACCACCCTGCCCCACCCTGAGTGTTCTCATGGGGATAAATAAGCAAGGGATGGATTTTGCTGTGTGCAGTCAGCCCCTGTGTGCTGGTTTGGTTGGATCTTATGTGGCCCAGGAGGTTCTGCAGTGCTGCAGAATTGTGTTTCCTCTGTGCTGTGATTGGGTTCAGGTTGTGTGCACAACGGGATCTGGTTTCTAGAGCTCCTGAATTGCTGGATGCTGGCTTATCTCCCCAGCTGCTTCTTGTAGCTGTGAGTGTGTGGGCCAGCTTACTGCTTGCTGGCTTTGGAGCGCACGCTCCTTGCTTCCACACTTATCCCTGCTGCAAGGAGTCTCTGGGCTGGGCACTGTGAGCACTTGACTGAGCATCAGCTGGCTCTGCTGGTTCTTGGTGTGTGAAGCTGCTTTACAGTTGCTGATGGCCATTCAGATTGTTTTTGTCTTGGACTTGTGTCCACATCAGTCTCTTCTGGGATCTTTCCAGAGAATCTCCTGTTAAGAGGATGAATCTTGAGGGCTACCCCTCCTTTGAGGTCCTTTCCAATCCAAACCATCCTATGATTCATCTCCCGAGAACTCAGAGCAGCTTCTTGGTCTGGCCAGCCTCAATATTCCTGCAAAGTATTTTTTGCAGAGCTGGTTGGGTAAGCCTGTAACACAGGCCATATGATTGCTCCGCAGGGCTCCAGCCCCTTTAGCTGCACACTGCTTTCCAAGGTTCAGGCTCACGGAGTGCTGCATGGCTCACATCTTCCCCAGAGCCTCCCGGTGGATGCTGCCCCTCAAAACCCCCAGCAATTCCCTGTTCACACTCCCTGCACCCAGCCCTTGGTCCTAACAGGGGTGGCTGTGTCTCCAGCTGCTGCCAGCGATCACTGCAGGAGTCAGATTTCTGCAGCCCCATGACTCTGCTCATTCCTCCCTAGCAGGAGTGAGTGCTGGAGAGGATCAGGAGTGAGAAACACCAGCTCTGCATTTGGCCCACATCTCCTCTTCTGCTTGCTTGGCTGAACCCATCATGCTGTGTTGCGTAAATCCAGCAGCTGATGGAGCAGCTCCAGCCACACCTGGCATGGATGGAGTTTGTAGCTGCAGGATCACCCAAGTTTAAGCACGGGATACTCAAAGGGGATGTTGCCCCAGGCATGGAAATGCTTTTTGGCTTTTTTGGCATCTTTTGCAGCAACTGATCCTGCTCTGACCCCTTTGTGGCCACCCAGAGATGCTGGGATGACCCCAGGGAGCAGGATCAGGACTTAAGCCTACATGAAGCTCCCCCACACCACAACCCTGGGGTTCCATCAGCATCTTCGGCTGATTGCTGCTTCCCAAAAGAGAAGCAACCAATGAGCCAAATGCAGGCTCTGCAGAGGCTGGGTTAAGCTCCCCTTCCACCAGTAAGCCAAATTCTGACACCACTGTGGAGCGAACAGTGGAGTCCCACCACTAAGTGAAGCAGCTCACACTGGGACAACCCACCAGGAGGGGGTGAACAGCCCCTCTGCTCCCAGCCTGGCACATCCTGGCACATTTGTAGTAGCTGCTGTAAATAACGGACATCAAACTTTTTGCACCTCCAATAGGTAAAAGCAGTTTGGGAGCAGCAACAGGTGCTGCCTTGGGCACGAATCACTCCCATGGTCCCATGGCACTGTGCTCCAGATCTCCTCAGGACCTGAGTTCCACCAGAATCCCTTCTTAAGGGCAGACTCTTACCCCATTGGCTTTCCTGCTAAGAAATGAGTCACTCTAAATATCTCTAGGAAGCTCTGATCTGTGATTTACTCAGCTACCTTATCAAATTTGTTATGGATGTCCTCCCTGGAGGTGATCAAGGCCAGGTTGGATGGGGCTTGGAGCAACCGGATACAGTAGGAGGTGTCCCTGCCCGTGGCAGATGTGGAACTGGATGGGCTTTGAGGTCCCTTCCAACCCAAAACATTCTATGAAATTTTGGACTCCCAGCTAATCTAGGTAACACTTTTGCTACTGTGGCACCTGAGCTGGTGCTTGTCATAGAATCATTAAAAAAAAAAAAAAAAACAAACCAAACAGGCATTCTATGATTCTACAAAAAGAATCATTGCAGAACAGAGGGGCAGAACCCCCTCCCTCATCCTGCTGGTCCCACTGCTTTGGATGCAGCCCAGGATGCAGTTGGCTTTCTGGGCTGCAAATCACATTGCCAGCTGAGCTTTTCATCCACCAGCACCCAAAGTCCTTCTCTTCAGGGCTACTGTTGATCCATTATAATGGGGCACCCATTGGTACTGTGGGCCCTGCTTTACCATGCATCAGCACATCCTCATGTCTGTGTGACAGAGATAAGCACAGCCCTGCACTTTTGGCTTGAACTTAGAGGCCACTGGTAGCAAGGGAATGCAAAGGGCAGACTTACAGAGCTGTTCAAGTAGAGTGCAAAATCGGTGTGAATCCAGAATAACCCTGGATAAGAAGCAGCCCTGCTGACCCCCTTTTCTTGCTTTGGTGAGGTCTTACCTTTGAAGTCCAGTGGGTCTGGGGTGAGATGAGGCTCCGCTTCCCCTGCTGTTGCTGCTCTAGACTCTGTTTTACAGCAACTTGGGCCACAAGCAGGGTTGTGGGCAGTGCTGGACTCCATATTGCAATGACGTGATTCAATTTATCCTATATAACCTTGTTTAGAATCTTAAATCATAAAATGGTTTGGATGGAAGGGACCTTAAAACCCATCCAGTCCCACCCCCTGCCATGGTAAGGGATAATTCCCACTGCATCCAGCTGCTCCAAGCCCCATCCAACCTGGCCTTGAACACCTCCAGGGATCGGTCAGGCACCACTGCTCTGGGCAACCTGTTCAGCAAGGACAAACTCTTCATCTTCCAAAACAGGTTTAATTTGAAAATAGATCCTTTACCACTTGATTTTTCTATATTTTGCCCAGTTCCAAAAAGCCAGCAAGTTTCTCTCACGCCTCTGCCAGCTGCATTTTGAACATGCATCAAAGCCCTGGTGCTGGAGTCAAGTAGGGGCTATTTTGGCACTGCAATGATGGTCTCAGCCCAAGAAACGTTGTAGCTGGGGGCTGGTCCCTGAGGCTGGATGTGATGGAGGGTGAGCAGTAATATCCTCCCCCCAACACTACGCTGCTGTGGAGATCGACCACCCTGGCAGAATAAAATCAGTAGTGCACAGTAAGATTCAATCCAGCAGCAACAGCAAGGGAATGGGATGGTTTCTAAAATGCAGTTTGTTAAAATCAATACCTTCCTTTGCCGCTGCTTTAGTCTCTTGGTTTTATAAACACCATAGGAATGTGTTGATAGAATCATAGAATAACCAATTTGGAAGAGACCCACCGGATCATCGAGTCCAACCATTTCTATCAATCACTAAACCATGTCCCTCAGCACTTCATCCACCTGTCCCTTAAACCCCTCCAGGGAAGGTGAATCAACCACCTCCCTGGGCAGACCCTGCTAGTGCCCAATGACCTTTTCCATGAAATTTTTTTCCTAATGTCCAGCCTAAATCTCCCCTGGCAGAGCTTGTGGCCATTCCCTCTCATCCTGTCCGCTGTCACTTGGGAGAAGAGGCCATTACCCTCCTCTCTACAACCTCCTCTCAGGTAGTTGGAGAGAGCAATGAGGTCTCCCCTCAGCCTCCTCTTCTCCAGGCTAAACAACCCCAGCTCTCTCAGACGTTCCTCATAAGGCCTGTTCTCCAGCCCCTTCACCAGCTTTGTTGCTTTTCTCTGGACTCGCTCCAGAGCCTCAGCATCCTTCTTGTGGTGAGAGGCCCAGAACTGAACACAGGATTCGAGGAGCGGTCTCACCAGTGCCAAGTACAGAGGGAGAAGAACCTCCCTGGACCTGCTGGTCATGTCGTTTCTGATACTGGCCAAGATGCCTTTGGCCTTTTTGGCCACTTGGGCCACTGCTGCCTCATGTTCAGTCCCTGCCAACCAACACCCCCAGGTCTCTCTCCTCCAGGCAGCTTTCCAGCCAGACTTCTCCTAGTCTGTAGCACTGCATAGGGTTGTTGTGCCCCAAGTGCAGGACCCGGCATTTGACTGTGTTAAAGCTTTTGCCATAGGTCTCAGCCCAGCAGTCCAGCCTGTTCAGATCCCTTTGGAGCCTTCTCTACCCTCCAGCAGATCCACGCTTCCACCCAGCTTAGTGTGGTCTGCAAACTTGCTAAGGGTGCACTTGATGCCTTCATCCAGGTTATTGATAAAGACATTGACCAGGGCTGGACCCAGCACTGAGCCCTGGGGACACCACTTGGAACTGGCCTCCAGCTGGATTTAACACCATTTCCCACCACTTTCTGGGCCCGGCCATCCAGCCAGTTTTCCACCACAGAGAGTGTGCGCCTGTCCAGGCCAGAAGTAACAGTTTCCATAGCAGAATGCTGGGAGAAACTGTGTCAAAGGCTTTACTGAGGTCCAGAAAGATACATCCACAGCCTTTCCCTCGTCCAGCAGCCGAGTCACTTTGCCATAGAAGACAATCAAGTTAGTTTGCCAAGACCTGCCTTTTGTGAACCTGTATTGACTGAGCCTGATCCCCCGGTTCTCTTGCATGTGCTTCATGATAGCCCTCAAGATCACCTGTTCCATGACTTTCCCTGGCACTGAGGTCAGACTGACAGGCCTGTAGTTCCCTGGATCCTCCCTGTGACCCTTCTTGTAGATGGGCACAACATCAGCCTCCAGTCCAGTGGAACTTTCCCAGTCTTCCAGGACTGTTGGAAGATGATGAAAAGGGGTTTGGCAAGCATGCCTGCCAGCTTCTTCAATACCCTTGGGTGGATCCCATCCGGCCCCATGGACTTGTGGGTGTCTAGTCGGGCTAGCAAGGCTCTGACCACCTCCTCTTGGACCACGGGAGCCTCATGTTGCTCCTCTAGCTCCGGGGTTTGTAAAGAAAGGGAACAACTTTCTTTACAATTAAAGACTAAGGCAAAGAAGGCATTAAGTACCTCAACCTTTTCCTCATTCCCTTCTCGTTCTACATCCAACAGGGACTGTATGGTCTCCCATTATGATACCATTATTCACTCAGAGTCTCTCTTCCAATAAGGATATAAACCTCCAGGTCTCCTAAATTACAAAGGGCTGAAGGTTTCCAGCTCTCAGCGTGGTAGGGCTGGTGCTGTGGGGAGCTTTTTCAGGAACAGGTGCTTAGGAGTATCATGTGAAATTTCAGTGCATGGAGGAGTTGCTGCTTCTCCCTGGGATGCTCAGTTTGGGGAGGTGTAGAGATGCATTGATGCCAATATCCCTGCAAAGTGAAACTGACTGTTGTGATATATTGGACTCATCATTGAAACAAGCTGGTGTTTAAGAGTTGATATTGGGGCGATACTGAGGAAAGGGGACTCAAAGCAAGAGCCTTTCTGATATCTAGGAAGGCTTTGCCAGGGGTTTCATAGAATCATAGAATGTCCTGAGTTGGAAGGGACCTACATGGATCATCAAGTCAAACTCCTGTCCCTGCACAGAATAACCTGAACATTCACACCATGAGCCTGAGGGCATTGACCAAAGGCTTCTGGAATATTGTCTGACTTGGAGCCATCACTGCTTCCCTGGGGAGCTGTTGCAGTGCTCCATCACCCTCTATGGGAAGAACTTGCTCCTAATGTCCAGCCTAACCCTCCCTTGGCATGTAGTCCTGCCATTCCCTCTGGTCCAGAGAGAATAACTCAGCACCTGCCACTCCTCCCCTCCTTGCAGAGTGTGATGATGTCTCCTCTCATCCCGAGGTTTCTAGCCCATGCTCAGACATGTTCCTCTGGGTGAAATCAGCCACTCCCCCAGTCCTGCTGCTCAGTGTAGCCACCCTTATCTTCCTCCAACAGGCCATCCTATTCCTGTCTGAAGAGACATCCTGGTGTTTGTAACAGTAGAAAGTCCCATTATTGCCTTGCTTTTTGACTCAAGATGATCCTTTAACCCCTTCCTTTTGCAAGCAGAGCCATCCAGTTCCACAGATTATTCACGTTTCCTACAGACTGTTGCTGTGAAATGGCCACTAACTTCATAGGACCAAGCTCTTCTGGCTGAGGAACCTCTTGCTTTGAGCACCACGTGTGCAGGAGGAAAGTCTCCAATGCCTTCCTGTGTATTACAAAGGGGAAACAACTGGAGCAGTGCTGGTCATGCCAAAGGTGTTTTATTTTGTTGAACAACCTCAAAAGGGTGAAATTGCATGTCTAACAACAGTCAACTTGACACTGGCCGCACAGCTCTTGTGGTGCCCTAGGGAATGTCCAATATGATGATGCTATTTGAGAGGAGGCTGAATGAGGATCTGGGAGGAGAAGGATTACATGTAGTGCTTCATCTGCAAGTGATCCATGCATGATAATCTCTCTTGCAAGTTCAGATGAGTGGCTCTTGATCAGGGAGTGCAGGGATAGGACAATGGGAATGGTTTTCAGCTGAAAGAGGGGAGATTGAGATGAGATCTTAGGAAGAAATGTATTCCTGTGAGGGTGGGGAGGCCCTGGCCCAGGCTGCCTAGAGCAGTGGTGGCTGCCCCATCCCTGGAGGTGTTCAGGGTCAGGTTGGATGGGGCTTTGTGCACTCTGATCCAGTGGAAGGTGTCCCTGCCCATGGCAGGGGGGTTGAAATGGATGGGCTTTGATATCTTTTCCAACCCAAACCATTCTATAATTCAATATTTCTGCAATAAAGCTGTTTGCAAAGCCCTACTGAGATCCTGCCATCACCTGGCTTTGAGGGCTGAGTAAAAATGCCCCCAAATGACATCAACTGGCACTGTTTTCTCAGCCACCCTCTCCCCAACAGCCTGGGCGTGGGCGTTCTGGAAGCAGAATGAGAGGATGGCCGGCCTGCCGTACATCCCAGGCCCTGAGAACCTCCGCCCCTTCACACCTGCCTCGCTTGCAGCCATCGAGCAGCGCATTGCCGAGGCAGAGGCACTCAAGATAAAGCGGCAGCATGTGGAGCTGCCCGAAGAAGAGGAGCTCAAGCCCAGCAGTGACCTGGAAGCTGGGAAGAACCTGCCCCTCATCTATGGTGACCCACCACTGGAACTCATCGGAACACCTCTGGAGGACTTGGACCCTTTCTACAGAGATAAGAAGGTAAGGAGAAGAGCTTAGCTGATGGGTAGACCTGGCATTTGATGTAAGCCCAAACAAAAAGACCAAAGCATGGACCTCTCCTTCTTTACCCCATATCCCAGGGTATGATCAGAGCCCATCTTGGTGACCCCTTTTCTCATATTGTTGTGGTTGTTTCTCCTCCAAAGCACATCATCTGTTCCTTGGCAAAGTCTCAAGCCTTTGGAAAGGCAGAACATACACAGAGGTCTCACTTCTAGTAGCAGCTCTTGAGCTGCGTGTTGCTTGGAGGGATGCAGAAGGGCTAACCTGTCTCCTTTCTCTCTTTTCTCCACAGACGTTCATAGTCCTCAACAAAGGGAAGTCCATCTTCCGCTTTTCAGCAACTCCTGCCCTCTACATGCTGGGGCCCTTCCATCCTATCCGCAGAGGAGCCATCAAAGTGCTTATCCATTCATATCCTTGTCCTCTGTGATGCTGCTCCATTGCCAAGTCAAAACACTGATGCTCAGAGTGCAAACAGCCCTCTGAGAGGACTGAGAGAAGTATTTTGTAATTGTGTGGTGAGCAAATCTGCTGGGCTGGCCCCTACCATGACCAAGACCCACTGCCCAGATATCCCAGTGCTTTGGTCCCTTCCCAAGGAGTGGGTTCCCAAAAGCTTTGGGCATCTTAGTGGCAACAAGAATTTGGTATTGGTTGGAGAAGGGAAAAAACTTAAGTGGTGGAGCTTCCTAGGAAGACATTCAGGGTCTTGGAAAGGAAGGAAAATGTTTACAGGTCAGGAGATCCTGTCCTGTCTGGGAAGTGGGTGAATTGGGGAGCTCAGAGGATGCTTTGGGAGGGGGGAAGCAGAAGAACTAGGACATTAGGGTACAGGGAGGGAGGTAACTTAGGCAGCACTGAGGCTTCTGGTTTGAGACAAGCAAAGGTGAAAAGACAGGAGAGATCCTCAAGAGCAAGAAGGGCACAGGATGGGTGGAAAGTGAACCCAGCAGAGTTCTGCTGGCAGCAGGGGTTGGTGGCCAGGACGTAGAAGGAGAAAGAGAGGATGACTGTACCAGAAGGATCAGACAAATGGAGGAAGCTGTATCCTGGAGTGATGGAGAGGAAGCAGCACAGGTTACAAGAAGGCAGAAGATCCAGTGTCATGAAGATTGGAAGAGAACCAGGAAGGGAGGGCAGGGGCCAGGACCATGGATGGGAGCTGGGGGATCAAGCACAAAATGTGATCAAGGGGCTGAGCTGGGAGAGAAGTGCAGGAGGAGCAAGGCGAGAACCAAGACAACAGGAGCAGGGATGGATGGTTTCATAATCCTGTGAAGAGGGGAATCCAGGTGACAGTCACAGCATTTCTCCTTGACTGAGTTTTAAATTATTCAGCATGTTCATCATGATCACCATTTTAACCAACTGTGTGTTTATGACACTGAGCAACCCCCCAGCGTGGTCCAAGAATGTGGAGTAAGTCCCTGCTTCCTGCAACCTCCCCTAATCATCCTCAGGAGGGACAGGACCAAGGATGAGAGAGGGGTGTTCGGTTCCAGACACTTCAGAGGAGAGGTGTCACTGGGAGATGCTGGTGACCCTCTTGATCTCAGAAAGGACATCTGCACTCTGCATTAAGCAATGGAAAGAGTGGGAGTGTTTCAGACCTGCTCAAACCTGGTGGAGTCCCTGTGATAGAGACCACCTCTGAGCAAGTTGGGTCGAGTCAGTAGTGATGATCTGGAGTGGCTGAACAGATCCACCAGTCTAAGGAGCATGGACAACCAGCCCCCAGGTGGGAAGGGGAAAATCCAGTATTTTCTGCTGTGATTCTGCAAAGCTTGGTCTCAGCAGGGTTTGACAGAATGCAGTGGGTGGGACATCTGCAGGAATCAGAGGTGTTGCAGAACAGTCACCAAAGGGGATGGTACCTCAAGAAGTCCCATCTTGTCTTATGATGCTAGGCAAAAACCTCCCCCAGTGCTGAAACATTCTGAGAACCCAGCAGTCTGTGACCGTGAGCTCCTAAACTCAGCTCCTCAGGATGCTACCACAGGTAGAGGTGGACAGAAGCTCCTCCTGAGCTGGCCCTTGAACGCAGGTGGGCACCTTGAGTCACCATTACCGTTTCAGATATACCTTCACTGGGATATACACCTTCGAATCCCTCATCAAGATACTGTCAAGAGGCTTCTGCATCGATGACTTCACATTCCTGCGTGACCCGTGGAACTGGCTGGACTTCATGGTCATCTCCATGGCGTGAGTTTGAAGGGATTAGAGGAGGACAGAAGTTCTGGCCACTCTACCTTGGAGGGAGGAGACCCTGGGGAGAAGGGCTCAGAAACAGGGGAGTGGGTGCCTAGCAAAGCCCTTGAATCCCTCTCCTCTCCTGTCCTGCAGCTACATCACTGAGTTTGTGGACCTGGGCAATATCTCAGCTCTCAGGACCTTCCGTGTCCTCCGTGCCTTGAAAACCATCACTGTGATACCAGGTGGGACTTAAAGAAGGGATCTCCTCTCCCTGTTTTCCCCTTCCTTGAGAAGTTTCCACACAGTTCAAAGCAATTCCTTTTGGTTCTTTTGGCAGCTCTAAAAGAAAAGAGGAGAAATAAGATATTCAACAATTGTAACTGATTTTCCACATAATAATTGACATTTTGGGTTAGATTCTGCTGATTTTTACATCTTTAAATTAGCTGTGCTTACTTGGTTGTCACAGAAAAGCTAGACATGGTGTTTTTACAGCTTCTTGGAGATGGCAATGACTGGGCTGATGCTCACGTCATGTTTATGTGTGTAATTAACCAGTACGCTTTGCTTGTTCGTTGGAGCCATAAATTCACTTTTGTGCCCACAGCTGCCTGCTCTGGTGCTGGGGCTGAGATATTTAATGGGTGTGCATGCAAGAGCTATGTGGTGAGTGTTTGGCATCACCCCAGACATCCAGCTGGCCTTGTCAGGAGCAAGTTATCAAATACCTCTGGTGGCTTTTCTCCCAGCTTTGATACCATATATATTATAGGTCAGACCCCTTGAAGAAGCATGGATCATAGAACAATGGAGTCATTGTGGTCAGAAAAGATCTCTAAGATCATCCAGTCCAAGCATCAGCCCAACCCCACCATGCTGACTAAACCATGTCCTGAAGTGTCATGGCCACACAGTTTTTGAACCCCTCCAGGGATGGAGACACTAGACAGCCTCTGACAGGGCTTCAGCACTCTGTCAGTAAAGAAATTTTCCCAATATCCAATCTAAATGTGCCCTGGTGCAACTGGAGGCCATTTCCTCTCATAGAATCATAGAATAACCAGGTTGGTAGAGACCCACCAGATCACTGAGTCCCACCATTCCCATCAATCACTAAACAATGCCCCTTAGGACCTCGTCCACCCCTGCCTTAAACTCCTCCAGGGAAGGTAACTCAACCACCTCCCTGGGCAGCCTGTTCTAGTGCCCAATGACCCCCCATGCGAAAAATTCCCTCCTAATGTCCAGCCCAAACCTCCCCCAGCAGAGCCCGAGGCCATCCCCTCCCGTCCTGCCATCATCCTACCTTTTGTCACTTTTGGAGAAGAGCCTAGCACCCACCTCACTCCAGGCTCCTTTCTGGCAGAGAGCTATGAGGTCTTCCCTCAGCCCCCTCTTCTCCAGGCCCTCAGCCTCTCCCAGAACCCCTGGGCTCCAGCTCCTTCCCCAGCTCCATTACCTTCTCTGGACACACTCCAGCCCCTGAAGGTCTTCCTTGGAGTGAGGGGCTCAAAACCAAACCAAGGATTTGAGGTGCGGCTGCACCATTGCTGAGCACAGGGGGATGATCCCTACCCTGCTCTTGCTGGCCATCCCATGGCTGATCCAAGCCAATAAGCCGATGGCTTCCGTGGCCACCTGGACCACTGCTGGCTCATGTTCAGCCACTGTCAACCAACACCCCTAGGTCCCTTTCCACCACGCAGCTGTTCAGCCAGTCTTTCCCAAGCCTGGAGCTGCACAGGGTTGATCCAAAAATGGTAATTTCTTAAGGTGAATAAATTCTCGTGTCCCTGCAGTTTCTAGATCTTTAAGGTTCATATTTTTTTGCCTTCATCAAACAGGCTAAAAATTGCATCCAGTAAAACATAATCTGCTGCTTCTTTCTGGAATGACAGGTCCCCCAGAGGCTTTGCAGAAATAACAGTTGTAAAACCAAGCTATTTTATGATGGCTGTCCTCAGCAGTTTCCCAACATAGAGAAGTCCTTGGAGAACATGGTTTTACCTAAATAGTTTGGGGACAGAGGGGCATCTGGGGTGCAACATGGGGCAGAGCAGAGGGTCTGAGCATATGTGAGAACTTGGTGATATCATAAATCCAACTGAACCCAGCATCTTTTGGGAACACCATGGGATGTTCTCCATAATTAGCAAATAAGTGATTAGCTCACTAGCGATGCCTCCCCCCAGGGCTGAAGACGATTGTTGGGGCTCTGATCCAGTCAGTGAAGAAACTCTCAGATGTCATGATCCTCACTGTTTTCTGCCTGAGCGTGTTTGCCCTTGTTGGCCTCCAGCTCTTCATGGGGAACCTCCGGCAGAAGTGTGTGCGGTGGCCCCCCTTTAATGATACTTTGCTGGGAGACTTGGGGCTGGACAATGACACATTGGTCAATGCAACGCTCTACAGCAACTTCACCAACAACTTCATTGGCAACTTCACCAGCAACTTCACAACCAACAACACCTTTGATTTTGAGGCCTACATCAACGATGAAGGTAAACATTCATGTATTCCCTCCTCCATTGATCCGTCAACCTGGTTTGCTCCTCAGTTTCCTTGATCTTCCTCCTTTCTGGGAGCTGCAGAGAGTGATGTGGTACCTCCTCAGCCTCCTCTTCTCCAGAATGAACAGCCACAGGGCCCTCAGCTGCTCCCAGAACCCCTGGGCTCCAGCCTTTCCCCGGCTCTGTTCCCTTTCTCCAGATGCGCTCCAGCCCCTCAATGCCTTTCTTATAGTGAGGGACCAGAAGGATGGGAAGGAGGGGGAGGGACGATCAAGCATAGGTCCTTGGGCAGTTAACCAAGCCTGCTACTTTCCTACTACTTCTCTGAAACATCTTTTGCCAAAAAAAGTGTAGTGTTTTTTTTTTAGTTTTTCTTTAGGTGTGGGTTTTTAAACTCCAAGAAAACTTAAGAATCTCAGGAAACCTGCCTGGCAGAGCTGCACAGTGGCAGGTGCTCCACAGGGTTGTTTTGTGTCTCATTTTGGGCACTCAGCAGAGCTCAGCAGAAGGTTGGGTTACGTCTTGGCTGGGCTTGGTTGGGTTTTGCCCAACTGTACAAGTCACTCTGGCATTAATTACAGGAAGGTTTCTCGATAGGGATGCAAATTCAATCTATAGGATGTGATGAGTGCAGTGCAAATAGCAGTGCCCTGCAGTCGTGCGTTCAGGTTAACGGCTCTTGGGGACCAGCCAAAACCATTTTGCCTAGTGTTTCACAAGCAGGGCATCTCCTTGATGAGCACATGTATGTTAAATAAAAGCCTGGTGGCAAGAGGCCAGTCACAGCTGAGGCTGCTTTCAGGAAGCTCTAGAAATTGCTATGTGGCTCCTGGAAGGGCTGTGCTAGACGATGGGGTTGAACTGTCCCCTGCCTTGTCCTAGCATGGGGGTTTCTTGGTGCCCATCTACATGTTCCTGGGGGTAGATCACCTGTGGTGACAGTTCCTGTGGTTCTGGGTCTGCCACCAAGATTTAAAGAGGAGTTTATGGACCCTTGGTCTCAGAGCAATGATGGGTTTCCCCACCAGGTAAGGGCTGGTTGGAATGGGAGCTGCAGGAGGAAGTCAATATCCATGGAGCAGCAGCAGACAGTCTCCAGGCTTTTTGGGACCCCTGCAGTCCCCCATACTTGGTGGTCCTTTTGAACTTTACCCAGCAGAAGCCATGGAATCATTAAGGTTTGAAAAGACCTCTAAGATCATACAGACCAACTTCAAGCCCTGATCCTCTGACCACATGTGAACCCACCTTCTCTGGATGCCTGATCCTGGCCAACCCGGCTGTTTCCAGAGCTCTTTACGAGTTTGGGAGGCATCTTGTTGGGTCTGTGAAACAATGTCATGAGCTCTTTGAACTGATGCCGAAGCGATGACCCATTGTCCAGCATTGGCTTTCCCTGATAGTGAGGAGCTGCCAAGAACTTGAAAATCAATGTCTGTGTTTACTTTCTTTTTTTTCATGTTTTGCTCTTTCCCCATCTACAAAGTCAATCACTACTTTCTGGAGGGAGCGCTTGATGCCCTGCTCTGTGGGAACAGCAGTGATGCTGGGTGAGTGCAGCTTGTGCTGGCAGCCAATGTTCCCCTGGCTCTCTGGGAGGGTATGAGGCAGCCAATGAAGCCGTTGGGACCACTGATGCTTGAGATGGGACAAGAACAGGGCTGGAAACTTGTGAATTGTCCTGGCTGCAGATGAATTGTATGATAATCCCAACTGTATCAGCTTGGGGGTTATCAGTCCAAGCATCCCAATGGTATCAGGTTCTGGTTGGGAGGTATCAGTCCAGGCATCCCAACTCTGTCGACTTGAGGGGTTCTACTGAAACATCTCAGCTATTCCAGGGATGGAGCATTTCAGTGGGGGTGCAGGAGGGACAGTGTCATGGCCTCACACCAGCTGCCCCCGTGGCTCCTTTGGTAGGAAGTGTCCTGAAGGATACCAATGCATGAAGGCAGGGAGGAACCCGAACTATGGCTACACCAGCTACGACACCTTCAGCTGGGCTTTCCTGGCCCTCTTCCGTCTCATGACACAGGACTACTGGGAGAACCTCTTCCAGCTGGTAGGCACCGAATATTTATCCTTATGTAAATCATAGACTCATAGACTGGTTTGGATTGGAAGGGACATTAAACCGCATTCAGTTCCATCCCCTGCCATGGGCAGGGACACCTCCCACTGGATCCAGTTGCTCTAAGCCCCATCCAATCTGGCCTTGAACACCTCCAGGGATGGGGCAGCCACCACTTTTCTGGGCAACTGGAGGCGGGTTGGAGGGTGCCTTGTTGCAAGACCTTTTGTTGCAACCACCACCAAACCAAGCCGAGGTGATGTGACAATCTGTGTCTCCTCTTTCCACAGACACTGCGTGCAGCAGGGAAAACATACATGATCTTCTTTGTGGTGGTTATATTTCTTGGTTCCTTCTACCTCATCAACCTCATCCTTGCGGTAGTTGCCATGGCTTATGCAGAACAAAATGATGCCACCATGCTTGAGGAGCAGCAGAAGGAGGAGGAATTCCAGCAGCTCATGGAGCAGCTGAAGAAGCATCAAGAGGAGCAAGAGAAGATGGTTGGTGGAAAGTGTAGAGACCAAAATGAGAGACCATGGGAAGAGAGGAGAGAAAAGGGGGGACAGTGACAAGCATGGTGGTGGCTCCATTTATGCAAAATTGAAGAATAGGCCCATTTGATCTGTATTAAGTAATGGTATTAATTAACTATTTTGAGGATCACAGCTGAATCCAAAAGTTGAGATCCTGTCCTAGGTAGAGGGAAAAAAAGGCTGAAAAGATGTAATTCTCACATCCAAACACCAGCACACGCAACACTGGGAGGCAGCAAAGAGGTGAATCAGGGAGGTGCAGCATTGCTTGAAAGAAGGAGGTGAGAAACAAGGCATAAAAGGTACCAGACCTGACAATTTATCTTCCTGCAGCACATGAAGGGCAGGCACAGGCATGATGAGAGAATGAAAGAAACACTCAGGGAAGAGAGGGCAATTGCAAAACTAAATGAATTTGCAAACTGTTTGTGTTTGGCCAAGACTGGAAAGAGCAGAAAGGGCTTGAGAGACCCTGTGTCCAACCCAAGGAGGTCCCAGTGTCCTTGAAGAAGTGGAGGCACAGCTCCTGGGGTCTGGCCTCTCTACTGTCCCCCAACACATGAGCAGATACCCACACTTGATACTTACTCACATGAGCAGAGGGGTGGCAATGATGTTTCTCTGAGCTGGCATCAAACATGATGGTGTCTGAACCTGCTTGATTTCCACCCATCTGCTCCATTGCAGTCCTTGGGTGTTACCATAGCCCTTTGTTGTCCTTGGGAGCCTCTTTTTCAGCTCAATATGCCTATAAAAATGTGGGCAAAACTTCTATATCTGATCCTGCTGCCCTGTTTTTTTCCATCTCTAATTTTGATCTATGTCAGCAACATCCACAGGAAACATCCCTGCAAGTCTGTTAGTCTGGGCAAAAGACCAGATTCCTCACATGCAGAGATACAGAACAGTGTGTAGAGATGCAAACCAGTGTTTTCCTCTCTCTTGAACCTCAATCTCTTGGTGCTTATCTGCACCAACCCACAGCAATCTCAGAGGAAGTTGCTTGCCCTTATCTGACTGCTGCTGTTTGCAGTTTGGGTCAAAGCAAGCCCTGCCCTGCACAAGGGATGGAGACTCAAGGGTGAGAATGAAGTGGATGTTGTGGCCAGCTTTCCCTGAGCAAATTAACCAGTGAATTGCCCAAAGGCTTTCTGAATCATACAATCAATCATAGAATGGTTGGATTTGCAGAGGACCTCAAAGCCTATCCAGTTCCACCCCCTGCCATGGGCAGGGACACCTCCCACTGGATCCGGTTGCTCAAAGCCCCATCCAACCTGGCCTTGAATACCTCCAGGTATGGAGCAGCCACCGCTTCGCAGGGCAACCTGGGCCAGTGCTCCTGAGGATACGAGTTTACTGCCCAAGTTCTGCAGCAGCAAACAGAATCATAGAATCACCAGGTTAGATAAGACCTCTTGGATCATTGAGTCCTAACATTCCTATCTGCCCCTAAACCATGTTCCTGAGCACCATCCTTTAAATACCTCCAGGAATGGTGACTCAATCACTTCCCTGGGCAGCCTCTGCCAGTGCCTGATGACCCTTTCTGTGAAAATTTTTTTCCTGATATCCAATCTGAACTTCTTTTGGTGCAGATTGAGGCCATTCCCTCTTGTCCTGTCCCCTGTCACTTGGGAGAAGAGCCCAACACCCTCCTCTCTACAATTTCCTTTCAGGTGGTTGGAGAGAGCAATGAGGTCTCCCCTCAGCCTCCTCTTCTCCAGACTAAACAACCCCAGCTCTCTCAGCCGCTCCTCATAAGACTTGTTCTCCAGTCTCTTCACCAGCTTTGTTGCTCTTCTCTGGACTTGCTCCAGAGCCACAACATCCTTCTTGTGGTTAGAGGCCCAGAACTAAACATAGTGGACTCACCAGTGCTGAGTACAGGAACACAGGGAGTACATTGGATTCTCCTCCTTAGCCTGGTGCTCTGCAGTGATTACAGGAAGGACCAAATGCCTGCTGACACACAGGTGATGGGGATGTGGGTTTGTGCAGTTGCAGGAGCGGCGATCCAGCAGCAGTTCCATGCCCAGCAGCCTGGCTGAGAAGGAGCACAACTCAGACCTGAACAGCGACCAGAACAAGGCAAAGGACTGCAATGGGCAAGTGGTCCCCAAGGTTGTGCTGCAGCGATCTGCAACAGTGATTGACGTACGTGTTCAGCTCTGTCTCTACTATTCCTTGAAGGTGTCCACACAATAAACCCTGGTGGAGAGTGGGAGCTTGTTCCCAGCTTCTTGTGGGTTGCATCACAGAAACACAGAATGGTTCGGGTTGGAAGAGACCTCAAAGCCCATCCAGTTCCAACCCCTGCTGTGGGCAGGGACACTTCCCACTGGATCCCATTGCTCTAAGCCCCATCCAACCTGGCCTTGAACACCTCCAGGGATGGAGCTGCAGCCTACCTGTAGTTCCCATGTTGCACTACAAGGTCTCTCCAGACCATGCCCTTTTTTCTACCCACTCTATCTTTAAGTGTATTAAACAGCCTGCAGTGGTCTGCATTTAACCCCTCTCACTTCCTCTCCTTCTAGTTCAACCCAGACAATGAGCCAGAGAAATCTGATCATAACCACCTCACTGTAGGCAACCAAGATGGTCCAGGCCTTGAGAAGAGGACGGGGAGTGCCATCAGTGTCATCTCCAATGCTGTGGAAGGTATGTCCTCCCCAGTCTGTGTGAGGGCTGAGCATGCCAGTTTTAGCCCTACTGTTGCACATTGGTGGGCTTGGGGTGCTCAGCATATACCAGTGAGAGCAGCTGTCCCGCATCTCCAGCCCCATGGGATGGATGACTCTTGACCTGAGGTCTCCACAGAAGCTCACTGCACTGCATGAGGTTCAAGCAAGGTTTTTCATCCCAACTTACTAGAACGATGCTTGCAAATGCAAGGAATTGCAATTTATTGCTGTAGCCTCCAGAGTTAACTGAGAGCTGCTGAGTGGCTTCTCAAGAGCTCCTGTCTCAACCGTAGCAATAACAGGTTTCTCAGCTACGCCCTCCCTGGGAATGAGCACCAAGCCCTGCAGCCACACCAAAGCAGTTCCCATGGGTATCTGTGCAGTCTCAGCATGGTGGGGACATTACAAATCCTGCCCAGGTGTCAAGAGCAGGATTGGACTCACAGTTCCCTGACTTATCTGCCTTCCCATCCCTCTCTGGTATGAGGAATAAGTGCATAACATCAGTGTGTTTAGGCATGTGAAGGCTCCTCCTTTTAGTCCCCATGTTAAACTCATAGATGTCCTAGGGCTGGTTCAGGACCTCAAGCGAGGTTTCTTCAAGGGGGTTAGCACTTAGCCCACCTCGAGGAGGACAGGAAAAGCCTACACTGATGTCAAGTTTCCTTCCTGCCCTCAGAGCTGGAGGAAGCTCACCAGAAGTGTCCATCCTGGTGGTACAAATTTGCCCACACATTCCTGGTCTGGAACTGCTGCCCACTGTGGGTGAAGCTGAAGGAATTTGTCAAGGTGGTGGTGATGGACCCCTTTGTGGACCTGGGCATCACCATCTGCATCGTGCTCAACACAGTCTTCATGGCCATGGAGCATTACCCCATGACAGAGGAGTTCGAGAATGTGCTGACCGTAGGGAACCTGGTAGGCAACCAGAGATGTCCTGTCCTTCCTTGGCCAGATCCACCCCATTCGCCCTGGTGGGCAGATTCCCTCTGCCTCCATTGTGTTACCTGGAGAGCATGCATTCATGCCTAGAAACACTTCACAGCTGCTGAGAATGTGCTCCAAGTGGGGTGGTGGGTCTGATCACAGCATCCCTGTGGTGGATCATGCTCCCAAAATGAAGGGAAGTGGCAGGCTAGTGGGATCCATCATCCCTTGCTGCCGTACTCCTGCAGTTTCTGCCTTGCTTAGTGCATTTCAGTCTTCCTTGGTGCATCTCAGTGATGCAAAAATGGCCGTGGCCTTTCAGAATGTCCTGAACCAGTTCCTATATTGTAATCCAGTGTTAGGCACAGGCAGCTGCCAGCCCTAGCTGACACCACAGTGTCCTTGCTGTGCTGGGTGTTAATGGCAGAGCAGGGGCCATTTAGATGCTCAGAGCAAACAGGTCCCCATGAAGCAGGAGGCAACCATGGTAGGACCATTAAAAATCATAATAATCAGGACTTTTCCTGCTGAAATCTGGCCTGTCCTGATTTCATAGGCAGCTGTGGGTGCTTCTTCTTAGACCCCAGGGTAAAAGGCTTTCAGCTGGATGCATACTGCTGGTGGGACAAGTCTAGGAGAACCCTGATAGCTCTGGAAAATGCAGCTAAGAGACAAGAAAGCTTGCAATCTCCTCTTCTGCCACCTTGTCTGGCTCCAGCATCTGCTTGGATCTCTCTGCACAGGCACTGGAGTGACACATGCTGGTGCCGGAGACCAGTGCTGATGACGCTCAGCACGTAGCTACTTTGTCTCTGGTTTCATTCAGGAAATACAAGGGGATTGATTGCCGTCGCTCGAAATATGGTCGCACTGCAAAGATAGTGCCAGCTTCTCTTTCGGGCCAGCAGCAGTTTCTGTCTGCATGAACACCCCAACACTAGCAGGGCTAGGGGTGATTGAGATGGGAGCAGGAGAAGCAGCTCCCATTGAGACATGTTTTTCCCCTGACATCACCTGCCTATGCTCAAGATAAAAGCAGCAGTTCATGCTGCCTGCCTTACTGCAGGGAGACAGATGGCCCGGCTGTATGGGAAGAGCTGAGGGATAGGTTGGCAGGAGCAGAGAAGGAGACGTTTGTGTACTGGCATGCAAGGGGGCACAGAATCATGGAATGTGTCAGGTTGGAAGGGACCTCAAAGTCCATCCAGTTCCACCTCCTTCCCACAGGCAGGGACACCTCCCACTGGATGTGGTTGCTCCAAGCCCCATCCAACCTGGCCTTGAACCCCTCCAGGGATGGGTCAGCAACCACTGCTCTGGGCAACCTCCATCTCCCCTCTTTCAGCTGAAAACTGTTCCTCCTTGACCTATCCCTGCAGTCGCTCATCAAGAGCCCCTCATCAGCTTTCCTGGAGCCCCTTTCAGTGCTGGAAACTGCTCTAAGATCTCCCTGCAGCCACCTCTTCTCCAGGCATGTCAGGGAGCATCCCCTGGGCTGATGGTGCAGAAGTCTCCTTGCAAAGTGGAGGCCTGGACCTGTGCACTCCAACAGGATCCACATCCAGGGTGAAACTAGTCAGAGGGCCCCTCAGCACATGTCATGTCCTCTGATAGCATCAGGGATGTTAATTGTCACATTGCTGCTCTCACTCTGCAGTAATGTGATAATGCACAGCGCCGTTGTAGACCCAGGAATAGAGCAATGTGTAAAAGCTGGATCAACTTTCACAGGGCTCAGAAGAGGCAGGAACGTCCCAGTAGCAGCCCAGTTCCTGGCAGGGGGATTCTCAGAGATACAGTGGTCGTTCATTGGCTCCCTGCGCTAATGAAACTTTCATTTTTCATTTCCACCTACCAACATGCATTTTTGTGTCTCTCCAGAAGCCATCAGTCACTAGTACTCCCAGTATGGTTTCACAGGCCATGCTAGGCAGTAGCTGGGGAGCTTAATTTCAACTGGGACTGGACCTGGTCAGTGGAGCAAGGGGATTGTCCTGCTCTTCTCACACTGGTCCAACTTCACCTTGAGCACTGGGTGCAGTTTTGAGTATCGCAGGATAAAAAGGGTCTAAAGCTACTGGAGAGTGTTCAGAAGAGGACACAGAGTTGGTGAAGGGTTTAGAGAGGATGTGCATGAGGAGCGGATAAAGTCTCTTGGTCAGTTCAGCCTGGAGGAGAGGAGACTGAGGGAGACCTCATCACAGTCTGCAGCTTCCTCACAAGAGGAGGAGGAGCAGGCACTGAGCTCTTCTCTCTGGACCCAAGGGAATGGCAGGAAGATGCACCAAGGGAGGGTTAGATTGGACATTAGGACAAAGTTCTTCCCCTAGAGGGTGGTGGAGCACTGGAACAGCTCCCCAGGGAAGTAGTCACAGCACCAAGCCTGACAATATTCCAGAAGCCTTTAGCAAACACCCTCAGCCCCACAATTTGAATGCTGAGGTTGTCCCATGCACAGACAGGAGTTGGACTTGATGATCCTTGTGGGCCTTTTCCAACTCAGGACATTCTATTATTCTGTGAAATAAGAGAGGTGAAACCCACACCACACCAAAGCTCAGGACTGACTTTCAAGTAGAATAACAGGGTGTTGTTTCCCACAGGTCTTTACAGGAATCTTCACGGCAGAGATGGTCCTGAAGCTCATCGCTCTGGATCCCTATGAGTATTTCCAGCAGGGTTGGAACATCTTTGACAGCATCATTGTTACCTTGAGCCTGGTGGAGCTGGGCCTGGCCAACGTTCAAGGGCTCTCCGTGCTCCGCTCCTTCCGCTTGGTACGTGAGGTGGGGATGAGGTGAGCCTAGGATGTAATTGCCAGTGGGGTGGAGAATAGCATCTTCAGCTCCTACCAACCATATCCTGGGCTGCATCCAAAGCAGTAGCACCAGCATGATGAGGGAGAGAATTCTCCTCCTCTACTCCACGCTGGTGAGACCCCACCTGGAGCCCTGCATACAGTTCTGGTCTCCTCAGCAGAGGAAGGATGTGGATCTCTTGGGGTGAATCCAGCGGAGGTCACAGAGATGATCCAAGGGCTGGAACTCCTTCCATACAAGGACAGGTTGAGAGAGTTGAGGTTATTCAACCTGGAGAAGAAAAGGCTCCAGGGAGACCTTAAGTCAGCTTCCAGTACTGAAAGGGGGTTCAGAAAAGCTGAGGAGGGGCTCTGGATCAGGGAGTGCAAGGAGAGGACAAGGAGGGATAGCTTGAAGCTGGAAGAGGGGAGATTGAGGTGAGATATGAAAACCAATATGAATATTTAGGAATGCAGGAGTCTGAGTTCTTTACAAAGCATTTGGGTGTTTAATCTCTCCTGCCTTAATAAAACTGCAGCATGAAGGTTTAATCCCAGCCTCACGGCCTTGCTGACACCTTGTGGCAATGAAAGCCCCAGGCAAATCAACACCTTTTCTCCTTGCTCCCCATAGCTGAGGGTTTTCAAACTCGCCAAGTCCTGGCCCACCCTCAACATGCTCATCAAGATCATCGGCAACTCAGTGGGTGCCCTGGGGAACCTCACACTGGTACTGGCCATCATCGTCTTCATCTTCGCCGTGGTGGGGATGCAACTCTTCGGGAAGAGCTACATAGAGTGTGTGTGCAAGATCTCCCTTGACTGCACACTGCCCCGCTGGCACATGAACGATTTCTTCCACTCTTTCCTCATCGTCTTCCGCATCCTCTGTGGGGAGTGGATTGAGACCATGTGGGACTGCATGGAGGTGGCCGGCCAGACCATGTGCCTCATCGTCTTCATGATGGTTATGGTCATTGGGAACCTTGTGGTGAGTCTTGGAGCTTGGATGGACCTTCAGTGGAGGGATGGGAGCAAGGATGAATGGATGTCACGGCGTGAGGATACCTCTGCCCCTCAATTTCTGGATGGTGTTGTCCAGCTCATCTACTGGGCTGTAGGCATGGGCTTGTTGGACTTGTACAGGAGCACAGAAAAAGGGCTTGACTTCCCTCCTGTGTGTGCCCAGTGGGGGATGTTCTGTGGGCTCAGCACTGCATAAAGCAGGGCAAGATATAAATTCTAACGGGCCTTTAGCTAAAACGAGATCAGGGACAGAAAGGGAAACTGAGGCATGGAAAACTTAACAACAGGTCTTAGGTAGATGCTGGAGCAACTCTCAGACAAAAGATAGCTCATCTTCAAGGTGAGATCACCTCTCATCTTGTGATGTTTAAGACCATGTCGGATGGGGCTTTGAGTAGGAGATGTCCCTGTCCATGGCAGAGGGGATGAAGCTGGATGGGCTTGAAGATCCCTCCCAACACAAACTGTTCTATGATTCAAGTTGTCCTTGTCCACATGGCTTTTCAGGCTTTCCTTCCCCATTTTCCACCCTTCTGCAAGAAGAGATAGAGACAATATCATACCCAACTCACCCCAGGTGCTTTGCTACCAGGCACTTTGGGGAGCAGATCCACCCAGAAGGCTTTTGCAGATCCCCAGCATCCTCAACCCTCACCACAGTCCAGGTGACATCCCAGGGACGCATGGCCCCTCTGCAGCTCACAGTTCCTTCACCCATGTCCTGGTGAACACCCTGGTCATCACCACCCTCCCCCCCTACCCGTTGCCTTCCCCATTAACCCGAGCTGCTTGCTGCCTGCACCGCAGGTCTGCAAGTTCCAAGCAAGCGTGAAATTCTTTCTAAACTTGGTAACCCTCTCACTGGCAGCTTTGAAGCTTGTTTTCCAGCCTGCATGGGCCCTGCTCTCCCTTCTTAAGGTGCAAGGCAGGGGAGGGAAGCACTGCAGCTTGCCGAATTGCTCCTATTCCTTGTCGAGGTTGTGTAAGTCCTTTGGAATTTGCTTTGAAAACTTATCTGCCAAGAGAGCTGCTAAAGCCTCTCGGGTAGCTGCTCCAGCCCTGAGTTGGCACAACCCTCCAGAGGGGTGAAAGCAGCCCCAGGGGGAAACCCAGACCACCCCATGGTTCAGGTCAGGGGTGGGGCAGGTTGAAGTGGACCACTTGGAGGGAAGAAAGTTGGGATTTGAGTGCTGCTTGGCTTCCCTGGTTCATGCCAGGTATTTGGGGCTTTGAAGTGCCCCCCATAGCAGCATAGAGAGCCTTGTTGGTGGCAGAGCTCGTCCTGGGGTGTCCTTGGGTGATGCTGGGCAGACATGCACGTGTCACCTCATGGTGGGGAGCAGCTTAATGTTCCCCCAGGCTGCCCATCACCCAGCTGTTGGCAATAAGTTGTAAAGCCGCCCTTCAAGGGGAAGGGTGTTCATCTGAATTGCAATGATGAACCATCACAGCTGGGCCCCCTGTGGACTCTCCCCGAAAAGTGATCTAGAAATCTTTCCTCTTCTGGAGGCAGTTTTTTGAGTAGGGCAATCAACTACCTCTCCAGGAGACTCTTCTGGAGAAGACTTGGGGGCAGCATGATTTTCAGCTGGTAGAGGCGGAAGAAGCTCTCTCAAAGGTGGAGCCCTCCCTGAGATTGCACCCCAGCTTTGCACCTCCTGCTGTACTCTGTGCTTCTGTGCATGGTTCCTTTAAACCTAAGTAGAGAAACATGGTGCACAACCACCTACAGAGCCACCTCTGCCCTCTTCATGCTCTCTGCCAGGCTCTCCTAGCCATGCCTCTGGTATTTCCAAGTCCTGGAGCATGTCCTGCGCAGCCCCCTGAGCATCCCGGCTGCAGGGAAGTATGTGTTTCTCTCCACTTCCCCTGCAGAGGAACAAGGAAACCGTCAGTCATCCTTTACTGTTAGTGACACCTTGAGTATTTCCTTTGCAGTTATTAAGGGAAAAGGGAGGAAGTCAGTCGAGTGACGAGGGAACGGACTCCTGCCCAAAAGAGCCAGGGCAGATAGCAGTGATTAGCTGTAATTGGTACTTAACGTTAAGTATTAAACTGATGGGATAGTAGGGACTTATTTAAAGATGCGGTTGAAGTCTGATGGTATGAGCCATGTGAAAACAGCAGTGACCTTGGATAGCAGCTAATTCCCTTCTCAGATACGCTGCTGGCACAAAAAAAGCACAAACATCAACAGCTGAGGGCTTGGCCTATCAGCTGCTCTGCACAACAAGAACATGGCTGTGTTCTGCAATGTTCCCATACCCCAGGGAGAGCCTGTCCCACTCCTCTTCTCATGAGCTGCTCTGGGTTTCTCGCATGCAATGAGTCCACCTGTGCTGGGCGAGGCTGTGAAGGGATCCAGTCATGTGTTGGACATGGGGAAGTAGGAGAGATCTGGGGGAAGCAGAAGAGATCCTGTGCTTGGAGCTATATAGACCACAGTTGGCAGTGGTCCAGGTGGCCAAGAAGGACAATGGCATCCTGGCCTGTATCAGAAACAGCATGGCAAACAGAAGCAGGGAAGAGATTGTGCCTCTGGACTCAGCGTTGGTTTCCTGGGTTCAGTTTGGGCCCCTCATTATAAGAAAGACATTGAGGGGAGAATGTGAACCGAGCTGGGGAAGGAGCTGGAGAACAAGGTTTACAAGAGGAGGCTGAGGGAGCTGGGGCTGTTTAGCCTGGGGGAAAGGAGGCTGAGGGGAGACCTTTTCACTGTCTACAACTCCCTGAAAGGAGGTTGTAGCGAAGTGGGTGCTGGTCTATTCCCCCAAGTATAAGCAATAGGACAAGAAGAAATGGTCTCAAGTTGCTCCAGAGCATGTTCAGATTGGATATCAGGAAATAGTTCTTCAACAAAAGGATTCTTGGGCCCTGGCAGAGGCTGTCCAGAGAGGAGGTGGAGTTACCATCCTTGGAGGTGTTTAAAAGACAGGTTAATGAAGTACTTAGGGATATAATTTAGTAGTGAACAGGTAGGTTAGGCTTGATGATCTTAAAGGTCTTTTCTAATCTAGGAATTCTATGATTTGTATCCTATGAGCTGACTCGTGCTGAGATGAAATACCTCTCTGCATGGAGCAGAGTGGTCTCTGGCAGAGTGGGGTAAGGTTACAGCTATAACTGAGGCTCCTATGTGGCTCCAAGGTGCTGGAGACCCTCAGGAGCCTGCTGGCTGCCTGAGCCACCAACACAAGGGAAGAGGAGAGGAAGACTTGCAGCTGGGAGGAAAATAGGCAGGAGGTTTATCCCTGGGAAGAGAAGAGACGAAGCTGGATTTCATCCCTATGGGTGGAGGGGAGGAGCACCACAGGCTTGGGAAGTCACATGTGGAGACCAGCCAGGCCAAGAGCTCCAAGAGAGCAAAGGGAGGGACATATTGATTGACTCACGGGATAGGTGGCTTGAGTGGGGCTAAAACGGTGACTGGCGTAGCTTGCAAATAGATCAGGGCTGAAGTAACTGGAGGTGACAACTGAAGGTATTGGAGCCTAAGGAGGACTGAGGAGGATCACGTCCATGTCCTCCAGCAATGGGGCTGGCATCACTGCAATCCCCAGACCTGGGCAGTGGGAGGAAGGAGTCCCATGGCACGCTTGACGAAGGTAACTTCTCCACAGCCATGACTGGTCCCTGCTGCTCCAACCCACAGGGATGATGGTGGTTTTGGATACCAGCACTGGTATTTGCTTTTGTCCCCTCCAGGTGCTGAACCTGTTCTTAGCTTTGCTACTGAGCTCCTTCAGTGCCGATAGCCTGGCAGCATCAGATGATGATGGAGAGATGAATAATTTGCAGATCGCTATCAACAGGATCACCAGGGGACTCGACTTTGTAAAGACATCTGTCCTTACACTGCTACACAGGCTGTGGAAAGGAAAGAAGGTGGCCCCGGAGGAAGAGCAAGAGCCCAGTAAGAGGGACAACTCTGTGCTAAACCATGTGGACACTGGCCAAGAGTCCAAGTCAGAGTACCTGGATGGAGTCACAGGCAAAGAGCACTTTTTAATGGATGAACTGGACCACATGAATTTCATTAACAACCCCCATTTGACAGTACAAGTCCCCATTGCCTCAGAGGAGTCCGACCTCTATGAGGAGACAAGCACCCAATCTGACACTGAAGACGCCAAGGTAGAAAAGGCGTGTAGAAGGGTTTGAACACAAAAACTGGGATTGACCCATTCTTGCCATGCCGCCCAAAGAATGATCCTGGGTTTGGTTACTTTTAGCTTTTTACAACGTGTGGCATAGGCCAAATGTGTTTTGTTTCCTGGCATTTCCCTGTGTAAGCTGGAGATATGGGGGTCCAGCAGGGGTTTGGCCTGTTTTGGGTCAGCCTATGGAGTTATTGCTAATGCTAGAGGGTTCCAGTGCTCCACAGGCTTGGTGCAAGGGTTAAAGTGCTCAGTTTTGGGTTAAAGATGTTCAAGAGGAATTTGATGCCAGGAAATCTGCTGATGGCACTAACATTGGATCCACTGCTAATGCCTCAGAAAGCATCATGGGGTGGGTGTGAAACCAGATGGAGGAGCTTAGCACAAGTGAATATGAAGTGAATTCATTTTGGATCCAAAGCTAACAAGACAGCTAATGTGGGCATTGCTATGTTGAGGTGCAGAGAGGACTGTCAGGGCCCACAGGATGCTAATCATCCTGGTGCTCTGGGAAGAAGACAGGGAGATGAGAAACAAGAAACTCTGAAAAATCTGAGTGGACACAGAAAGGAGGGTCATGGTCTGGTGAGAAAACACTTCTTGCAATGCGGTTTCACCAATGTCCTGGGGAAATCCAGGACAGGTGGGGATGCTGTGGTGGAGAGGAGCCCCTGCATCAATCTGGAAAGGGGCTTTGTATGAATAATAGCACAGCTCTGTCCTGGGGGTTGAGTATGAGTGAATATATATATATATTTATAAGGTTTATTATGGAGCATCCTGTCCAGTTCTGGAATACCCAACGTAAGAATGATATGGTATTGTAGGAACAGGTCCAGAGGAGGCCACAAAGATAATCCGATGGCTGGAGCACTTGTGCTATGAGGACAGTCTGATACAGTTTGGGTTGTTCAGCCTGAAGAAGAGAAAGTTCTGGGGAGACCTTAGAGCAGCTTCCAGTACTGAAAGGGGCTTCAGGAAAGCTGAGGAGGAGCTTTTTACAAGGGCCTGAAGTGATAGGACAAGCGGGGAATGGCTTTAAATTGGAAGGGAGAAGATTTAGAGCAGACATTAGGAAGAAATTCTTCACAATGAGGGTGGGGAGGCCCTGGCCCAGGTTGCCCAGAGCAGTGGTGGCTGCCCCATCCCTGGAGGTGTTCAAGGCCAGGCTGGATGGGGCTTGGAGCAACCGGATCCAGTGGGAGGTGTCTCTGCCCATGGCAGGGGGTGGAACTGGATGGGCTTTGAGGTCCTTTCCAACCCAAACCATTCTATGGCTATTGATGGCAAAAGTTTCTGCTCAGAAGCTGAGCAGCCTCGGGGAAGCACTGTCCAAGTTGATCCTGTTCAGGGCGGTGTGATGGGCTAGGAGGCAGTGATGAAGGTTGGGTGCAACCACAACTTGCTTCCGAGTGCCTGGCTGTGATTGCACAGGAAGCTCAATGCAGGACTGGAAAATGAAACAGAATGCCTCAAATCCTAGAGCTATCCTCCTCCCACCCTATCTGGAGGCTTCTTACTCCTCTGTGCAGTGACAGGGACTGGGCTTCTCTCAGGGCATGCAATTAGGGTACCCCTAATTATTTATTTTTTATTTATTTAGCTGGGAAAACCAGTTTTTTTTAGCAGTTGGGGCTGAGGGGAGAAGCTGACAAGAGAGGTTGTGGTGACTGTGACCCTCTGGAAACATGCTGCTTGCCAAGCTCAGAAGGGATAAACGTACCCGGAGCACCTTAGCCAAGGGAAGGGGTGGAGTGTTTCTGTTGTTGTTGCTCTTCGTGCTGCCAGCAGGAGGGCTGAGATTTGGCATTTCCCCTCAAATTTTATCTCCTGCAACCCCAATCCAGTAGCATAAACCTCCCAGGGCCCGCAGGCCATGTCATGGCACATCAGCATACCTGGCCCCCATGGCGGGACACATCCAGCCTGATCCATGGGGTCTCCATGGACCTCAGCTCCCCACCACCAAGATATGTTTCCCAATGCCTAGGAGAAAACCTCGATGTGCAATTATGGACACATCTTGGTGTTTTGGGTCTGTGTTCACCTGCTCCAGCACCCTGCATAGAAATTGCATTTTGAGAGCCATCCCTGGCTGCTCAGCTTGTGCAGGGGGCAAGCAGCAACTCTCAGCTGCTAAATACTCATTTGCCCCATCATCACTGATGTTTTCTGTGGCTAAATTCAGCCAAACACTGACCAAGGTGCAAACCAAAGGGGTGCATTAACAACCAAGCCCCTGCCCAGGGTGGGCAAGAGGTTGGACATCATGACCTGAAATGACAATTTAGTAATTAGAAGTCGGGTTCTAATTGGTGAGAGCCCTGAGCTGATCCTCAAGGAAAATTGCTGCCAGCTCAATGTGTTCATATGCAGTCAGTTAGCTCCAGATGGAGCCAAAGCCCAACACACCGCCGAGGTCATGGGCCACGAGTGAAGATTGCAAACAGAGAGATTTTCTCTGGATGTTCTCCACCTTCCAGAGCCCTTTCCAAGACAAAGACATTGCAGGGTGATGGCAGCAGTGTGGCGGCTCTCCTCGAGCACTTTTGTGTCTTTGAGTTGATTTGTCTTTTATATTGTGAAGCAGCGGGGAGGTAACAGGAACAGCAATGTCAGTGGGCAGAGTTCTTGTTGTGGCTCAGGGCTCTTTTTGGGGGCTTTTTGCCTCAGATCCCCATCCTGTCGGGTGAAGTGATGTCTTCTGAGATGCTCTGGGCTGTGTACATCACAGGAGTATCGCAGAACACTTTGGGCTGGGAGGGATCTTTACAGGTCACCTAAGTCCAACCAGCCTGCAGGAGAAGGGACATCTTTCATTCAATCAGGTTGCCCAGAGTCCCATCCAACCTGACCTGGAATGTTTCCAGGGTTGGGGCCTCCACCACCTCCCTGGGAAACCTGTGCCAGGACCTCTCCACTCCCACTGTAAAAGATTTCTTTCTTGCATCCAGTTTAAATCTACCCTCTCTTAGTTTAAAGCCACTGGTCCTTGATTATTAAGTGCTGTGAACGACTGGGAGGTCATAGGATGAGTACAGGTGTGCAGCACCTGAAAGGCAGTGCTTGGTGCTAACAAGAAGGGAGAATGCCCTGGATTTGGGTGGAAATTGCAGTGTCCTGCTGCTCAGGGCAGAGACCCAGCACACAGTAGCCAAGTTGCAAGGATCCTCCAAAGCAATATCTTCTCCTACTACTGTGGTTCTGGCCCCTGAAACTGTAGATGATGATGCCTCAAATTACCCCACGGAATCTTCCCTGGCTTGTTGGAGGATAGAGCAACTACTTCATTACTACTGAAAACACAACAGCCTTAGGGGAGGATTATCTCCCTCGCATGCAAGCCAACACCATCCTGCACTGGAGATGCTCCCCACTATAGAAGCATAGAATGGTTTGCATTGGAAGGGACTTTAGATATCATTTAATTCCACACCCCTGCCACGGGCAGGGATAACTCCCACTGGATCCGGTTGCTCCAAGCCCCATCCAGCCTGGCCTTGAACACCTCCAGGGATGGGGCAGCCACCACTGCTCTGGGCAACCTGGGCCAGGGACTCCCCACCCTCATTGTGAAGAATTTCTTCCTAATGTCTACTCTAAATCTTCTCCCTTCCAATTTAAAGCCATTCCCCCCTTGTCCTATCACTCCAGGCCCTTGTAAAAAGCTCCTTCTCAGCTTTCCTGGAGCCCTTTTCAGTGCTAGAAGCTGCTGTAAGGTCTCCCCAGAGCCTTCTCTTCTCCAGGCTGAAAAATCTCAGCTCTCTCTGCCTGTCCTCATAGCAGAGGTTCTCCAGCCCTCGGGTCACTTTTGTGGACTCCTCTGAAAATATCCCAATAGATCCATCTCCTTCTTATGTTGCAGATTTCAAAACTGGACACAGGACTCCAGTGGGGCCTCACAAGAGAGGAGTAGAGGGGCATGTATACATCATGCCCATAATATCATCTACTCCCAGGTGGGACAGTTAGGTCTGGAGATCTTCTCCTTTCTCAAGTGCTGCAAAAGGTTTTCACAGAAAGCCAGAAAAAAAAAAAAAGAATTGAGGAAAAAATCCCAAGGCCTTGCCAAGGTTTCCCTCTCATTATCAGCCCCTCTGGGCCTTGCTGTGTGGTGACTGGGAAGCCAGCCAAGCTGAACTGTGGTGCAAAATGGAGCCAGCTGTGCAATCTGTGAACTTGGGGTACAAGCTGTGAACTTGGGTGAACCTCATCCTAAAAGCCCTTCAGCATGAGCCAAGCCACTGGGATTTGAGAGAAATGCCATGCTGGCCACCAAGGTTTCTGCAGATATAATTGTACCAAAGGGGATTTGGCAGAGGTTTTCTGGGATGAAGGTATGTAGAGAGGGAGGAGGAGGTGAGAAAAATCATCCTGCGATGATGGTACAAGTGGATGGGAGATGGACTTGCAGTGCTGGGAGGAAGGCTAGGGTCAGCGGGTGTTTTTCTCCTCTGAAATTGAATGGAAAGCAAAGCTTGTGCAAGCTCATGTACCAACAATCCCCTAAGATGGCCAATTCAACAGCTTTACTCTGGGCTGTGTCATAGGAAAGGGACTCAGAGTAGCCTTCAAGCAAGGGTGTCACACCAGCTGGCTCCCTCAGAGGGGGCAGGAGGAGCCAGAGGATGCCTGGCACCCCCAGAGCATCCCTTCTGCAGGGCAGCCCAGCCTGACTCCTCTTCTTCCTTTGCAGAATCCCCTCAGCAGTGACAACGCATCATCTCTGTGCAGCACCGTGGATTACAAGCCCCCACTGCCAGTGGAGGAGGAGGTGGCAGAAGAAGCTGAGGAGAGCAATGAGCCAGAGGAATGCTTCACAGAAAGTGAGGGACCGAGCAGGGCAAGGGACCCCAGGTGGGGGAGGAGTGTGGGTGAAGAGGGCATTGCCAACCAACTCTTGCAGCAATACAGCCCCCAGGCTCACTTAGCTCAGCCCAGACTCCAAACCCTCCTGTACTACCAGGGAGATGTCGCCCATCGGGTCCCCTCTTGTGTGCACACTCTCAAAGCCAGCAGGATGTTGCTCCAGCCTCCACTGAGGAGGGTTTGAAAAGACAATAAAAGCATGAATAGTGTCATTTTGGTGGAAACATCCTGGCCACAAGGTAACCCGCAGCTCTTTGTCCCATCCCAGGCTGTGTGAAGAGGTTTCCCTGCCTCTATGTGGACATCACCAGCGACAGAGGGAAGGTCTGGTGGAACATCCGGAAAACCTGCTTCCATATCGTGGAGCACGACTGGTTCGAGACCTTCATCGTCTTCATGATCCTCCTCAGCAGCGGGGCGCTGGTAGGTCCCACATTTCACCCCATCCTATTTCTTCTGCAGCACCTCCCCACCTCAGTGGGAGCCCAGCAATGTGGGCAAAATCTGGGCATCTCCTGTTTGTCTCCTGTGCAAAGTAACACAGATGTTTGATTTAAAATCCCTTTTGGCTCAGGTCTCAATGTAGAGTCTCACAAAGGGATCTAAACATCCTCCACTTGCCCTCAAAGAGCCCTGCATTGGCACAGTTACCCTTTACAACCCACCCAGAATCTATCATGGGCTGTGGTCCATGGGCTCAAGGGGATTCAACCACCTACAGCTTCCCCTCCTGCTCTTAACATCAGCGACGAACAATTTGCACCATCTCTTTAGCTTTATATGGGTGGTTCCTCATTCCACTGCCTCCGTAACTGACTGTTGGGAGGTGCTTTACAGACAGTTCAGGGTTATCATGTGGCTCTTCAGCACTTCCAGCTGTTGACTTGGGCACCTTCCCAGAACCTTGACATCCATTTCTATCAACCTCATGAAAAAGCTGGGTGTCAGCTTGTTGGTCCTCTCTGAGGGCCAATCTGAGGTGCTCAGCTGCACCTGGAAATACTCAGAGCTAGTGGGGATACCTACTCTGCAAGGTTGACAATAAAGAGAGAAGGAAGGAGAACAGATAGAATGAACTGGTTTTCAGACATACTTTATATTTTGGAAGTGCAGTTCGGGGATGTCCAATGGGTCTTTTCCAACCTGGTGATTCTATGATTTTATGATTCTATAAGTTGGTGTCCTGGCTTTTGACTTGTGCTCAGTCTGGTAGGAATTTGATGCAGCTGGACATTTCACAGGCTGTCAGGTAGGAAGAGACCTCAGGGATCATCTGTTCCCACATTTTAGGTGATCTATAGTTTAAATGAGATAGTCCAGAACCTTGTCAAGCCGATGCTTAAAAGTGTCCAGTGTAGAGAGATCATTCCAATGTTTCGCTGTTCTCATGACACGTTTTCTTCTGGAATCCAATGAGGAGCAATGTATCCCCATGAATCCTTGTCTTTTCCACAAGACTCCTTGTAAAAAGGGAGTGTCCATCCACTCGGCAGACACCCTATATGTACCCTATTGGTCCCCTAAGCTTTCTCTAAAGGCTTAACAAACCCAGCTCCCTCAGCCTTACATTGTATGGAAGGTTTCCCAGTCTTCTGATCATCTCAGTGACCTTTTTCTGGACCCTCTCCAGCGTGGCCACTTCTTTTCTGTACAGCAGGGACCAAAACTGAATGCCGCACTCCAGGTGTGGCCTGACAAGTGCTGAGCTGAGTGGGATAATGACTTCTTTATCTCTGCTGGTGATGCCCTTCTTGATGCACCCCTGTTGACCTTCTTTGCTGCTGCAGCATGCTGCTCACTCATGTTGAGTCTGTTGTCCACCAAGACCCCCAGGTCCTTCTCCACAGAGCTGCTCTCCAGCCAGGTGGAACCCATTTGTTTCAATGATGCTTTGCTTTAGGACAAACATTGCTCTTCACAGCCAATAAGAACTTGCAGACAAGAGTTAGACCCCCATGTTGATCAGGTGCATCAGTAGGTAGGCTCCATAAGTAGGCTCTCAGCTTTTCAAGCTGCCCCAAGATCTAGGAAAGCAGGGAAAATGCAGACATTGATGTGGCTGCAGTGACCCATGCTGCTGGTCTAATGGAAGAATGACTGTCACGTAGCTCCACTGATCTTTCAGGCTTTTGAGGACATCTACATCGAACAACGAAAGGTGATACGCACCATCCTGGAGTATGCCGACAAGGTCTTCTCCTACATCTTCGTCATTGAGATGTTGCTCAAGTGGGTGGCCTATGGATTCAAGGTGTATTTCACCAACGCATGGTGCTGGCTGGATTTCCTCATCGTTGATGTAAGTGTTGTCTGAGGGGCGCCTCTTCACTGTTCCCATCTGAGAAGCTGCTAATCCCTTGGACTACTCCTTCCAGGTTTCCATTGTCAGCTTGACAGCAAACTGGCTGGGATACTCTGAGCTGGGAGCCATCAAATCTCTGCGGACACTGAGGGCTTTGAGACCACTGCGTGCCCTGTCCAGATTTGAGGGCATGAGGGTAGGTGTCTCTTCCCTGTGCTCCTGGCTCTGAAATGGCTGTGCAAACAGCACCGTTCAGCAGTCATCTGGATCAGGGCCCCATCCCAGTTGGCTTTTAGGGGCTCCAGATCAGTGGTTTCATGCTAAGGTATGCTTGGTCCAGTCTGAGACCACCCAGTGCTGCTGAGGAGGTCACAGGGATATGAAAGTCCACACTTGCTAATCTGGTTCCCTAGCCAGGTCCTCCAAGGTGTTTTCTCCCCTTGCAGGTGGTTGTGAATGCCTTGCTGGGTGCCATCCCCTCCATCATGAATGTTCTGCTGGTCTGCCTCATCTTCTGGCTAATATTCAGCATTATGGGGGTGAACCTCTTTGCGGGTAAGTTCTACCGATGTGTCAACACCACCACGGGGGACCTCTTCGACATCAGCGAGGTGAACAACAAGAGTGACTGCATGGCCCTCCTTTACACCAATGAAGTCAGATGGGTCAACGTCAAAGTCAATTTTGACAACGTGGGCTTGGGATACCTCTCCTTGCTGCAGGTGGTATGTAATGAAAGCAGCAGCCATTGCTCCAAGAGGTGCATTGACATACAGGGTGGCATGAATAGCATTGGGGCTGAAATAAGATCAGAAAATCATTGAATGGTTTGGGTTGGAAGGGATTTCAAAGCCTCTACAGTTCCAACACCACTGCCATGGTAGGGACACCTCCCACTGGATCTGGTTGCTCCAAGCCCAATCCAGCCTGGCCTTGAACCCCTCCAGGGATGGGGCAGCCACCACTGCTCTGGGTAACCTGGGCCAGGGCCTCCCCACCCTCACAGCAAAACATTTCTTCCTGAAGTCTCATATCAATCTCCCCTCTTTCAGCTGAAAACCATCCCCCCTCATCCTTTCCCTGCACTCCCTGATCCAGAGCCCCTTCCCAGCTTCCCTGTAGACCCTTTAAGTGGGAGGAAGGAAGCATGCTCAGAGATAAACCTCAAACACACACCCACAGCCCTCCCCTTCCCACTAGCTTCAAAGAACTCCCAGTAAGTCTGTTCTTCTCCACTGTCCCCACAGGCGACCTTCAAAGGCTGGATGGACATCATGTATGCTGCTGTGGACTCGCGCGAGGTGAGAAGACAAGCAGGGACATTTCACAACTAGCACAAAGCATCACTCATACCACCAACTTGGTTCCTCCTGACAGTCCTGGGGCTGAGGTGCAGTTCAGCGTGGAGATGGACCTCTCAGCTGAAGCATCTCCTCTGGCTCTGTCCATTGGTGCCAAGAGCACCGCCTGCATCCCACCCATAGGTTAAACAGTGGAGAAATCCCCCAAACATCCCCTCTGCTGCTTCAAAATGGGCAGCAATTTTTGTCCCTTCTGCCACTCTGTGTCCTAGCTGCAGTATGTCCCCACACTGAGCTTCCCCCCAACTCATGATCCAGCTGGAGATGAGCCTGCTCCTTCAGCTTTGTGGTCTGAAATCCCCTCTCTGCCTCCACCACTCCAACCTGGAGAACCCATCCTTCACGCTGCTCTGACACTGTATCTTCTGTGTGTCCCTCCAGCTCAGAGAGCTTATCCCATCCTGCAGAAAGTACCTAGCTTGCCTAGAGTAGTCAATGAATCAAAACAGAGCAGCCCATACTTAACCTTCAGGTTAAAAGGTTTAAAAGAATGTTTTGAAGGGTTTTGTGCAGTTTCTAACATGATCCATCCCAAAACATGTCCCCACACCAGCCTGTGTGTGCACGCTGCCATGAGCCATTGCAGCAGGAGGAACTTCCTACCTTTCTCTAACTGAGCACACTCACCCATGCCCTGCTGTGAGGTCAGCCCCGCACACCCACAGGCATGAACAGAATGTTTTCATTGCCTTTTTTTAGAATCAGAAACAGCCACTACGTTCGCCCTGGCTGCAGCTGCTGGTGCTTAGAGGAGGACCTTCTTCCAGCTCCCTCTGAAAACAGCTTGGGCTCCTGCCTCCCCAAACACCTGGGGCAAAGCTGCCTTGGGAGGAAATGTGCTCTCTTCTGCCAAGAGCTTCCCTCAAATGAGGAAAGCCCATGGTGACACTTGGGATGTCTCCAGTATAAGGCAGAATCAAGTGCTGCCTCTTGAGATGCGGAGGTTTTTCTGCGGCTGCCAGGCTGAGCCACCACTGTGGCTCAGCCATATAATCATAGAATTATGGGATGGTTTGGGTTGGGAGACCTCAAAGCCCATCCAGTTCCACCCCCTCCCACTGGATCTGAGTGCTCAAAGCCCCATCCAACCCGGCCTTGAACACCTCCAGGGATGGGACAGCCATGACTTCTCTGGACAACCTGGGTCAGAGCCTCCCCACTCTCATAGCAAAACATTTCTTCCTAAGCTCTCACCTAAACCTCCCCTCTTTTGCCTTGAAAAAATTCCCACTCTTCCTTTCTCCTCTTGGCTGTGTTTCAGCCTTTGGAAAGCCGATTGCTGGGAAGAAATTTGAGTTTGCTCATTGATATAGCTGCATCTGGGCATCCTCTTCTGTTCTCCAGCCCATGCCTTGGGATAAAGGGTCCTCCAGCCAGTGTCACATGGATGTCCCTTCCCATGACAGCTCCCACATGGATCTGCCAGTGGTTTTGGAGCAGCCATCTCAGAGCTTTGTCTTCATACAGCAACCATTGTCTGAGGGCTTGGAGGCACAATTCCTGGACAGGTTTAGCCTCACATTTCCTATCTCTCCTGGTCAGATTGAAGAGCAGCCAGTGTATGAGATCAACCTCTACATGTACATCTACTTTGTTATCTTCATCATTTTCGGTGCTTTCTTCACCCTGAATCTCTTCATCGGTGTCATCATCGACAACTTCAATCAGCAGAAGAAAAAGATAAGTATTTTCTGGGTCTTGCAGCCACTGTTGCCTCCTGGGGTGCTGATCCAGGACGGGGAGGACAAGCACAGTTGTGAAGCAAGTGAACCAGGGCCACCTTGCCCAACATCCCTCTGCAATGTGAATTGCCATTATCCATTAGATGAGACCCCTGGGTTACTGGAGGGTGGAGCGGGTGGCAGCTGGATAACTCGGAGCATGTTGTTTGTGCTGAGCAAGCTCTGAAGCTCACCGAGATGCTGTCCCACTCCAGACAAGATCAGGCCAGCAAGGAGAGAAAAAGTTCAATATGGCATGAGGTTCCCCACCCCCAAGAGCAGTCTGAGAGGCAGCATCTCACCTCTGCAGGAGGAAATGGCAGTGCCAGGGTGAGCACACATGGGTGCTGTGAACTGGGGGCAAGCAGGGAGGAAGAAGAGTCAGTGCAGCAAGTGATGCCTGGTCAGAGCTTGGCTGGAGATGCCTGTGGGAATGAGCATGGCCAGAGGTGCTTGGTAGGAAGAGAGGAGCCACCAAGACTAACAGTGCTGATTCCTTTTATACTTTGGAGGCAAAGACATCTTCATGACAGAAGAGCAGAAGAAATACTATAATGCCATGAAAAAGCTCGGTTCCAAGAAACCCCAGAAGCCCATCCCCAGGCCATCGGTAGGTTGGGTTAATCACTCTGTAGCACAGTGGGAAGGGAGCACTTCAAGCCACCAAAACATCTCAGAAGACCATTTGCCAGGGCAAGAAATCCAAATCTTGGCTCCTCATTCTTATTCTTAGCCCTTGCTAAGGGCTGAGGTTCCAGAAAACATCAGGCAACCTCCTTTGGGTCTGCTCTTCAGCCCTGGGTCATGCTACCTTAAAGATCATCCATTTCCAACCCCTCGCCATGAGCAGGGACACCTCCCACTGTATCAGGCCACTCAAGTCCCCATCCAGCCTGGCCTCAAACACTTTCATCAGTTGTGGATGTGATTAGAAAGCATCTGTCCACTTTGTCCACACCTCTAGGCCATGGTTTTCACCCTGCAAGGTGATGGGTATCCCCCTCCCATAGCTGAGACACCTGCATACTGGCCAAACCCTGAGATTCTGCACTGTTTTAATTACTGTTCCTTCTTCTCTTTTTGTTGTGTCTTTGTGTCTGTCATGGATTCCCACCTCACCATCACCCTCACGGCTTTTATGGCAGAACAAGTTTCAAGGGATGGTGTTCGACTTTGTCACCAAGCAAGTGTTTGACATAACCATCATGATCCTGATCTGTCTTAACATGGTGACCATGATGGTCGAAACAGATGATCAAAGTGAACTCAAAACATCTATCCTCTACAAGATCAACCTGGTCTTTATTGTCATCTTCACTGGAGAGTGTGTTCTCAAAATGTTTGCCTTGCGCTACTACTACTTCACTATTGGCTGGAACATCTTTGACTTTGTGGTGGTCATCCTCTCCATCTTAGGTGAGTCTTCCTAATTCCACTGGTTCCTCAGAGGTCCCACTGTATAATGAAGAGTGGAAATGATCTGGCCAGCTCACAGACAGCAAGATGTCACTGGTCACACCCTTACAACCACCTTTGAGCTAGGCCAAGCGAACAGGATGAGACAAGTGGGGCCTACATGAAAGCTGGTGAGGGGTCTTGATCAGGGAGTGCAGGGATAGGATGATGGGGAACGATTTTAAGCTGAAAGAGAGGAGACTAAGATGAGATCTTAGGGAGAAATGTTTTGCTGTGAGGGTGGAGAGGCCCTGGCCACTGCCCCATCCCTGGAGGTGTTCAAGGCCAAGTTGGATTGGGTTTTGAGCAACTGGATCCAGTGGGAGGTGTCCCTGCCCATGGCAGGGGGCTTTGGAACTGGATGGCATCTGAGATCCCTTACAAGCCAAACTATTCTATGATTCCATGAAATGCAAGGCCACCCCAAGTCACCAGGCAGGGTGGGGGCTGGGATTCTGTTCCATTCCTTTATGTTGGATTCCCCTGGTCTCCATGTTGCATGGTTGTACTGCTGAAACAGAGCAACCAGTATTTCATCTTCGGGTTTGCTCACAAATGGTTCTTTAATATGTTCCCTTCACCATTGGAGGAGTAGAGTGAGCTGTGAGCCATCGGGGTAGCCTCATCTCCCTGCATCTACTGACCCTGGCAGATGGAGCAGAGTAGCTCCACCTCACGTACCTTTGTTGACTGTAGAGCACAAGAAACTCACCACTTCTTCATCCCTTCCCAGGTATCGTCCTCTCAGACATCATAGAGAAGTACTTTGTATCACCCACCCTCTTCAGGGTCATCAGGCTGGCAAGGATTGGCCGTGTCCTCAGGCTGATTCGAGGGGCAAAAGGCATCCGGACTCTTCTCTTTGCTCTGATGATGTCCCTGCCTGCCCTCTTCAACATCGGTCTCCTGCTTTTCCTTGTCATGTTCATCTACTCCATCTTCGGGATGTCCAACTTTGCCTATGTAAAGAAGGAGGCAGGAATTGATGACATCTTCAACTTTGAAACTTTTGGGAACAGCATCATCTGCCTCTTCCAGATCACCACATCAGCCGGATGGGATGGTCTCCTCAGCCCCATCCTGAATAGCGGTCCCCCTGACTGTGACCCTAACCTGGAAAACCCTGGCAGTTCAGTAAAAGGGAACTGTGGCAATCCATCCATCGGCATCTTCTTCTTCTGCAGCTACATCATCATTTCCTTTCTCATTGTGGTGAACATGTACATTGCCATCATCCTGGAGAACTTCAATGTGGCCACAGAGGAGAGCAGCGAACCCCTCTGTGAAGATGATTTTGAAATGTTTTATGAAACCTGGGAGAAGTTTGACCCAGATGCCACCCAGTTTATTGCATACAGCACTTTGTCTGATTTTGTAGACACCTTACAGGAGCCACTCAAAATTCCCAAGCCGAACAAGATCAAGCTAATCACCATGGATCTACCAATGGTTGCTGGGGACAAAATCCACTGTCTCGATATCCTCTTTGCCCTGACTAAAGAAGTGCTGGGAGACTCGGGAGAGATGGATGCCTTGAAGGCCACTATGGAGGAGAAGTTCATGGCTGCAAACCCCTCAAAGGTTTCCTATGAACCCATCACCACCACTCTGAAAAGGAAACATGAGGAAGTCTGCGCTACAAAAATCCAGAGGGCTTTCCGGAGGTACATCCTGAGGCGCTCGGTGAAGCAGGCATCCTACATGTACAGACACAGTAAGGATGAGGATGACCTGAGAGAGGATGCTCCTGAAAAGGAAGGTCTAATTGCCACCAAAATGCAGGAGATGTATGGGAACAGTGGGACAGATGTGGAGACAACCTCTGCCTTTGATCTCACACCTGTTCCCAGCTCAGAGACTCAAGATTCTCCTGGCGAAGCAAAGGCATGGGATAACAAACATGTTGTGAAAGAGTCACTGGTATAACAGAAAGAGGCTTCCATCTCTTGCCCAGCCCAGAAAGATTTCATTTGTGTCTCATTTTGAAGAGCTCTTCCATATCCAGATCAGTAGATCATAGATAATGAGCTACTCTCAGCTGTTTCAAGTAGACACCTTTACTTTTGAAGCAGGATCTCTTCCTGAACCTGGTTTTTACAGCTCACTGCAGTCGCAAAGGGTTTAATATTTTTCTTATGAGAATTAAATGTGAAATCTCTGTTGTCCGTGAAAGAGAAACATCTTAGTTTTGAAATGATCTCATCAGAGTAACGATGTTTTTCAGACATTAACAACTGAGTCCAGATGTCCTTTTACTTAAAGTAATTATTTATTAATGTTATTTCACAATTAAGAAATTTTTCTTGTATATTAGTCTTCCAAGTAGCTGGTGAAAGATGAGCCAAATGAAATAATTCTAGGGATAATTACAGAAAAGACAAGGTTTTGTGAACAAAAGTCTCTGATGTCTTAAAGTAGCACCTTTCTTTGGAATATTTGAATAAGCTTTATGGGTTATTTTTTTGTTACACACAGAGAAAAGTGCAATTATGTCTTAAAGATTCGGTTGCATCACCAAAACAAAGCATCTGCAGATATGTTCTCAGGGTTAAATATCAGGTTTAAAGGTCTCTGAATAGTCATCGAAATCATAAATTGTTCAGATTTCTAAAGTACAGCTGTAAATAGTATTTAGATTCATGCTTCTTCTCCATTTTCCCATTTCATCTAGATTTTGTGGCAGGAAAGCAATGGATGAAGGTAGGGTTTGGAGAACCTTCTCTGAGGATCCCCAGACCCTGTAATAAAACCACTTTTAGGGTTTTTTTAACCTCATAGCAAGATGAGATGTCCCCGGTCCCTGTAACAAAACCACTTCTAGGGCTTTTACGAGTGGGAGTGTCCCACTGGGGTGCTCTTTGTTAGCACTAATTAACAAGATGCATCCCCGGAGATCGGAGCAGGTCTTTGAATGGTCCTTACAATGAAGCTGCTTCAAGTGACTCCCATCCGTGATCCAGCACTGGGGGATGGTAAAGCAATGAATGCTTCCACCAGGGTGTAAATCCCAAAAAACTTGGGCAGAGCATCCTTCCCTTGGCTGGTCTCTGGAGATGACACTTGTCTGCAGAGCCTGGTGGGCTCAGGCAAGTGCTCACCAGGAAACCTCCCAGCAGAGGAGGTTTTTACTGACAGGGAGGGTTTTAGAGATGGATAAAAGGAAAGGAAATTGAGAAAATGTGGAAAAACCCCAGCGTTCATCTCTGAACAAAAGGTAAAACACCCTCTTGAGATGAAAACAAACATGAACCAAAACCTCTTCCAGTTAAAACAAGGGCTTCTTCTTCAAGAGTCTGTCTTTTTTTACTCTTACATCTTTATTTTCTTGGGCTGAATTTGGTGTCGAGCTGTTACAGATGTCCCACACTCAAGGAGCAGTGCTAAGCTTGCTTGCATCCATGTGCTGTCAGCCAGGGTCGCTCTGCTTATCCCATAGCATTGTGCTTTCATTTCCATGTTGCTTAAGGTGACACTCTGGAGCAGGAGCCTGAGCTGTTTTTAAGAGGCACTTGTGTGGGAAGCATCCATGTCCCAGCGGTTTCCAGCCCAGGTTGTGGTTCACAGTCAATGCTGTTTGTACGTACATGTCGTCAGTGATGGAAGAAAATGCCAAAGAGCAGGATTTGTGTGAGCTAAAGCTATTTTTCTTTGTACATTTCTTAAAATAAACAACTGTAAATGGTCTATTATTACAATACCAAGATTCTTGGTGTGTGTTAGAGGGAGAAATGTTTGCCCTGCCCCCTCCCTTTGCTCCAGGGAAGATATGAGTGACCCTTTGCATGGTCTTAGTTGGACCTGGCATCCTCAGCAGGCCCTGGTGGTCACATCCTGCACCAGGACTTCCTCCCCCAACACCTCCAAACCCAGGCATGAACCCAGAACTTCTGCTCTGTTTGGCCCCTGAAGCCCTTGGTGCCTAGGAGCAATGAGTACCAGCTCTAGGAGCCATAGAAGCCTGCTTGCTGCAGGTTCAACCAAGGAGACAGGTGGGCTTGGAGAAGGTGTAGACCCCCTGAGCTTCCCTATGCCAGGCTCTGCAGGGCCAAACCTGCCCCACTGGCCACACAGGAGCAGTTCAGCATCATAGGGAGAAAGCGGTGGTGGGTGAGGAGGTTTCTGCATCAATGTGTATCTGGAGGAGGAGCCACCTCTGGGGCCCGCTGACATCCCCAAGGGCCACAGCATGGCCTCACCGCTCTGTTTTTGCTCTGCCTGGAACAGGTTGTCCCAGGCTGGCGTAATTCAAGTTGAGCTTCAGGGTACCCACGCAAGCAGGGGGTCGGAAGGAGGAGGTGACACAACCCACCATCCCTGTCCTCCCATGAAAGCACAGCAGTGAAATCCAAGCCCTGATGAATAGGAATGGTCTGGGGAAGAGAGCAGCTGCCTAGCAGCAGCTCTGTTCTGCCCACAGGTCATGGCATGTCATGTCCTACCATACACAGCAGGTTGAGGAGCTAGCACAGCCCAGCAGAAGGGATGTGGAGATACAGGACCCTCTTGGTGAGACCATCAGGTCTCCCTGCATCCCCTGCCACCAGGTACTGCAAGCACAGGGGACTTGAAGCCACTCTGGACCAGATCTGTGCCTGTTTGAAGGTGCTGACGAGCCTACAGGCAGCACAGCAAGGTAATTTGGCCACGGTCGCTGCAAACCCTTTTTAGTTTCTGTCCTGCTCCCAGTTTTGCCTCATTGTCTTACTCAGGCACTTTGAGGATCCTTGCCTTTTTCATCCCACCTCCAATCTCCAGCCCAGGACCTGATAAAGATCCCTCCAGCACCTTCTGAGCATCACTTTTGCCTTGCTAGGATGTCACACCTAGGCTGAGCTTTTCCAGCAAGACTAGAGGTGATGGCAGCAAGGACTCATCAGCCCAGCCCCAACGTACAGTACTATGCACAGCACGACCTTCCTGCTCTACCAGGAGAAGCCACCTCTTCCATCACCTTGCTTTCCTTCTTGAGGCCAGTCTTTCTCTGGAAACCTTTATTTCTCGTCTTTCTTGATTCATTTACCATCGCATACAAGGTGAGGCTCCGACTGGTTTCTGGTACTTGCCAGATGCTCAGAACTGGTAAAAGAAACCACCAGATCTGCAGAAGGTGAAGGTCTGGGGAAGCCACAGGCAGAGACACCCAGGCTCTGAGGACCAACACAAGCGGCAAAAGTACCCAAAGGTGTTGTTCACATGGAGTTACAGTTCAGTGCTTGCCCACAGCCAGCAAAGCACAGCAGCTGGAAACGCAGCAAAAAGGGAAACCATATTTCTGTGTCAAAGAAAAGGAGGACAGAGCCCTGCTCAGGGCAAAATGTTGTGCTTCTCCAGGGAATGACTGTCTCCAAAGGACTCAAGGAGAAGAGACTTGGTCATGGCAAATAGGGGGTGGAGAAGGAGCCAGTATGGCTACCACCTAGGGAAGTGACACTTCATTTTGGCCATCTCTTGTTCTAGATTTCACCCTTTCCTGGAAGGGCAGCTATGGGATCTCTCTGGGATGCTGGGTATGGGAACTACAGGACTGATCCCACTCTACCCCTCAAGGAGCAGTGATCAGAAGTCCTACAAACATTCCTTCTTCCCCTGTTCCTGCTCCAGCATTTGCAACTGGGCCAGCCAGCATCAACTCCTGCCCATCAGCTGCGGGGCTGAGCTGTGGGGGATCTGCCCTGCCTACACCACCATGTAGCTGGGGTACCACTCTGCAGGTAGCCCCTGCCCCTTACCCCCTCAGGAATGCTGCATTGGTGGTTGAATTTTGAGGTGTTGGAGGTTGCATCCCACTTGCTGGGCACATCCCCTGTGCTCAGTCCAGGTTTTGCATCACTGTAGATGGGTTCATCTCCAGTTCTGGTGTAGACCTACACCAGTAGTGGCCACCTCCATCAGGTAACATCACCACAACGAGCACAGCCCAAGGACGCAAGCCTGGATGGTGCCTAGAGCACAGGCACTGGCTTCCCCAGCGTCTGCACTGCATTCAAAACTTGCCCCAGGGGGAAAGTCCCCATAGAGGAGGATTTACATGAGCAGGAAAGGGGCTGTCTCATAGCAGCAGCTTTGCCATTTTTAGGTACAAAGGACAATCTGACTGGAGCATCTGCTGTGTTTTGCAGAAGTGAGGGCTGGTGACTGGATGGTTCCCTGCCATTTGCACTGAAGGATGGCTGGTCTTAGCACGAGGCTCTGGGTGCTGCAGACAAACCTCTGGCTGATGGCCTTGGTCACAGGTAGGCATCATAGTCTGAGAGCTGGGGTTGTTCAGCCTGGAGAAAAGGAGGCTCCAGGGAGACCTTAGAGCAGCTTCCAGCACTGAAAGGGGCTCCAGAAAAGCTGGAGAGGGGCTTTTCACAAGGGCCTGGAGTGATTGGATGCAGAGGGATGGCTTTAAATTGGAAGGAGGAAGATTTAGATTGGACATTAGGAAGACATTTTCCCCAAGGAGGGTGGAGAGGCCCTGGCCCAGGTTGCCCAGAGCAGTGGTGGCTGCCCCATCCCTGGAGGGGTTCAAGGTCAGGTTGGATGGGGCTTTGAGCAACCTGATCTAGTGGGAAGTATCCCTGCCCATGGCAGGGGGCTGGAACTGGATGGGTTTTCAGGTCCCTTCCACCACAAACCATTCCATGCTTCACTGAAACACAAGCTTTGCATTTCAGAGCAAGGGGACATGCATCCAGGCAATGCAGGTTGCTCCTTGCAGCCTGAGACTTCACCCAGCTCTGGTTTCAAACGCATTGGTTTTCACCTTTGCAATCACTGCTCCTGGTCCTGCTTTGTGCAGGAAACCACCCTGGGTGCAGGAGAGCCAGGGAGGACCCACCAGGCATTGGGGCTTGATGTCTGCCTTGGGGTTTGGGTTAGTTTTGAGTTTTGCTTCCCACTGGGCTATGGAGATGGAATGTACCCATGCTACCCTGCAGCACAGGAGATTTCTGGAGCAGATGGCAGGAGGATTCTGGTGCCGAGTGGGTAAACAGCCTGCTTGGCTGTGGTTACAGGTGACAGAAAAGAAGGGTTGGGTTGGGGTTTTTTACCATTTATTGCTCTCAAAGGCCTGAGGATGGGGCTGGCATATTGCTGAGGCCATGGTCAAGCCACATCCCCTTGCTCCATGGGGTTCTGCATCCAGGAGCAGGAGACAAATAGGTGGAAAAAGGATTTTGGGGTGATCGGGGGGCTCTATATGAATGTCTCTGTGCTGTTCTTTGCATCCCCACAGGGAAGCAGCAGCCAAACCCAGAATACAGCTCCTGATCCCTTCCAAACCCTCTGGTGCAACAGATCCCACACTCAGCTGGGGAACCTTGTGCCATCAGGAGAAAAAGCATTTAAAGGGTTTCTGTTAGGTGGCCACCCAAGTGCAGCACAGATTCAGCGTTGAAGGATTTCATCCTGGCTCTCACTGTGGCTCCGAGGGAGGAAGGGGAAGCTCAGTCCACCCGTGGCTGCAATGGAAATCTTGGCTTTGAGGAGTGTGAGGACTTTCAGGGTGAGGGACCAGCCTGGTCTTCATTTGGAAACATCAACAAAACATGGAGAGCAAATCTATGTCCCAGCTTGCCAGCAGGACTGCAGGTGGCAGGGACATGTACTCCACACACATCTCCAGCTCAGAAAAACATGAAATGAGGCCAGAGGAGAGAGTTTGTCTACAGAGATGTAGGTGTTGAAGATGAACAAGGTAGCATGTATCTGGAAGTGATTCTGAGGCATGGAGGGGAGCCCATGGCTGAGCCAGGAGGTCACTGCTGGGCTGCTGTTTGGGGCAGGAAGGTCTGCAGCAGGGTAGCAAGGCTCAGAGTAAAGCTCAGGCTGAGGAACTGAACCTTCCTCATTCTTCTAGAGGTTAGATTTGCAGGTGCCCTGATGTGTCAGGAGGTGGTGCACCCCCCACCTCCGTGCCAGCTTCTTGTAGCGAGGCTTGGCAAACATTGATCAAGCGGATGGAGCTGGGCAGTGGAGCGGTTCTGTAAACAGGGACAGCGCTTCCTGCCCAGCTGCAGCAAGAGGAACTGAAGCACAGGGGCACTGAAGCTGTGGGCAGGGGCACACAGGAGTGTTGGGGGGTCCCCACCTCTTCCCACTTCCTGCACTGTATCACAGGTCTCATGGCTCCCTTAGATGAGGGGGGCTGTGTGGTCCCCAAGTCTGGGAACCTGATCCAGCCATCGTGGGTCTTCAGGCCCAGGGAATTCTCAGCAAGGCAAGTGTTCCTGATTGGTTCTGAGAATGGAGAGTGTAAACAAAGAGGTATGAGTCTGTCTGACCCCTTTCTGAAAGGTGCCAGCCTGGGGGGACATTAACAGCAAAGGCAGGTCTCACTGGGACGTCACCCCTGAAGCAGCTTAGAAAACATTCAGGAGATGGGTTGAAAATAGAAGGGTTTGCAGTCAAATCTCCAGTGCTCTGAATCCTCTGAGTAGAGTCCTGGCTGATGCTCCCAAGCATTCCATCCCATATGCTACATGACATCCCATGTGGGACATCCTATGTGAACTTGACCTGCATTCAGCTCTGGAGTCCTCAGCATAGGAAGGACATGCATCTGTTGGAACAGGTCCAGAGGAGGCCACAAAGATAATCTAATGGCTGGAGAACCTCTGTGATGAGGACATACTGAGAGAGTAGGAGTTGTTCAGTCTGGAGAAAAGAAGGATCCAGAGAGACTTTACAGCAGCTTTCAGCACTGAAAGGGGCTACAGGAAAGCTGGGGAGGGACCTTTTACAAGAGCCTGGAATGATAGGATGAGGGGGAATGGCTTTAAAGGGAAGGGGGAAGATTTGGATTAGACTATAGGAAGAAATTCTTCACGATAAGGGTGAGGAGGCTCTGGCCCAGGTGGCTCAAAGAAGTTGTGACTGCCCCATCCCTGGAGGTGTTCAAGGCCAGGTTGGATGGGGCTTGGAGCAACCGTATCCAGTGGGAGGTGTCCCTGCCCATGGCAGGGGGTGGAACTGTACGGGCTTTGAGATCCCTTCCTTTCCACACCATTCCATGATTGTATTATTCTACGTGAGTTATTTGCCACTTTCTCATGGACCTTCTCCTGTCTTCCAGGTGGGATCTCAACAGACAATAACAGCACCAGGAACAGCACAGGTAACCTCTCAGACCCACTGGGCTCTTTCCCTACTTGTGTCCCCAGGGTTCCTTCAATCCCTACTGGCTGTGCCGTGGAGGTGCCTGTCCACTGCAGAGTTGAAAATGTGCCGTCACCTGCCACGCATCTCTAGCTGTGACATCTTCTGTGGCATTTCCCCTGCCTCACACCTAGCTCTCCCTCTGGATCCATTTTGTCTTTCCTAAGAATACACATATTTTTCCTCTGTGTATGAAGAGTGCCCTGCATAAGTAAGATGTGGCTTGAGAGCAGGCACTGGGCTCACACACACCGAGCTTGTGCCATTCCCACCCACAGGACATTAAGCATGAACTCTGCAACTCAAACAAACCCTCAAACTCACCAGCTCTGGAACCAATACACAGGTGAAAATACAAAATAGAGCAAAACACAAAAAGTATAGATGTGTGAGAGAAGCCAGCTGGGGAGATAGGGCTGTCCTAGCAAAGGCTTTGTGTTGGAGGAGACCTCAAAGCCTGTCCAGTTCCACTCTCCCCCCTGCCATGGGCAGGGACACCTCCCACTGGATCTGGTTGCTCAAAACCCCATCCAGCCTGGCCTTGAACACCTCCAGGCATGGGGCAGCCACCACTTCTCTGCTTAAGAAGGTAGAGAGGGGTAGGAGCAGCAGAAAGCATCCCAGTGAAGACATTACCACATAAAACTGGAGTTTCCATTAAAAGCATGTTTTCACCAAAAGTATCTGATCTCTACTCAAAGGTGATGATGATTCACCAAAACAAAGCTGAACACTCAAAGTAGTTTAAACCATGAAAAGAGAAAGCCCTTGATTTGGGAGAGGTTGTGAGTTCTTCTAGGAGAGGCTTTTTTCTGACACTGCCCAGGTCCTTACCAACTGTGACCACCCTTGCCCCTGGCAGATGGTAGGTGCTCCATGGTGCAGCAGCACCCACGCTACGTGGCAGCCAAGAAGAACATGCCCATCCACTTCATCTGCTACACCCAGGAGCCCCATAGGATGCAGTGGTACAAACTGGTGGAGGACAGTGATGACGTCTATGAGCTGGATCACAACAGCTCCCACTACAGCATCGTGAGGAAAGATAAACTCATCAACTTCACCATCTTCAAGATCACCTACAAGGACAATGGCATCTATGTATGTGACAGCAAGAACCTCACAGCAGAGAAGAAGCAGCCACACTTGTGTGGGACAGAGCTCAGAGTCATGGGTGAGTAGGAGCTCCCCAGCCTCCATGCATCCCAGGAGATGCTCCTTCTTCTTCTCTCAGCCTTTTCCATGCCACATGAACCCCACATCATGCTCCTGTACTCCTATCTCTCCCCATGCTGATGGAACCCTTTCAGAGACAACTGTAGACACCTCATGGCACTGCAGGGGTTTCTTTGCTTGTTGTCACCCACCAAGTAGCAGAATAAATCCCCTCCAGTTTGCCCTGGGACATCCATACCACAGAAAACCATCCCAGGGACTGCATTGCCCTAATAAACCAGATTTCTCCTGGTTCTGGCCAATGGTAGGTCCTTCTCAAGGTGCTTCATCCAAGAGGTTGTCGCAAGGGCAATTTGCAATGCTCTAGTCTCTCCCAAGGTGGAGAACATCTAATCTATTTCCCCCTGATCTGTTTTGCTGACCCACAAACCTGTGGCCATGCCAAGGTCATCCCTGTTCCTCCAGAAGCCTGGCACAGAGCTGGATCTTAGGGTTCTCCCTGTGTTGCTGCTCCCAGGTCACAGCAACATCCAACAGATACAGAACAGGAACACCCTGAAAGATGCCATCATCATCATCCAGTCCATCCTGCTGGTCATCTTCATCAGCATCCCCATGCTCCTCTTCCTAGATAAAGTAAGTGATGGTGTTTCCAGCAAAGGAGACGTCCCATGGGGCAGAACACTGCAGGGGGGGCTACAGGCAGGCACCAAGTTTGGGGTTGTGGTATGGGAAAATAAACACCTCAGATGAAGGTTGAGGAACTGCATGGATTCTCCTGTGGAAGCAGAGGGACCTGGGCTGGGGGTACAAGGCTGGGGATGGGGGATCCTGGTGACATCCAAACTGTGATTCTCCTCTGCACAGGGTGAACACAAGGAAAGCCCTGAGGAGGACCACACCTATGAGGTAATATTGCATTCATTATTGAAATACCTTTGTAATATCGACCTGAGCCTTGGAACAGTGGGTCATGCCCTTGCTGGGTGGCTGCTAGGCACCACCAGTCCTCTCATCAGGGCATCTTCCTCCCAAGTACCTGTTGCACATCAACCATAAAGCCAAGCTCTAAGCACATTCAACCACCTACTTCAATCTTTTCTCCTCTCAGAAGCTGCCCCATCCCCTGGTTGAATAGCTGGGAGATGGGTTTCCACCTGAGGGTCCCAAAGGCAGGTGTGTTGTGGCCAAGCCACAGTGCCCCTTCTGTGCCTCAGTCACCTTCTTCTTGCTTCAGGGCCTTGAGGTGGACCAGATGGCCACCTATGAGGACATCACGCCTTTCCGGGATGTGAAGGCCAAGTGGACAGTTGGGGAGCACCCAGGAGAGGAGTGAGAGGTCCTGCACCCACCACCAGGCTGGCACCGATAGCGTGGTTCCCTGCTGGCACCCGCAGGGATGGGCCCCTGGCTCCTGCCCTGGACCACGGTTCTGACAGGTGCCTGGATCCCGGGGCACGATCCTGGGCTGCAAGCCACCTCCAGCAGCTCTGTGTGGAGCTCATGTCCTGCTGCCCTTGGGTGTTCGCTTTGCCGTGTCCAGACTGTGACCACCAAGGCTGCCCTGCCCCAGCTGTCGCTCTCACCGCCCTGCCAATGAATCCCTAAAGCCCATGTAGAAACTAGGAGACACCTGAAACCCTCCCAGTAGCAAACTGGTCCCCAGTCCTGGGACAGACCCACACCATAGTGCTGACCTCCTGCGTGGCTGATGCAATGGAAGTACCAGGGTGGGTGGTGAGTCTCCTCCAGTCCCACCACCACTGGGAAGGAGAGGACCAGGCACAATCACTCTCCATCCTGCAAGGATCCTCCTAGGCAATGAAACCACTGCAGCTCTGGCAGAGGACCCGAGGTGAGCAGCACCATGTGCATATTATGAGAAGCAAATTTTGGGCCACCATTTAGCTCTCAAGCCATTGACATGTAAAGCAGGCCAAGTTGGAAGTTGGCTGAGATGGAGGATCCTCCAAAACCACCTCTTCCTCCCCAAAGTCTACAGGGAATTTGGGGAGATAACTCTTGCCTAGAGGGTCTTGCACAAGGTTTGCTCCTCTCCAGGCAAGAGCTGGCCTGTGTCATGAAGACATTCTCATGGTGAGGGACAAATAAGACCTCAGAAACTACAGGAAAGATGTAAATTGTGGAACACAAGTGTTCACTTGCTTTTTCATGTCCTAATAAAAGTAATGAGCAAATTCACATCCTGCTCCACCCTGCCATTGCCAGTCCAAGGATGTCCCATAACCCTGGTGCCAGTGTTGGCAGGATGCCCTTGGGAATGAGGAACAGCTCAGAGGTCCAGCTTAGCTAAAAACCAAACTTCTCTTCATCAGGGATATAAAGCTGAAAGCACCTGCAGGGCTCTCCTGGAAGCTCTCGCCAAGCGTGCACTGGAGGACCTCCATGGTCCCAAGATATCAGCTTGAGATGAGACAGATTCTTCCTAGGACCAAAGCAGGAGAACCAAGCTCAGGGCCAGGAACTCTGGTCCCAGCTACGTCTGGTCTTGCAAGCAAAAGCCATCTGGTGAGGAACCGAACACTGCTAATTGGTTTTGTTAGTTAAAACTATCTCAGCATGGCATCAACAGCTGAGTGGGTGCTGGTGCTCAGGGTTGGTCAGGCACCATCAGGGCTCAGATGGCCTGGAGAGGCATGGCTGGCACAGCACAGTAGGCTTGGTTGGACGAGGCAGGACCAGGTTGGGACAAGGACTGCGGGGCTGGAAGGCCACCCCTCTTAGAGAGCCCAGGGCCCCTGCAGCTCATGACACCAGGCTCCATGGAGAGGAAGACAGTTTGGCTTCGAATTTAAGAGTAAAATCCTGAGCCTCCTTTTCAGCATGGAATGACTCTTGTTTACCACCAAACCACTTTCACAGAAAACTGGAATTCAACCTAAATAGCACAAAACCAACATTTTAAGGTTGATTTTCACTGGTTCACTACCCCAAATTAGTTGCATGCATATGTATATAAAATTTACTTAAACACAGTTTAGTTATAGAACTGCTTCGTTAAAGAAAGGAGAGCTCGCAATGGGAGAAGTGAACTGGTTTTTCCTGGTTTCCACATTCACCAAGATTTTACAGCTAGCAGAGCTCATCCCTTCATCCCTTGTTTATAGTTACAAAATAGAAGAGGAAGGGAAGTTTTCCAGCCCTTCCCAGTTCCCAATCACTTTCTCAGCTCTGCATAAAAAATTTGCTCAACTGACTTAATAATATGAAGATCAGGAGGATCTGCTGGTTGCACCTGGAGAGGAAGCCACCGATGTTAAAAGAAGTTTCAGCAACCTCAGTTCCGCTCTGCTGCTTGGCCACCCTCTTAGCCCAGGGCTTTGAATTTCTTTCAAACACCAGAAGTAAGTAAATATTTCTAGAATGTTAGTGCTTTATTTTAAATGCTTAGATTAATTTCTGTGGAACTGAGAAGGAGGGTTTGGTTTAATTTTATATTAAGATGTGTTTGTATTTAATATGCATTTAATGTAAATAAATATACTTCAGTGTATACAGTCCAGACTCTGTATTTTGTCCTGATTTGTAGCCCTACCATCAGCAGTATGAATGGTCAGGCAGAGAGATTGGGTTGCAGCCCTGGACCTCTTTGGTCAATCAGTGGATCAGGCTGCCCAGGGCAGTGGTGGAGTCTCCATGCCTGGAGGGGTTCAAAATACAAGTAGATGTGGCACCTGGGGACATGGTTTAGCAGCCACAATGGGACTGGGCTGATGCTTGGACTAGATGAGCTTAAGAGGGCTTTACTAACTTCAGTGATTCTGTGATTCCATGATTCTATGATTCTTCAGTCTCATCTTTAGAAGCAGGATAAGTGAAGCTGAACAATCCTAGCTCCCATAAATAAATAAACCCCATCAATTCAACCTGAAAAGGCACATTTGAAAAAAAGCAAGTCCAGAGGAGATAATGAAGATTATTTGAGAATGATATGGAACTGTTGGAACAGGTCCAGAGGAGGCCACAAAGATAATCCGATGGCTGGAGAACCTCTGCTATGAGGACACGCTGAGAGAGTTGGGGTTGTTTAGCCTGGAGAAGGCTCCAGGGAGACCTTAGAGCAGCTTCCAGCACTGAAAGGGGCTCCAGAAAAGCTGGAGAGGGGCTTTTCACAAGGGCCTGGAGTGATTGGATGCAGAGGGATGGCTTTAAATTGGAAGGAGGAAGATTTAGATTGGACATTAGGAAGACATTTTCCCCAAGGAGGGTGGAGAGGCCCTGGCCCAGGTTGCCCAGAGCAGTGGTGGCTGCCCCACCACTGGTGTTCAAGGCCAGGTTGGATGAGGCTTTAAGCAGCCTGATCTAGTGGGAAGAGGGTGGAACTGAATGGGTCCTTCCAACCCAAACCATTCCATGATTCTATAATTGTATGAATTACCTTCTGAGTAGTCAGCTAGCATATGGAGTCAACCATGACATACCTCTGCCAACTGTGCCATTGCTCAGTGAAGTGCCCTGTGGGCCATCACCAGGGTCCTCAGTCAGGACTCCCTGGTCGCAGCACACCCATGAATCCAGGCAGGTCCTGTCCACCCAGCCACCCCAGTGGTCAGGAGGACCCAGGGAGCATACAAAGCAAATTGCTTCACTTGTTGAGAAGCTGATGATGATGCTCTGGGTAAGGTGGGTGGACATGGGACCACCCTGAAGGGAACGGAGTGGGGATTTTTGTTTTCAAAAGAGAAAAGGAACGTGGAAATTCGAGTGTCACGCTTCTTTATGAGATGCTACTTTGGGCCACAAGGATGCCAAGCTGATATTTGTGAGGTGCTTATGCAACTGTAATTCTGCCAGTGGCGTGTGCTCACCCAGCCCAGGAGTTCACAGTCATGCACTGCCTTCTCCACAAAGCTTCTGCCTCATTTAATGGGCTAGAGATGACTGGGGACAAACAAACCCTCAGGGGCAGCACACAGCCTGGATCATCCTGGCATCATATCTGTGTTTGGCTGCAACATATAAAATGTTGATTTTAGCACTGTGTTTTTACAAACAGAGCTAGAGAGGCAGCAGGGCAGCAAGTGATGGACAGGATGAGGGTGCAAAGTGCTGTAATGATCTACTTGCAAAAGGCCAACAGCAGCAGCAACAGAACCAGTGCAGAGCTTGAGTCCCTGCTGCTCTGCCCATTGCTGACAAATATTGACATATTTAAACACAATCTGGGGTAGAAAAACACCCCCAGATGTTGCTGGCTGTTGGGTGACACCTGATAGCTGCAGGACCCACTGTTCCCTCTTCTCTAGGGACTGACATTTACTCGGCAACACCACCACATCTCCAGTGAGCAAACACCCGTGGGCTTCTTGGAACAGACCACGCTCTCCCCAGCATGTTTATTAACCAATTCTTGCACCCTCTGCTCCCACAGCCCCAGGGATGATGCTGCCTCTGGGAAAACCAGAGCCATGACAAAGCGGGCATGGCAAATCCAGGACCCATGGGAGCCAAATCACCACCCCTGACCTCAGAGCAGTCCCTGAGCCAAAAAAAGGGCCAAACCAGGTTGGTTAGGGGCAATTGGTTTGATGCTAAATGTCCTTTAAGATCCCCTTGAAGTTGTCCATCCCAGTTTCCATCTTGTTTTGATCAAAGGAAGGAAATAGACACGCTGTGACCTCTCCTCCTCCCCATCTCCTTTCCACAACATCTCTGCTTAATCTAGAGATAGAAGGGTGGGGAGGTCCTGGCCCAGGCTGCCCAGAGCAGTGGTGGCTGCCCCATCCCTGGGGGGGTTCAAGGCCAGGTTGGACAGAGCTTGGAGGCCCTGATCCAGTGGGGGGTGTCCCTGCCCATGGCAGGGGGGTGGAACTCAATGGGTTTTCAGGTCCCTTCCAAGTCAAATCATTTCATGAATCAATGATTCACTATATTTGTACCACAGGCAAAAGCAGGAAGACACTCATAAACAGATGTTCTCATAGTCCCATCCAGCTAAGGAGAAACCTACCAGAGCTCTGGCATCTGTATTTGCAGTTGGCAAACTGGTACCCAAGCAAGCACCTGGGGATGACAGCTCCTCGTCACGCCTATGGCAAACCAGCTCACCAAACCCATTTGTTGAACTTTCAAAATAGTGGTAGAAATTGAACAAAATTACTTGGCAGAAATAGGATTCATCTGACAACATCCGCACAGCTCTATGCTTGCTAACAATAAAGGGGAACAATAAAGTCACCATCCCACTTGCTTCAAGTCTGAAGTCTCCCCAGCTGGCCAGCCCTTTTTAAGGCTGCAAAGCCAGAAGAAAAATCAGGTAGACAGGGCAAATTCCACCATGTAAAAGCATTTGGGATTGTGTCTCCCAATGATCAAGTAACCTTAACCCTAACCCTTGAATACTGGGTTCAGTTTTGGGCCCCGCAGTACAAGAAAGACATATGAGGGACTGGAGTGTGTCCAGAGAAGGTGAACGGAGCTGGGGAAGGGGCTGAAGAACAAGGGTTATGAGAGGCAGCTGAAGGACCTGGGGCTGTTTAGACTGGAGGAGGCTGAGGGGAGACCTCACTGCTCTCCACAGCTCCCGGAAAGGGGGTTGTGGTGAATTGAGTGCTGGTCTTTTCTCCAAGTAACAAGTGATAGGAGGAGAGGAAATATCCTCAAGTCATGCCACGGGAGGTTTAGATTGGATATTAGGGAACATTTCCCTAGTGAAAGAGTGGCAAAGCCCTGGCAGAGGCTGCCCAAGGCAGTGATGGAGTCCCAGTCTCTGGAGAGGTTCAAAAAAACGTGTGGCCATGGCACTTGGGGCTTAGCAGGCACGGTGGGGTTGGGCTGATGCTTGGCCTGGATGATCTTAGAGATCTTTTCCAACCTTAACAATTCCATGATTCTCACCTTTATTTGCAAGAAACAGCAGAACATGGTGAAATCATTCAGTTCTGATTTCATCCGTAGGCGAACACCACCCTCCCCTCTCTGCCCCAACCTTTACATCTATGTATAAATGACTACGATCAGGTAGCACCATTGTGAACACTTATGCATATATGCACATAGAAGATACAGAGATGTTGTTGTGATCATGAACACGCACATACATTTTAAACAGCCCCCCTGCTATATAAGGGGTGGCTCAACAGTTACCTTCACCAGCCTAGATGAAAGGAGGAAACATCAACTCTCAAGCAACACCTGAGCAACTCACTGGGCAGAGATGGCTCCAGGTACTTCTATTTATTTCACTTTTGAGGATTGTCAGTGCTGCTACGCACTTAAGCTGGTGGGAGATGATGATGGGGTGGTGCTATGACAGGTTATATACACTTAATGCCAGCCTGAATGAAAATGTGGTCACTAATTTATAAATCAATGTAAAAGAATAACTATCCCTACAGTGTGACTTAATCTATGAATTAATTTAGGTAGTCCTAGCCTAAATTGGGCAAGGAGAGGGTGAAGAACAAAAAGAACAAGGCCAAGCCACAGTTACAGTAGTTATTCTTAAATAAATCACAGAATGGTTTGGGTTGGAAGGGACCTCAAAACCCATTCAGTTCCAACGCCCTGCCATGGACAGGGACATTTCCCACTGGATGTGGTTGCTCCAAGCCCCATCCAACCTGGCCTTGAACCCCTCCAGGGATGGGGCAGCCACGACTTGTTGGCAGAGATATTAAAACTCATATTTAAAGCTTAAGAAAGGGATGAGGATGGTGTCTAATGCACGTGTCCAAGTCCTACAGGCTCCAGGGCATTTCTCCACTGAAAGGTATTTGTTGAGATTAACGTGTAACTTAGATGTCATCACCTTTAGGTTTGAGCAAGGCCATCAGATTCTACATATTATGTCCCAGAGGGAGAAAGAAGGTGGTCACAGCATAGGTAACGTCACCAGCTCTCATCCCAGGGAAGGCAGGCAGCTGGTGTCACATCAGCTGCATGGCATTAAGTTAGGCTAAACCAAGGTACTCTCAGGTCCTCACCTGGAAGTCACCATCCCTGCTTGCTCATACAATGACGGGTGCACTGTGCTCTCCTCAAGAGAGTGATGCCTATGGAAAAGCATGAGCATGTTAAGGAAAAACAAGGACACATTTCAGTTTTCATGGAGGAACAATGACTCTTCAGGCAATGACTCTCCTGCCTTCTCAGCATGGCCACTATAGGGCTGCTAATGCCTTTCCTCTACGCTTTGCTGCAGGGTCCTGGTTTTCTCCTCTCTTCATTGCTGTGGTCACTCTGGGACTTCAGTGGCCACAGGAAGCTGCCACCTTCCCAGCCATGCCCCTTTCCAACCTGTTTGCCAACGCCGTGCTGAGGGCTCAACACCTTCACCTCCTGGCTGCTGAGAACTACAAAGAATTCGTAAGTGTTCTGACATCCTCGCATTTCTCTTGCATTAGCTTGACACATTCGGGACCATCACACAGCTTCTCACCTGGTGTGGGAAACAGACTAGAAACAGACTTTTCAACTATTAGTATATTCTCTGACAGCTCTTCATGAGGTGGAAGTCTTAATAGGACAGGACAGGTTATGTCCTATCAGCCAGAACCCTGTTTCCTCCTCACAGCTCTCTGCCTTGACCTCTGATCTTCCACAGTCCCTTCCTCAAGGCCATTGCTGCTCATATCCAAACCTACTGCACAGGACAAGCTGTCTCAAAGAGAATCCTGGTTCTGAAAGCAGAGGGATATGGCACAGGTATTTTAAAAAGTTTTCCTGTGATGGTCACCTACAGCCCTGGCTGATTCCAAGTGCTTTGAACTGTGTTGTGTGTCCAGAGAAGGGCAACAAAGCTGGGGAGGGGACTGGAGCACAGGGGTCATGGGGCTGGCTGAAGGAACTGGAGTTGTTTAGCCTGGAGAAGAGGAGGCTGAGGGGAGACCTCATCACTATCTACATCTGAAAGGAGGTTGTAGTGAGGTGGGGATTGGTCTCTTCTCACACGTAGCAAGTGATAGGACAAGAGGAAATAGACTCAGGTTGCACCAGGGCAGGTTCAGATTGGATATTAGGAAACACTTCTTCACCAAAAGGGTTCTCAGGCCCTGCAGAGGCTGCCCAGGGCAATGGTGGAGTCACTATCCTTGAAGGTATTTAAAAGATGGATAGATAAGGTGCTCAGGAGTGGTTTAGTAGTGGACAGGTATAATTCAACTTGATGATCCTAAAGGTCTTTTCCCTCCAAACAATTCTCTGATTTTATTCTATGATCCAGTTTCTGCTGTTTCCAGGAGCTGGAATGAGCTGTCACTTTGATAAGAGCTGTCCTTGGGGGTCATCTACTCCTTGGGAGAACCCAGTTTACATGTATTTTGTGTTCATTTTAGCACCTTGCCTTAGTGAGAGGAAGACCTTTAGGTCCAGTAACTACTGCATCAGCATGGAAACTTCTGTTCCTCCCTGCCAACCCTGTACAGAGCTGCCTTGTAGAATCAAAAAATCACAGGGTTGGAAGGGATCTCAAAGCCCATCTAGTTCCAAGCCCTGAAATGGGCAGGGACACCTCCCACTGGATCTGGTTGCTCAAAGCCCCATCCAACCTGACTTTGAACACCTCCAGGGATGGGGCAGCCACCGCCTCTCTGGGCAACCTGGGTGAGGGTCTACCCACCCTCACAGGAAAACATTTCTCCCTAAGATCTCATCTTAATCTCCCCTCTTTCAGATAAAACCCATTCCCCCTCATCCTATTCCCACACTCCATGATCAAGAACCCCTCCCCAGCTTTCCTAGAGTGCCTTTTTGTACTGGAAGTACACATCTCACATTTATTTCTTGCAAAGAATAACCATTTAGAACAGCTTAGGAAAATTTTGTCGCAAGTGAGTTTTTAGACAAAACTTGTATTTAAATAAAAGTGCAACTTAATAGGGTTCGATGCTAAGGTCACGCTATTACTTACTGCATGAAGGAAAGATATGAGGCAAAATCAGGTTATGTGTCTTTTTAGGTAAAAGATTCTATGTACGCACAGCTCCTTGTGACACTTAGCTCAGATTCCGAAGTTTCCTAGTGCTTATCCTCAATTTATCAGCATTCCTGCCTGGGTGTCCAGTGTGAGTTCACTCCAGAGTTCAGATCTGAGGATTCACTCAGCAGACTCTTAGGTATCAGATTTAGAAGGTAAATAATTTAACAGAGAGATATGGCAACATGGACAACTACGAGGAGAGACCAACTCCAAAGAGAGGCGCCAGCCATGAACCAAGAAATCCCTGGGCAATTCCACTCTCACAGACTCTTTACCCAACCCTCATAAACTCCATCCAACAGTAATTTGGGGCCTGGGATCTTCTTGTCCTCATTAGATTCCTTTATTTTCAGAGAGGTTGTTATCCTGATGTTGATGATCCTTGAACCTCTGTATTTTTCTGTTTCTTCTTGACTCAGGAGCCATGCGTTGACTGAACAGCTTGTATGCACTGGGAAAGTTCTTCAGTGGAAATGCCCAGCTTGTAGCTTGGTGCTTCAGAGCCAGTCTGGCTACTCCTGCTAGGACAGCTAAGCAAACAGCATACTAAGTCACATACACTCTAAATGATTTATTCTACATAAAATATAATTCTATTTTGGCTAAACAAGCTGTTAAAGAGGAGAATTGCCCAGTCATGCAGTCCAGCTGCCACACGGGGATGATTCAAATGGGGCTCACCACTGATTTGTTGTCAGTAAAAGATCTCATTGCATTGAGAAGCACTCTTGAGAGGCGTCCTGGCACAAGGGGAGGTCATCACCACGTAGTCATGGTGCCCAGCAGCAGGAGCTCAAAGCAGGCTCCATTAGGTTGTCATATTTATGGGATAAAAAGGATTGACTCACAGCCAAATTGCATAAAATAGGCTCTTTATCGGTGTTCACTGTATTGCTCTGCTCCTTGTGGGTTTCTCAGAGAAGTTCTTGGCCCAGATGTGGGCAGGCCTTTACCTCCCCTGAAGTCCGAGCAAAACCAACAGCAATTTGGTTAAAGGATGGCTGGAATGCATCCATCACAAGTGTCTGTGATCTTCTGTTAGCACATGGGCAACAGATCTGAGTACATTTGGGATGTCTCCACAGGAACGCACCTATATTCCAGAGGACCAGAGACATGCCAACAAAAATCCTCAGGCATTCTGTTACTCAGAAGCCATTCCTGCTCCTACAGGGAAGGATGATGCCCAGCAGAAATCAGTAAGTTCCTTCCCCTTGGCCAAGCATAGACACGTTTGAAAAGCGCAGCTGTGCTTCATCGCAATCACAGAGGGTTTCCATCTGCAAGCCTTTCAGTGTTTTCCAAGGTGTCATTCCTTTTCTCCCTTTCTTGCTATTTAAACCCCACATGAAGAAAGATAGGCTTTTCCCAGACTTCCCACTCCAAAGAGGAGACAAACCATTGTCTGTGCAGGACCTGTCTGGGTGGTGCTCCTCAGCTTCCAATCACGTCTGCATCTGCTGCAGCTGCAGGAGCAGTGGCACATCACTGGGTCACCTCTAAGCTGTTTCAGAGGGAGCAGGACACACAGGTAACTCTACCAAATACCCCACTTGCACATCTTTGGCCCTTTCTTTCTTTAATTTCAGGATATGGAGCTGCTTCGGTTTTCCCTGGTTCTCATCCAGTCCTGGCTGACCCCTGTACAATACCTAAGCAAGGTGTTCACAAACAACCTGGTTTTTGGCACATCAGACAGAGTGTACGAGAAACTAAAGGACCTGGAAGAAGGGATCCAAGCTCTGATGAGGGTAAGTTGGGGCATGTAGCATGATTACAGAATAAGAGGGCTGTCGACACAAAGCATTGAGCTTTCAGGAGCTTCCACAGGATCCAGATACCAAGCAAATCTTTCCATCTTCTACTCTGATGACTGGTGGCATTGTTTGGACCTGGCTTACCTTGAGATAAGGGTTGGAAGGAAGCTTAAAGCCCATCCAGTTCCAACCCCTTGCCATGGGCAGGGACACTTCCCACTAGATCAGGTCGTTCCAGGCCCTATCCAGCTTGGCCTTGAACACCTCCAGGGATGGGGCAGCCATGACTTCTCTGGGAAGCCTGGGCCAGGGCCTCCTCACCCTCACAGCAAAACATTTCTTCCTAAGTTCTTATCTCCATCTCCCCTCTTCCAGCTTAATAATAGAAATTAATAATGAGATTGTGACACCTCACTGCACACATTGCATCACTGGGGAGTTTAAGAAAACACATAACACACATTAAAAGCACTGTCATAACCACTCAGATAGCAGCACAGAGCAGGAAAATCACAACAGTCTGCCCGATGTCTTCTCAAACCCAGCACCAAAGACTATTCAGTCAGTGAAATCTGTCCAAACAGCACTGTAAGGATGTTTGCTACATCTCCGTGCAAAATACTTCCAAGTGGAGTCAATTTTATGAAGTCTGCAACTTTGCTTTAAGGACTCACAAAGTTTTATAAAAGCAATGCCTCTAAGTCTGTGTACAGATGGAAGCCAATACCCCAATGTCTCTCTCTTATGTTAATACAGCACCCAGACAACTGAGAGCTGGAGTGAGATCTTTGTGATAAGGCCACCTTTAATTTTTGCTTTGTTATTTTAAATGAAATTGCTTATTGTCTGCCAGGATCCCTTTTCAGCTATGCTTACACTATAACTATGCTTATCAGCCAGCACCAGCATGTAGGTAAAGCTTCGAGAGCTGTTTCTGAGAGAAATGTGTCTGGACAATTATTTACATCCTCCACCACCTAAATAACTCTGAAATTTGGGCACTGAGAGTAAACAGAGATCTTCTGTCCTGACACTTCAGCTGCAGCAAGTAGGTACATGGATCAGTACTACTGCCAGATTGTGTTCCCCCTTTGATATGTGTTTGAGTATCAGGAAGCACAACACAGAAACTGGACAAATAATCACATTTCATCCATTTACAACACTGCTTACTTAACCCAAACTGTCCTATTTACTGTGTGAACTGGCCAGCAAAGCAGGATGAGCAGCACCTCATGTATCTCTCTGCTCCAGATGCACAGAGCTTGGGTCTAGGTTAGAGCTTTGTTCACTAAGAAAGAGGGAGAAAAGAGAAGATTAGTTGCCTGGTTCCTCATCTTCTTGGCTATAGTAGCTACAGAGACATTGCAACCTTTGCCTTTCTTGTAAGACCTCAAGACACGTTCCTCCCTCCTGCAAAACTTTGTGCCCCGTTCCCATCTTGCCGCCAGCAATTTGTGTAGCATCATCCCTGCATAATTACCCTTCCTGTAGGCACATAAACACAAAAGTACGTTGGAAACACAATTAAGGGGAGGGAAAAAACCCAACCACCCCTAAAATTAGATGGGAGCCATGGTGATGGCCATTTGGAGGATGCTCATCCCCAGGCCTCCAGCACCTCTCCATCCTCTTGCAGGAGCTGGAGGACCGGAGCCCACGGGGTCTCCAGATCCTCAAACCAACCTATGACAAATTCGACATCCACCTCCGCAATGAGGATTCTCTGCTGAAGAACTATGGCTTGCTCTCTTGCTTCAAGAAGGACCTGCACAAGGTGGAAACCTACCTGAAGGTGATGAAGTGCCGGCGGTATGGAGAAGGAAACTGCACCGTTTGAGGCTGGGGATGGCTCCCCAGCTGCCCCAGGCCCTCACTGGCCACTGCTGCCCTGCTTCTTGTAAAGAAAACAGGAGAATAAATCTGCTACCTGCCGCCTTGCCTCTGCCATTTGGGGGGCAGCTGTGGGGACAGGCAGTCATGGCGGGTTAGGAGGGATTATCTGTTGCCTGGGCAGGGTGAGTGTGGGGCTGTTGGGGTGGATGTGGGGTGGGAGATGGGCGCAGAACCATTTGGATGGCTGCAGGACTAGGGGATAGATTTGGGGCTGTTGGGGAGGGATTTGGGACCATTTGGGTCAATGTGGAGCCATTGTGGGGGTGGATTTGGGGCTATTAATATAGATGCAGGGCTGAGGGATGGATGCGAGGCTGTTGGGGATGGATGTGGGAACATGGAGGGTGGATTTGGGATCATGGGGGTGGACTTGGGACCGTTGGGGTGGATGATGGGCCGGGGCATGGATATGGGACCATTGAGGTGAATGCAGGGCTACTGGGCTGTGGATGCAGGGCTGCTGAGAAGGTGGATTTTGGATTGTTGGGGTGGATGTGAGGCTGAGGGATGTATATCGGACTGTTGAAGACAGATTTTGGACTGCTAGGGGATGGATGTGGGGCTGGGGGGGCAATTTGGGGCTAAGGTGTGGATGTGGGGCTGCTAGGAGATGCATGCAGGACTGTTGTGAAGGATTTGGGACCGTTGGGAGGAGATGTAGGGCCGTTATGGGGTGGATTTGAGACCTTTGGGGCTGGGATCTGGATTTGAGATTGTTGGGATGGCTTTGAGACCATGACCTAAGCATTTGTCCTAAACTCAGGTACAGCAATCAGGACCAATACATTTGGAACTCTGCCCCCCTTGACCCTCCCTCACACTCCTTTATTCAGGCCAGAACGCTGAATAGCCTGCTTTTTATAGACTGTTGTGGTGAATTTGGGTCGGTTGGCATGGAGTTGGGACTGTTGAGGGGTGGATTTAGGATTTCTGGGGACATGGGTTTGGGACTGTTGGGATAGACTTGGGAATGTTGGAGGATGGATTTTAGTCTTTAGGGATGTACTTGAGAACGGGGGTGGGTGCAGGCTGCTTGGAGTGTGAATTTGGGGCTGTTGGGGAGGAGCTTTGGGACTCTTGGGATGGATTCAGGTCTGTTAGGATGGACTTGGGACCTTTGGGGTGGACGCGGGGCTGCTGGGGGTTGAATGAGGAGCTGTTGGGGTGGATGTTGGGCTTTCGGGATCGATTAGAGCCTCCCGGGCTGCCTTTCCTTCCCCCTGGATGGCGCTGGGCGGCTGAGGGGGCGGGCGATGGCGGGAAGAGGCGGGCGATCAGGGCATGGCGCGGCGGGGAGGGGAAGGCAGGACATGGCGGAGGTGCTGGAGTTCCGGGTGCCCACGGGCAGCGGTCAGACCCTGCTGGTCTGGGGGCTGGAGTCGCAGCCGGGGCTGGAGGTGAGGGGCAAGGGGGTAGAGCAGGGACCCCCAGGGGTGAAGAGAAGGTCGGTGGAACCCACACACCCCCAATCCCCCGGTCTGAAGAAGGGGTCCCTAGAACCAGCCCCTCCAAGGGTTAAAGAAGGGGTCTCTGGACCCTCCCTCCCTTAGGGCCACAGAAAGGGACCCTTGACTTCCCCCCCACCCCAGGGCTGAAGAAGAGGACCCTGAAATCCCCCGCAGGGCTGTAAAAGGGGTCCCTAGACTCCCTACCCTGGACTGAAGAAAGGGGACCCTGGAGCCCCCCCCAAGGCTGGAGAGGGGAACCCTAGGTTACCCTCAGGGGGTTGAAGAAAGGGTCTTGGACCTCTGACCCCAGTCTGGGTTGAAGAAATGGTCCCTGGAACCCCCCAGGGCTGAGGACCAGGGTCCTGGACCCCGCAAGGGCTGAAGAAAGGGTCCTGGACGCCCCTGGGGCTGAGGAGCGGAGACCAGGATCCCCCCCATCCTTCTCCCTTTTCTGGATCTATGGCCCCAGTTCCCTCATCTGTACTGATGCTTCCACCTGTGTGCTAACAATATATTGTAGAATCCCTCCCTTTTTTTGTTGTTTTCAATCTTTTTTCAGTTTCCTTGTCTCCCTGAGGTGTGATGGGTGCAGGGCAGCCCTGAGGGGGTGTTGGGCCATGCCAGGGGTGATGCTGCCCCAGTGCCACAACTGGCACTATTCTGTGCACTGGTTCTGTGCTCTGCACAACAATGCTACGGAGCACAGGGAATAACCTAGTCCACCTGCAAAGCACTGTGCTGATGTTTCTCTGCAAGCTGTGGTAAAAAAAGTGCACCCTCAAGGAGCTGGGTGGCCGAAAGTCTGGGATAAGGTGGACTGAGGGCGACAGAAAATCCCATCTGTCTGCTCTCCTCCTGATGCAGCAGCTGGATGATAACGGAGGTGAGATATCAGGGTCAGCAGTCCAGCCAGGCTGAGCTTATTTTTATGAAGCAATAGTCATTTTCAGCCTCGCTGCTTATCCCAAGACTTATTGCCATTAAACAGTACTAAAAACTTGCTTCATTTTCTAGATAATTATGTCTTTTCAGTAGTCCTCTCTCTGTCACTGTTGCTCAGCCCCTGGAACACCCATAGATATTTCAAAACACTCTTATTTTCCTCTTCTTTTTCCTCAGCATTGCCTGTTTTTAGCGTTTCGCAAATTTGGGCCACTCTATTCAGTGCGAACACACAGAAATGCTGCCATGGCAGGGCCTGGCTATTATGCCGTCATTAAGTTTTATTCAGCTGGAGATGCCAGCAGAGCTCAGCGTGCATGCAACGGGCAACGTCTGTTTCAGAAATCTCCCTTGAAGGTAAGCAGAAGGGCCCAAGGCATGAAACTCACAGGGCTCAGCAGTGGTAGGATAGAATTACATGAAATCACACACTAGGGGAGGTTTAGATTGGATAGTAGGGAAACTGTTTACTTACTTGTGGCTGGGTGCTGCCACCACAGTGACATCCTGCTCCACTGGCACCCAGGTGGCATTTAGGCAGTAAAATGGAAGCATCCCTCCTGTGGAAAAACTTGCAGGGGTTGTTCTTTGGTAAAAAGAATATTTTAACACACCTCAGGAGCACATGTGCATTCAGGGAATAGGTGTTACTTTCAGATGGCTCTGCTGGAGCAATCAGCATTGTGTCTGCAGTGAGAACCTTGCAAACAAAGCCTGGCTAACCCCACTTCTTCTTTCCTGGACAGGTTTGTGTTTGCATCAAGCAGAAGGGGTTTCAGCAACGAGTCTTTGCTCTCAACAGCAACAAGTGCCAGGAGTTGGCCAACCACTACCTTGGCTTCAATGGCTGGTCCAGTCGCATCATCACAGTAAGAGATGCTTTATATTCACCTATCCATCATCCTTCCCTTTATCCTTTTCTTATCAGAGTTGTTGCTGCAATAAGAATTATTCTCAAATCAGTAAATGATAGACAGCTCCATGAGCTGTACTTTGGGCCACAAATGATGTGTTTTGAAAGCCTGGGGAGAGAAGATTTTTATGGGTGAGAGCATTGGTTCAGCTTCTGTTAATAAAAATGAGGACAGCTACAATTAAAGCAGTGCCAGGGCCTGATGTCTTCGTGTGCTGGAAGTGACTGTGGTGGCATACTCCCAAGGGGTGGAGACTATGAGGTATTTCTGAAATAGAGTCGATCCAGTAAACATCTGTGTTCTGCCTCCACTATGCGCATCTGCCTTGGAACCCCACACTGTGCAGAAAAGGTCTGGTGTGTGCAGGTGTAGGCTGAAGTGTTCCTAACATCCCTTTCCTATTTAATCAAAGTGAATTATCTTCGCTCTTCCCAACAGCTGCAGAATATATCTGGCTTTGATGGTGAGAATGAGGAACTGGGAGAGACATTACAGAAGCGATCAGTGAAATATCTGTGCGCTGTAGAGGTGACGCTGCCCAACCATGGGGTACACACCAGAGGAGTTGCCCTCAGTGAGGCAGACCTAGGAAACAGTGAAGGTACGTTTAGCTGGAAGTCTCAGCAGCTGTCACAGGTGCTAGTACATCTATTGTGAGTCTGACAAAGTATCTGAATGTAGCTGGAGGCAAGGATCTATGGAGAGCTTTGTGAGCTGCTCCTCTATGCAGCAAGGGATCCTGAGCATGCTCTTCCCTCCCTGCTTCACACTTGTATCACTTTGCTGCCCTCTCTTCTCTCCCTCTTGCCTGAAGCATTATCATTCCCCATCACAGCCACTGCTGGTGTGAACATGCTATTTGATCCATCTGTGTCTGTGTCACAGTTCAGGTGCCAGCGGTGCTCTGCACTGCCCACTGCCCCAGGCAGTGTCCTGGCATAGGGCTGAGGATCATCTGCTCTGGGTTGGCACACAAAGCCTCTGTGAGGGTGCTGCTGAGCTGCCGGCAACTCCCAAAACATAAGCAGCTTTCTTATCAGATCCATAAGGCTATTTGGTTATGTGTCTTAGTTGCAGCTGCTGTGCTTTGCAGGCAGAGTGTCATTGTAATATCAATGACACACTGCTTGTTGTATTCAGATCCTCTCGAGCTTCTCATAGCCTCAAGAAGAGTTCAGAAACTTGCAGTCGGGAAGGCTTTGTCCAGCGCATTTCAGAAGATACTTCTCGTAGTCTTAGGTAAGGCCTAGTTTTGTATTAAACACTGGGATATTTGAGCTAATGGTATTATAATTCCCATGATAACTGAGATGAATTCTTTTTCTGTGAATGCATCTTGGGAATCATGGAGGCTTTTCAGGTCTCAGGCAAAATTAAAATTGTGTTGTGGCCTGTAATGATTTAACAGAGTGATTCCACCCTATGGGCTATGTGAGTGAAAGGAAAATGCAGCAGGAGGTCAGCTTTTTTGTGATGAATGAGTCACTGAAATTCCAATTCCAAGAGTGAAACTGCTGGCAGAGCAAGGTTTTTAACACTACGCATGCATGCCAAATAGGGATGTGCAGATGTTCTGGCTCCAGGGGGAGTATGAACTGAATCTCAGCAGTTCACACGTTCCTGTCCTGGTTCCAAGTCAGCCAGGTGCCATCAAACCCTGCCCCACTATTGCGTTCAGTGTTGCTTCTTCAAGGCTACTGTCTCCTTTGAGTTTTTAATCATTGAAGCTGGCTCCATGCCTATCCAAGGAACTGCTAGATCTGCTTTCTCTGGGTTCCAGCTCTCTGAACTTTCAGGTGATGCCTGTTTTTGTGGTGTCTGAGTACATTAGTCTCTTACACTTGTCAGGACAGACCTCAATGGGATCAGTCAGTGCCTCTGTCCTCATTTTACAGAGAAAGGGTTTCCCTCTGCCAGGTTCTCCCTCTGGATTCTTTAAGATGTTCTTTCAAAAGGTGGGTCTCTGGATCCATTTTGTAAGAACCATTTGGTTTTCTGTAGAGCAGAAAAGGAACTAAACCAGAGAAAGAAACAAACTCCTTCAGGCCAGCCAGCCACTCGCTCTGAAAGCCCTTGTGAAGCAGAGTAGTTCCATCTGGAGTTCAGAGTAGGCTTATTATTGGTACAGACAGCAGTCACTAACAATGCCTCTGGCTGATCATTCTGTGTGCTTTTTCCAGAGAATGGGAAAGTGGCTGTGGAGTACAATTCTACAAAAGAGGAGCCCACAGACTCCTTAACAGAAGAGGAATTGAAGGGGCTTGTTCAGGTAAAACTAGTGGATATTTAGCTTTTGCACAGGGCCTGCAGATTACATCTAGGGACTGAAGGATAAACTGTTAGCTGTTACAGCCTCTGCCATCCTCCTTTTATGCAGCAATTACCTCAGCTTAAGTCCCAGGAAGCAATTACATCTTGGAGTTGTACAAATGCTAAGGTTTTAAAATGTGTACTTTTGGGGGTATCTTTGTGCAGAAATCATCATAGAATCATAGACTAATAGAATATTTCGGTTGGAAGGGACCCTAAAGATCATCTAGTTCCAGCCCTCCCACTGGATCAGGCTGCCCAAGGCCCATCAACCTGGCCTTAAACACCTCCAGGAATGGGGCAGCCACAACTTCCCTTAGCAACCTGTTCCAGTGCCTCACCACTCTCATTGTAAAGAAATTCCTCTTTATGTCTAGTCTAAATGCATGAATATTTTAGCACAGGAAAGCACACAGTTGGGTAGAGGACTGTTATGGTGCAGATCAACAACTCTGACACCTCACAGTGCCCAGGGCTGCACTCCCCATAGAATCTACAAGAGTGAAAATCCTGATAAAGTCACTATAAGTTAAATTAATTTTTTTTTCATGACCTCTTAAATAAATCAACCTCCTCATCTAAAAATGCACTTCATAAATTTATAATTACCCTAAAAGGAATGATTGTTAAAAGCTTTGGTGAAATCTCTGCAGGAAATTGTGGGATCTGTTAACATGAACTGAACAAAAATACCCAGGTACAACAGTAAAACTGGTATCATCGTGCTTAGTGAGATGAGTTTTACGTGCCCGCTTTTGCACACAGCATGTCCTGAGCAGAGGATTTCCATCTCACTTAGCTTGAAAATGCTGCCACTTACCAGGGCAGCTGATACAACATTCCTTGCAATCCTCACTCTCACATGATGCATCAGCAGCATCAAACTTCTTGCAGTTGCATGGAGGAAGTGTCTAAGAAGCGTTGTGACACGTTATTCCATTTGATGACACTGAGTCACCTGCTGTCTACCAGCAGAACGATCTTACTGAAGAGCAGCAGTAAAACAGGAGCATTTTAGTGTGCAGGAAGTAACAAATGTCCATCAGATTTTTGTTTTATCAGTTGAGAAGCTGAAATTTCTGCTGGTTTGTTCTCTCTGTGCCTTTTCCTCTGTACAGCCCCTTCTGTTTGACCTCTCTAAAACCTGCAGAGAACAGGCCTAACATGCAATGACCATAAGAGCACTGAGCAGTGAATTGAAACAGAAAGCCTGCTGCTTCTCCAACCTATATTTTATCAGAAGTCATCCCTCTCCTCCCCTCTCACTTCCCTGTGAGGTCTGGGAGAGGTGATTCAGTACACTCTCTGAACCTTCCAGCCTGATAGGAAGAGGGACACGCAGGAATTTGGAAGGATTTGCTTTGGAGAACTGCTCTTTTTGGTTCATTGACTTGTGGTCTTGGTAAGCCTTTCCAAATCAGATATGTTCCTGAGTTGGTAAATTCCAAGGAGACTCTCTTGAATGTGATAAAAATATATTCTTTCCAGGTGCAGAGGGATGAAGCTAAAATATGTTGTATAGAGTGAAGTTTACTCTTAATTTGTCTTCCCAGGTCAATGAATTGTCCTTGGAACAGCATGACTTCGAAGAAGAAGTGTTGTCTGATCTTACTTTTGATGAGGAGCTCCCTAGCTGGAAGCTCTAATTAGTGCTGCACTCTCTGTTTGAAAAATGTTCTGCAGTGTTTGATTGGGAAGGGCAGCCTAATGCTGTGACATGACATGTGTGTTGTAGCCAATGTTTTCTGTCTCCCCAAGTACATAACAGTGAAATAAATGGGCAATAAACTCAGTGTTATTAAAATTAAGCCAAAAATATATGCTGGTTTTGGAGAGGAGGTATTTTCCTGTCAACTTATCCAGGTCAGCTATAAATGGAAGCCAGTTTAGCTGCACTATTATTATTTAGACAGCATAACAGATGTGCGTAGCACTCATAGAAAAAGAAAAGCAGGAAGACCTCCCTGCAAGAGCCTGTGCAGGTTCTACAGTAGAAAGCCGGAGACAGCAGAAGGAGATATGTTACCAGCAGGAGTAGCTGTGGTGCTTGCACATACCTGCACGGGCACAGGAAAAGGGAATTTCTGAAAGAGAAATGTCTCTTAAAGTAGTAAGTCTAAGTCGTGTAATTATCATAAAGCCATAGAATGGTTTGGGTTGGAAGGGATCTTACAGCCGATCGAGTTCCAACCCCCTGCCACGGGCAGGGACACCTCCCACTGGATGTGGTTGTTCCAAGCCCCATCCAACCTGGCTTTGAACACCTTCAGGAACAGGGCCACCACAGTGTTCTGGGCAACCTGGGCCAGGGTCTCCCCACTCTCAAAGCAAAACATTTCTTCCCAAGATCTCATCTCAATCTCCCCGCTTTCAACTGAAAACCCTTCCCCCTCATCCTATCAATGCCCCTCCCCAGCTTTCCTGGAGCCCCTTTTCCTATACTGGAAACTGCTATAAGGTCTCCCTGGAGCCTTTTCCAGGCTGAACAACCCCAACTCTCTCAGCCTATCCTCATATGGGAGGAGCTCCAGCCTTGGCATTATCTCCATGGCCTCCTCTGGACTTGCTCCAACAGCTCCATGTCCTTCCTGTGACTCCATAATGGGTTGAGGCACGTGGGCTGAGCCCCAGCCGCAAGTAGCTGGGCCATTGTCACTATGTAAAGCAAAGATCCTTTTTAATAGGTTTTTCATTAAATTAAGTAAAATTTTGTAACTGTGATGACTCAACAAGCAGTGGGATGGGGCATCAGGCTCCCCAAACCCTAAGGTTGTGCAGTGGAGGGGGAATGCTTTTTTGATAACATATGCCTACTTGGGACTTTGGCCTTTGTCGTTGGAAAAAAGACAATTGAAAAATAGGAGAGCTCAGGGAAGTACCATGGGACTGCTTTGAGATCCTCCTGGAAAAGAGAAGAGCATGGCCTGCTTGATTTAACAGAAAAGAGGGGAAAGTGGTGATTTGATCCAGAAGAGATTTGATACTGAGTGAGCTTCTTAAGCAGGAAGACCAAGGTGAAATGAGGTCTGGTGGCTGAAGGCTGGATTTGGAGAAATCCAAATGGGTAGCAAGAAGCAGTGTTTCACACAAGGGATACTGAAGGAAGGGAGTGTCCCTCTGTGGATGAACCTCATCCCGTTGGTCTCAGCCCATGGATCCAGCCTGTCCGGATCCCTCTGCAGAGCTTGCTTACCTTCAAGTAGGTCGATACTCCTGCCCAGCTTCATGTCATCCATGAACTTACTGAGGATGTACTCGATTCCCTCAATCCAGATCATGGATAAAGACATTGAACAGGACTGGACCCAGCACTGAGCCGTGGGGACACCACTTGTGACCAGCCTCCAACTGGACTTAACTCCATTTGTCACAGCTCTGTGCCATTCTTTGATGGTGGAGAGACCCCAAGCCCACTCCGTGACCAGAGGCGAGGGGCTGCAAGGGGCTGCAGCATCCAGGGCTACGTTGCCCGGCAACGCCAACCAGACACACTCCGCCATGGCCCCATCCCAGCCTGGCTGCCCAGTCCTGCTGCTGGTGCTGCTGCTGGTAGCAACTCTGCACCCAGGGCAGCCCAGGGGGCTTTGCCCACTACCCTGCCGCTGCCACCAGCAGCTGCTGGATTGCAGCCATGCTGCCCTGGTCACAGTGGCCCTGGCTGCCCATCACCGGATATTCTCCATCCTGTGAGTACAGGAGGGTGACCTACATCTTGCCCTGCTCAGTTTCTTGGTCCCAGTCATCCCTCCTGGGACATCTTGGTGTCAAGGGGCTTGTGATGCTGCTCCTGGCCGCACTGTTGCCTCACAGGACAAACTCAGTTTCCACCTCAGTGGCCAAATTTGCAGGGAAAGAGGTTCCCTAGGGGTGACTGCATCAACTGTTTCCTTGCAGAGATTTCACAGGCAATGCAATTTCTTCCATCGAGCAAAAAGCGTGGAGAGAATACCCATGGGCTGAGTACTTGTGAGTATCTACCAGCATTTTAAATGTGAGGAGTTCAGGTATTTTCATCATAGAATCATCATAGAATCCCTAGGTCAGAAAAGACTTTTGAGATCATGTAGTCCAAATGTACCTGTCCTCTACTAAATCACATCCCTAATCCTTTTGGTCTGATTTTTGAGCCAAGGGCATAAAGCACTGACAGAGGCTGCGCAGGAAGGTAGCTGAGCCTTCATCCCTGGAGGTGTTTAAAAGATGGGCAGATGAGGTGCTTGAGGACATGGTTTAGTAGTGAACAGGTACAGTTGGAGTTGATGATCTCAGAGGTCATTTCCAATCTAATGATTCTCTAATTTTGAGAACACTGACACAAAGCATTTCCATCTGAATTCAAAGCTGAGCTGCTCAGCAAGGAAGTGGGTGAATCCCCAGGGCTTCCTGAGATCACAAGGAATTATAGAAACACAGAATGATTTGGGTTGGAAGGGACCTTAAAACCCATCCAGTTCCAACCCCCTGCCATGTGCAGGGACACTTCCCACTGGATCAGTTTGTTCAAAGCCCCATCCAACCTGGCCTTGAACACTTCCAGGGATGGGGCAGCCATGGATTCTCTGGGCAACCTCGGCAAGGGCCTCCCCACTGTGACAGGAAAAAATGAATGCTAAGCTGTGTCCCTTCCATCCTACTGGACCATCCCCCTGCCTGCTTAATGCATAATCAGGCTATAGTTTGCTTCAGCAGCCCAGGAGCGAGGACCTGCTCCTGCAATGATGATCCCTGTAATGCATTGAAGAGATGTTTTAGTAAAGCTACTGCAAGGAATTTCCCCCTTTTCCATTTCCTCCTGGAAAACATCTGATGTGACAGTAAATGTCCATTTGTCTCATTCCAGAATCCTCCAGGACAATGATCTGCAGGCAGTGAAGAGGCATTCACTGGAAGGTCTGCTCCTGCTGAAGCACCTGTAGGTACTGTTTCCTGCCCATGGTGGTGGGCTTATACCTCACCCTCCCTTGGGACCTGGCTGCTCAACCCATCCCCATGCTGGTGTGCTTTATTCCTCCTCAGTTTCAGTCTATGATCAGAGCAAAGCAGGGTGTCTTGGTGCTGCAATCCTCCTGGTGGGAGGATTCCTTAAGGGCATGCTGCAACTTTCATTTCCCCAAATCCAACTAAGAGGAGGGGGCTTCTGCCCTTTCCTACAGATACTGGATGACTTCTAATCAAACCCAAGCTAACAGTGACCTCCCACTCCTGGGAGGTTGCCTCTGGCTCTGCTTATCTGAGGACCAACATTTTGGGGTGAGAACCACCTAGAGCAAGGCAAAACCCATGTATGCTTTACTTCTTCTAGGGCTTAGGTGGAAATATCTCTGCTGCAGTGAAGGCAGAGCCTTGCTCTTGATGATCACTCCTGGGAGTGATCATCACACCACTCTACAGTGGCTGTCCCGGATGGAAGGAGCAGTATCATAAAATCAAAGAACTGTTCAGTTGGAAAAGACCTTTGAGATCATTGAGTCCAACCATATTGGCCAGTACTAAATCATCCCAGAGCACCTCATCTGCCTGTCTCTTAAATACCTCCAAGGATGGGGACTCCAGCAGCGCCCTGGGCAGCCGCTGCCAGGACCTGAGAACCCTTTCCATGAAGAAATTTTTCCTGATATCCAATTTATCCTGCCCAGGAGGAACATGGGGTCATTTCCTCTAGTCCTATCACTTTTTGCGGGGGAGAAGAGACCAGCATCCCCCTTGCTACAACCTCCTTTCAGGCATCTGTAGAGAGAGATGAGATTTCCCCTCAACCTCCTCTCCTCTAGGCTAAACAACCCCAGTTCCCTCAGCTGCTCCTTATAACCCTTGTTCTCTAGTCCCTTCCCCAACTCCATTCCCTTCTCTGGACCTGCTTCAGCCCCTCAATTTCCTTCTTGGTGTGAGGAGCCCAAACCTGGACCCAAGATTTGAGGTGCAGCCTCACCAGCACAGGGGTACAATCGCTTCTCTGCTCCTTCTGGACACACTCTTTCTGATACAAGCCAGATACCACTGGCCTTCTTAGACACCTGGGCCCCTGCTGCCAGAAGCCTGCACTGTCCCTTCTTTTGCTGGAATCCCTGGGCTTGGGAGGTCTTTGCCTCAGCTTCCAGCTCCAAGCAAGGTAAACCTCAAACCTAGTAGAGGGGTTTTTTCCATTAAAAATCAATGAGGTTGCTCAGGGCCGTACCCAGCGGAGTCCTTGTTCTCAGAGGAGAAAAGAAATGTGCATCTACATCCACACATCACATGAAATTGCAACAAGTGGTCTCTTTCTACCACTCCATGGAAGGGGGCAGAAGAGCATTAGTTCTTCACATATTTTGGGGCTTCCTGCATGGTGCAGGCAAAGGAAGTGTGAAACAAGAACAGCAAAATCTTATTCTGGTTGCTGTCCTCTGCTTGGTCATTGTCATGCTCTCTTTTCTTATCCTAAAAGCTAAGAAGTAGAAATAAATCCCAACATGGAGGCTCAGAGCTTTACTGGCCAGAGCCCAGATTCCCTGAGCCTCAGAAGAGACATGGGTACCCTTATGTCTCAACACAGATCTTATGTCAAAGATAAAAACATTATGGTGTGAAAAAGCTGACAGCAAGGGAAGCCCTGGGTTGGAGTTGGCTTGTGAAGGTTATGTTTTGGGATCCACTTCTCTATTATAAGAGAAGCTGAAATGAGGACAGGGAGAGGTGTCCCTAAATCCCCTCTATTGCTCCTGTCTCTAGATCACTTAAGTATCTCCATCGCTGCTTTCGTTTCTAGTCATTTATTAAATGTGGTCCTTACTTGCTTGCATATTTCCCACAAAAAGGGTGGGGTTGTATTTTCTAGTACTTGCGTTGACCTGAAAGGAGCCAAGTCCAGGATGGTCTTGGCCTTTCTGTAGCTGGTCCCATGGGGCGCCAGCTTCAGAGCTGCATTTCAGCTTGATCTCAGTGCTGGGGAATGATGGAAAACAAGGTAGTGCTGGTGCTGGGGTCCACAGTCCACACTAGGTCCCCTTCTTTGGTTTATTCTAGCACGTATGTGTGTCCTACATCATAGAGAAGAAGGACCTCGGAGCTTAAAAGCAGAAAGGGATGTGGATTGCAGGCTAAATGAGTCAGTTTGGGAAGAATCATTAAATGGTTTGGGTTGGAAGTGACCTTAAAGCCCACCCAGTACCACCACCACCCCCCCTGCCACGGGCAGGGACACCTCCCACTGGATCCAGTTGCTCCAAGCCCCGTCCAACCTGGCCTTGAACACCTCCAGGGATGGGGCAGCCACCATTTCTCTGGGCAACCTGGTCCAGGACCTCCTCGCCCTCACAGAAAAACATTTCCTAAGGTCTAATCTTAATCTCCCCTCTTTAGCTTAAAACTCCCCAGTCATCCTCCCTGATCCTCCCCAGCTTCCCTGCAGCCCCTTTCATTATGCGGATGCTGCTCTAAGGTCTCTCCACAACCTTCTCTTCGTAATGTGGTCCATGCAAATGCATCCTCAGCTGCGGAACTGCGCCTGCATAAAGAATCTTTTCCATTATCAAAGAGGAAAATCAAGGTCTAAAATAATTCTGGTGCGATCAGAACTAGGAAAAAAAAAATCACTGAGCTGAAAGCCACCTCCGGTCAGGAGGGTTATCAGAGGTTACACACCACTGCAAGCTCATATCAAATAGAAACACAGCGTGAAATCAGAGCCGTGTAACACATGTGCTGCCAGTGTCAAAGCAAATGAAAATAAACATGGCAATGCAAATGGAATTAACATTTTGTGTTCTAATTTTAACAGGGATTTATCTTACAATAAAATCCTGTCAGTTGAGGAACACGCATTTGAGCCACTTCCTTTTGTGCAGCTTATGTGAGTTTTAAAAGTTTCTTTCCAGTGTATTTACTTGCCTTTATAACCTTTTTTTTTTGTGCTAGAAAATGTGCCTATTATTTTTAGGACAATGACTAAATTTCTCCTGCTAAAAGATTGAGCAGGAGAGAGCAACATGGATGGCTGGGTGACCCACAACAGGATGAGAGATCAGAGCCTGGTTGTCCAAACGCAGCCATAACAGAAGCCAAGTCTTGAAGGCTTGCTGTATCCTGGACCAGAAATAGATTGAGCACATGTGCACTTCATTTCCTCTCCTTGACAGGTTAAAAGAAATGAGAAAGTGGGAGTTTCCTCCCTGTTCTAACTTGGATTTGCATTTTTCCTACAAATCAATGCTGCTTTGCTACCACTTCCTGTGGGACAGACTCAACTCATCTCTGTGATCTTTTTCCTCAGAAATCTTAAAGGAAATCTCATCACGCAGATACGGAACAGCACTTTCCAGGCATGGCATGGGATGCAGTTTTTGCAGAAGCTGTAAGTGTAACGTGTCTAAAGGCAGCTCAGAGCAGGTCTCCACCAGGACAGTGAGGAAGGAAGAGCACATTTGCTCTCTATTAGGTACTGAATCCCACTATAGGTATCAGCTAGGATCCACTAAGAACCTGCAGCCTCAAGCCACTTACTCCTAGCCCATCTTCTCTGTGGCTTCCTTGAACCAGCATCAGGTTTACACAGCAGCAGTGGGAGCCAGAGGATATAGATAAGAAACTCTCCAGGATTGGGGAAGAGCAGCTGGAAAGCTGCCTGGTGAAAAAGGACATGAGCCAGCAATGGTCCAGATGGCCAAGGCAGCCAACAGCAACATGGCATGAATCAGCCATGGTGTACCCAGCAGGAGCAGGGAAGGAATCCTTCCTCTGTACTCAGCATTAGTAAGGTCACACCTTGAATCCTGGGTTCAGTTTTGGGCCCCTCACTCCAAGGAAGACATTGAGGGGCTGGAGCATGCCCAGAGAAGGGAACAGAGCTAGGGGAGGAGCTGGAGCCCAGGAGTTCTGGGAGCAGCTGAGGGACCTGGGGCTGTTTAGCCTGGAGAAGAGGAGGCTGGGGGGAGATCTCATCGCTCTGTCCAGCTCCCAGAAAGGAAGCTGGAGCCATGTGGGTGCTGGTCTCTTCTCCCAAGTAACAAGTGATAGGATGAGAGGAAATGGCCTCAAGCTGCCTGTGGGGAGGGGGCTTAGATTGGAAATTACGGAAAAATTTTTTACTGTCAGAGTGGTGAAGCCCTGACAGAGATGATGTGAGCTGAGGAGGAAAGAAAGAGGTGGTGTGTTTTCCAGAAGAAGCACTTCTGGGCTTTTGCTCTTTTGAGCCGGAGATAATCAGCACCAGATGTATTGTGTGAACCAGCCCATCAGCATCTGTTCCTGCCTCCAGCCTTCATCCCAGGCCCTTCCTCAGGCACATAGCACTCAGCCAAGTTTTTATCTTCAGGCTGAAATTTCCTCTGTTTGTTCTCCACTTGAAAGGAAATTCTTTGGGGAGGTCCAAGTAAAAATCACTCAGCCAAATCTACATCTGCCATCCATAAAAAATGGGCTGGATCCTTACCCACCATAAATCTCTTTACCCCACTCAAACAGCCTGGATAGGGGATATCAATGTAATTCCATGTCAGATCCAACAGGCACAACTCTCTCTGGGCCTCTCTGCTATTCTGAGGGTGGAAATGTGAAGCCTGGCAAAGAGGGAAAAGTCATTCACAGAAGTACTATGCCATGATCTAGTGGAAATTTGCTTTGATTTAGCTGTGTTTATACAGTTCAGGAGCCACTGGGGGGTTTCACTCTGCAGTAAGTTTTTCAACCACCTCTCATTTCTCCAGTGCCTGCTGCACAGGGCCCGTTCATCTTGGCTTTCCAGTCTCATGGGACTTTGTGTGTATGAGGATGTGTGGGCATGCTGTCCCCTTGTCCCCCTTCACACACAGCTCACTTCCTTCCCATCACCTACTCTCAGCCTTGTCTTGTCTTGTTTTTTTCAGGATCCTGAATCATAACCCCCTGTCCATCATTGCCGATACATCATTCTTCAAGCTGCCTTCAATCAAATATCTGTAAGTATTGACTCATTTTTACCAGATAAATACAAATCTTTGTCTCTCTCAAGCACCTTGTTGTCAGGAAAGCAGAGATCCCATAGCCAGTCTCACTATTCTCTACACCTTCTGCCAGAGGCACAATTAACCCCAGTGAGGCAAAAGCCAAGCAGTTCTAGTGAGTCCCCAGCTGCAAAGCAACTGAAGAGATGGGTCACAAACTTTAAAGAACTGGAGGCTATGCAGGTCTGGGGCCATGGAGTGGCCTGAAGGGTTGGGAATGCCTCTAATCTGCTTGAGGTCTGAGCAGGTGGGATCCAGCAGCTCCATGGGGCATTCGTGCCAGCACTCTGGGGCTCCTGCCCACCCTGCATCCCCACCCTGCTATCTTGACACAGCTCCAAGCAGGAGATGTTCCATGTTGATTCACAGCATCCTATGGTTCCTGCTTACAACTGTGTGTCTCCTCAGGGAGGAAGACGTCTGGGCTTTTTGCAGAGATCCTTCCTGCTCCCAACTCTGCTGTCCCCTAGATACCCTTTGCCTTGTGCTCAGCAAATTTACTCTTTTCACTGTTGTAAATTCTCCTTTTGAGGTCACAGTGGATTTGTTTCCTTGGGTGAGAAGTTCTCTTGGGCTCAGAAGGAATGAGCTGCACTCATGGGAGAGCAGGAGGAGGGATTTGAGCCAGTGAATCCTTTCTGTTTCACACAATCACAGAATGCTTTGGGTTGGAAAGGACCTCAAAACCCATCCAGTTCCACCCTCCTGCCATGGGCAGGGACAACTCCCACTGAATCCAGTTGCTCCCCATTCAACCTGGCCTTGAACACCTCCAAGGATGAGGCAGCCACCACTTCTCTGGGCAACCTGGGCCATCCTCTCAGGAAAATATCAGTCCCCTTTTTCAGCTGAAAACCATTCCCCCTCATCCTGTCCCTGCACTCCCTGATCAAAAGTCCCTCTCCAGCTTTCCTGCAGCCTCTTTCAGCGCTGGAAGCTGCTCTAAGGTCTCCCGGAAGCCTTCTCTTCTCCAGGCTGAACAACCCCAACTCCTCTCAGGCTGTCCTTGTCCAGCCCTCAGATCATCAACATGTCCCTCCACAACATCTGCAGGATCCCCTCCTGATTCAGACCCCGTGGTCAGGAGAAGATCAAAGCAGAAAGACAATAGGGGTTTGAATCAATTCTGTTGATTAGGCGTAAGCAGATCCCTCTGTGAACACCACCACCACCATCATCAGGGACCTGGGCTTGTTCTCAGAGCAGAGTTCCTGTAACGCTGACTGAAAGTTTAATGTGGTTTTCAAATCTTTTCAGAGACCTGGGTGCAACACAAGTGACTCAACAGGCATTGCTCATGCTCCTCCAGACAACAGTCAGCTTGGAAACACTGTGAGTACGTGGGGTCTGGGTCCCAGCCACCAGCACATCATAATTGCTGAAACAAGGGGTCTGCTTGGGAAATAAATCCACCTGCCACTAAATCAGAAAAACCCCCGGAAGCTTAAGGATTGCTATTTGCTTCTGAGCCCCCCAACTCTCCTGCTAAGGAACAGAATTTCACCTTTTAGATCACATGTTCCAAGTTTTTCAATGGAGAATATTAAATCAAGTTGGGGTGCATTTCTGTTTTAAATTGTGTTTTGGGACCAGTTCCATTTTCAAAGGTCAAATCAATATTTTGATGCCAATGGAGAATCCCATCTTCCACTCAAAACCTCTCTTAGAAATTAGAATCATAGAATCACAGAATGGTTTGGGTTGGAGGGGACCTTTAAAGCCCATCCTGTCCAACCCCTGGGTCATCTTCAACTCCATCAGGTTGCTCAAATCCTCATCCAACCTGACCTTGAATGGCTCCAGGGGTGGGGCATCCATGACTCCTCTGGGCAGAAGAACATGTTATTCTATTAAAAGAACATATTTGTCTATCAGAACTGAGGGTGAGGGGAAGTTTTCCAGAGCTGTAGAAGAAATTGGAACAAAACCGTGATGCATTATCTGTGTGTTAGCCAAGTTGGACTCAGAAACATGTATTGAGATGCTGAGTTTTTCTCCAGTAACCTCTTATCTTTAGTGAACTGCCCAGTGATACGGCTTGCTGCCTCTGCCAGGAGAAACTCACCACTGAAGTCCCATGCAGGACCATCGAGTTCCACTGCAAGAACCTGTGCACCGCCAGTGCTCCCCAGTGTGGTAGGCTTCCCCGCAGTGTCAATGCTTCCCCGCAGTGTCATCAAACCTGCTTGGTTTCCTCTAGCTTTAGGAGATGCTGTAGCATAGCCCCATTTTGTGTGGGTTCCCAGGCAGTGTTGGCCACCTTGGTGGCATCAGCCCATCCTTGGTTCTTCTCACCATTCTTAGACACTAAATCTGGGCAGACCCTAGAGGAGTTTCATCCCCGTGAGAGCTTTAAATCAGTCCAAAGACCACTGTAGGCAGCTCAGGTGAAACCTGGGCCTCAGATTGTGCTCATTGAGCCACAGGCACAAGAAGTTCCCCTTTAAGCACGGCTTGTTTTTCCCAAGGGTTGAAATGTTACCAGCATTACACCTATCTTCTGTGATTACACCTATCTTATGTGTCAAATACTATCTTGAGAAGAAATAGCTTATTGGGCTGAACAAACACACGTGCTTCCAATCCACACAGTGCATCCAGCCAAGGAAATCATGCATGCCCAGTAGTGTTCCCAAGTGCTGGAAGGCATCATCTGCTCATAAGACCCCAGATTTCCCCTGACAACCTCCTGAGCCATTCCAGTGCCACCATACCTCGGCTCAGTGGTGAGAGGGGTCCAGCACAGGCGTGGCCAAAGGTTCCAGTAGTGTTTGCATTGCTCTAGCAAGGTGGCAAATGCTCAGCTGCACCTCAAACCTGCCACCCACGGTGGAAACCCCAGGAGCTGTCACCAAGAATGGAGGCATCCATGCAGGCTCTGCAGAAACCTCCTGTAACACAGTGTGTTGGTGGAGGCTTGAGACATGCAGGCTCCAAAAACTGCCTGGACGACCTCAGAAAATTGCCTGGTCTCTCTGCAACCTTAGTCTCCACATGTAGGAGAGAGGACAGTAACCTCAATCTCCTTCACAGAGCATCGGGTGAACACTGAGCATAGTTACTATCTTGTTAGTCTTTGCAGCATGAGCAATGAGCTGTCCTGCTCAAGCTTTGCACAGGGTAAACATCATCCCACTCAAAGCAGAGACGAGCTGGATTTCTGCAAATAGATACAGTAAGGTTTCCAAGGTCCCCAAGTAACTTGTTTTCAAATTGGATGTGGACAAGTGAGCCTAATCCTGTCACATGCCTAGGGAAGACAAGCTGCTAAGCCATCTAGGGCTAGAGACTCAAAGGACTTTATGTATCCAACTTCCTACCATTTTAGCAGGGGAAAAAGGCCTAAATACTCTTGCAGTTTCTAAATACTCTTGACCGTGTCACCCTGCCTCTGGCATGAGGCTATCTGCAAAGCAGAATTAGAGATAAGATAGTATTTGTAGCCTTGGTATAGAACTCTTCAAGACTTATCCGAGTTCTACACACTCAGCACGTGCTCTTTGCATGCCAGGCCAGGAGCTCTCCTGGGCTGTTTGTGTCCCATATCCTCACATCTTCCACTTCTCCTAAGCCTGGGAAATGGGAGCTACATCCACCAGCAGAGAATTATGGAATCACAGAATGGTTTGAGTTGGAAGGGACCTTAAAGATCATCTAATTCCAACCCCCATGCCATGGACAGGGATACCTCCCACTAGATCAGGCTGTCCATGACCCCATCCAGAATCACAGAATAACCAGGTTGGAAGAGACCCAGTGGATCATCGAGTCCAACCATTCCTATCAAACACTAAACCATGCCCCTCAGCACATTGTCCACCCGTGCCTTAAACACTTCCAGGGAAGGTGAATCAACCACCTGCTCCAGTGCCCAATGACCCTTTCTGTGAAAATTTTTTTCCTAATGTCAAGCCTAAATCTCCCCTGGTGGAGCTTGAGGCCATTTCGTCTCGTCCTGTCCCCTGTCACTTGGGAGAAGAGGCCATTAGCCTCCTCTCTACAACCTCCCCTCAGGTAGTTATAGAGAGCAATGAGGTCTCCTCTCAGCCTCCTCTTCTCCAGGCTAAACAACTCCAGCTCTCTCAGACGTTCCTCATAAGGCCTGTTCTCCAGCCCCTTCACCAGCTTTGTTGTTCTTCTCTGGACTCACTCCAGAGTCTCAACATCCTTCTTGTGGTGAGGGGCTCAGAACTGAACACAGGATTCGAGGTGCAATCTCACTAGTGCCAAGTACAGAGGGAGAATAACTTCCCTGGACCTGCTGGTCACGCCATTTCTGATCCAAGCCAAGATGCCATTGGCCTTCTTGGCCACCTGGGCCACTGCTGGCTCATGTTCAGTCGGCTGTCAACCAACACCCCCAGGTCCTTCTCCTCCTGGCAGCTTTCTAGACAGACTTCTCCTAGTCTGTAGCACTGCACAGGGTTGTTGTGCCCCAAGTGCAGAACCCGGCATTTGGCCGTGTTAAACCGCATGCCATGACTGTGTATGTTCCATGAGTGTGCATGTGTGCATGTATTTGTGAATGTATGTGCGCATGTATCATAGAGTCACAGAATAATTGGGGTTGGAAGGGACATTAAAGATCTTCTAGTTCCAACTCCCCGGCCATAGGCAGGAACATCTCACTAGATCAGGATACCCAAGGCCCCATCCAACTTGGCCTTGAACAACTCCAGGGATGGGGCAGCCACAACTTCCCTGGGCAACCTGTTCCAGAGCCTCACCACTCTCATCATGAAGAAATTCATCCGTCTAGCCTAAATCTGCCCCTCTACAATTTAAAGCCGTTGTCCATAGTCCTGTCACTCCAGGCGTTTGTAAATAGTTCCTCCCCAGCTTTCTTGTAACCCTCTTCAGGTACTGGAAGATCACTGTAAATTCTCCTCAGAGCCTTCCCTTCTCCAGGCTGAACAACCCCAACTCTCTCAGCCTGTCCTCATACTGGGAGGTGCTCCAGCCCTCGAATCATCCTTGTAGCCTCCTCTGGACCCATTCCAACAGCTACATCTCCTTCTTATGTTGAGGGTTCCAAAATTGGACACCATACTCCAGAGGAGGTCTCACAAGAGAGGAATAGAGGGGCAGAATCACTTCCCTTGACCTGCTGGCCGTGCTTCTTTTGATGCAGCCAATCAAGATATTCTGCTTTCCACAGTCACTCTGTGTTTAAAAGCCTTTTGGTGATTTTTGCAACTCTAAATTGGCTTCATATTGAACCAGGGGGGATTCTCCAACAGCAAGCCCACTCCCCCAGAATGTTTCCCACCAATCCAAACCGAGCCCCAGGAGACATCAGAACTGTAAATTCTGTCTGTTCTGCCCCAATGAGATAATCTGATTGATTTAACAAGACTTTACCTGTCTGTAGCACATCCACCATTCAGTGGATTTGCACACTTCCTTGTCTTGAAGATGAGCTCCTGCTGCTTGAGGTAAACTTTTGATGTATTTTGGCAGAAAACCTCTCATGATGCTGAGTCACTGATCTGCTCTCTTGGTGTTTTACAGCTTTCACAGATCCCCTAGCAGAGACACGAGGAGAAATAATGGAAGCGGTGCGGCCCAGAAAACTGAATGCCAGAATGATAGTGAACCTTAAACCCAAGAAGCCTTCACTTGGAGACCATGAAACCATAACACTTGTGGTTGCCCTGAGCCTGACTGATAGTGATCTCAGTAATCCAAATTATTCTGTTTCCAGAACACATTCCTCTTCCCCTCAGCACCTCTCCAGGCGGGAAGGCAAAACCAGCAAGGAGCTGATGCTGAAGCTGCATAGCATCCAGCACATGGGCTGGACCAGTGAAAGTGAGATAAGAAAACTCTATTTTCTAGCAAAGGCGCTAGCAGCTGAGCTCAAGAAGAAGCTGCACAAGACTAAAAGCATCATGACTGTGAAAAACACCATCTCAACCCTGCAAGCACCTCCCACACAGAGGCACAAGGTGCATGAGATCCCAGCAATGCAGAGAGAGACAATCCAGGGCTGGGTGCAAAAGCCAGGTTTGAACCACGCAGCATCAAACTCCCAGGCAGCAGCTGGTAGGTCAAACCCCACTGGAAACGTCTTCATCTTCAGCCATCACAAGATATCCACATCTCCTTCAAAATGCTCCCTTTCACACTCCCCAGCAGAGGCCCCTCATTTTCAGGTTCAAAGTTACTCTGATGCTGTGAATCAGCGGAAGAAAACATATGGGCTGGAGGATGTGGAGGATGTAGGAGTTGAGGGAGCACCATCTCCAAGGCAGGACCATGTCTGGACTCACAGAAAGCCCAAGCAGGGCAATAGCCCCCATCTGAGTAGAAGTTTTCAGCTCTTCCACAAGATCCTTGGCAATGGGAATCCAGGGGAAGAGCCCACACCAACACAAAATAAAGCAGAGCAGAGGCTAAACACAAAAGGGCATTTTTTCTTTAACCTGCTGGTTAACAACATCCCCTCTGCTGCAAGCAGCACACCAGAGAACACAGGTGGAGACAAGGACCCCTCTCTAGGTGGGCATTTACCAGCAGTTCCTTGGACGGCAGAAAAACACTGGAGGCAACATGAGGAAGGATCCAGTTTCCTCAATAAACCAGGGAGCTCCAACAGCCCAGACAGCGTGCTGGTTGAAAGAGACCTCTTTGAAACCAAAGCAAATCATCACCTATACTTGCTCATCCCAGACGAAGCCTTGCCGATGTTCATCGCCCACGTGAGGCAAGCCCTGAGGCTGGACTGCAGCCTGCCTGAGCTCTGGCCAGTCTGCACAAAGCTAGTCTCAAAGATGGGACTGCTGATAAAGCTGCTCAGCAAGAGGCAAGACGACCAGGGAGCCTCTGCTCTAGCGGACCAGTGTCTCCTGGAAGGGAATACTCCCAACGGCATGGCCCAGGCCAAGGAGGCAGGCAGGAAACATGGAGAAAAGGTAGGAGAATCACGTAATCATAGAATGGTTTGAGTTGAAAGGGACCTTAAAGATCATCCAGTTCCAACCCCCAGATTAGAGATGGTGGTCGTTGCTGGATGCATCCTTCTGAACAAGGAATGGAAGAAGCAACCATCTCTGCCCTCCTGATTTACTCTCTTTTTCTACCAGTGGAAACCAGAGTGGATCTCCAGCGACAGGCTCCTACTAGTGATACTCATCTCTGTCATCATCCCAATTAACTTTGTGGCCATTTGTCTCCTCAAGGTAAGCCAGTAACCCCTTTGACAGACAGCTGCCAGTCAAGTCTTGTAGAGAGAGTGCAGCAGGACAGGGCGATGCCTCCCCACACAGTTTATGAGCTCTGAAGTGCTGCTGTGAATGCCCATGGTTTAGCACAGGAGATGTTTTTCCAGCCTTGGACCTTGTCAGAGCCTTCGACCTTGTCACAGCCTTCATACAGCTCAGCACGGGTTTAAGCCTACTTGTGAGGGGGTATCTCTCACGACCGGTCCACAGATCTGATTTCAGCTTCCCTAGCAGCTTCCTTGAGTGGGACTGTAGCTCCCACTCATCCCAGCCTCTCTGAGTTTAATCCTGCAATCCTTGGCCCTGTAGTGTCACCTCCCAGGTTCTTCTCTTGACCTTCTCCCACTTTCCTGCCTACACCGACTACTTCCAGCCAAGCAGCAATTCCCCTGCTCCCTTCCCTCTTGCCAAAATCAAGTCTTTGTGCAAAGTGCCACAGCTCCACGTGGGTCAGGGCAGAGACAGGCAGGAGAAAAGACCCAGCCTGCCCATGGAGTTTCAAACTCCCTTTGAGGCTCTTCTCCTTGGAAAAAAAAAAAAGTTATTTCTTTCAAAGCCTCCCATCAGGTTTCAAAGCAGGGTTAAACAGGAGGGAAGTACCCTGTGCAGATAAGAAAGGCAGACATAAACAGTGCTGAGATTAAGAGAGCTCTGGGAGTTCAGGTCATTCAGGAGGCAGGGAAAACAGGGAGTTTGGGATCTTTCTAAAAACACGACTTGCTGGCACAGATTTGCACCTGTAAAGAAAGGGCTGGGCTGGAGGGAGAACCTATTGGCTTCCCTTGCTTTGCAGAGTATGACAAGAAAATACTGTTATGAGTCTCCCTCTCCTTCCTCAGGTTTGCTCCAAAAAAACTGCAACCAATTCCCAAGCCCGAAGCTCCAGAAAATCCCACCGGAGATGGTAATTATGCCCTGCACTGTGCCACTGCTGTGCCACAAGCAGTCTGAACAGCACCGAATCCCCAAGCGCCCTGGCCACACCGCTCTGCTTAGGGACTGGGAACCATTCTGGGGAATTCTGGGGACAGGATACACCAAAGCCTTTTTCCTTGCCTTTACGCTGCTAAATAATGGATGAGAACCTCGACATAAGCTGGCAAAGTGCAAAGCGTGCTCGAAGCCCAGAAATCAAGCGGGTCCTGGGCTGCATCCAAAGAAGCCTGGACAGCAGGGTGAGGGAGGGGATTCTGTCCCCCTGCTCCTCTCTCACAGGGCTCCACCTGGAGTCCTGTGCCCAGTTCTGGAATCCCCAACGTAAGAGGGAGATGGAACTGTTGGAAAGGGACCAGAGAAGGCCTAAAAAAATGATCCCAGGGCTGGAGCACCACCCATACAAGGACAGGCCGAGAAAGTTGGAGTTGTTCAGCCTAGAGAAGAGAAGGCTCCAGGGAGACCTTGGAGCAGCTTCCAGGGCTGAAAGGGGCTCCAGGAAAGCTGGGGAGGGGCTCTTGATCAGAGAGTGCAGGGATAGGATGAGGGGAAGGGTTTTCAGCTGAAAGAGGGGAGATTGAGATGAGATCTTAGGGAGAAATGTTTTCCTATGAGAGTGGGGATGCCCTGGCCCAGGTTGCCCAAAGAAGTGGTGGCTCCCCCATCCCTGGAGGTGTTCAAGGCCAGGTTGGATGGGGCTTGGAGCAACCAAGTCCAGTGGGAGGTGTCCCTGCCCACGGCAGAGGGGTCGAACTAGATGGGATTTGAGGTCCTTTCCAGCCCAAACCATTCTATGATTCTAAACCCAGAAGTTTTGCAGTGCTATCAAAGCCACATGCCCCAGTCCCACAGCAGCTGCTTCCCCAGCACACAGGGTGCAGGCAGCCTCCCTCCCATCACCACCTCCATCCACTTTTTATCCTTCTTTTCTCTTTCTTTTCCAGCTTCTTTCAAAATCTCGTGCCCCAGGGATGGTGCAAGGACAAGATTAACATTAGGGAGCAGGTAAGGGCAGGGAGCACCCGCCAGGTCCACTCTCTGCCTCCAAATCTCAATGCCAGCTCTTCCTCTCCCAATCCTTCACTTCACTGGTACCTTCCAGGGCTGGGACCTCTCAGATGTGAGCAACCCCAAACCACATTGGCTTAAAGACCTATATCAACCCCTTGATTCCCAGCATACAAAATCCATAGCAGAACTATATGATGAGGAGACTTCGGAGGAGGAGGTGGAGATTTTCAACAAGTTCAACCTAATGTAAGTGAGATGGTGATGCATGTGCTTGTTTTTCCACTCTTAGAATCATAGAATCATAGAATGGTTTGGGTTGGAAGGGACCTCAAATCCCATCTAGTTCGACCCCTCTGCTGTGGGCAGGGACACCTCCCACTAGACTTGGTTGCTCCAAGCCCCATCCAACCTGGCCTTGAACACCTCCAGGGATGGGGCAGCCACCACTTCTCTGGGCAACCTGGGCCAGGGCATCCCCACTCTCACAGGAAAACATTTCTCCCTAAGATCTCATCTCAACCTCCCCTCTTTCAGCTGAAAACCCTTCCCCTCATCCTATCCCTGCACTCTCTCTCTGATCAAGAGCCCCTCCCCAGCTTTCCTGGAGCCCCTTTCAGCCCTGGAAGCTGCTCCAAGGTCTCCCTGGAGCCTTCTCTTCTCTAGGCTGAACAACCCCAACTCTCTCGGCCTGTCCTTGTATGGGTGGTGCTCCAGCCCTGGGATCATTTTTTTAGGCCTTCTCTGGTCCCTTTCCAACAGTTCCATCTCCTTCTTACGTTGGGGATTCCAGAACTGGGCACAGGACTCCAGGTGGAGCCTTGTGAGAGAGGAGCAGGGGGACAAAATCCCCTCCCTCACCCTGCTGTCCAGGCTTCTTTGGATGCAGCCCAGGACCCACTTGACTTCCAGGCTGCAAGCACACATTGCCAGCTCATGTTGAACTTCTCTTCCCCCCAGCACCCCAACTCCTTGTCTCAGTCACATCATCCCCCATCCTTTTGTTCTGATGTAGGAACTGTCAGTGTTGTTATTTCACAGAATCATAGAATTCCTAAGTTGGAAAAGACCTTGGAGATCAAGTCCACTACTAAATCATATCCCTAAATATCTTATCCACCCATCAATTAATCCACTCCAGAGATGGTGACTCAACCACCACCATGAGCAGCCTCTACCTGCACTGAGAATCCTTTCATTTAAGAAGTTTTTCCTGATGTCCAATCTGAACCTGCCCTGGTGAACCTTGAGGCCATTCCCTCTCATCGTATTGCCTTGGATGCTCTTCCCTTGCTGTTATTTCCTTATTGTTATTCCAGCTGGATGCCCACAGCGCTCCAGAAAAGCTGTGATCAGTGGAAAATCCAGCTACCAAGAGACCCGATGCCTCTGCCTTGTTGCTCTGGAGCACCCCAAGAGATGGAGCCATGGTCCCACTGCCTGGACGTTGATGTGATGGGAGACCATGTGCTCAGGCTACCCCAAAGCTCAACCCAGCGGGATGGGAACAGGGGGGCTTCAAGGGATGGGGAGCTCTTGTAGGGCTCCAGGAGCAGTGGTGGATGATGAGTGCCACAGCCGTGCAGCCTCTATCCATGTGTAGGGTGCACTGCTACCAGGAGGCAACATCCCCATGCCCCCCCAACACGCAACTGGGAGCAGCTCTTTCCTGCAGGAAGGGAGCAAGGGGCTGACAACAGTGCCCTGCGCACCCCATGGTTGGATAAAGTTGTTGTGTTTACGTAATGGCAGTGAAGTTCTTACAAAATTAGCTTTAAAATAGGCAGGGATTTCATCCAGAGCTGCCTGCAAGCGTGCACATGTGTGTCCAGGCCTGTGCACACATGCATACATGCATGTTGCTGCAATGCAAGGGTCACAGATGGATGATGGGGAGGAGAGTCAGCTGGTGGGATGAGCAGTGATCCTTGCTTTCATGGCTGTGAGAGCACATGTGTGCATGCATGTGAGTACACATGTGTAGGGTGATCCTGCCTATGTGTCTGTGTGCATCCACCCCATGTGTGTGCACACATGCGCCCGTGTGTGTGCGTCTGTGCCTGCCATGCATGTGCTTGTATGCCTGCATGTGGGTGTACGTGTGTGTACATGTGTGTGAATAAGCATGACCATGTGCATGTGCATATACACGTGTGTGCACGAGCATGACTGTGTGCATGTGTGTAGATGTGTGTGTGCACATCCATGACTGTGTATGTTCCATGAGTGTGCATGTGTGCATGTATTTGTGAATGTATGTGCGCATGTATCATAGAGTCACAGAATAATTGGGGTTGGAAGGGACATTAAAGATCTTCTAGTTCCAACCCCCCTGCCATAGGCAGGAACATCCCACTAGATCAGGATACCCAAGGCCCCATCCAACTTGGCCTTGAACACCTCCAGGGATGGGGCAGCCACAACTTCCCTGGGCAACCTGTTCCAGAGCCTCACCACTCTCATCATGAAGAAATTCTTCCTAACGTCTAGTCTAAATCTGCCCCTCTCCAGTTTATACTCACTCCCCCTCGTCCTGTCACCACAAGATTTTATAAACAGTCCCTCTCTAGCTTTCTTGTAGCCCCTTTCAGGTACTGGAAGGTCGCTATAAGATCTCCCTGGAGCCTTCTCTTCTCCAGGCTGAACAACCCCAACTCTCAGCCTGTCCTCGTATGGGAGGTAATCCAGCCCTCTGATCATCCTTGTAGCCTCCTCTGGACCCGTTGCAACAGCTCCATCTCCTTCTTATGTTGAGATTGCCAGAACTGGACACAATACCCCAGGGGGGTGTCACAAGAGAGAAACAGAAGGGCAGAATATCCTCCCTCACCCTGCTGGCCACGCTTCTTTGGATGCAGCCCAGGATAGAGTTGCCTTCTGGGCTGCAGGTGCGCATTGTTGGCTCAAGTTGAGCTCATCAACCAGTACCCCGAGTCCTTCTCCTTTGGGCTGCTCTCAATCACATCAGCCCACATCGTGTACTGAAACTGGGGTTTGCCCCGACCCAGGTGTAGGACCTTGCCCTTGGCCCTGTTGAACCTCACGATGTTCACATGGCCCCATTTCTCCAGTCTGTCCAGGTCCCTCTGGATGACATCCCGTCCTTCTGATGTGGCAACTGCAGCTTGGTGTCATCTGCAGACTTGCTGAGGGTGCCCTCGATCTCGCTCTCCATATCATTGATGAAGATATTAAACAGCACTGGTCCCAGTACAGACCCCTGAGGGACACCTCTTGTCACGGATCTCCATCTTGACTTTGAGCCATTGATCACTACTCTCTGAATACCACCATCCAACCAGTTTCTTCTCCACCAAACCATCCACCCATCAAATCCATAACTCTCCAATTTAGAGAGAAGGATGTTGTGGGGGACTGTGTCAAAGGCTTTACAGAAGTCCAGATTGATCACATCCCCTTGGTTTAACCATGTCCACTGCTGCGGTTACCCCAACACAGAAAGCCACGAGGCTGGTCAGACAGGACTTGCTCCTGATGAAGCCGTGCTGGCTGCCATCAATCACCTGCCCATCCTCCATGTGCTCTAGCAGAGCTGCTAGGAGGATCTGCTCCATGATCCACCCAGGCGCAGAGGTGAGGCTCACAGGTCAGTGGTTCCCAGGGTCGCCTTTTCTACCCTTTTTAAAAATGGGCATAATGTTAACATTCTTCCAGTCACCAGGGACTTCTCCTGACTGCCATGACTTTGTAGGTATGTGCATCAGTGTATGTGTGCATATGTGTGCATGTGCATGTGTGTCTGTGTGCATGTGCACATGTGTGTACCTCTGTGCATGTGTGTGCATGTGTGCATGTCTGTGTGCATGTGCATGTGTGTCTGTGTGCAAGACTGCATGTGCATATTTGCACATGTGTAAATGTGTCTGCACATGTGTGTAAATATGTCTGCATGCGTGTGCATGTATGTGAACAGGTGTGCACATCTATGCATGTGCATGCATGTGTGCATGACTGTGTATGTGTGTGTATGCGTGCATGGTGTGTGCATGTATGCACATGTGTGCATGGTATGTGCATATCACAGAATCACAGAACCACTAGGTTGGAAAAGACCGACAGGATCATCGAGTCCAGCCATTCCTATCAGTCACAAAACCATGTCCCTCAGCGCCTCAGCCACCCGTCTTTTAAACATCTCTAGGGGTGGTGACTCAACCATCTCCCTGGGCAGCCTATTCCAGTGCCCAATGACCCTTTCCATGAATTTTTTTTTCTGATGTCCAGCCTGACTCTCCCCTGGCGGAGCTTAAGGCCATTCCCTCTTGTCCTGTCCCCTGTCACTTGGGAGAAGAGCCCAGCACCCTCCTCTCTAACCTCCTTTCAGGTAGTTGTAGAGAGCAATGAGGTCTCCCCTCAGCCTCCTCTTCTCCAGGCTAAACACCCCCAGCTCTCTCAGCCCCTCCTCTTGTTCTCCAGCCCCTTCACCAGCTTCGTTGCTCTTCTCTGGACTCGCTCCAGAGCCACAACATCCTTCTTGTGGTGAGGGGCCCAGAACTGAACACAGGATTCGAGGCGCTGAGTCCAGAGGGAGAAGAACCTCCCTGGACCTGCTGGTCACGCCATTTCTGATCCAGGCCAAGATGCCATTGGCCTTCTTGGCCACCTGGGTCACTGCTGGCTCATGTTCAGCCACTGTCAACCAGCACCCCCAGGTCCTTCTCCTCCAGGCAGTTTCCAGCCAGACTTCTCCTAGTCTGTAGCTGCTCAGGGTTGTTGTGCCCCAAGTGCAGGACCCAGCATTTGGCCATGTTAAACCTCATCCCATTGGTCTCAGCCCAGCGGTCCAGCCTGTTCAGATCCCTTTGGAGCCTCCCGACCCTCCAGCAGATCCACGCTCCCACGCACGTGTGCACACGCCTGCTTACACGCCCGTGTGTGCGCGTGCCCGTTCGGGTGGGGGCACCCGGGGGCGTGAGAGCACGTGCACGCGCCCACCCGCCCTCGGCCCCGCCCCCCGCGTCCCTAGCCCCGCCCCCTCTCCTGCGCGCTGACGTCACCGGAGCGGAGCGTGCGCGCACCCGGCGGGGTCAGCGCTTCCGGGTTCGCGCGGAGCCGGTGAGCGGGGGGTGGGGGGTTGTGTGCAGGTTTGGGGATGATGGAGTGAAGATGAGGTGTGGAGGCGATGATGGGGTGCAGGTGGGAGAGGAGGTTGGTGTTGGGGGCCAGTTGGAATGGGAGGCGGTGGGAGTTGGGTGTTGGGGAGGGGGCAGATGGGGGGTGCAAGGCAGTGCGGTAGCAGATGATGGGGGGCGGGTGGGGGGCAGATGACGGGTGCAGGTCAGTGGGGGAGCAGAGAGGAGTGTGGGGCGATTGGGGGCGGATGAAGGCACAAGGTGATGAAAGCAGATAGGGGGTGGGGGGCGGTGGGGGTTGAGATGGGAGTGCGGGGTCATGGGAGGGGGTAGGTGGTGATGGGTTGGCAGACAGGGGGTCGGAGCGTGGGATGTCGTGGCGGGGGTGATGAGGGGCAGATGGGGGTGCAGGGCAGTGGGGTGTGGGGCAATGGGTCGGATGGGGGGTGTAGGGTGATGGGGTGGAAGGGGCCATAAGGGGCACTGTGTGGATGCCCCGTGCCCTGCTGACCAGGAAGGCCCCACAGCCCCCCGTCACAGAGGGGCCCAAGGCTTGATCTGCTCGCCCTGTCGTGGCTTTGCTGCCCCCCACCAGCCCCCTGTGTGTTTCGTGCCCCATAAATGCCTTTTTCCGCCTTAAAACGTGTGGCTGCAAGCAAGCTCCGGGTCTGGTGTCCAGCAGAAGGTGAGGTGCAATGCCTGCTTTGTGTCACCCTCCTTCATTCCAGTACCTCATCCCACCAACCGCCCTGTTTGACCGATCTATTGGGGAAACTCCAGTGTTGGGATCCAAAGCGATGCAGTAATTGGGAGTATAAACACAGGAACATCTTGTCACAACACGCTGGGGCTTTCATAGCCACCTCTGCTGGCTGCGATGCTGGGGAAAATCAGCCCTGGCTTTACCCATAGCTCCATTGTGCCGTGTCCTGGTGCCAGAGTGGGCAACGGGCTGTGAGAAGTTATTCTTCTTGAGTGTTGGAGAAACAGAATCGAGGGCAGTGCTGGGAGCCCCACAGCCGCTTTGCCCTCCCCTGGCTGCTCCCAGGGCCATGGGAGCAGAAGCTGGAGGCGATTAGCAGGAGCAAGTCGCCTTCATCCCCTGTCAGATTTGTCACCTGCAAGGAGGACATTTCCATGGGAAGTGGGTGGAGGGTTGGTCCCCATCCCATACGTGATGCCTGTGTACCTGTAGCAGGAATTGTGATGGTGCTGCATGGCACCGGGCTGGATGCAGGGAAAGAGCTGAAGTTGGACCATGAGGGTCCAGGTCTAGTCATCATTAGAAGCCAGAGCTGAAGCTGGACCATGAGGGTCCAGCCACCATCAGAAGCTGGAGCTGAAGTCGGACCATGAGGGTCTGGCCACCATTGGAAACCAGAGCTGAAGTCAGGCCAAGAGGTTCTGGCCACCATCAGAAACTGGGGCAAGAGTCAGACCATGAAAGTTCAGCCTCTACCAGAAACTGGAGCTGAAGTCGGACCCTCAGAGTCTGGATCCAGGCACCATCAGAAGTTGGAGCTGAAATTAGACTGTGAGGGTTCAGCCACCATCAGGAGCCAGGGCTGTGCTCTAACCCTTGCCAAATTATTTCCAAGGCATTCTATCCTGCCACTGGCCTGTGTCCCACCTGGGCCAGCTGGCTTTGCTTTTCCTGAGCCACCTCTCTTTGGGATGGGTTGTGTTTTGAGTGCAGTGGGGTGTGCACAGGCTGTGGGTGGAAGCAGAAGCTGTGGAGGAGAAGGCCATCCCCTTGGCCCCACCAGAGCCCTCATATCCCCAGGGCACTGGGTAACTGCGGCAGCACTCGTGCTTGGAAAATGACTGCCTCCACGTCCAGGCCTTGAGTCATCAGTGCGCACCGTCCTCCTGGGCTGTTGTTTTCCATCCACGAGTTGTTTATTTATAACTTGGAGAACAACACTCTTTGGGAGACAGACAATCTGAGCCCTGGGACAGGATCTTAACTTCGCCTGGCACAAGGCTTGATTCCAACACGAAGAGTTTGGTTGATTGGCAGCAGTTTGGAAAAAAAACAGCCCTGCTCTCGCATCGGTGACTCTCTGCCTCGGTAGGTTGAACACCAGTTTCCTGTCTGGTTTTAGTCCTCACTTGGTTTATTTTCTTTGTTTGACTCGAGCTGTTGGTCTCTGGCTGTATAGCCTCAGTGCTAGAAAACCATGTAGGGTTTTTTCTGCTTCTCTCTGCATTTGCACATCCATCCTTTGGATGAGTATGGTGGGACTTAATGTTCTCAAAGGTCTTTTCTAACCAGATGATTCAATGATCGTTATCCGTTCAAGATCACAAGGAACAACCGTGGCTTTCCAGGATCTGCCTGGAAGGGCTCTGGTGCACTCTGGTTCCTATTAGAGCTACCTAGCCAGGCGTCAGGGTTGACAATCTGATTCCGTGCTTCACCCAGCGCTGGTGTTAGGTGAACTCCACCCCAGAGTTGGCTCATCGCACTCATTATTCAGGAAAATGCTGTCCCAGCAGAAGCAGTGTGGATTCATGATGCTGGAACAAACTGGTTGGACTGGTTGGAGTGGGAGTGAAGAGTCCCATGGTGGAATGCAGTGGGTGTCCTCCTCAGCATCTCACCTCCTGCCAACACTGGGAGAGGTGATGCAGGCAAAGGACCGTGTGTTTTGGGGGGGAATATAACTCCCTTAGTGAAATCTGGGTGAGGTCTTTAGAAAACCACCCTTGTCACCCCCTCTGCTGCAACCTGCTAGGACAGCCAACGCTGAGAGCATGGACAGCAGATGCCATCCTGGAGCCGAAACATCCACACTGCCTCTTCAGACATGGGAAATGCCACCCTTGCGTCTCCCATTCTCATGTCTCCCACACCCAGTTTTGGACCCTGAATTGAATTTGTCTTGGTTGGGGGATGTGTTGCTTGGTTGCAGGGCATAAGCAGGAGGCCTAGCCCCAAGGAGCCCAAACTCCCATGCAGAGGTGAGGATGGCTCCATGTGGTCCTCACTGACCACTGCTGTCACTTAAGTGTCTCATCATTCCTCTCAAACCCTCCAGCTGCACCTCGAGCCTCTGAGCCAAAGGTTAATGTTGCTGTAATCACTGTGCTCCCCCATGTCTGTGTTGCAACCCGAAGAGAGGAAATCTTATGACAAGTCATGGCAAAAACAGTTTCCTTTTCTATGAAACTGTCTCTGAACTTAGGAAACACTGAGGATTGATCTGGGATTTGTCCCCAAAATGCTCTTGACCTGCTGCTCCATGCAGGACTGGCTGGTGTGGTGTGTGCACGAACCGCTCCAGGTCTAGGGTGCTCTGGATTCAGGCTGCTGTGAGGCTGGGATGATCTGGATTTGGGCTTTTCTGGGGCCGGGGTGCTCTGGATTTGGGCGGTTCCAGATTCAGGCTGCTCTGTGTCTTCAGTTCTCTGGATTTGGCCTGTTCTGGGTCTGGGCTGCTCCAGATTCAGGCTGTACCAGAACTGAGGTGCTCTGGATTTGGGCCATCGCTGCCTTCAGGACTGGCCATGGCCATGTAAGAGCTGGTCTGCAAACCGTGGTTCTGCCCTGGTCTAATAGCTCACAGTGCCGGTTGAGGCATCACCTCTGCTGAGGGGAAAGCTCTGGGGTTTTTGTGTTGGCTTGGAAATAAAACCCGAAGTATCAATGTCGGATGGAGCCTGTTGTCTGCTGTTCAAACCCTGCTGTCAACTGCCAGGCTCTGTCCTCCACATGGACAGTAAGGAAATAAGCTCCTTGTCCAACCTCTTGCATCCTTAGAAAGCTTTATGGTGGTGGCTGATGCTGGAGTGGCTCTCAGACCTTTTCCAGCACCAGGACCCACTGTGTTTAAGCTGGGATGCAGCCGTGCGATGGACATCTTTGCTGACAGCCACACACTTTGTTCACAGAACCTCCAGACACAGCTTGGTTTCAGCAGACAGCTCTGAATAACAGGGCAGGAGGCCAAAAGTCAGAAGTCAAAGGTCCCTTGTTGCCTGCAGGCAGCCTGCAGTTGCAAATGACCCCACTGAGGCTGCAAATGCCTGCTCACCTCTGGTGTAACCAGGATTTTCGGTAGTGTGAAGGCACTGATTTTCCAAAATCTTACCAAAAGTAGCTGCAGCAGAGCAGCCGTCCCAGGAGCAAGGAAATGCTGGGGCTCAGCTGCCACTGAATGAAGTAACTGGAAACCTGATGGACATCCTTTCTTCCCAGACAGTTCTGTGCCATCATGGCAAGCACCCAGGCATCTCCAAACATGTCTGTCCCACTGGGTTGGGCAGTGGCATCACTCCTCCAGCAATTACCAGAGAGACAGGCTGTTGTCAGCTCACCCAGGGTCTGCTGGGGGCACGACACCACTCTGTTTTGGTCGTTTTGATGTCATTCATGTAGGGTTTGGGTGCCATCCTTCAGGCTCACCACCTAAATGCCTGGTTTGATGCCCTTGTTGGTGCTTGGGCATTGCAGGAGATGTAGAAAGAGAAGGGAAGCAATCCCTAACCCTGTGTGCATCACTGCTAGCGTGACCGGCTCAGCATCCCACTCAGGTTTAGGGTGGCCTGTGTGCAGCTTGCAAGTGTTAATTACTCCCTCTTGCAAGGGTTAATTACCTGGTTTCTTGGCCATGTTCTGTTTTGCCTGAAACTCTCCTGGTCTTTGGGAAGCGTGGTATGTTTTGATGGTGTTGTAGCTTGGTCCCAGCTTGAATCTGGCATCAGTCTGGCTGTAAGCGCTTGCAAAATGCCTCAGTGCAGGATCTTGCCTCAGTGCAGGACTCTTGCACAATGCCAGCTGCCAGTGATGTGGCAAATGAGTGAAGTGTAAAGCAAATGAGTGCTCAGATGTGCTCCTCCTCCTTGTCCCAAAGGTGAGATGTGAAGGCAGCACCCGGTGCAGGGAGCAGCAGCAGCTGAGATGCATTCGAGTCACAGTGATGACCCCAAGGAAGCCATACAGGTGAGTGAGACACCCTGAACCTTCCCAGGTACCTCCAGTTACTTTCCAGTGCAACTCCAGTTACTGGCAGGGATCTGGTAGGACTTGTTGGTGCTGCCTGCTGGGTTTGGGTGGTTTATACAGGTGAAGGGTGGCTCATGCTTTCCAAGAGAGAGGATCCCTGATGGTTTGGCTGGTGTGAAGGAGTTAAAGCAAACAAGATGAGTTAAATCATACCCCTACCAGAGGGGTAGGACACCTCCCCTATGGCTGAGATGGTTTGGGTTGTTCAGCCTGGAGAAGAAAAAGCTCCAGGAAGACCTTAGAGCAGCCTCCAGTACTGAAAGGGGTCCAGGAAAGCTGGGGAGGGGCTCTTGATCAGGGAGTGCAGGGACAGGATGAGGGGGAATGGTTTTCAGTTGAGAGGAAAGACTGAGATGAGATCTTAGGAAGAAATGTTTTCCTGTGAGGGTGGAGAGACCCTGGCCCAGGTTGCCCAGAGCAGTGGTGGCTGCCCCGTCCCTGGAGGTGTTCAAGGCCAGCTTGGATGGGGCTTGGAGCAACCAGATCCAGTGGGAGGTGCCCCTGCCCATGGCAAGGGCTTGCAACTGGATGGGCATTAATTCCTTTCCAATCCAAAACATTCTGTGATTCTACAAGGGTTTTGCCCCACATGGGGCAGGGAAGGTGCTCAGTTGTCATACCTGGGTAAAGGAACCATTCCTCTCTCTATATCTGAGGTTTCTTCACCCAGTTATGAGAGTCTAAACACATTCAACAAGCCAATTTCAAACCCAGTTCAAAATGTTTGTTCAGTTCACCCCCCAGCAGAATGATTACATGCATGACAGATAAAATCATTTGCACTCTTTAATCCTGCTTGCCCACAGCTGCTGCTTACAGGCAGGTTACTTGTGCTAACAGATCCATGGGGCAGCTGGAAAGCAGCTCCTGTCGCAGGCAGGGACAAGGTGTGTGTTCCTCTGGCTTTGTCCTTGAAGTAAAGCTGCTGGGAATCTTATTTAGATGCTGCAAAAATACCCTGGGCTGGGAATTTAGCTGGGGTTTGTGCAGGGAACTCAGGCTTGATTCAAATTCTGCACCGCCCCAGTTGCAGCAGCTGGTGCTGTGCAGTGTTCACTGGAGTGCTGCCTGATTGATCGTGGAATCATGGAATGATTTGGCTTGGAAAGGACCTCAAAGTCCATCAGGTTCCACTCCTTGCCATGGGCAGGGACACCTCCAACTCAATCTGAGCACTCAAAGCCCCATCCAACATGGCCTTAACACCTCCAGAGATGGGGCAGCCGCCACTTCTCTGAGCAATCTGGGCCAGGGACTCCCCACCCTCATCTTGAAGGATTTCTTCCCAATGTCTAATCTAAATCTCCCCCCTTCCAATTTAAAGCCATTCCCCCTCATCCTTTCCCTCTATGCCCTTGTAGAAAGCCCCTCCCCAGCTTTCCTGTAGCCCTTTTCAGTACTGGAAGCTGCTGTAACGTCTCCCCAGAGCCTTCTCTTCTCCAGGCTGAACAACCCCAACTGTCTCAGTTTGCCCTCATAGCAGAGGTTCTCCAGCCCTCGAATCATCTCAGTAGCCTCCTCTGGACCTGTTCCAACAGTTCCATCTGCTTCTTATGTTGAGGATTCCAGACCTGGACACAGGAGTCCAGGTCTGGTCTCATGAGAGCTCAAATCTGAATTGTTCAATGGGATCCTGGATGAATTTGCAATGTTTGCCTAATGCCTGCTAGGCAGGAACAACTTTCATGTTAAATACGGTTGATTGAGACATCCAGGCTTATATGCATTGGATAAAAATCCTGTCCACCAGCGTAAAATTGTTAAATTCACCAAACTTGCTTGATTTTAACTCTAGTGGGAGATTGAGGGAAATAGAGATGCTGAAAGGTAAAATCACCACGTTTCCATTTCCAGGCCTACTAAGGCTCTCTGAAGGCAGCAACTAAACCCCATCCATCCTTCCAAAAGCGTCATTTTGGGGGACCTAGTCCCCAGCAGTGCCCATGGGGTAATCAATAGAGATGAGCTGCTGGGAGCGAGATCGATGGCTTTGATTCCTGCTGGCAGGACTCGTTGCTACATCACATGCTGCTCTGCATGAGTGGTTTTGCAGCCCTTTTTATGGATTATCTCCTTCAAGCTTCTTGCTTGTCACCCATGGTTATTAATTCCCTTTATTTCCTGCAAGTGAGTGCCTGAAAAAAAGCCGATTTTTTTTTTACCGTGTCCTCTTAAGCAGTTTTTCTGCAGAAGCAGCACCACATGCCATTAAGGTAACATCACCAGCCCAGTAGGCACCAAAATGCCAGTTAAAATTGCATAAATTACTCATTTTCTTTAAAAAAACCCACACAAACAAATGAGCTGTGATGCCAAGAGGATGAATCCCCAGCTTGACCAGTTCAGCTGTGGTGCTCCCTAACCGCTGCCACAAAGCACATGGATAAAGCAGGAGTCGCATAATGCTCGCTCTGCACAGGCCTTGCATTTTTGAGCCATTTATGCAAAAATCTTTCCTAATACTTCTTTTTCTATAATGCAAGCATGTGCCTCCTGTCTTGCAGCTGATCAAGAAGCAGCTTGTGAATGCCATCAAGGCATTGCAGAAGCAGTACGTGACCTTGGATGCCATTGTAACCAGTGACGATGGGAACGCCAACACCCTCTGCAGCGCCCTGGAAGCTATCTTCGTGCACGGGCTGAAGGCAAAGCATATAAGGACAGAGAGTGGGGGGAAAGGGAAGAAAGCAGGGGGTCGGGGACCACTTCCCCAGCCAGTCTTCTGGGGGCTGCTGAAGAGCATCACCCATCGGTGAGTGCCCCTTTCTGCCCAAAGGTGTTTGCACTCAGGTTTATCCACTCTTTTGGGGGCAAAAGCCTCCCCTTCTGTCAGCAGCGAGTTAGGTTGGACATTTGGAGAAGCTTCTTCACCCAGAGGGTGGTGGAGCACTGGAACAACTCCCAGGGAAGCAGTCATGGCACTGAGCCTGACAATATTTCAGAAGCAATTGGCCAACACCCTCAGATCCACAGTGTGAGTGTTGGGGGTGTGCTGTGCAGGGAAAGGAGTTGGAGTTGATGATCTTTGTGGGTCCATTCCAACTCAGGACATTCTGTGATTCTATGAAAATTCAGGGAATGATGTACAGTAGGATGAGTCAGTTGATGGGTCAGTCTCAACCCCATCCTGTGTGCTTCGGCTGGAGGGGGAGATGCTCTTTCAAGGTGTCTTGGGGGAGCTGGGGCTACCCAGGGCTGCTGGGAGATGGAGGGAGGAGAGCAAAACCCCTGTAATGCCTAGTGATACAGGGCTGGGCACCCAGCATGGCCCCTTTCAGCATATGCAAGGCATAACGTGCCATTTAGGCATTAGCCAATCATAGAATCATGGAATGGTTTGTGTTGGAAGGGACCTATTTTGCTCAGGGACATGGTTTAGTGGTTGATAGGAATGGTTGGACTCAATGATCTTGGGGGTCTTTTCTAGCCTAGTGATTCTGTGACCTTAAATCCGATCTAGTTCCACCCGCCCCCCACCATGGGCAGGGACACCTCCCACTGGATCCAGTTGCTCCAAGCCCCATCCAACCTGGCTTTGAACACCTCCAGGGATGGGGCAGCCACCACTTTCCTGGGCAACCTGGGCCAGGGTCTCCCCACCTCACAGGAAAACATTTCTTCCTAAGATCTCAGCTCAGTCTCCCCAGGCACTTGGGAAATTGGTATCAAACCATTCCTGCCTAGGAGCCTGCATCCCTGTAGATGGAGAGAGATCCACACCTTGATGTGGCAATGGTCAGCTTGGAGTTGGTTATGACCTTGGTGGAGATCTTTACCTGGTTGATAGTCTGTGTGGCCTTGCTTTGCCTGACAGTCCCTACAAATGAGCAGCAGCATCCATTCCCCCTCTGTGGAGGTGTTTCAAGGCCGGGTTGGATGGGGCTTTGAAGTCTCTTCCAACGCAAACATTTCCATGAATCTATGATTGTATCATCCAGAAGCTGCAGACCAATGCCAACAGGACTTGGGGTCCTTGGGAGCCTGGCCTTGAACACCTCCAGGGGTGGGGCAGCCATGACTTCTCTGGGCACTGTCCCCAAACTGTTAAGGGTGCACCCTTTTCTTATTTATGTTTGAGTGCCAGGCTGCATGTTGGGACTGGATGTCACGACGATGGGTTATGGGATGCATAGCACAGGGATCTGATCTCTCTTCTGACCTAGACCTTCTCAGGATGCTTGACCATCATTTCCCCATGTCCCAGCCAGGATGAGTACCACTGACCTGGTGTCTGAGCTTTGAGGAGGTCCGGGTGACTCCTGTTGCCTCCTGGGTTTGTTCTGAACCACACCCTACACCGAGTCCTCCCACACTAAATAACAGCCCACGTGCAAGTAGTTTTGAAACCCTCATCAAACTCTATCTCTGACTCTTAAATTATAAATGAGCAGATGGAAATAACTCTCTCACATGCTGCAAGGGATATTTTTGTGCCCTTTGAAGTTTTTTCCCTTCTTTCTTGTGAGACAGATTAAAAAAAAATACTTAACAAAGCTTTTGCTCTGGTTTTTGTAGCAGTTTGGGGTTTTTTTTGCTCTGGTTTTCTACAGTGTCAACGGGACCAGTGAGGATTGGGAAACGTGATGTCACTGTTGGGTTTTGAGGGAGGATAGTTGGACTCAGGAAGATGAGATTGAGGAGCTCAACCTGGCCCTGTGGGGTTTTGGGGCTGATACAGCAGTGTTCACTGTGTTTTGGCTGATTTTAGATAGGAAGCTAGGATTTAGACACACGCATGTCACCAAGGGGTATTCAACCAAAGCAAGTCCAACTGACATGCAGGGACACCAGGAATTCCCCTCTCTGCATCCTTAGCCCAGTGCAAGTGATGTGTGGGAGATGCCTCCAGCCAAAGAGAGGAGTAGCACCCAAAGGCACCACAGGGGTTGTCACCAATGCATTTAGCTTTGAGGCATTCAAGAACTATGGGAAACCACATTTTACATGGAAGAAAGAGATTTTCCACAGCCATTTTTGACTGAACTCCTAAACTCCCTGCAGCAGAGCAGGCTGGGCAGTTCCTGGAGGAGGATCTGCTCTTCCTGCACCCCATGATGGACTGAAAATGCTGCTGCTTACTCCTATTCTCTTCTTCCCTTTCCCCAGCAATATTGTCTCAGAGCTGGAACAACTCATCTTTATCAACACAGATGTCGGCCGCTGCCGAGCTTGGCTGAGGCTGGCTTTGAACGATGGCCTCATGGAGTGTTACTTGAAGCTGCTGCTGCGGGAGAGGTCCCGGCTGCCAGAATACTATCAGGCATCCGCTCTGCTCTTAGATGCCGAAGAGTGTGAGTTTCTCCTTAGCTACTTGCAAGGTTTATCATCCTTAACTTTCGAGCTCTCCTATAAGTCAGCAGTTCTGAATGAGTGGACTATCACCCCTCTGTGTCTGTCTGGGTTGTGTCCTGTTTCGGAGTTGTTGGAGCCCCTCACATCCGCGACATCTGAATCCCACCGAAAAGCATCACTGGGTTCGATCTCCCAGTCCTCGGGATCAGATGAGATCGAGATTCAACCCTCTGTCCTACCCGTCAGCAAAACCAGCAGCAAAATCAAGCTCACATCGTCCTCATTGAGCCTTAACACCACCAGCTCATCCCAGCTCTCCTCCAGCCTCGGCTCCGACAGCATCCTCCCCGCTCATTGCGCCCGCAGTCCTGAGCGGGGCGAGGAGCCGCTCTCCTGTGACTCTGACTTGGGAACGGCCACTACTGAGGACCTGGACAGGTCGCTGCAAGAGTGAGTCTTTTCCCAGATCTCCTCTTCAAAGGGATTTTTACCCCTCTTCTGCATTCTCAGTTATTTTCTCGCTATAAGCAGGAAGATTTTCTCCTCTGTTTTTCTTAAACAAGGTATTTTTATCCTCCTGAAAAGAGGCTGAAAGGTAAAAGGAAACACTCAGCATGGCTTGCTGGGACACTTCTGCCACAGCAAATGAGTTTCTGGCCTCTAAAGTGTGTGTTTGTCCTCTTTACCAGGTTAGAAACATCAGAAAAATGCTGCTTCCCGGCTTCAGGAATGTCACATCTCCCTGGCGTACACTGAGGGATGCTCCAGGGCTTTGCAGAAGGGAAAAATATGAGTCTGGTGACAGGAAAGGGTTATAATTTGCAGCTTGGGCAAATAATTTAGAGAAGGGAGGTTGTTAGTTTGTCATCTTGATGATTTATTTCTGCCAAACACTCAGCACAAAGATTTCCAGCGGGTTATATAAGCACTGAGTAATCAGTAAATATTTTCCCTGCCACCTTCAAAGCCTGGCTCTGAAGGAAATTTGCCTCAGAGTGCTGGTTGACAAAGGCACCATCTTCTCAATAAGGGTCTTCAAGAGGGTTTAGGGCTGTGACCTGTTCTTCCCCATTGGTAATGGCATTGTTACCTGCTTCTAGGATTTTGATTCTTCTGATGATGCTGGAAGAACTTGCCTTGATTGGATTAAACTCATGATGGAAAGGCATTAGCTTGGATTTTAATCTTGGGCTGGTTTAATTCACCCAAGATGGTGGCAAAGCAGGGGCATGGGAACAGCATCTCATCTGGCAGGGCTCCGCTGTTAATTGCTTGTTAACCGTTATGAGAATGTTTGAAATTTGGCACATGGTCTGTGACTGGATGAATGTCCAGGAGGTGTGGATATGTGGGGCTGTGGGAACACCCAGCACTCTCCCACCCTTACAAGGTGCCCATCAGGAGGAACTTAAACCCCATTAAGGTGTGTTTTTAGAAACACAGCCTTTGCAGGCAGGGTCTGTGCCTTCAGTGGGGTTGCCCACTGCTCCATAGGACACAAATCACAGCATCACTAGGTTGGAAAAGACACCCAGGATCATCAAGTCCAACCATTCCTATCAAACACTAAACCATGTCCCTCAGCACCTCATCCACCCATCTTTTGAACGCCTCCAGGAATGGTGACTCAACCACCTCCCTGGGCAGCTGTTCCTATGCCCAGTGACCCTTTCTGTGAAAAATTTTTTTCTGATGTCCAGCCTGACCCACCCCTGGCAGAGCTTGAGGCCATTCCCTCTCGTCCTGTCCCCTGTCACTTGGGAGAAGAGGCCATTACCCTCCCTCTACAACCTACTTTCAGGTAGTTATAGAGAGCAATGAGGTCTCCTCTCAGCCTCCTCTTCTGCAGGCTAAACAACCCCAGCTCTCTCAGCCTCCAGCAGATCCACAGTTCCACCCAGTTTAGTGGAAGTGCAAACTTGCTAAGGGTGCACTCGATGCCTTCATCCAGGTCATTGATAAAGACATTGACCAGGGCTGGACCCAGCACTGAGCCCTGGGGACACCACTTGGAACTGGCCTCCAGCTGGAGTTCACTCCATTTCCCACCACTCTCTGGGCCCTCCACCCAACCAGTTTTCCACCCAGGAGACTGTGCGCCTGTCCAGGCCAGGCCATAGGTGACAGTTTCCTTATCACACATTTTCCACTTAACAGGACTGATGCCACTGGGTTTTTTGCAGCTGTACCGCACTGCCAGCCTGCAGGAGATGAGTAGAGATGCTGAGCCCTTTTATTAGTGGTTATAATTTGCAATAACTGGGGTTTTTTATAGGTCCTGCCTAACGTAGCTGTGTTCAAACTGGTCATGCTTCTGTTTCCAGGGTGTTGTCCGAGTTCAGCAAAGCCAAGCGAAGCCTGGATGCCCCAGTGGGGGGGCTGGTCCCCAGCGTGCTGGGCTGCTCCCCACGGAATCCTACCTGCCCCCCATCCAGATCACCCGACCCCACATCACCATCCCACAGAACTTGCCAGGAGGCACCTCCTGACACCAGCAGTCCAGATTCTGCTCAAACAGGTGATGAAGCAACCACCAGCAATGGGGATGGAGATGCAGCACCACAAGCCAACGGCATGGCCATTGTTTCAGCCATGCGGCATGGTGGTCCCAACAGAGGAGAGACAGGCAGAGGCAGCACAGGCAGCAGCAAGGCAAGCCAGGCTGTCTGTAGTCCGACAGCCGAGTACCTCCTTTCTCCGCTGCTGGGTTGTCCGGTAGGTGTTACAGCTCTCTTGATGTCAGCCTCCGTGGTTTTACGCTTCCTGACCAGCAGGAAAATGGGAAATGGAAATAAAACTGGTGATTGATAGCTTCTAAGTAGGCACCATTTTCCCCAAACTCTCATCTTCTGTGCTGCTTCCAGCCTCCTGACAGCAACTTAGAAACATTAAATGGTTTTATTTGGAAGGGACCTCAGAGCCCATCCAGAATTGAACACACTGGGTTTGAAATTGGCTTGTTAAATGTGTTTAGACTCTCATAACTCGGTGAAGAAGCCCCAGATATACAGAAAGGAATGGTTCCTTCACCCAGGTATGACAACTGAGCACCTTCCCTGCCCCACGTGGGGCAAAACCCTTGTAGAATCACAGAATGTTTTGGACTGGAAAGAAATTTAAAGCCCATCCAGTTGCAAGCCCTTGCCATGGGCAGGGGCACCTCCCACTGGTTCTGGTTGCTCCAAGCCCCGTCCAAGCTGGCCTTGAACACCTCCAGGGACGGGGCAGCCACCACTTCCCTGGGCAACCTGGGCCAGGACCTCCTCCCCCTCATCATGAATTGTTCCTTCCTAATGTCTGATCTAAATCTTTCCCCTTCCAATTTAAAGCCATTGCCCCTAATCCGGTCACTCCAGGCCCATGTAAAAAGCCCCTCCCTGTTTTTCCTGGGGCCCCCTTTCATACTGGAAGCTGCTCTAAGATCTCCCAAAAGCTTTGGGTGTAAGCAATGCTCCATGCTTCATGCACACCTTTCGGGACCCAATGGAGCTGTGTCCATGCAGCTGCCCTGGGAGAAACTGGGTTCAAGTCGATATCCCCTTTTAAAAGAGGCACCAAACCTTTTGAAACCCTGCTTGGCTCCTCAGTCATCCTTTGCCACAAGCAGCTGCCACAGGAAGGTTTCAATTTTGTTAATGATACTTGGAGAGCCATGAGCTCTTGCACACCTCTAGCCACAGGCTGTGTGCAAGCCAATAAAACAGCCCAGGAGTTGCATTTCTCATGGGGACTTTTCTTCCTTCACGGTCCACATCAGAGGAGGAAAAAGGGTTGACTGGATGGGAAACAAATAGCAGTTTTCCTGTGGAAAAATATTCACACAACACATGTTCCTGGAGTAGGAAGACATTTCCTCGTGCCTAGGATAGCTGAAACAGCGGTGGATTTCCCCTGCTTCCCTGAGGAGGTGATCCACGTCCTTTGCTTGTAGGAAATTCTTCCAACAGCCCTGTCCTGTATCTAATTTGTTACTGAATTTTCTGTCTTGATTCCCATTGTTTCCATCCTGGCTCCCATCATTTCCGTCCTGATTCCTATAATTTCCATCCTGATTCCCATTGTTTCCATGATAGCTCCCATTGTTTCCATCCTAGCTCCTATCCTTTCCCTCCTGGCTCTCTTGATTCCATAATTTCCATCCTGAGTCCCATTATTGTCATTCTAATTCCCATTGTTTCCATCCTGATTCCCATAATTTCCATCCTGGCTCCTATCCTTTTCCTCCTGGCTCTCTTGATTCCATGGTTTCCATCCTAGCTCCCATCATTTCTGTCCTGAGTCCCATAATTTCTGTCCTGATTCCTCTCATTTCCATCCTGGCTCCTATCCTTTCCCTCCTGGCTCTCTGATTCCATCATTTCCGTCCTGGGTTCCGTCATTTCCATCCTAATTCCCATCATTTTCATGCTGGTTTCTGTCATCTCCGTCCTGATTCCCATCATTTCCATCCTGGAAACTCTTCGTACCCCCTCTAAATGGTTTCTCGTTTTGGTCCCTGCTCCTCTCTGCTCCCTCTCAGTTATCCCATTTCCGCTGCTTCCTCATTGCCCTGGCCAGTTTGACCTAATCTATGTATAACGTATGGTGTCAACAGGAAATTCCCCCCTGCTTTCGCATGACTCAAAGAACAACCTGGATTCCTGATCCAGGAGTAAGCAGAGCCTGTCTGTATGGTGGGAGCTGTGGTCCTCTGGTGATGGCTCTCCTGCTGGCATTTAATTTGTTGTACAGAATAAAAGGCTCTTGGACAGCAGAGTAGGGCAGTCCTGGTGGGATGCCGCCCTGGAAGGGATGCTCTGCATCCAAGGAAGCTGCTCCCTCTTCATAGAATCATAGAATCACTTGGTTGAAAAAGATCTTTGAGATCATCAAGTCTAGCCACACCTGTCCACTACTAAATCACTTGGTTGTGTTTTGCTCCTGCTGTTTGTTTGGGGATCTCATCCCAGATCCTGTTCTTTTAGCCAGAAAAGCTGCTGGAGAAGTTAACAGCTACGTGTTCTTAACAGCTTTCTTCTGCTTGTGTATCTCATCCCCTCCCAGCATACAGAGAGAAAGGTTTCCTCAGCTTTCCTGCTTTACTTTTCGCCTGTATAGGTCAGACCTGGTGTTTGTAGCATCTGCGTGTAGACCTTAGATTTCTCTTTCATCCTAGACATCTTTGTGTCTTGCCTTGTCTCTACTCTTGCTGGAACAAGGATAGAATCATCAAATCCCTAAGTTGGAAAGAATCTCTGAGATTAAGTCCAACCATACCTGTCCACTACTAAACTGTATTCCTAAGCACTTCATCCACTGATCTTTCAATCCCTTCCAGAGATGGTGACACAACCACTGCCCTGGGCAGTCTCTGCCAGGGCCTGAGAAGCCTTCCTAATGTCCGATCTGAACCTACCCTGGGGCAACTTGAGGCTGTTCTCTCTTGTCCTGTCACCTGTCACTTGGGAAAAGAGACCAGCACCCACCTCACCACAACCTCCTTTCAGGCAGTTGTAGACAGTGATAAGGTCTCCCCTCAGCCTTGTTTTATTCAGGCTTAACAACCCCAGGCCCCTCAGCTGCTCCTCGTAAGACTCATTCTCCAGACCATTCCCCAACTTCCCTTCTCTGGATGCACCTCAGTGCCTTTTTGGAGTGAAGGGGCCAAAACTGAACCCAGGATTTGATGTTCCACTGCTTCAGGTGACCTCACCCTTCCACAGCAGAAACCAGTCTTTATCAGAAAATACTTCCAGAACTAAAAATCTTGTGGTTCCTGCGGGAATGTGCTGTCCTGCCGCACCTTTTGGACTTCAGAATCCCAGCTATATATGATCCAAATATCTTCTGGCTACCAACACAGTCCCATGGAGCATTCCTTGCTTGGAGGGAGCAGGAAAGCCATACACATGGGCATGACCGGCATCCCCGCGTGGAATTCAGTGTGTAGGGGAGGAGTCATGTGTGTTTGAAGGGACACAGTGCCTGGATTTGATCAATTCAATAATACATATATTTATTAATCTGTTTAAACAGAAAAGAAAGAGCTGGATCTCAGAAGATGATTTCTACAGACCTCCTCCAGGAGAGAGCAGCGAAAGCACAGCCAACACCAATGGCTTTGGGCCAGAAGGGGCTGGTGGGGCTCCAGCCCCAGGGCTCATTAGCGCTCTGGATTTGGAACGGTTGTCGGTGCCATCCACAGAGAGTGGAAATCCCAAAATATCACCTGAACATGAGCAAAAGGGCTTCAGTGTTGTGCATCGCAGGCAGATGGGTACGTGCTGTCCACCCCTCTCCTGCTTTCATCTGTGCTGGGCAGTACTCAGAGTCTGGAGGGGTGTTTTGGGTGGTGGGTGCATTGGGAGGCAGCCATTTGACATTGCAGAGTTGATAGCAGTACTGGTAGCTCCAGGAGTCAGTGGGGCAGCTTCCCTTGATGTTGCTGAGCCCATGGAGGGAATCGTTTTAGGAGGAGATGAGTGTCTCTGTCTCTTTGTCCACTTTGTAGGACACATTTCCTTTATTTGGTCCCACTCCTCAGCCTCAAAACCCAAATACATGCAGACAGATAGTGGAGACTAGGGTCCTGGAAACTCCTGACCCACCCTACCAGGACTGGCTCTCAAAGTTGTGGTGCCTCTGATTGATCAGTTTGAGCCACCCATTGGCTTTTCTCTCTCTGCTAGCTTCCCATTTTTCATAGAATCATGTAGTTATTTGGTTGGAAAAGACCTTTGAGACCATAAGGTCCAACCGTACCTGTCCACTGATAAACCATCCCTGACCAACTTTTCTGCCTTTCTCTTGGAAACCTCCAGGGTTGTGGACTCTACCACCTCCCTGGGCAGCCTCTGCCAGGGCCTGAGAACTTTTTCCATGGAGAAAAATTTCCTGATATCCAACCTAAACCTGGCCTGGTGCAGTTTGAGGCCGTTTCCTCTCATCCCATCACTTGTTACTTGGGAGAAGAGCCCAGCACCCACCTCACCACAACCTCCTTTCCAGGAGCTGCGGAGAGTGATGAGGTCTCTCCTCAGCCGCCTCTTCTTCAGGCTAAACAACCCCAGGTCCCTCACCTGCCTCTCGTAACACTTTTTCTCCAGCTCCATTCCCCTTCTCCAGACACGCTCCAGCCCCTCGATGGCCTTGCAGTGATGGGTCCAAAACTGAACCCAGGATTCAAGGTGTGACCTCACCAGCGCTGAGCACAGGGGCACCATTCACTTCCCTGCTCTTGCTGACCACAGTGTTTCTGATACACCCAAGATGCCATTGGCCTTCTTGGCCACCTGGGCCACTGCTGGCTCATGTTCAGCCACTGTCAACCAACACCCCCCAGGCCCTTTCCAATGGGCAGATATCCAGCCACTCTTCCTCATGCCTGGAGCTGCACAGAGTTGTTGTGCCCCAAGTGCAGGACCCAGCACATGGCCTTGTTGAACCTCAGCCCATTGGCCTCAGCCCATGGATCAAGCCTGTCACAATCCCTCTGTTTTCAATTAAACTAAGATATCTACTTTACCCTAGGTCTTTCCAACCCTTTCCGAGGGCTCCTGAAGCTGGGCACACTAGAGCGGAGAGGAGTCATGGGGATATGGAAGGAGTTTTCCTGTGAGCTGTCTCCACTGGAGCTCCGACTCTTCCTGGACCACGAGGACCGCATTTGCGTTGAGAGTTATTCCCTGCTGCGCTGCGAGTCACTGGCACTGACACACTCAGATGGCCGTTTCGAGCTGGTTTTCCTGGGGAAAAAGCTTTACCTACGAGCTCCTTCTCGAGATGAGGCCGAGGACTGGTTGGACAGGATCCGCGAAGCACTGCACAAGTGCCGGCCTCAGCTGGAGGAGGAGGAGGAGTGGGAGACGCTGGAGTATCCAGAAGGTGGTGGTGAAGGCCAGCCCATCCAGAGTGACTCCTCTGCTCTTCTCCAGTACAATGATATGCTTGGGAACAGCTTTGACTGGACTCTAGCTCACGAACCGGAGCTGGATGCCATCAAAGAGGCTGTTTTGTACATGGACATGGACAAAACCTGGGTCCCTTTTATTTTTTCCCTGTCTCTAGAAACTTTAAAGTGCTTTAAAGTCCGGAACAACGACAAAATTTTAAGCAACAGTTATGGTATCGAGACAATCCAGGACATCCTTCCAGACACAAGCCTTGGGGGACGTGCATTCTTCAAGGTGATCACCTCCAAAGCTGTCCTGAAGCTGCAGGCTGAGAATGCAGATGAAGCGGCCTCGTGGAGGGAGCTGGTCCGAGAGGTGCTCATGTCCTACCTAGAGAGTGCTGAGGAGGCACTGACGCTGGGTGGCAGCTTGGATGGGCACTCCCAGGTTGTCCTAAAGAACATGGTGAAGGAGAATGGCTTCTTGTTGCAATATCTGGTGGCCATCCCTGTGGAGAAGGGCCTGGACTCGCAGAGCTACATCTGTGCAGGTACACATTCATGGGATCATGGAATAGTTTGGGTTGGAAGCCCACCCTAAAGCCCACCCTCTGCCATAGGCAGGGACACCTCCCATTTGATCAGGCTGCTTAAAGCCCCATCCTGCCTGGCCTTGATGATGGAGCAGCCACCACTTCTCTGGGCAACCTGGGCAAGTGCTTAACCACCGTCATCATGAAGAATTTCTTCCTAACATCTAATCTAAGTCTTCCCCCTTCCAATTCAAAGCCATTCCCCCTCATCCTATCATTCCATGGCCTTGTAAAAAGTCCTCCCCAGCTTTCCTGCAGGCCCCTTTCAGGTGGTGGAAGGTCCCCATAAGGTCTCCATGGAGCCTTCTCTTCTCCAGGCTGAACAACTGCAGCTCTCTCAGCCTGTCCTCATAGCAGAGGTGCTCCAGCCCTCGGATCATCTTCATGGTCCGAAAACCCAGCTCCATCTTGGAGGATGATGTTGCATTTGTTCAGGTTAATGGGGTGACATCAGACTAAAGAAAAGCTCTGAGGAGGCCAACTGCTGTTTTCCTCACCCAAAGGCCTTTGGGTCTCCATCCCAAATCAATGGCCCATTGATGGTCTCTGTGCTCAGGATCAGTTCCATGACACTGAATCCTAATCCCAGCTCCAGCTGGGCTTCAGTTTAAGATGCTTATAGTATAGATGGTGGTGACTCTTGGCTTGACAGCTGCTTTAGATGAACCAGGAGGCCCAGGCTTCTCCTCCTGGTCATTCTGTGCCCCAACCTGCAAGGAAAGTGTGGTCAAGGGCAAATGCTGTTTTACCGGTAATGCAGCATGGGAGCAAACATTGCAATGGGTGTGACGAGCTGATTTTGCAAAGCATCCATTTACCCTTCCACTGACTCCACTCATCACACTAGACAACACTCACTGACCTTCATGGGAGCTATAATTTGCTTTTTACCTTGTTTAAGTTAATTAAACTTCAGATTTCTCTCCCACTTCAATTATGTTTCTTGTAATCTCCAGCAGGCTTGTTTTCTCTGCTTTCTTTTTTATATCAATATGTGTTTTCCTTTTTATTATATTAGGTCTCTACTTTCCCCTCCGATCTATGTTGTGCATCTTCCAGATGGAAGCTGCAAGCCAAAAAGACAAATTCCCAGTTTCTATGTGTCAGTTTTCCTAGGGTGCTGCCTGCCTCACTTCCACCCACCTCCCACGGGTAGATGTAAGGGGTTTCCTTACATCTCAGGGTGTTGTGAGCAATAAAAGCTTTTATTTTCTGTATTAATTTAGACAGCAATGTCTAACCTGTATGGAAATTTTGGAGGGGGATGCACTCCAAAGTGCAAAGGATGGGGTGGCAAAGCTGAGCTGGAATCCTCCTAGGTTACCCACTGCTATAATAAAAGGTTTTTGTGGCTTAATCCATCCTAGCCTCATCTCTTGCAGACATGGATTTGGTGCCCTGCGGTAGCAGCAGGAATGAGAAGAGCTGAGTGAAGGCAAAATGGGGCAGAGTTACTGGTGGAGGTGTTGAGGCAGGCAGGTGGGATTTAGGTTCTTCTGTAAATCATAGAATCATTGTATGGTTTGGGTTGGAAGGAACCTCAAAGCCCATCCAGTCCCATCCCACTGCTGTGGGCAGGGACACCTTCCACTGGATCTCGTTCTCCAAGCCCCATCCAACCTAGCCGTGAACACCTCCAGGGATGGGGCAGCCACAATCTCTCTGAGCAAACTGGGCCAGGGCCTTCACAGGAAAACATTTCTTCCTAAGATCTCATCTCAGTCTTCCCTCTTTCAGCCTTAAATCATTGGGATACTTCCAGAATTCACTTCTCCCAAGAAAAACCCAAGAAAACAATTGAACCACTCGCTGGATAAAAGTGTTTTTAGAGATAGTCCTGACTCCTTTGGATCTTAGGTCTTAAATCATGGCCCCTCACCTGTAGGAAAAGGCTGAGGACCTCTCACCATCCTGCATGTGCTTTAGCTGATCGCCAACTCTTCCAAAACCTTTCTTTCCCCATTTCCCCCCATCCAAGAAGTTTCTCCCCAGGTCTTGACAGTGATGGGAACAGCTCCTGGAGTTCCATATTATCACCGCCTTTCTGCTTCCCACAGGCTGCTCCAGGCAGATCGGTTTCTCATTCACAAAGCCCAAGCTCTGTGCCTTCTCTGGTCTCTATTACTGCGACAGCTGCCACCAGGATGAGGAGACAGTGATTCCCTCGCGCCTCATCCACAACTGGGATGTCACAAAACGAGGGGTAAGTCTGGGTTCAGTGGGTGCAGGGAGCTGGGAGACAATTCTGCATCTGCCTGGACTTCCTGGAGGTCCATCTTCAGATGTTCCTACCAGTTCCTACCATGAGCAGTGGTGGACATGTCCACCCCACACCTCTCCGAGCCTCCTAGGCTGCAACTTGGTGCCCATCTCTTGCCTCTTTCTGTTCCAGGTTTGTCGGCAGGCTTTGAAGTTCCTCACACAGATCCGTAATCAGCCACTGATTGACTTGAAGCTGGTCAACGAGAGCCTCTACGATCATGTGGAGAGAATGAGACGGATTCGGCAAAGCAGGGAGCAGCTGAAGCTGCTGGGAGATTATCTCATCATGTGCCGCAGCGGGGCCCTGAAGGAGCTGAGCAAGCGGTGAGGTCCCTCTCCAGGTGATGTTACCCCTGTGTCCACCTCTTTGCACTCCAGTGGTCTCCTGGTCCTCCTCATCACTTGCTGTTGGAGCAGGGAGTGGTGCTGCTAAGGCGTGGGCTGGGGTTTAGCTCTATGTCATCTCCGTTAAGGAATTACCCATCTGTTGACTGTGTCGGCACATTGAAATGTGACTCAGGAAACGCCTTCCTTACTGGGGAGCTTCTGACTGGACAGGAAACACCTGAGAAAATAGATGAGATTACTTTTCCTTTCCCCTTTAAAATGCTCTCACACTATTTCCACTGGCAGGATTTGGAATGTGGGGCACAATGCAAAAATCAAGCTTGCAGTGTTTTTTTTCAAGAGTCTGCATTGTCCAGGCTCCTTCTTGCTCCAGAGCTGTTGGAGATGTGATGGGAAACCATATTTCACCTTCCCCTCTGTGCTTCTTTGCAGGCTTGACCACAGGCACTACCTCTTGGAGTGTCCCCACAAGTACAGTGTCACTGATCTGAGGCAGGTGAGAGCTTTTTGCACGGTGACAGAGGAGTTTTGCTGGTGGAAACATCCCAGGTTCCGCCTGTGGAGGCACCATGTCAAGTGTGGCACTTCTTTAGAGGGTTTCAAAAAGCTTTGTTTTCCTTTTGCCTTGCTCTCATCCATCACATACACTCTGCAAGCTTGGGCATCACCTTAAAGGCACATAATTTGCCATAATTGGCACAAGCCTGTATCCTCCAAGGTCAATGGAAATCAGGTGAGATAAGTTGTTTCACCTCTGTTTAAGCCAGCATTGCTGCTAGCACATCTCCATACTAAATGATATCTATTGCAAATCAGGTTGCAGGTGATGGGTAGTTGGATTTTGCACTGGTTCTAAAGCCTGGAGCCCCATCCTAGCAGGATGTGGGTGGATCTGGGATCCCATTGCAACCCAAGCACATAGGGTATGGAGTGGCTTTGTGGGACAGCCTTGTCTTCATGTTGCAGCACAAAGACTGGATGTAACATGGGTTTTGCCCAGTGCAAACCCAACAGGAGATGGGCTCCTTTGAGTGCCTGACGTATCTCTGCCCACAGATAGCAGATGGCGTCTTTGAGACCTTCCTGCAGTCTCTGCTCCAGTTTGCTTCCCATCACATCTACAACTGCGACCTGTGCACCCAGCGTGGCTTCATCTGCCAGATCTGCAACAGCAGCGAGATCATTTTTCCCTTCGAGTTTGACACTACCACCAGGTGAGCAATGTCTCCATCCCATCCTACTGCTGCGAGGTCACCCAAGCCTATGGCCTGGCTATTTCCAGGAGCTTGGACCATCCCTGGGTCCTTCTTGGGTACTCAGAGCACAGCTTTCTAGACGTGTAGCCCCAGGGTGGCCTGGAAGTAGCTCTGAGATGGCTGTGCATTCTCGTGGTACCCATGTCCTTGTGGTACCCATCAGCTCCAAGGTGATATGAACCAAACCTGGGCTGTTTGGGGCAGGGGAGGACCATCCTTGCGGAGCCAAGATGCCACCAATCAAGGTGGCTTTTCAGATTGAACATGCAGAGCTACCCAACACCTTTGCTGTCGGCCGACAAAAGCCTCCCTGCATGCTGGGTCCCAGGGCAGCTGAGGGGCTGGGGCAGAAGGAGGAGATTGAAGGTGTTCACCTGTTCATCTCCCGTTCAAATTCCACCCAGCCCCTTCCCAGAGGTTACAGGAGGGAAGGGAAAGCATACACTCTTGTACAACCAAGATGATGGGGAAGGATATGCGGACATGGATGTGGAGATAGGTGAGGGGCAGCCATGTGAGATGCGCTGGAGAGAGGCTGGGGATGCTCCCAGCAGGACAAGGCAGGACACTGACTTTCATCGGGGGAGTTTCTCCTCCCTGCAGTGCTCACATCCTTTGCAGGCACGGTCCTTGCCTGTGCTGGGGTCAACTACTGCTCAGTGCTCAGCAGCTGAGCAGCCATGGAACTTGGATGGGTGTGTTGGGAGGGGCATAAATCCTCACCATCCATATTTTCTAAAGAAAGCAATGTAAAAGAATAACTTTCCCTACAGTGTGACTTAATCCATGAATTAACTTAGGTAGTCCTAGCCTAAATTGGGCAAGGAGAGGGAGGAGAACATGAAGAACAAGGTCAAGCCACAGTTAACAGTAGTTATTAACATAAATCACAGAATGGGTTGGGTTGGGTTGGAAGGGACCTCAAAGCCCATCCAGTCCCAAGCCCCTGCCATGGACAGGGACACCTCCCACTGGATCAGGGGCTCCAAGCTACATCCAACCTGGCCTTGAACCCCTCCAGGGATGGGACAGCCATGACTTCTCTGGGCACTGTCCCCAAACAGTTAAGGGCGCACCCTTTTTTTGTTTATGTTTGGGTGCCAGGCTGTATGTTGGGACTCGATTTCACAACAGTGGGTTATGGGATGCACAGCGTGCAGGTCTGATCTCTCTTCTGACCTGGACCATCTCAGGATGCTTGACCATCATTTCCAGCCAGGATGAGCATCACTGGTCATCTTGGAGTTGGTTATAACCATGGTGGGGATGTTTAACAGGCTGGTGGTCTGCATGGTCTTACTTTGCCTGGTGGTCCCTACCAGCGAGCAGCAGCATCCAGAAGCTGGAGGCCAACACCAACAGGACCAGGGTCCTTGGGAACCCTTTGCGTGATGTGATTGCAAATATTTCCAGGGTGGCTAAGCAGGATTGTTCACTCTTCCTCCTTGCCACAGAGCCAACATCATGCTTATTATCGAGGACAACATCCCCAGGGAACTGATTTTCCCTAGAAAAGGAGCGTATGGGCTCTGGAAAGAGCAGGCACGTGGAGCTGAGCTGTGCTGGCAGCCAGCCGAAGGCCTCATGTCTTGTAAAGCCAAGCTCTGAAGTTTGTTGACCTCTTGTTTTCCTCCTGGCGGAGGAGGTTGTGCAGCAGGAAAGCAGCTCGAGCAACATCCTCACCAAACTCAGCCCAGCTTCCTGCCCCTCTGCCCGCCTGGGGTCACACCGTCCCCTCTGTCCCTTGCCACAGGATACGTCTGAAACGCCTCCAGACAATAAACCCAGCCGGGCGCTTGACATTCTCTTTTTTGCAGCAGTGGTGGCTGCTTCCTGCAGCAGTCGCTCTGGCAGGCGGAGGCAGGAGATGCAGCCTTTCACCTGCTGCTCGCTCAGAAATGCACAGCATCAAAACCACCCCCAGCTTTGCAATTCCCCCCGCGTTCAGGGAGAAGCCAACACCGCTGCTGCTAATCCAGAGGAGACACCTGGAGAAGTATTCCGCTGGGAGAATACACGGCACCAGGCAGCACCTCCATCCCATCCAGCCACATACAAGCCTTTTCCTGGTAGCTCAGGGTTTGCAGCGGTCTGTCAGGAGCAGGATTTGACCCAGGCTGCTGCATTTCATGGTCCCTTGCCTCTGGCATGCTTCTAGGTGTTTCTCCACTCCCCTTTTCTGCTCATCCTTTGGGAAGTTAGGGTATTCAGTCATGTTTACACACCAATTTTGCACCATCTATTTGCACTGGAGGGCATTTAAAAAGCAATCTTGCCCTCCCGCTGGCATGCAGATGGGCTGCATTTTGCTGCTGTTGGTGAGGTGAGGGATCACGACTGGGGGGGGGTGGGAAGTAAGCTCAGCCTCTGTAGGGCAGCCTTTTCTTGTGTTGACTCAAGATAAGTTGTGAACGCCCCTCGCGGAGCTGGGTGTCTCCTCTCCACCAGCCCTGCACAAGGTGTCATTTCTGGCTGTTTACATTCCTGCTGCGGCACTGAGCCAGAGCAGGGAGGTCCCAGGCGGGTGCTGGGGAGGCTTCTCTAGAGTCGACAAGCTCAAAGGCAATTTGAGGACCTTCCCTGCAGCTCCAGTGTCCCCAGGCAGCATCTCTGCCATGTGCAGGTCCCACATCAGGGTTAGGGGGCTCCTTACTGCACCCCAGATTTTCCATGCTTGGGCACTGAGCTGCATCTCATCCCCAGCAGCGATGGCTGGGTTCTCACCACCCTCCAGTAGCACAGAGTTCAGTGTCTCGGTCTTGAAACTTCACTCTTGTCCTGTCACCACTGCAAAACCTCCCTCTTTCATCTGCAAAACACTGGCAGCGTGCTGGCAGCTGCCTACAACTCTCTTTTCAGGCGAGCTGCTGCGTTTGCTCTGAGCTCGCTGAAGGTGGATGTCTTGATGGAGTAGCAGTTCCTGCTTACAACTTTCATTTCAAGCTGGAGCTGCTTCTTGCTGGGGCCTCAGCTATTTGCTCAGCAAGTGCTTGGAGGAAACCGGGACAAGGAAGTGACCTCAGGACAGTTTGGTGGGGAGAATTTGAGTCTTTGTTCTAATCTTACCAACAGGGTGGCGTATTTTCTTTTCTCTCTTGGTTTCTCCCAGGTGCAACGAATGCAAAACTGTCTTCCACCGGGACTGCCAAGCCAGTGCCAAGTCATGTCCCCGCTGTGAGCGCCGGCAGAGGTACCAGCGGAAGCTAGAGGCAGAGGCCAGCGTGGAGCCAAGCCTGTAGCACCCAGGGACTGACCACGACACTGCTCTGGGCTTCTCATCCAGCTGGAATAGTGCCAAGAGGAAGGGGCCGGTGGGAGGTGCAAAGAAGAGACCCCTCTGCTCGGGGGCTGATCCTGCAGCCAGCCCTTCCACGGGGAACAGGGAGCGATGCTGGGTGACGTGTCGTGGGTGCTCCTGCCCCATACAGGGACCCCTGCCCACCCAGGGCTGAGCAAGGAGGGCTGGCAAGGTCTGTCCCCCAACTCAAACTGACTTGAGGATGCTCCCGGTCACCCTTCTGGTGCCAAACTGGTTTATCCTCTCCCAGTGGAAACCCAGCAGCTTTCCAGGGATATGAATCCAGATTTCCAATCAAGGATGTGGATAACTGACACTGATTAAAGCTCTAGTTTTTTAGGATGTTCGGTACTGAAAAAACAGTATTTTTTTATGTGGGGATTTTGCACAAGCTGGCCTGCTCTGGGGAATGACACAGCTGTGCGGGGAGGGGACAAAGTGACACTTGTGCCTTTAGGGACCTTGCCAGCCCCTGGGGGAACCATGGGCACCCCGGCCAGCCGAGGAGAGCTCACTCTTCACCATGGTCTCCAGGAAGAGAGAGGAGAGAAGAGACAGGCTCCTCCCCACCTGCTGCTGTGAATCCTCGAAAGAAATTTTATTTTCCTTTCACCCTTTCCCATGCAAAAGTTATTAAAGTTTATTTAACAATGAGTGAAGCCGTCTGTGGGGTTTGCTTCTCTGCATCCCAGGTCCAGCCCAACGCTGCATCTCTGCAGGAGGAGGGTTGGGGACAGGGATACTCTCTTCCCATCCTCTGTCCTCCCTGTCCATACTCCCTGTCTGTTTTTCCTATCCATCCTCCCTGCCCATCCTTCAGGCTTTTGCAGGGTGCTTGGAGGACCCTACCCCATTTTCCTTCCCATCTCCTCCCCACCACTGTTAGCATTTCCAGCTGTTCTTTCTCCCCTTTCCCCACCACCCCAGTTCCCGGGAGGGTTTGGGTCACACCCACCAGCACTGGGACATCAGTGGGACTCCACGGCATGGGGGGCAAATCCAGAGCAGTTCCCCCAAGACACGGGGTCCCATCCCCCTGCCCAGGGAGGCTGTGCCGGATCCGGCAGCGGCACAGATCCCAGCTCAGCTGTGGGGCAGGGCCTTTCCTGCAGCAGGAACCTCCCGAGGAGCCGTTTCCTCAGCCAGGCAACAGCAGGTCCCCTCTACCGTTGCCCCTTCCCTTCCACCCCAAGGGGAGGAAACCAGCCGGATCCCCACCACCCCTCTCCTCCAGCCGAGGGGCCGGGCACCCAACACCAGTGTGAAGCCCAACCCTGTCTTTCTACAAGGCAGCAGCAGGAAACCAGAGCGAGTTGAGACCAGCCCAACGCAGGCACGAGCGGGAGCTGCCGTGCGCCTGTGCCTGCACCCCAACACCGTCTGGAGGTGAGACTGGTGGGGCTTAATTGCCTGGGGGGCTCAGGGACGTGGGTCTTGGGGGCTTTGGGAGCTTGGGGATGGTGGGTGGGAACAGAGACTGTGGGTGAGGACGGTGGAGGCAATCTTGGAGTTGTTTCAAGCAGGTTTGGGCAGTTTGGGGAATGTTTATGGTTGGAGCTCAGCAGGGATACCCAGTTCATCTCCCCTGGAGTCCTCATGCACCCCAGGAGGGTGGAGAGCTGCCGCCACTCATTCCCTGCTCTGTCTCCCGCAGGCAGAGGCACCAGGACAGCCATGGAGGCAGCAGTGCCAGCAGAGGAGGCGTTGGTGCTGGTGGAGTACGGCTTTGAGTATCGAGCCAAGGATGGCACCTTGGTCTCCATCAAACCCAACGAGCGTTATGTCCTGCTGAAACGAACCAACCATCACTGGTGGCACGTCAAGAAGAGCGGGGACGCCCGGCCCTTCTACATCCCTGCCCAGTACGTGAAGGAGCTGCCCCCCATTGCCACCCTGGCTACACTTGAGCCCCCAACACCAGGACACACCAGGACAGATCCAGCCCCACTCACTCCACAGCAGCCATTGGGCTATGAGTATCGGTTCATTGGCACCACTGAGACCAAGGAGCTGGCTGGAGGATGCATGGTGCCCAGGAGGGACTCAATGCCCAGGAAGGACTTGGTGATCATGAAGGAGTTGGGGTTCAGGAGGGACTCGGTACCCACAAGGAAACTGGGGTCCAAGAAGGACTTGGTGCCCACAAGGGACTTAGGGTTCAGGAGGGACTCAGGATCTACAAGGGACTTGCTGCCAGTGCTCAGCTCTTTTCGAGGCCTCCCCGGGCTGAGCCCACATCCCACCGAGCCAGTACGACCCTCGCACTCCCTGGATGACCTGGCACAGGTGATGACAGCACCACGCGGTTCCACTGCTACAGGGTTGCATGGGGACACCCCAGGACATGCTCACCCACTCAGCAAGAGCTGCTCTGAGACCCTCTACAACCCCAGCAAGGACAGGGACACAGGCAGGAGGTGGCCAGGGTCTGGCCATGCAGCTCAGGTATGGTGACACCCCTGGTGACATCCACAAAGGTAGCACGGGGAAGAGGTAGGGGGGGGAAGGCAGGACACTTGGGTCCCACAACTGGTTCAGTGCCCCATGTTCCCCCCAGCACCACGCCACACCCCCTGGCATAGGGCAGGGTGGCACCCAGGGGCTCTCTGGCACCACTGCCACCATGGGACCCCCCCATGTCCCCCCACCACTGAACCCATGGGCAAACCTGTGGGTTTGCCCCCACGCACACCCAATCCTGGTTTGCCAACAATTGTCACCTTGGGAATGTAAGCGAAGCCCAAGAATCTTCCAAGTTCAGCCCCCCCCTGCTCCGTGTTTCATTTTCCCCACCATCGCAGGCTGGGCTCACCTAGTCGCCCTTTGCTCCCACATCAGGTCCCCGTGGGGCACGAAGACCTCGTGCCACCAATGCCTAAGGCCCCCAGGGATGGTCGGTGCCACCCTGAGATCTTTGGTTGGTCCTGCACCCCATCCTGTTGGTGTCGCTGGGGCAAGAGAAGGCAGAAAGGGGTTAACAGGGAAGCGCAGCAGCTCCTCCCTGCCAGGCGGGTGTCTCACCTGGGCACAGCACCCAGGGCCAGAGGTGGGTGCTGGGTGAACCACAGCAGGCACCTCGAAACGCACCCTCACCCCACGCCAGTAAGTAACAAGGGGCCCTTCATGCCCCCCTACCTGGGGCTCCCCACTGAAACCCTTTGTGGGGGCAGACAAGGGTGCCCCCAGCTCCTCATCCCACAGCACTGGCAGGGTAATGGCAGCGAGGAGGGCCCACATCCCTGTCCCTCCATGCCAGCATCTCTTTTTGAGGTAACCCCAGCAACCTGAGCCCCTGTGTCCCCCACTCTGAGCAGGCTTGAGGGGCTATACTACTGGGAGAGGAAGGGGTTGCTGGAGAAAAGGGGGTGTTGGGTGGCTGAGGTTTTTACCCTACTTTACACCCTGCCACCCCCCAATGCAGCCTACTCCAAGGGAGGGTGTCCCTGCCCATGGCAGGGGATGGAACTGAATGGGCCTTGAGAACCTCAAACCTTCTAACCCAAACCATTCTATGGATGAATCCCCTGGTGCTCTTTGCACTCCAAAAGCCACCGATCACCCCTGGGGAAGCACCCAGTGTGGTCCCCAACCTCAAAGCAATCTTCCCCTGCCTAAGCCCAACCGATGCCAAAGCCAGAGAGGGTCAGCAACGCCAGGGCCTTGATCAGGCCACCATGGGCATCTACCATGTTGGCTGTGGGGGCTGGGCAATCCTGGTGTTGTGGGGAACATGGGAACCCCACTCAGTTCATCCCAGTGCCGTTGTGGTTGAGCAGCACAATACCAGATGGTCCCACCTAGATTTTGGGGGAGGTTTCCAGGTGCATCCACACCACAGTATCATCACGGTGTGATTCTTGCTCCATTGGTCTTGGCTTTGCTGTAGTGGGTGATGGGCGATGGGTGGTGGTTGACGGGGTGACAACACCCCCAAAAAAAACCAATTCCGCCCCATGGCCAAGCGCTAGGCTCGGAGGTGGCTCTTCCGCTCCCTGAACCCCAACAGGAAGCGGTGCTGGCGCGGGGCTCGGCTCAGGGCGCCATTGGCATTACCGGAGCCTCTCGGTGCCTGCCCCGACCACCCACACCACCAGTGCCTCCTGCGATGGGTGACCGGCTGTCGGGCGCTCTGCAGCGGTCCCGTAGCCGGGTGTCACAGCTGCTGCACCGTGGGAAGGTAGGCAGTACCCCAGGGGCACGCAGCCAGGGTAGGTGGGCGGATGTTGTAGGGTCACCTCCCCACTCCAAGCTCCCTCCCAAATTTCCCTGGGTGTTTACATTGTGGAGGTGGCACCCTTGGGTGTCAAGATGCCCATTCCAAAGTGGTGAAGGGCACCAAGACCCCTCACATTAGGAGAGAACCCCTGGGGATGTACCCATGGGATGGAGGGAGGTGCTGGGGGGCTCCATGCCCCTTGTCCCCGAAATGATGATGGCCTCTCATGCTGTTTCCAGCTCCCCCCATGCTGTGGCTGGGTGGATAATGAGGTGGTAGGAGGAAGGGTGATGGGGTGTCCTGTGGACACTCAGTCTGCTGTCCCCTCTATGCTCCAAGGTGTCCCCAAGGTCATGATCCACTGCCCTCCCCCACCCCAGGGTGATGTGAAGGGCTGGGTCTGGGAAACTTTGTCCCCGCGGCCGTTGGAGGGAGGCTCAGGGGCTGTAAAGCTGGGGAGATCAAAGGGTGTCAGGAGGGGACTCCCAGCCACAGCCACCTGCCCATGGCCCATGGCACCTACACCAAGGGTGCTCAGGGCCTTTTTTGGGCATGTGGTGGTGAAGCTGTTGGCCTCAGCGTCCAACTCTGCTCTCCAGCAGGGTCAGGGTGCTGGGTGGGGTGGTAGGGGCTGTGGGTGCTGGCAGTGTGAGGGCAGAGGCTGAGGATGCAGGTGATGTGGGTGTTGGAGACGTCCCAGGTTGCTGATACCAGCGGGGGGAGGTTGGAGTGGGTGTTGGAGATGTCAGTGCTGGAGATGTCCCAGGGTGTTGATGTGCAGGTGCAGGTAGTGCAGATGTGAGCACTGGATGCTGATGCTGGTGAGGTGAGTGTGGAGGCTGGAGGTGCAGGTGATGGGCATCAGGCTGCAAATTTTGGGGGGCTCATGTGTTGGGTGCCGATCACATGGTTGTTGATGATGTGGGCACAGTTGATGCAGATGCAAATGGTGTGGATATAAATGCTGGGGTGCTGATGCCAATGGTGCAAGTGCAGATGATACAGGTGCAGACGGTGCAGACACAAGTGATGAGGTGCTGACGCCGATGCCCTGGGTGCAGATCCCACGGATCCAGTCACAGTGGGTGCTGATGCCGGTGACCACAGTGCCCCAAGCCGAAACTCTCTCCACGTGCTCAGGCCACACTCCCATCCTCACTGCCAGCTGGATGCTCCCTGCTCCGCTGTGGCTGGCCTATTCCACCACCAGGCCATCTACATCCCATCACTTCTGCCCCAAGCAAGAGGGTGTCTTTGGCCTGCGCCTGCTGGATTCTTGGCAGGAGGGATGTCCCAGCAGCTGGGGCAGGGCAGGATCCGGCTCCTTGGCCCCCTCACCCATCCACCAGCAGGGTACCATGGCAGGGATATCATGGAATTGTGGAATCACTTGGCTGAGAAAGACCTTTGAAATCACCAAGCCCAACCGTAGCTGTCGAGTACTGAACCATTCCTGAGCACCACATCTGCCCAGCTTTTAAACACCTCTGAGAATGGGGATTCTACTGGCTCCCTGGGCAGCCTCTGCCAGGGCCTGAGAACCCTTTCAGTGAAGACATTTTAGCTGATGTCCAATCTGAACCTCCCCTGGGGTAACTTGAGGCCATTCCCTCTCGTCCTGTCACCTGTGACTTGGGAGAAGAACCCAGTACCCACCTCGCCACAACCTCCTGTCAGGCAGTTGTAGGCAGTGATGAGGTCTCCCCTCAGGAATGCCGTCCCCAGCAGCCCTGTCCTACAGTTCACTGCACCCATCACCACCCACAGCACCCAAGTGATCCATCCACGTCCTCTCCAGGTACACAAGGAGCAGGAGGAGCCACCCGTTCCCATCTACCTCAACATCCAGGAGCTGCAGGAAGAAGCCGCAGCTGCCAGCTCAGCCCTGGAGGAGCCCAACAGCTCCCCCTCAGACTGGGAAACCCACACGGACACAGACAGTGGACATTTGTTTTATTATAACCCGGTGACGGGCGAGACCACATGGGATTGTCCCTTTGGGCAGGCAGAAGATGGAGTGAGTCCTGTCGCCTCTACTGCCTCCTCACTTGCCCACAGCCCACAGGGTCCTGAGTGGGAGCAGCACACGGACGAAGCCAGCGGACAGGCTTTTTTCTATAATTCGGTAACAGGTGAGACGTCGTGGGACCCCCCTAATGCGGGAGACAGAGGGAGATCCCAGGAGATGTACCCTGGGGCGATGCAGTACAGCCCCATGGAGCAGAGGGTGAGCACCCAGTGGGGACTATGGGGATGGGGATGGAGATGGGGTGAGAGGTAGAGATGGAGATGAGAATGGAGATGGATATGGAGATGAAGACAATGATGGAAACAGGAATGGGAACAGGGATGGAGATGGAGATAACAGATGAGACAGAGACAAGATGAGATGAGACGAGACGAGACGAGACGAGACGAGACGAGACGAGACGAGACGAGACGAGACGAGACGAGACGAGATGAGACGAGATGAGATGAGATGAGACGAGATGAGATGAGATGAGATGAGATGAGATGAGATGAGATGAGATGAGATGAGATGAGATGAGATGAGATGGATATGATGGAGAAAGGGGTGAAGACAAAAACACAGAGACAGAGACATAGATGAGGTGAGGTGAGATGGAGATGGAGTTGGGAATGGAGATAGAGATAGGGAGGCAGATGGGGACCCAGGTGGAGACAGAAACAGATGGAGATTGAGGTGGAGATGAGGATGTAGAAGAAGATGGAGATGGAGACAGGGATGGAAATGGAGATGGAGAGGAAGATGGGAATGGAGATGAGACTGCAGTGAGGAGGAGATAGGGACAGATATGGAGATGAAAATGGAGAAGAGGTTGGGGATGGAGATGGCGACAGAGTTGAAGATGGAGAAGGGGATGGGGTTGGAGGTGGAGGTAATTGAGATGGAGATGGGGACAGGCTTCACCTGGTCTGGTCATGGTTTGGGGACATGGATGCTTTTGGTGGGTCACAAAATGTTGACTTGACTCTTCTCTCCAGCCACCTACTCCAGAAACAGACTATCCCAGCCTGTCTCCAGATGAGCTGGAGGGTTATCCTGAGGAGGACTACTCACCTGTGGGCTCCTATGATCAGGGGTCTGCTCTTGGTCTGTCCCTGAGGAGCTCTGAGGAGCTGGGCTCCTCCCCAGGCTGGTACAGCCATGGCTACCCCGAAGGGGCTGTGTTCTACCCTGAGCACTTCACCTCTGACACGGTACGGGCATGGGAACAGGGACGAGGATGGGGACAGGGATGGAGATGGGGATATGGACAGGAATGGCAGCAGGGACGGCAACAGTGATGAGGATGGGAATATGGACAGGCATGAGAAGAAAGATGGGGAAAAGAATGGGGACAGTGATGAAGATGGGAATATGGACAGGGATGGGGACAAAGATGGTGTTAGGGATGAGGATGGGGATGGCAACAGGGAGGAGGATGGAGACAAGGACATGGATAGGGACAAATGTGAGGACAGGGATGTCTGGCAGGAGCCAAGCATCCCCATGGGCCACAAAAACAGGGTCGAGGGCTCTGGGGTGCAGTGGATGCAAGTGGCAACTCAGGCATCACCCACTCCCTCCCCAGGTGCCCCCAGGTGGCCGCCACCACCGGGCCAGCAGCGGCTCCAGCCAGGACAGCGGGCTCTTTGCCTGGTATAGCACTATGCCACCGGCCCCAGAGCTCAAGGAAGAGAAGGTGGGCACCCAGCCCTTCCCCACCTTGGCACCAGGGAGGGCAGGGGGCAAACCTGACCCCCCCCTGCACTTTGCCTTCCAGTTTAAGAGCCTCGAAAAAGCTGGAGTGCTCAACCGGACCAAGACAGTGGACAGAGGGAAGCGGCTGCGGTAAGCATATGCCGGCATCATCTGCCAACAGAGAAGGGAGTCCAGGGGGGCAGAGAGGCCAGGGGTTGTGCTGCCCCCTATGTGACCCCCGCTCTGCTCCCCAGGAAGAACTGGAGCTCCTCCTGGACAGTGCTGGAGGGGGGGATCCTCACCTTCTTCAAGGACTCCAAGCACTCAGCTGCTGGTGCTTTGGTAAGAGCCCAGACGGCCTCACTTGGGCCAGCACCCACAGGATGGGACCGGCATTAGTGGCTTGGGGCCAGCACCCATGGGATGGGACCAGGACATATGGCATGGGAGCAGCACCTACAGGATGGGGCTGGCACCCATGGAGTGGGGCTAGTGCCCACAGGACAGAGCCAGCACCAGCAGTATAGGGCTACTACTTGTGCACCAGGGCCAGTACTCATGGGACTGGGTTAGCACCCATAAGTCAGGGCCAGCAACTGCAAGATGGGGTCAGCACCCATGGGATGGGGTCAGCACCCATGGGACAAGGCCAGCACTCATGAGTCAAGACCAACAACCACAGGATGGGACCAGCACCCACAAGATAAGCCAAACACCCATGGGACAGTGCCAGGCTCCACAGGACAAGGCTAGCACTCATGAGTCAGGACCAGCACCCATGCGATAAGACCAGCAGCCATGGAACTAGCTCAGGACTCACGAGATAGGGCTCACACCTATGGGAAGGGGCCAGCATCCATGGGATGAGGCCAAGACCCACAGAATGAGGCCAGCACCCATGGAATAGGGTTAGCACCCACAGGGTAAGCCTAGCACCCATTGAGCAGACCCAGCACCCATTGAGCACACCCAGCACCTATTGAGCAGACCCAGTACCCACTGAACAGACCCTGCACCCACAGGACAGACCCATCCCCCCAGCAGTGCCTCTCCCAGCTCCAGGCTGGTTCTCCACATGCTGGCACATGTTCCCTCACGCCTTTCCTCGCCCACCCATGCTCCCAGTGCCAGTGTTGAGGTGTCCTCCTGAGTGTGTGGAGCTCATCAGGGCGAGCTGAGGTGGAAGGAATCCCAGCCCCCCCCAGCACCAGCTGGCGCCCAGCATCCGCTGCCCGGATGCAGAAGCTGCTCATGGGTCTTGCAACACCCTGCAGTGGTGGTGGTGACAAAGGAAGAAGAGGGGACAGACCCACATGGTGCTGGCCCCACCACTGGGATGGAGGTACAGGGCTCTGTCTGTGGGGATCCTTCTGGAAAATCCCTTAACAAGGATGGAGAGAGGCTGAATGGAGGAGGGGAGGCATGGACAAAGCATGCAGAAACCCAGGGATGCTCTATCTCTGAGAAAAACCCAGGGGACCATCCCCTCCTTGGGGACGGCCACCCAAACTCCTCTCCTCATGAAACGCTGTGCCGGGGCGGCAAAGCTGAAGACCTCTGGGCTCCCCAGGCAGGGCTGGGGCTGTCCCAGGAGGTGACAGTGGCTGTCCCCAAGCTGGTGGCCACAACACTCACCCCACATCAGCAGCACCACGTCCTGGTCCTGCAGAGAAACCATGATGCCAGGGGACAGGGTTGTCCCATGGGGACGTTGGCCCCTCCTGCCTTTCACGAGAAGGAAAGCCCACAGTCACCCTGCAGCATGGGACCCCGATGTCCCTGTCCCCTCTGGGCAGATGCCAGCAGTGCCACCCTGTTCTCTTTGCTCCTGCAGCGGCACCCCAGCACCCTGACCACCCCTGAGCACACGGTGGAGCTGCGCGGGGCCACCCTCACCTGGGCCAGCAAGGACAAGTCCAGCAAAAAGCATGTCCTGGAGGTGAGCCAGGTGATGGGTGATCAGGCACTCATCGGGGTCCACGCATGGCCCATGGGGCAGTGGCAATGCTTCCAGCTGCCCAGTTCCTCCTACCAGCACTGAAGGGGATGTTCTAGGGGTGGTGGTTTTAGGGATAGTGGGGGACATCTCTGGACTGGGAGCAGAAGGACATGATGGCTGCTGGGTATCGTCCCTTTCCTAAAGGCATGAAGATGTCACCAAGGGGTGACATCTATGAGGACAGGCTGAGAGAGTTGGGGTTGTTCAGCCTGGAGAAGACTCTGGGGAGACCTTAGAGCAGCTTCCAGCACTTGAAAGGGGCTCCAGGAAAGCTGGGGAGGGGCTCTTGATCAGGGAGGGCAGGGATAGGATGAGGGGGAATGGTTTTAAATTGAAAGGGGAAAGATTTAGATCAGATATTAGGAAGAAATTCTTCACGATGAAGGTGGGCCAGGATGCCCAGAGAAGTGGTGGCTGCCCCATCCCTGGAGGTGTCCAAGGCCAGGTTGGATGGGGCTTGAAGCAACCTGATGCAGTGGGAGGTGTCCCTGCCCATGGCAGGGGGTGGAACTGGATGAGCTTTGAGGTCCCTGCCAACCCAAACCATTCTATGATTCTATGATGTCCTGGCTTCCAGAGTTTCTTTTCCACTCAAGCTTTGCACAGGGAGGGTTCAAGCTACCCTGACTCCCTGGAAAACAGCAACAATTGGAGTCATCAGTGTAATGAGTAGGTTGCCATTCTCAGCCCCAACCTGGGCCCCAAAGCTGGGAGGCAGAGGCCAGCCATGGGCAGCCCTGTGGCCCTGCCCTGACTGCTGCCCACTGCTCCTCCAGCTGAAGACACGGGAGGGCTCGGAGTTCCTAATCCAGCATGACTCAGAGCAGATCATCACCACCTGGCAGAAGGCGATCACTGACAGCATTGGAAGGCTGGTAAGCAGGCACTCACCGCCCCCTGCCCTGCCACTCCAGGGATGGGCACAGGAGTCTCACACTGCCTCTTCCCCAGGGCACTGACCTCACCGGCAAGGAGGATGCTGAGAGCAGGGCTGAATTTGGATCCCGAGAGAAGCTGGGGGGAGGCGAGGAGAAGAGGACAGGTGAGCTTGGGCATCCTGGTACAAGACTGGGCACTACAGTGGCACCAGCACCCATCAGGCAGAGTGGGGTGGGCACACAGCAGTGTCCCCTGCAGTGGTGCCAGGAGCACCCCAGTCCCTTGGGATGATGCTGACCTGTGCCATGTCCCCATCAGCCACTGGGCAGGTGACAAGCAGTGCTGGCAGTGAGAGCGACTCCAGCAAAGTACGGAACAAACTCCGCAAGTTCCTGCAGAGGCGACCAACGCTGCAGTCCCTGCGCGAGCGGGGCTACATCAAGGGTGGGTGCTGGGGTAGGACTACAGCAAGGGTGGATGCTAGGATGAGGTTATAGCAAGGGTGCGTGTTGGCATAGGGTGGGTGCTGGGATGGGGCTACATCAAGGGTAGGTTCTGGGGTGGGGCTGCTTAAAGAGTGGGTGCTGAGATGGACTGAGCCCCCTCAAGGTGTATCTAGGATGGGAGGTGGATAGGACAGTTGAGGACGGAGCTGGGAAGGAGGGCTGGGAGACCAAGCCAAACCTTGTCCAAATATGGTGATGGAGTTGGGGATGTCCGATCGCCTCCAGCCACCCCGTATGGGAACAGGTCCTCCTGCCATGTCCCCATCCCTGTCCTCCACCCTGGATCCAGCGCTGGGCATCCTCTCAGTGTCACCAGCCATGCTCAAGCCTCTGTTGTTCTTTCCAGATCCAGTTTTTGGCTGCTCCCTGCAAGCGCTGTGTGAACGGGAGCGGGGGACAGTGCCCCGCTTCGTCCTTCAGTGCATCCAGACAGTGGAGAGGAGAGGTATGGCCCCCCGAGTGAGGACAGGGAGAACACAGGGGTCACAAGGATGGAGACAGCTCTGCATAAAGCCTAGATTTGATGGTTCAGTTTTCCGTGGAAGCCCAGGGCTGGTGGCTGTGGGCACTAGCATGGCCATACTGGTCCTGTCACCATATGCCACCCAGCTGCAGGCATCTCCCAAGGGACAGTGGGAACATGTGGGTGCCTGGAGTTCCCTTGACGGTGGCTGGTATCTCATCCCGGGATGGGTTGTGGTTAGCTGAGAGCTCTTGCCCCATCTCCACCTCCACCTCTGCAAGGTCTCGACATCGATGGGCTGTACCGGATCAGTGGCAACCTGGCCACCATCCAGAAACTGCGCTACAAAGTGGAGCATGGTAAGGTCACCCATGGTGACAATGGGATATGAATGAAAAGGAGGGAGAGAGGGAGGGAGGAAAAGAGAGATGGGGACATTGGCCTGTCTCTGAGGCTCTGGGACCTGCCTGAGGTGTTGTCTGGCCCTGCAGATGAGCATCTGGACCTGGATGACGGGCGCTGGGAAGACATCCATGTTGTCACTGGGGCGCTGAAGCTCTTCTTCAGGGAGCTGCTGGAGCCACTTGTCCCCTTCAGCCACTTTGACAAGTTCATTGCTGCCATTAGTGAGGATCAGGGATATGGATGGGATGGGATGGGATGGGATGGGATGGGATGGGATGGGATGGGATGGGATGGGAATGAGATGATGATGGGGACAGGAATGCAGATGGGAATCGGATGGGATGGGATGGGAATGGGGATGGGATGGGATGGGATGGGATGGGATGGGATGGGATGGGATGGGATGGGATGGGATGGGATGGGAATGGGGATGGGATGGGATGGGATGGGATGGGATGGGAATGAGATGATGATGGGGACAGCAATGCAGATGGGAATAGGATGGGATGGGAATGGGGATGGGATGGGATGGGATGGGATGGGATGGGATGGGATGGGATGGGATGGGATGGGATGGGATGGGATGGGATGGGATGGGATGGGATGGGATGGGATGGGATGGGGGCAGGGGCGAGGATGGGGATGGGGATGGGGATGGGGATGAGGATGAGGATGGAGACAGGGATGGGAGCAGGGACGGATGCTGCCCAAGCCATCAACCCACCATGTCTTCCCTCCCCTTGCAGAGATGCAGGACCCCACAAGACGGGGCCGGTGCATCCGGGACCTGGTATTCTCTCTCCCACCCGCCCACCATGACACCATGAAAGTTCTTTTCCGCCACCTTTGCAGGTGCCATTCATCACACTACCCCTAACCCCACCCCAGTGGCAGGAAGGGGGATAGGACCTGGGATTGGGGACATGCCAAGTGACACCATCCCTCATCCCCACAGGGTGATCGAGTACAAGGAGGAGAATCGCATGTCAGTGCAGAGCATTGCCATTGTCTTTGGCCCCACACTGCTGCGGCCAGCGAGTGAGGAGGGCAACATGGCCATGCACATGGTCTTCCAGAACCAAGTGTTGGAGCACATCCTCAATCAGTACAGCTACATCTTCCCCGATGGCTAAACACCAAGTGGGGACAAACCCAGCAGTGGTGGACATGAAGGAGCAGTGTCTCAGGAGAAGGACTCAGCCATGTGTCACCTAAGATGATGGGTGGTGGCAACTGTAAGCTCCATGAAGGACAGCGCGATGGCCTGGCTCGCTCTGGGTGTGGCACAAGGGATGTGCCCTGCTGGAGCTGGGAGCACCCTGAGGAACCCAGCCTCCTCTGCCATGTGCTTTCCATGGGGTTTGGAGGGCTCCCCATCAGTCAAGAGGGAACGGTGGAGTCCTGTGGCTCCCAGCTCACTGGTGGCACAGACCTGGCATCCCACATAATGAGATTGAGGGTGCCCAGCCGAGCAGTGACCATGGGGACCAGGCCACCAGCGGAGTGGGCAGAGAGAAGCCCTCTCTGCCACAACTGGAGCTGGCATCTGGCATGAGCCCGCCAACGTATTCCCACATAAAGAGCCCGTTCAGCTACGAGAATAAGATGTTGATGGCAGAGGCATGATGACATCCCTGGGGACACCAGCCGGGACTCAGTGCCTCTTATCTCCTCGTGGCTTTTGGGTGTCCCCTCACGTGGCCCTGGTGGCCCTCCAAGATGTGCCCCTTGTACCACAGAAGGATGAGGGGACGGGTGGCACTTTGGGGCACAAGAGGACACTTCGGGAAGGGGGGGGCCAGACTTTGGGGCACAAGGGGACACTTCGGGATGGAGGGCACTTTGGGGCACAAGGGGACACTTTGGGATGCAAGGGGACACTTTGGGATGCAGGGGGGCATTTTGGGATGTGGGGAGCACTTTGGGATATGGGGGGGCACTTTGGGATGCTGGGGAGGCACTTTGGGACAGGAGGGAACACTTCAGGGCACAAAGGGACAGTTTGGGATGCAGAGAAGGACACTTTGGGGCACAAAGAGACACTTTAGGGCACAAAGGGACACTTTGGGATGTGGGGGGCACTTTGGGATACAGGGGGGCACTTTGGTATTGCAAGGGAGCACTTTGGGGCACCAGAGGACAATTTGGAATGAAGGGGGGCACTTTAGGGTGCAGGGGGGCACTTTAGGGGCACAAGGGGACAATTTGGGATGCGGGGAGGCCACTTTGGGACTGGAGGGGAAACTTGGGGCACTTTGTGCCGCGGGACAGGGCAGTTCAGGGCATAAAGAGGCACCTCGGGCCGCGCGGCGGGGGGGCAGGAGCGGAGCCCTCGGGCCTCGCCGGGGCGGGGCGGAGGCCGAGCCCGCGCCCCCCGCGCCCCCCGCCGCCTCCATCTTGTGCGCGGCCGCCGCGGCTCCAGGTGCGGGGCGGGAGGGCGGCCGGGACCGCGGGGTTGGGGGGAGGGCAGGGGACCCCGGGGTGCGCCCCCCCCCCCCCCGGACCCCCGTTCCCCCGGACCCACGGGACCCCTGGAATGAGTCCCCTCACTCGAAACCGTGTGGGACCCCTGGAAGGACACACACCCCCACGACCTCCGGGAGCGATTCCCTTCCCCCCGCGAGGTACTGCGGGACCCTCCCCACCCCCCCCCGTCCTCGGGGAGCTCAGCAGGACCCCGTTGCAGTGCTACCCCCCCCCCCCCCCCCCCAGCGAGGACCCTCAGAAACTGCCCCACCTTAGACCTTCAGAAGCGATTTGCCAGCCACCCCCGGGGGGGTTTTGCGGGACCCCCGGGAGCGACCCCCCCCCGACTGAGACCCTCGGGGCTGCATGGGACACCCCTCCCCCAACTTCAGGACCCCTTGAATGACCCCTCGAACCCCCTCCTGGGACCCTCCGAGTGATCCGTGTTCCTCCCGGACTCGAGCGGGATCCTTAGGATCCGCCACATCCGCCTGGGGGATCCCCACAAACACCTCGGAGCCCTGGGGACCCCCGGGAGCGACCCTCCTCCAACTTCGGGACCCCAGAGTGAGACACTGGGAGTCCCTCGAGTGGTTCCCCCCCAGCCTCGGGGCCATGCGACCCCCCCTTCCCCTCCGGGACCTCCCAGATGACCATCGAGCAATGCTCCCTCGGGACCCCTAGAAACACCCCACTTGGACCTTTAAAAGCGATCCCACCCCCCCCACACACACACCCGCCTCGATTCTTTAGGAGCCCCAGGATCCACCCCTGCCTTGGGATCCCTCTGGAGCCGTGTTGGACCCCCAGGAGAGACACACACACACACACACACACTGGAGTTCTGCAGGAACCCCAGGATCCATCACCCCCCCTGGAACCCCCCCCCCCCCCGAGTGAGCTCCTCGGAGCTGTGCTGGACCTCTGGGAATGACCCCACCCCCTCCTCTTCGGTTCCCCCAAAACACCCCTTAAAACCTCACAAGCACCCCTAGACCCCCCCCCCCAGCAGTGACTCCCCCTCTCAGACCCCCCCAGCAGCAGTACCCGCCCAAACACCCTCCAACCCTTCCAGCAGTAAATTCCTGCCCCTAAATCTTCTCAGGGCCCCCCACACCCTCCCAGCAGCAACTCTCCCCCAACCCCTTGCAGGGCCCCCCCAGACCTCCCCCACTTCCCACTGCTGCCACAGTCCCCCCTCCCCCCAGGACTCAGCACAGCACATGCAGTATGTGACCCCAACCCTACCAAGGTGTCAGGGACCACGGGCTGCCCCACCAGGGCTGTCACCCCCACTCCTCCAGGGCCAGGTGTGTCCCCCAGGGCTGTCACCCCCCCCTCACACCCCCAGGACCAGGGAGGGGATGCCCCAACCCTGGTGCTGTGACCCATCAAGACTGTCGCCCCCGGGACCAGGCACCAAGGGGTTATGGCACAGAATGGGCTTTGGTGGTCAAAATCCCTCTTTAAGCTTTAAGCTCGGTGGGAAGGAGGGAAAGGGGAGGGGCTGGGGCCACCCTGTGCCCCCTCTTGCTGTCCCCACCCCCGTGTCAGGGTGGGGAGGGGAACAAGTGCACCCGCCTTGGGAATTTAAGCCAAATCCCCAAATCTGGCTTCAAATCCAGTGGGATTTAGGGAAATAAGGTGAGAGGGGTGATCTGCTGGGGAAGTGGAGGTTTCAGGGGGGCATGTCTGGTAGCGCCCCCCCTGAAAAAAAAGGGGGGCTCCAGGCATTAGTCAAGGTGTAAAGGTCGAGTGCTGGCAGTGTTTGCACGCACGGTGCGGAAGTGGCACCGTCCCTGCGTCCCTGGCTCTGGCAGCAGGTAGGGAGGGCAGGATGGGGGCCGCCCTGCGACAGGATGGGGTGTGTGTGTCCCCAGCCTCAAGGTGGGCACCTGCTGGCTGTCCTGTGCAGTGGCACAGGGGTCCCACTGGCTCTGAGCCCACACTGATGTTCCCTGCACCTGGCATGGCTGGTGTGCAGCACTCCGTGGGGCTCGGGCACTATGACTGTGGTGGGCATGGCGCTGAGGACCCTGTGGTCCCACAGGGATCAGGGTTTGGGGGTCTCCATGGTCCCATAGGGATCAGGATCTGGGGACCCTGTGGTCCCATAGGGATAGATGGGTCTCTAGGAGTCCCCATAGTTCAATAAGGAATGGGCTCTTGGGGTCCCCATAGGGCTCATGCTCTGGAGGTCCCCACAGCCCCACAGGGATCAGTTTCTCGGAGTCCCCATGGTCCCATAAGGACTGGGCTCTGGAGGTCCCCATAGGCATGAGGCTTTGGGGGTCCCCCTGATCCCATAGGGATCAGACTCTGGGAGTTTCCATGGTCCCACAGAGATGAGGCTTTTGGGGATCCCTGTGGTCCGTTAGGGATGGAGCTCTAGGAGTCCCCATAGGGATGAGGCTTTGAGGGTCCCCATAGACATCAGGGATGGATGGAGCTCTGGTGATCACTGTGGTCCCACAGGAATGGGACTCTGGGGATCTCCATGGTCCTACAGGGACCAGGCTCTGAGGGTCCCATAGGGATCAGGCTTTGGGGGTCCTCATGGTCCCACAGGGACTGGGTTCTGGTGGCCCCCACCACCCCACAGGGATGCAGTTTTGGGGGACCCTGTAGACACTAGGCTCCAGGGGTCCCTACAGCCCCATGAAGGCTGGTTCTGAGGGTACCCAGAGCCCCGTGAAGAAGTGGGTGAGGGGGGTCCTCATGGTCCCCTGTGGCCCACACCTCACTCTCCTGATCCCAGCTCCTGCCCGATGTCACCATGGCGGGAGTGGTGGCATCACCCCTGTCCCCTGAGTCTGCCCCAGGTGACACTACCTCTGGAAGGGCCCCTTGGGCCAGGGATTCATCCATGGGTCATACTGAGTCCTGGCCGAGCATTTTGGGGTGCAGGAAGTTTCCAACCCCTCCCTGATGCCCCCATCACAGCAGACCCCATTGTGCTGGGATGGCACCGGACGCCTGAGCCACTGCTCCATCCAGGACCAGTCATGGAGACAGTCGTCATTGTGGCCATTGGGGTGCTGGCCACCATCTTCTTGGCATCCTTTGTGGCGCTGGTGGTGGTCTGCCGGCAGCGGTACTGCCACCCCAAAGACCTCCGGCACCACTACGACACCAAGTGAGTACTCCCACCAGGGACATGTACACCACCATCCAGGGAACAGTGCTGGAGATATGTCCAGCATCATCAGGGGGTTCCTGGGGAATCCAAAGAGTTGGCCCTGTCCCCAAGGATGTCCCCATGTCCCCAACAGACCCATCGTGGATCTGATGGGCACAACTGAGACACCATCAGAGCCTTCGGAGCTGGAGCTGGATGACGTGGTCATCACCAACCCTCACATTGAGGCCATCCTGGAGAACGAGGACTGGATCGAGGATGCCTCGTAAGCCTTTATACCCCTCAGCATGCCCTGTGTCTCCCCTCTGGTATGTCTCATGTCCCCTGCACCACTGCTCGGGACCCCCATGCAGTGCCAGCCCCCCCAGCATGGGGTGCCAGTGGTCAAGATTTGGGAGTCACCAAGCCATGGCTGGTCCAAAGAAGGGGTGGTCCTCGAGCTGGTCCTGGTTGGGAATGTCCCCAAGGGTCTGGGGAACACAGGGTGTGGGCAGACAGGTCAGGGTGCCATGGGGGTGAGGGCAGGAGTGTCCTCTTGGATTCACGTCCTCCTCCATCTCCACAGGGGTTTGGTCTCCCACTGCATTGCCATCCTGAAGGTGAGTCCAGGGGCTGGCACTGGTGGCAGTGATGTCACTGATGGCAATGGTGGCCCTGGTGGTGATGATGGCACCAGGTGCCCACTCCAGCCCGGGTTCTGCTGTCATCCCACCACCTGCAGATCTGCCACACACTGACGGAGAAGCTGGTGGCCATGACCATGGGCTCAGGTGCCCGTGTGAAGTCCCCTGCCAGCCTGGGTGACATCATCGTGGTGGCCAAACGCATCAGCCCCAGGTGACGGGGATGTCCTAGGGCTCTGGGGTACTGTGCTGGCGGGTGTCACCACAGTGTCCCCTGTGGCTAACCCTATCCCACTGGCAGGGTGGACGATGTGGTGCGATCCATGTACCCACCGCTGGACCCCAAACTGCTGGATGCAAGGTGACATCAGCGGGCTGGAGCACATCCAGAGAAGGGAATGGGGCTGGGGAAGGGGCTGGAGAAAAAGGTTTATGAGAGGCAGCTGAGAGAAACGGAGTTGTTTACTTGGGTGAAGAAGAGGTTGAGGGGAGACTTCATCACTGTCTATAACACCCTGAAAGGAGGTTGTGGTGAGGTGGGTTCTGGGCTCTTCTCCCAGGTAACAAGTGATAGGATGCGAGGGAATTGACTCAAGTTACCCCAGGGGAGGTTCAGGTTAGACATTAGGAAAAATGTCTTTGCTGAAAGGGTTCTTGAGCACTGGCAGAGGCTGCCCAGGGAGGTGATGGAGCCCCCATCCCTGGAGGTGTTTAAAAGCTGGGCGCATGAGGTGCTCGGGGCTGGTTTAGTAGTGAACAGGTGCGGTTGGATTCAGTGATCTCAAAGGTCTTTTCCAACCCAACGATTCCATGGTTCTGTGGAGCCACCATCCCAGGGAGGGAGATGACAAGGCCCCTGTGTCCCCGCAGGGCAGCGGCGCTGCTGCTCTCGGTCAGTCACCTGGTGCTGGTGACCCGCAGCGCCTGTCGTCAGCCTGCTGCCCGCCACTGGGTTGAGCGCTCACTGGCTGCCGCAGAGGAGCACATGGCTGTGCTGCGCCAGGCCGCCATGGCCACTGAGACCGAGCGGCCACCGGCCACCGACGCCTTCCGGCAGGAGCAGTCAACCATCTGAGACCCCCTGCCACCCCACACTAATAATAAACTTCTGCCATGTATTCCCTCCATCATGGAGGCCCTCTGGGTCTCTTGTGGCTCTGTGGTTTCTGGTCCCAGGGAGGGACTTGGAGGGTCTCCGTAGGGGAATTTGGGGGGAGTGTGTGGGTGTGGAGTGGCTTGTGGGGTTTAGGAAGGGTTTGAAGGTGGTGGAGATGGGTTTGGAAGGGATTTGGGGGATTTAGGAAGAGTTTTGGGAGTGTTGGAGAGGATTTGGGGGTTAGGAAGGGTTTAGGAGGTCTTGGAGATGGGTTCGGAGAGGATTCGGGGCAAGTTGGGGGGATGAGAGGTTCTGGGGGGCCTTGGAGAGGAGTTTAGGAAGAGATTGGGGAGATGGGGGTGGGTTTGGAGAGGACTTGGGGGAGATTGAGGTGGTCTGGAGGTGGTTGGGGAGTTTGGGAAGGGTTTAGGTTTGCTTGGAGATGGATTTGGAGAGCATTGGGGGGGTTGGCAGAGGGTTTAGGGTGGACTTGGAGGAAGTTGGGGGACATTGAGGGGGACGGGGGGCTGGAAGTGGGCTTGGAGAGGATTGGGGGTTGCTTAGGGTAGGTTGGGGGATGATGTTGAGAGGGTCTGGAGGTGGTTGGGGAGTTTAGGAAGGGTTTGGGGGTCTTGGAGGTAGATTTGCAGAGGATTTGTAGGGCTTAGGGGCATGGATGTGGGTTTAGAGAGAATTTGGGATTGCTTGGGGTGTTGAGGTTGGGGAGTTGGGATGTTGAAGTGTCTGAAAAGGTTGTGGGGATTTTGGGAAGTGTTTGGGGAGTGTTTTGAGAGGATTCGGAGGGTTGGCAGGGGATTTATTGGGGACTTTGGGGAAGTTGGGTGGATTTAGGGGACATTGGGAGGGGCGTGGGGGAAGGTGGAGAGTTTAGAAAGTTTGGAGAGGTGGAGGTGCGTTTGGAGAGGATTTGGGGAGTGTAGGAAATGTTTGGGGGAAAGTTGGGTATTTGGGGGACGTTGAGAGGGTGTGCAGGGACTTGGGGGAGGTGGGGAGTTTGGGGGCTTGGAGGTGGGTTTGAGAGGATTTAGGGGGATTGGCAGAGCTTGGGTTAGGGGGAGCTTGGAGGAACTGAGGGGGAGTTTAGGAAGAGTTTGAGGGGGTTGGGAGTGGGTTTGGTGGGGTTTGCAGGGGGTTTGGAGGGAAGGCAGGATTTGGGAGGCATTGAGTGGGTTTTGTGGGAGGTAGAGATGGGTTTAGAGAGGATTTTGGGTTGCTTGGGAGGTTTTATGGGGGGATAGAGGGGGTCTGGAGGGGCTTGGGGAGTTTGGGAAATATTTTGGGGGTGAAAATGGATTTGGAGAGGATTGTAGGGGTTGGCAGAGTGTATAGGGGGGACTTCGGGAAGTTGGGTGGATTTGGGAGACCTTGAGGGGGGTTTGGGGGTGTCTAGAGGGGTTTGGTGAGCACTGGAGTGTTTGGGGGGCACTGGTGGGGTTTGGGAGCACTGGGCAGTGTTGGGGTGCACGGGGGGTGGTTTGGGGAGCACGGGGTATGGTTGAGCACAGAGGGAGTTGGGAGCACTGCCTGTTGGGGGGTGTGTTGGGAGGCAGTGGGGGTTGTTGGGGTGCACTGTGGGGGGATTGGGGGCACTGGAGGGATTGGGGAGCACTGAGAGGTTGGGGTGCACTGTAGGGATGGGTTGCAATGGGGGCCATTGAGGGGAGTTCAGGGAGCTGGAGGAGCACTGCGGGGATTGGGGGCACTGGGAGGAGTTGAGAGGCGCTGAGGGGAGTTCGGGGGCACTGGGGGGAGTTAGGGGAGCTGGAGGGGCACTGAGAGGGCACTGGGGGGGTGGAGGGGTTGGGTAGCAGTGGGGTGTTTGGGAGCACTGGCTGTTGGGGGCACTGTGGGGAGTTGGGGGGGGGGGCAAGGGATTTGCGGCCCCGCTCTGAGCCCTGGGCGCCTCCTGGCTCTGAGCCGCCGGGGAGGTCACGTGCCCCGAATCACGTGACGCGGGCCGTGGCCCCGCCCCCGGGCGCTGGGCGGCCAATGGGCGCGGGGCGGGCCGGGCGGTGGCCAATGGGGGGCGGTGGGCGGGGCTGGGGGGCACTGGAGCTCCCTGGGAGGTACTGGGAATACTGGGGGCACTGGGGTGTTTGGGGAGCTCTAGGAGGCACTGGGGGGCACTGGGAGTCCCTGTAGGCACTGGGAGGTGCTGGCATTCCCTGCAGGCACTGGGCATACTGGAATTTCCTGGAATTTCCTGGAATCACTGGGAGGTACTGGGGGCACTGGGAGTTACTGGGAGTCCAAGTAGGCACTTGGCATACTGGAATTCCCTGGGAGCACTGGGGGGTACTGGTGATACTGGGATTGTGGCAGCAGAGCCCTGCTGTGGGGCGCGGGCGCCTGTGGGGCAGAACTGCACCCCCACTGCATATGGGGGTGTCACACCGTGTGGGGAGGGGGAAGTGAAAGTGATTGTGGAAGTGGAGGGGCAGAAACACTGGGTGCTGGTGGGGGGCTGCCCTCCCACCCCCGACAGCGGCGCTGGCTTCCTGCACCGCAGGGCGATGCTATCGGGGTGCTGCGGGTGGCGGGCAGGGCGGCAGACACCACAGCAGCCCACCCGAACGTCTAGAGTGCCCCACCTGCCCCCCTAGTGTATGTGAATACACCCCCCCAAAGCCCCCAGTGTGTGTGGGTGCCCTCTGTCCCGCCCTGAATGCATGGTTGCCCCCCCATGTGTGGTTTTCCCACCAGCCTCACACAACGTGTTGGTATTACCCCTGCCCCCCAACACATCTGGCTGCCACCCCTGCCCCTAACACATATGGGTGCTCCCCCCCTGCTCCCAGCATGTTTGGGTGCCCCATGCCACCCCAGTACATGTGGGTGCCCCCACTCCAGTATGTCTGGGTGCCCCTTCCACCCCTAGTACGTGTGGGTTCACCCCCTGCCCCCAGTATGTGTGGGTGCCCCTCAGTAGATGTGTCTCTCCCATCCCCCTGGTGTGGGCTGCCCTGGGCAGGGGGGGTGCTGGGTTTCCCCCACCACCTGACCAAAAGCAGAACTGAGAGCTGAAAGGAGGAGGGGAACCAAGGCCGAGACCTGCCCCCTTGCACCTTGGTGAGTGAGGAAACTGAGGCACAGCGGTGCTGGGGTGGGGGGGTGCTACTGCCTGCAGGTGCCTGCAGTGCCACGATGACCCTTGTGCCGCTGTCGCTGTGGCTAGTCCTGGCCGGTGCTTGGCTACCATGCTCCGATGCGCAGCCATACTCCACTACTCCGGTGAGTACCTGGTGTTAGGGGGAAAAAGGGGGTGCAGGGGGTGCCCCCATCCCTGGGTAACCCCCCCGCACCCCCTCCCTCCAGGTCCTGCCTGCCAGCAGTGCAGCGCTGTGCCGGGACTTGTCCTGCCCTGCTGGAGCCAGCTGCCCGCTGCCGGAGGTGAGGCTGCCACCACGCCTCAGTTGTCCCACTTCTCTCCTTCACTGTTTTGAGGGGGATAAAAGCCCTCCCACCTCCACATGTCTCCCCTCAGGGAGTGCCCTGCGCTGGTGGCCACCACTGCTGTCCCCGAGGGTCTCGCTGCAGTGCTGATGGGGAATCCTGCGTTGTGTCACCAGGTATGGGAGTGTCACACATGGTGGTGTCACCAGAGCTCAGGTCTGGGACCGGTTCTGGTCTTCATCAGGATCAGGATGAGGGGGTTCATGAAGGGAGTCACCATAAGGGTGAGGAGGCCTAGGTTGCCCAGAGAAGTCATGGTTTCCCCATCCTTGGAGATGTTCAAGGTCAGATTGGATGTGGCTTTGAGCAACCCGATCCACTGGGAGGTGTCCCTGCCCATGGCAGGGGGTGGGACTGAATGGGTTTTGAAGTTCCTTCCAACCTAAACCATTCTGTGAGTCAAGGAACCCTCAGTAAGTAAGTTCATGGGTGACACCAGCTGGGTGGGAGCGTTGATCTGCTAGAGGGTAGGGAGGTTCTGCAGAGGACCTGGCCAGTCTGGATCCATGGGCCAAAGGTCAGTTGTATGAGGTTCAGCCAGGCCAAGTGCCGAGTCCTGCACTTGGGACGCAACAACCCTGTGCAGCTCCAGGCTTGGGGAGGAGCAGCTGGACAGCTGCCTGGCAGAGAAGGACTTGGGGGTGTTGGTTGACAGCAGCTGAACATGAGGCGGCAGTGGCCCAGGTGGCCAAGAAGGCCAATGGCATCCTGGCCTGGATGAGCCATGGTGTGGCTAGCAGTACCAGGGCGGGGATTGTCCCCATGTGCTCAGTGCTCGTGAAGCTGCACCTCAAATTCTGGGTTCAGTTTTGGGCCCCTCACTGCAAGGAGGACCTTGAGGAGCTGGAGTGCGTCCTGAGAAGGGAACGGAGCTGGGGAAGGATCCCAGGGGTTCTAGGAGCAGCTGAGGGACCTGGGGATGCTTGGTGTGGAGAAGAGGAGGCTGAGGGGAGACCTCATAGGTCTCTGCAGCTTCTAGAAAGAAGGTTGTGGTGATGTGGTGCTGGTCTCTTCCCCAAGTGACAAGGGATATGATGAGAGGGAATGGCCTCAAGTCGCCCCAGGGTAAGTTTAAGGTGGATGTCCAGAAAAATTTCTTCACAGAAAGGGTTCTAGGGCCCTGGCAGAGGCTGCCCAGGGAGGTGGAGGAGTTTAGAAGCTGGGCAGATGAGGGGCTCAGGGATGGCTCAGCAGTGGACAGGTATGGTTGGACTTGATGATCTCAAAAGTCTTTGCCAACCAAATGATTCTATGAAGGGACATGACTGGGTGGTGGTGGAGGGGACATGGTGGTCCCTCACCCTTTCCCTGGTCTCCACAGTCCCTTATGCTGTCCCCTGTCCTGACGGAGAGTCCGAGTGTCCTGACAATGCCACCTGCTGCATGACTGCCACTGGCGCCTGGGGATGCTGCCCAATGCCCGAGGTACTCAAGGGTGAGGGACACAGGGACATTGAGGGGGGACATCACGTGGCCACTGCTGTGATGAATGACTGGCCCCCACAGGCCTCATGCTGCTCAGACAAGGTTCACTGCTGTCCTCACGCCACCATCTGCGACCTGGCCCACGGGCGCTGCCTGTCACCCACTGGTGACGTTCCCTGGGGCACTGCGTTCCCCGCCTGGAAGCGCCAGCCCCGACCGCCAGGTAAAGGGGATTCCCCTCTGGGTGGTCCTTGCTGTCCCTACGCAGGGAACACGGTGACTCTCTGTGTATCCCCTGGCAGTTGTGTTGCTGCAGGTGCTGTGTCCCGACGGGCGCTCGGCATGTCCCGATGGCACAACCTGTTGCCAGCTGTCCCTGACCGAGTACGGCTGCTGCCCCCTGCAGAACGTGAGTGCTGCCCCATGCCGGGCACCCCAAACCGTGCGCCCCGCACTGAACACCCCACAGCAGGTGCCCTATACCCACACCCACACTGAGCACCTTACACCGGGCATCCCATGCCAGGCACCGCAAACCCGCAGCCCATCCTGAGCACCCCCTGGCAGCCCTTACTGGGCACCACATACCACACAGCTGGCATCCAAAGCCCGCACTGAGCATCCTGTATCCCACCCTATACCAGACAACCCGTACCCCACCCCAGAACTGCAGCCCGCCTTGAGCAACCTGTACCCCATGCTGGGCACCATGTCCCCACCCCCACCCCGAGCACGCCGTCCCTGTTCCCCACAGCACCCCATTATGCCCCCAGCCCCGCTGCAGTCTCCCGCTCTCCTGCAGGCCGTGTGCTGCAGTGATGGGCAGCACTGCTGCCCGCAGGGCACATCCTGCGACCTGGAGCGCTCCACCTGCACTTCCATGCCACCCCGGGCAGCCCTGCCCCAAGGTGAGGACCCCTCTGAGGGTGCCAACACCCTGCCCCAACCTGGAGACAGGGGGGACACGCCATCTCTGACTGTCCCCTTGTCCCCAGCTCAGGATGTGAAGTGTGACGAGGTGACGAGCTGTCCTGATGGGAACACGTGCTGCCGCCTCGCCTTGGGAACCTGGGGGTGCTGCCCGCTGGAGCAGGTCTAGGAGGACACAGGGACATGCTGGGGGACCCAGGGTAGCAGAGGAACCTGAACTGGGCTGAGATGGAGGACCTTGGTGACATTGTTGGGGGGACACAGCTTGAAGCACTCCCACCAGGGGAGGTTCAGGCTGAACACTAGGAAAAAATATTTCATGGAAAGGGTCATTGGGCAGTGGCAGAGGCTGCCCAGGGAGGGGGTTGAGTCACCTTCCCTGGAGGTGTTTAAGGGACGGGTGGATGAGGTGCTGAGGGACATGGTTTAGTGATTGATGGGAATAGTTGGACTCGATGATCCAATGGGTCTTTTCCAACCTGGTGATTCTATGATTCTATGAATCGAGCAGGTCTGGAGGGGCCTTTTGGAGGGGAGAGGGGTCAAGGGGACACGAGGGGACAAGGACATGCTGCGGTCTTCAGTGGGTGGGGAGGCTCCAAGGAGGAGGGAGGCTGGGCTGGGCTGGGACTTGGCGGGGCCTGGGTGTCCCTGGGGAGCATGGGACAGACACAGCTCAAGGGACCCCAAGTAGCTGAGGCAAAGGGCATGAGGACATTCAACAGGACACAGCCACCTCCTGTCCCTTGGCACAGACCCATCCTGTGGCCTGGTGGAACCTTGGCTGGTGTCCCTTTGCTCCTTGCAGGATGAAGTTGGCTGTCCCCTGTCCCCTGGGTGGGCTGAGCACACACATCCCCTGTCCCCCCACCCTGAGAGAGGAAGCCAGAGCAGGGCTCCTCCCCTGCATGTCCCACGGGGATGGGGGTAACCCTGGACCTCAGCCAGACCCATCTGACTGGGACTGGTTTGGGGCTCCAGTGACAGATGGCAGTGCAGGGCCATGACGCCACCAGGATGGTGGGGAACCTGGGCTTGTCCCTCTGGGGGATCAGGAGTGATGGAGGGGTCCCCATAGCACCCCGAGGAGGGATGGAGCCAGGCTGGTCTGGGGACATGCTGGGTGATCCTGGACGTGCTCAGGAGGGAAAGTCTCTGGGGTTCCTGGGCCAGGCTGACGCCCTGTCTCTCCCCCCAGGCCGTGTGCTGCGAGGATCACATCCACTGCTGCCCGCAGGGCTCCACCTGCGACCCGGCGGGGGGGACCTGCCTGCAGCCGGGGGGCAGCCGCCTGCCCTGGCTGCGCAAGACCCCGGCGCTGGCCCGGGGTGGGGACGTGAGGTGTGATGAGGAGACGAGCTGTCCTGACGGGAACACGTGCTGCCGCCTCGCCTCGGGAGCCTGGGGGTGCTGCCCGCTGGAGCAGGTCTGGGGGGAGGACAATGCGGGGACAAGGACACGCTGGTGGTTCCATGGGATTGAGGGACCTGAGTGTCATTTTTGGGGGAACATGACTTGAGGAGCCCTGAACGCAGCAGGTCTGGGGGGACAGGGGAGATGAGGACACGCTGGGATCCCCAGGAGGGGAGAAGGACACACTGAGGTCCTCAGTGGGGTGGGGCCCTTGTCTGGACTGACTGGGAGACCTGGGTGTTTTTGTGTGGACATGGCTTGAGGAACCCGTGAATGATGCAGGCTTGGGAAGGCATTTGGAGGAGAGAGGGGGTCCCTGTGTGGGGACGAGGAGATGTTCATGTCCCCAGTGGGCTCGGGGCTCAGGGGCGTGGTTGACCCTGGGTGTCATTGTTGGAGGGGCAGGGTTTGAGGGACCCCAAATGGAGCAGGTCTGTGAGGGCCTTTGAAGGGGAGAGGGGTCCCCATATGGGGAGACAGACACACTGGGATCCCCAGTGGGGTGGAGGCTCAGGGGAGTGGGGGATCCTGGGCTGGGCTGAGAGTGGGGGGATCTAGGTGTCATTGGTGTGGGGGCCACAGGGCTTGAGGGACCCAGAATGGAGCAGGTCTGGGGGAGATCTTGGATGGGTGAGGAGTCCCTATATGGGGACAATGAGATGCTGAGGTCCCATGTGGGGTGGGGGTCTTGGACTGGGCTGACTGGGGGGAACCTGGATGCCATGGCTGGGGGCAGACATGGCTTGAGGGACCCCAAATGGAGCAGGTCTGGGGAGAGAAGGATCCCCATGTGGAGACAAGGACATGCTGGGGTCTCCAGTGGGTGGGGGGGCTCCAAGGAGGAGGGAGGCTGGGCTGGGCTGGGACTTGGCGGGGCCTGGGTGTCCCTGGGGAGCATGGGACAGACACAGCTCAAGGGACCCCATGTAGCTGAGGCAAAGGGCATGGGGACATTCAACGAGACACAGCCACCTCCTGTCCCTTGGCACAGACCCATCCTGTGGCCTGGTGGAACCTTGGCTGGTGTCCCTTTGCTCCTTGCAGGATGAAGTTGACATCAATAGGAAGAGGAGGGTCTACGACCTCTGGAGGAAGGGGCAGGCATCCCGGGTGGACTATAGGGAGGAAGTGAGAACGTGCAGGGAAAAAATCAGGAGGGCTTAGGCCCAACTAGAAATGCGACTGGCCAAGACTGTGAAAGACAACAAAAAGTCTTTCTACAAATACATCAACAGCCAAAGGAGGGCTAGGGAGAATCTCCAGTCCCTAGTAGATGCAGAGGGAACAACAGTAACAGGGGACGAAGACAAGACTGAAGTGCTCAATGCCTACTTTGCCTCAGTCTTTAACAGTAAGGAAAATTGTTCCCTTTGTGCACAACCCCAAGGGTTGGATGAGAAGTATGAGATTCCCAAGGTCCAAGAGGAGGTGGTTAGAGACTTGCTTGCCCAGCTAGATGCCCACAAGTCTATGGGGCCGGATGAAGTCCACCCAAGAGTTTTGAGGGAACTGGCGGATGTGCTGGCCAAACCCCTTTCCATCGTCTTCCAGCAGTCCTGGATGACTGGGGAGGTTCCACTGGACTGGAGGCTGATGTCGTGTCCATCTATAAGAAGGGGCGCAGGGAGGATCCGGGGAACTACAGGCCTGTCAGTCTGACCTCGGTACCGGGGAAAGTCATGGAGCGGGTGATCTTGAGTGTGATCATGAAGCACTTGCAAGAGAACCGGGTGATCAGGCCCAGTCAACACGGGTTCATGAAAGGCAGGTCTTGCCAGAGTAATCTGATCACCTTCTATAACCAAGTGACTAAACTCTTGGACTAGGGAAAGGCTGTGGATGTGGTCTTCCTGGACTTCAGTAAAGCCTTTGATACAGTTTCTCATAGCATTCTGCTTCGGAAACTGTCGGCCTCTGGCCTGGACGGGTGCACACTCTCCTGGGTGAAAAACTGGCTGGATGGCCGGGCCCAGAGGGTGGTGGTAAACGGAGTTAAATCCAGCTGGAGGCCAGTGACAAGTGGGGTTCCCCAGGGCTCAGTCCTGGGTCCAGTCCTGTTTAATGTCTTTATCAACGACCTGGATGAAGGCATTGAGTCCTCCCGTAGCAAGTTTGCAGATGACACCAAGCTGGGAGGAAGTGTCGATCTGCTGGAGGGTCGGGAGGCTCCAAAGGGACCTGAACAGGCTGGACTGCTGGGCTGAGACCAACGGCATGAGGTTTAACAAGGCCAAATGCCGGGTCCTGCACTTGGGACACAACAACGCTAAGCAGAGGTACAGACTAGGAGAAGCCTGGCTGAAAAGCTGCCAGGAGGAGAAGGACCTGGGGGTGCTGGTTGACAACCGACTGAACATGAGCCAGCAGTGGCCCAGGTGGCCAAGAAGGCCAATGGCATCTTGGCCTGTATCAGGAACGGCATAACCAGCAGGGCCAGGGAGGTTATTCTCCCCCTGTACTCGGCACTGGTGAGACTGCACCTCGAGTACTGTGTTCAGTTCTGGGCCCCTCACCACAAGAGGGATGTTGTGGCTCTGGAGCGAGTCCAGAGAAGAGCAACAAAGCTGGTGAAGGGGCTGGAGAACAAATCTTATGAGGAGCGGCTGAGAGAGCTGGGGTTGTTCAGCCTGGAGAAGAGGAGGCTGAGGGGAGACCTTATTACTCTCTACAACTACCTGAAGGGAGGTTGTGGAGAGGAGGGTGCTGGCCTCTTCTCCCAAGTGACAGGGGCCAGGACGAGAGGGAATGGCCTCAAGCTCCACCAGGGGAGATTTAGGCTTGAGATTAGGAAAAAGTTCTTTACGGAGAGGGTGGTTAGGCATTGGAACGGTCTGCCAAGGGAGGTGGTTGAGTCACTGTCCCTGGAGGTGTTTAAGGTTAGGGTAGACGAGGTGCTTAGGAGCATGATTTAGGGATTGGTGGGAATGGTTGGACTCGACGATCCAGTGGGTCTCTTCCAACCTGGTTATTCCGTGATTCTGTTATTCTGTAAGTTGGCTGTCCCCTGTCCCCTGGGTGGGCTGAGCACACACATCCCCTGTCCCCCCACCCTGAGAGAGGAAGCCAGAGCAGGGCTCCTCCCCTGCATGTCCCACGGGGATGGGGGTAACCCTGGACCTCAGCCAGACCCATCTGACTGGGACTGGTTTGGGGCTCCAGTGACAGATGGCAGTGCAGGGCCATGACGCCACCAGGATGGTGGGGAACCTGGGCTTGTCCCTCTGGGGGATCAGGAGTGATGGAGGGGTCCCCATAGCACCCCGAGGAGGGATGGAGCCAGGCTGGTCTGGGGACATGCTGGGTGATCCTGGACGTGCTCAGGAGGGAAAGTCTCTGGGGTTCCTGGGCCAGGCTGACGCCCTGTCTCTCCCCCCAGGCCGTGTGCTGCGAGGATCACATCCACTGCTGCCCGCAGGGCTCCACCTGCGACCCGGCGGGGGGGACCTGCCTGCAGCCGGGGGGCAGCCGCCTGCCCTGGCTGCGCAAGACCCCGGCGCTGGCCCGGGGTGGGGACGTGAGGTGTGATGAGGAGACGAGCTGTCCTGACGGGAACACGTGCTGCCGCCTCGCCTCGGGAGCCTGGGGGTGCTGCCCGCTGGAGCAGGTCTGGGGGGAGGACAATGCGGGGACAAGGACACGCTGGTGGTTCCATGGGGTTGGGGGACCCTTGGCTGGGCTGCGGGTGGGGGCACCTGGGTGTCATTGTGGTGGGGAGGGGACAACAGGGCTTGAGGGATCCCAAGTGGAGCAGATCTGGGGAATGTTGGAGTGTGCATGGTTCCCCGTGTGGGGACAAGGACATGTTGGGGTCCCTAGGGTAGTGGGAGTCCTGGGCTGGTCTGAGAGAGAGGGAACCTGGGTGTCCTTGTTGGGGGGGCAAGGCTCAAGGGACCACAAGTGACTGAGGCAAAGGCCATGGGGACATTCTACAGGACACGGCCACCTTCTGTCACCTGGGACAGACTCACCCTTCCCCAGATGCAACAGCTGATATCCCCTGTGCCCTAAGAGGAACAATGCCACATGTCCCCTTGCTCCTCAAAGGATGAAGTCAGATGTCCCTCGTGCCTTGGTTGGAATGAGCACTTATGTCCCCTGTTCCGCAGGATGGATGTGGCCACACCAGAGCTGTTCCTCTGCACCATCGCACAGGGCTGGGGTGACACTGGGTCCCAGTCCCCCAGGAGGGAGGATGGCTGATAATGTTCCTTGTGACCTAGAAGGGACCAGGGCTGATGTCCTCTGCACCCCCGGAGGGATGTGGCCAGCCCAAAGCCCCCAGCGCATCCATGTCCCACGGGGATGGGGTGAAACTGGGTCCTTTTCCTCTAGGAGGGACCAGAGCTGATGTCCCCTGTGGCCTGGGTGGCACCATGGCTGATGTCCCCTGTCCCCCAGGAGGGCCCATGACAGGCAGGGCCAGGGACACCTGACCCCCACCTCCATCACCCTCCGAGGGCGGGCCTGTGGGTGCCTCGGGCACCGGGTCCTCTCTCATGCTGGGGGGTGTCTATGACATTGCAGGGGGTCAGGGTGGCACCTGACCCCCTGTCTGTCCCCCTCTTTGATGCCACCTCCCCTCGCTTCCAGGCTGTGTGCTGTGGGGACCACCAGCACTGCTGCCCACGGGGCTTCACCTGCAACGTGGCCACCGAGAGCTGCGAGAAGCTGGTGGCCCCCACACCCCTTCTACTGGCCACTAATCCCCCCAGTGGGGTCCCCAAGCCCTCCCTCCGTGCCCCCACACTGCTGCGAACCACCAGCACCCCCGTGGGTAACACCGTCACCTGTGATGCCACACACTCGTGCCGCAGCCATCAGCGATGTTGCCGGAGCCGGGGGGGTTCCTGGGGGTGCTGCCCATTTGCCCAGGTCAGTTGAGGAGCACCCGGGGGGGGGGGTGGGTCTAGGGGGCTTGCCCCCTCCCTAAATTGTCCCCTCACTTTCCGCAGGGCTCCTGCTGCACCGACGGCCGCCACTGCTGCCCCGCGGGGTCCTACTGCGCTGGGGGGGGCTGGGGGTGCAGCCCCCTGCACTGGAACCCCCCTGTGCCCCCCAGGGAGCTGCTGTGAGGGTCCTGCAGACCCCAAAGCAGGGGTGACCCCCCCAATAAAGGGTTTCTAGGATGAGCCCTCATTGCCTGGTGGGGAAACTGAGGCAGGAGGGGAGAACTGAAGCAGAAACTGAGAGGGGAGGGGGGAAACTGAAGGGGGGAAACTGAGGCAGAAACAGAGGGGGAATGGGGGAAACTGAGGCAGTAACAAAGGGGGAAGGGGGGGATCTGAAGGGTGATGGGGGGAACTGAGACAGGACAGCAGAGGCAGAAGGGAGGAAACAGGCAGAAACTGAAGGGAAACGGTTGGACTTGATGATCCAGTGGGTCCTTTCCAACCTAGTGATTCTATGAAAGGGAAGAAACTGAGGCACAAGGGGAAATGGGCACAATGAGGGGAGACTGGGGCAGGAGGGGGGAGACTGGGGCAGGAGGGGGGTGACTGAGGTAGAACGGGGGAAACTCAGGGAGAAGGTGGGAAATAGAGGCAGAAACTGAGGCAGTAGAGGGGAAAGTGGCAGAAACTGAGGGGGAAGTGGGAAACTGAGGCAGAAGCGGAGTCCATGGGTTTTTTGTTTATTATATTAATGCCTTCTCAGGACAGGCGGTGTCGCGCCCAGCCTGGCCAGGGTAGGTGGTGCTGGGGGGTCCCCATGTCACCCCCCAGCCCCTCTTGGTCCTCGCTGCGTAGAAAATGTTTAGAAACACGAGTAAAATCCACAGCCAAGGGGGGGGGGGATGGGGTAGGGGGGAACAGGGCCGCCCCAGCTCCTATGGCAGCTTGGAGGCACCAGTGGCACGGGGGGCAGCGCCCGCCCCCCCTGTCCTGCAGGGACACAAGAGGGGACATGTCAGAGACAGGGAGGTGAATGGCCTTGGGGGGACATGAGAGCATGGGGAAGCAGGACCTCATGAGGCAGAGTCTGGTGACACAGGGCAGGGACACAACACCCAAGGGGACCAGGGCTTGTTCCTCTGTCCCCACTCCTGGAAAGGGGTGAGGGGGGATGGGGACAAGGGATGGGTGGGGTGGGATGAGGGTGGTGGGACAGGATGGTGGCTGGATGGGATGAAGGTATGGGATGAAGGTAGGGGATGGGACAGTGGTAGTAAGGGACAATGGTAGCAGGTCGAGATGGTGGCTGGATGGGAATGTGGTAGGCTGGGGATGGGGTGGGATGGGGGTAGGAATGGATGGCAGTGGCAGGATGAGATGGCGTCTGGATGGAATGTAATGAAGGATGGTGGCAGGAGGATGGTAGGATTGGATTGTGATGGGAAGGAGCAATGACAAGATATGGATGGTGGCAGGATAGTGTGGATGGGGGGATGGGGTGTTGGATGCATGGGATGGGGTGGGGTGGGACAGTGACTAAGACAGGATGGTGGATGGGGGGATGGGATTGGGACAATGACAAGACATGGGTGGTGGCCGGATGGTGTGGTAGATGCTGGAATGGGACAGTGGTGGGGTGCAATCCCACCACCTCCAGGGCCTGGGGAGCCCCCACTCACTTGACGTTGAAGACCATCAACGGCCGCTCCTCCCGTTTCTGCCAAGGGCTTTTCCGGTCGCCCCCGTCCTCACCGCCGTCTCCCACCTCGGCCAACACCTCCTCTTCGGGGCTAGTGAGGGAATCTCGGGGGGCTTCGCTTGCGCTGCTGCGCCCACTGCCGCCCCCTCGCCGACCCCCGCTCCCCGCTTCCAGCAAGGGGGTGAGCGAGTTGTCCTCGGGGGATGCTACAGCCAGGGGTGGCCGTGTCCCACCATCGTCCCCCCCACCACCGCGGGGAATGCGAGGAGGGGGCGCGGGGCAAGACCCCCTTTCGCCACCCTGCAGGTCAATGTAGGAATGACGGACCTGGGAGGAACGTCCGTCCAAGGAGACAAACCAGGCTCTGGGAGGCGGGGGGGCCCCCAACTCTAACAATGGCTGCCCCGCCAGCGCCTGCAGCTCCCCATTCAGCTGCGCCACCGCCGACCCGTCCAGCAGCACCGGGATGGCCACCGAGCCACTCACCGCTTGGGGGCCGCGAGGACCCCCCCAGTTCTCCCCTTCCTCCGAAGACGGAGCGGGAGCGGGGGCGCTTGTCGTCGCCAACCCTTGTCCCCCATCATTTTCAGGGGGGCCTTCAGGTTCACCGGGGGCCAAACGCATGTAGCGAGCAGGGATGAGGAGGGTGGGCATCACCCCCCGATAAACATCCTCAGCCCCCCCGGTGCTGCAGAGGAGGAGGGGACCTGGGGGGGCCAGCGAGGGAGGGCGAGGAGGGGGTTCGGGGAGGGGGTGCTCACTGGGCTGTGCCCCAAAACGTGAGAAAACAGTGGGCGAGGGGGGACGGAAAGCGGGGGTCCCGCGGGGGGGCTCATCTGGGGGCTGCAGCCCGTCCACCGAGCGCGCAGCCCTGAGGCCAAAGGCTTCGCTGGGGCGGCCGTAGTCCTCGGGGGTGGGGGGCTGGCGGCGGCGAGGGGCGAGGGTGGCAGCAGGGGGACGTGGGACAGTGCGGGTTTGGGGAGCGGTGGGGGGTTGGAAAAAGTCCGCCCGAGGTTGGGGGAGCTCGCGGGTGGCTGGGGGTAAATTGGGGGTGGGGAGATCAGTGTCGCCCCCCGAGGATGCCGTCTCCAGGTGGCTGCCGCCGCACAGGAGGTCCAGTTGGGACACCGAGGTGGCCTGGTCTCGTCGTGCGGCATCCAGCGGCCCTGGCAGTGGCAGCTTGCGGTGCTGTGCCCGCGGCTTCAGGCATCGACGCCTGCGGGGATATGGGGGGGTGGGGGTGTCACCATAACAGGGGTGCGGGGTCCCCCACCCCACCAGCCTCCATCACCTGCTGGCAGATCTCGAGGAAGGGGCTCCAGCTAGAGGGGTCCAAGCAGCTATAGGGCTTCTGGGGGTGGGGGGTGTCCTCGAAAGCAGCTATAGGAGACTCGGAGTGGGGGGCAGGGGTGGTGGACCCCCAACCCCAAGGCAGCTATAGGGGACCTGGGGTGGGGGGAAGGGGTGGTGGACCCCCACCCCCAAGGCAGCTATAGGGCATCCAAGATGAGAAGTGGTCTACTCAAGCCAGCTAGAGGGGTTCCAGGGTGGGGTGGTGGATGCCCAAAGCAGCTCTAGGGCACCTGAGCTGGGAAGTGGTCTCTCAAGCCAGTGCCAGGGCTTCTGAGGGTGCCAGAGGGGGTGATGGAGCCCCTCAAGGCAGCTATGGGGCACCCATGTGGGATGGGAGGGCGGTGTCCCCCAAAGTAGCTATGGGGCACCTGGGATGGGGGTTACGGGGTGGTGGACCCACTCAAGGCAGCTATAGGACGTTCAAGGTTCGGGGCAGGGGGAACCCTTAGAGCAGCTCTAGGGCAACTAGGGTGGGGTTGGTCCACTCCTAAGCCAGCTACAGGGCTTCTAGGAGTGCCAGGGCTGGTGACCCCCCATAACCAGCTATAGGGCAACCCCCTACCCAGCTACAGGGTGCCAGGGGACACTGCCCCGCCTGATCTCAGCTATGGGGTGCCCAGGGTGCCAGAGGCGTGTGTGTGTCCCACCACATCCCAAGCCATGGTTGGGACCCCAGAGTGCTGACCCTGGGCGCTAACCTGCAGTAGTAGATGAGGAGGCAGAGGAGGATGAGGACGAGCAAGGCCAGAGCGCCCAGGATGGTGAGCAGGAAGATGGTGTGGTAGGTGGTGATGTCTGTCACGCCCGCTGCCATCGCCACCAGCCCTGGGGGGGACACCGTCTGCATATGGCACGGGCAGCCCGCAACCACGAGAGGACTCCAGGGGCTGCACCCCAAGGGATGGGTGTCCTTCACCCCTACTTCACGCTGGGGCGCTGCCACCCCAGGACAGCCCATCCTCAGGGCCACCACCACAAGGACTCATGGGTATCTTCACTGTGAGGTGCTGCCACCACAGGACAGCCCAGCCCCAGGGCCACCAGGACAGAAGGACGCATGAGTGTCACCTACCTGTACTGGGAGAGGGCAGAGCTGCTGCCCAGTATCCCAGCTGGGAGGAGACAAAGGTCCAGTAGAGCTGCTGGCCTTCCTTGCGGATCAGCCCAGTCCCGTTGCGCACCCACAGCCCTGTCAACAGACACATCCACCCCCAGGCTGAGACTCCCAGACTCATCCCCTCCACGGTCACCGTGACCAGCAGGAGCCGCACCACCCCTCTGCCATCCCCTTCAACCAACACTCACCACTCTTGGGGTCAAATCTCCAGGCTGGCACGCTGGTGGCCACCACAGGCCCAGCATCAGTGGCCAAAGGAATGGAGAGATGGATGGGGCCGGCCAGCGGCACCTCGGTCCCATTGCCAGTGAAGAGATGGATGCTGAGAGCCGCCACGGGCACCAGCTCCAGCCAGGAGGCATTGGCTGTGGGGACAAGCAATGGGGACGTAGATATGGATCGGCTCAAAGAGTGTCCCCATGGTGTCCCCCTGCTGTCCCCGTACCGCTGCCATCCTGCTCGGCCCCGACGAAGGCAGGGAAGGCGCGGGCCAAGCTGGGGCCCGTGGCAGCGGTGAGGGAAGCGGCGAGTTGGCTGTACGTGGAGCTGCGGGGCAGGCGGGCTGCCCGCCGTGGGAACTGCGCCCACGGTTGTCCCCGGGAACCTAGAGAGGGGGACAAAGAGGGTAGCAGCACCTAGAGTGGGTGGTGTCACCCCCCATCCTCCTCCTCCTCTCCCATCTCAATTGCTCACCTGGGGATCCCAGGAGGATCTGCACCAGGTCCTCGTACAGGATGAGGGTGGCAGGGTGCTCCGGGAGCAGGTAGAGGCTGATGGAGGCGTAGACTGCAAGGGGAGGAGTGATGGGGGTACCCCAAAAAAAGGCACCCACCTCCTGAGGCCCCCAAATTGTGGGAGGGGTGAGCGTTGATGGGGAGGGGGCGACAGGCCCAGCAGAGCTCGATATCAGGGAGAGCTTGGAGGGGGTGATAAGGTGGAAAGCAGTGGGAGGGACGTTGAGATGGACATGGGGACAGGTAGGGACATGTGGACAGGGAGGGGGAGGTGATGGCAGGCAGCTGGGGAGGGGGGGGCACCCCCTGAGCCCCCCCATCCCTGCACACAGCCCAGCCCTGGCACGCATGGCACGCCCCCAGTCCTTACGCAACCCAACCTTGCACACCCCCACCCCACAATCCTTGCAGCCCCGATCCTTGCAGCCCCGATCCCTGCACCCCCATCCCTGAACCTCCATCCATGCCCCCATTCCTCACTCCCCCATCCCTCCTCCCTCTCCCCCCTTTGTCCAAGGTGACCCCATTGATGGTGCCTGCGACCCCCCTGCCCCTCGCTGGCCCCGGGGCCAAGGGCTGGTACCCCCCCCAGCACAGGGGGACTCGGGGTCCCTCCATATGGACTCAGAGTCTCCCTGTAAGGGACTGAGGCCCCCATACGGACCCAGAACACCCTAGTAAGAGGACTGGAGCCCCAGTAAGGCACTGTGTCCCCCAATAAGGGCTCAGGGTCTTCCAGTAAGGGACTGGGGATCCCAGCAATGACTCAGAGTCCCCCGTTAAGGGGTCAGAGTCTCCCATAAGGACTCAGGGTCTCCCAGTAAGGGATTGGGACCCCAGTAAGGGCCCAGTAACCCCCAAGAAGGGGTTGGGGTCCCCCTCAGCCGGGTCCCACTCACGTGGCAGCTTGTTGACGCGCCAGGGCACAGAGGTGGTGACGTAGCCGCGGCGGGTGGCGGTGACAAGGACCCAGGTGCCCAGGCGGTAGGGGACGGGCAGGACCCCTGTGCCCTCGTGGTCCGTGATAGTGGTTGCCAGCGAGCTGCGGTTGCCAAAGACCTCCAAGGTGGCCTGGGCCAGTGGGGCCAGCGTCCCACTCTCATACACCTGCACCTTCAGCAGGACCTCTGCGGAGACACAGGGCACACCGGGATGAGGGCATGGGGCACCCCCGGTGACAACCAGTACACCCAGTGTGACTTGTGGGTGGGGGCACCAGCCCAGCAGGGTGGTGGGAACCATCTCAGCAGAATGGTGGGACCCATTCCAGTGGGTAATGGGCACCATCCTGGCAGGGTGGTGGGACACATCCTGGTGGATCATGGCCCTGATCCCGGTGGGTCACATGCACCACCCCAGCAGGTCATGGCCACCATCATGAAGGATCATGGCCACCATCCCAGCAGGTCCCAGTCCTTCTCCAGGGTGCCGTATCCGTGTGGGTGGGTGCACACACTCGTGTCTCCCCCAGAAATCCCCATGAGGGGTGCCCAGTGCTGCCCCCCGGGTGCCAATCTCACAGGTGACAAGTTCGGGGTCTCCACCCCAGTGGGACCCAGGGATGGTATATGTCCCCCAGGGGGGCAGGGATGGGCATGGCTGGGAGCTGGGGGGACCCCACATCCCCTCTGCCCCCCTCATCCTTGGCAGTGGGCCAGTCATGGTGCCATCACCGTGGCAACGACCTCCTTCATCCCGCAGCCTCAGGCACTTTTGGGGCCCTGTGTCCCCCCCAGCTACCTCCTGTCCCCCAAGATGTTGCCCATATTTGGCAAGGTGGGGGGCAGGATGGGCAGCAGCTGCTGTGGGGACGTGCTGGGAAGGGGGGCCATGGGGGGCTGGGGACATCATCCCACATACTGGGTGTCCTCCCACATACGGGGTGACCCCTCATGTATTGGGTGATCCCCCACATACTGGGTGACCCCCAAACACAGTGGGTGCCCCTCTACATACTGGGTGATGCCCCATGTACTGGGTGACCTCCCCCTACTGGGTGTCCTTCCCCCCACTGGGTGTCCCCTCTTGTACTGGGTGTCCCGTCCCATACTGGGTGACCCCCAAGATACCAGGCGGGGCATCCACACACACACTGGGGACACTGAGGGGGCAAGAATGTCCCCACAGACACCTGCTGGCCACCAGGGGACCGGTGGCACCAATGGCCACCCCAGTGTCCCCTGGAGATGTGGGGACAAGGTGCCACCGCACAGCATCCCCCTCCCCACCCCCTGTCCCCATGGGCACAAGCCCCACCACCATCAAGGTGTCCCCAGCTGATGGCATGGCCTCTGCCAGGACTGCTGGCATCCCGCCGGCTTCCCAGTGCTCCCAGTACGACCCATGACTGGTGGGTGGAGGCACCGGACACCGGGGGTGGGAAGCAGAACCCAAGCACCCAACCCTGCTCCCTGTCACCGCTGCCACCCACAGGGACAGGGCTGGGTGACGCAGAGGGGCCGTGGCCATGCCAAGGTCAGGGACCCCCACCCCCTGTCTCGCCTCCCCAGCCCCTCTCCCCCCAGGCTGATGGGTGGTTGAGGTGCAGGAGAGGGGTTGGGGTGCACGATGGGGACTCAGGAGCCACAGTGACCCCAAGGTGGCACCCCAAGGCCCCTTCTTGCTACAGGCAGTTGACTCCACACCCAGGATGACCCCCCACCATACCTGGACCCACCCAGTGCCATCATGCACCCCAGGGGGCTTCTCAGGACCCCCACCCACCCTCCTGCACCCCAAACCCTGCCCAGGACTCCCATAGCCTGGGACCCCCATCCACCCTCCTGCAACCCCAGGTGCTCCCCCAGGCCACCCACCCAGCACCCTACGCCCCAACAACCCAGGGAGGGGAGAGAGGGATGGACAGACGGGGAGGGGGGACAGACAGACAGACAACTGGGGGGGGGGGAATTGGATGGATGGATGGATGGATGGATGGATGGACGGACGGACAGACGGACGCACAGTCTAGGGGTAGCAGGGACAGCCAGCCAGCTGTGGGGTGTGTATGGATGGATAGACACACGGGGCGGGGGGACAGAGATGGATGGACGGACGAACAGCCCGGAGGGGGGTTGGCAGGGGAACAGACACCCAGAGGTAATGGAGGGATAGATGAACTGCCTGGGGGGACAGACAGACAGACAGACGGGGACTGGACGGAGAGATGGATGGACAGCCCGGAGTGGAGGGGAAGACAGATGGGGCAGTGGGGTGGGGAAGGGGGATGGATGAATGGATGGATGGACAGCCCGGGAGAGGGACAGACGGACAGCCGGGGGGGAGGAGGGTGCGTAGATGCACAGATGGACAGGCCGAGGGGGAAAGGCGGACAGACACGGGGATGGACGGACAGACAGACAGCCGGTGGGAACAGGCAGATGAATGGACAGCTCGGGGTGGGAGACAGACAGACGGAGGGGCAGAGGGATGGATGGACAGTCTGGGAGGGGGAAAGACAGACAGCCGCGGGGTGGAGGGACGGACAGACAGCCTGGGGGTTTACAGACAGACGGACGGATGGATTTATCGCCCGGGAGGAGGACAGAGGCGCCGCCGGAGGGAGGAAGGGAGGGAAGGAGAGAGGGATGGACGGATGGACGGATGGATGGACGGACGGACGGACATACACCCGGGGGGGCCGGTCGGGGCTCGGTCCCGGCGCGGGGCGGGCGAGGCGGGGCCGGGCTCCCCCCGCTCCCCCGGTCCCCGCAAACAAAGCCGCTCTCACCGTGCGCCGCCTCGGCCGCGCCCCGCGCCCGCCCGCCCAGCAGCACGAGCAGCGCCAGCACCGGCAGCGGCGGCGGCGGCGGCGGGAGGCGGGGGGGCCGCATGGTCGCTCCGCGCCGCTACCGCGCCATGGCCCGGCCCGACCGGGCACCGGGCTCCACCTGCCGGGGCCGCCGGGACCCGCAGCGCCCGGCACCGCCCCGACCGCCCCGGCACCGCCCCCCGAACCGGCACCGCCCCCGGCACCAACCCCCCCCGGCACCGCCCCCCGAACCGGCACCGCCCCCCGGCACCAACCCCCCCCGGCACCGCCCCCAGAACCGGCACCGCCCCCCGGCACCGCCCCCCGAACCGGCACCGCCCCCCGGCACCGCCCCCCGAACCGGCACCGCCCCCCGGCACCAACCCCCCCCCCGGCACCGCCCCCCGAACCGGCACCGCCCCACCGAGACAGCCCCGGGACCGCCCCCCCGGCACCGAGACCCGACCGGTACCGCCCCACCGAGACCGCCCCGAGACCCGGCCGGCACCGGCACCGGCACCATCCCGGTACCAACCCACCGGCACCGCCCCGAGCCTCGGGACCGCCCCGACCGGCACCGCTCCGGGACCGGGACTGAGCATCAGCACCAGTGTCCCCAGAGTCACCCCGACACCGGCACCCGGGCGCGGCCTCAGTGCCAGCACGGACCCCTGTACCAGCACCGGGTACGAGCATCGCCAGTATCCCGGGAGTGACTCGGTACCGGCACCGACCCCCTGTCCTGTGGGAAGAACCAGGGAGCCGGGCAGAGGGTTTATTGTCCAGGGGCCACGGGGGAGGTTGGACCCCACGGGCACTCGGGTCGCTGGGACAGGGTGGGGGGCACCGTCCTGGAGGATCTCGGACATGACCCCAGCAGGTGGTGGAACCCAAAGGAGCAGAATGGTGAGACCCATCCCAGTGGGTCACAGACACCATCCCAGCACGGTGGTGGGACCCATCCTGGAGATGGGAGATGGGACAGGGAACACGCCATGGGGTTGGGATGCGGGGGTCCCCAAGGTTCACTGCTAGCCCTGGGCGCCCTCCAGCTCCTGGGCCTGGCCGGGTGCCAGCTCCTCCATGTCCTCCATGGGTGGCCGCGTCCTCTTGAAGAAACCCGCCTGGAAGAGGGACATGGTGACAGCCTGGACATGGGTGACCCGGTGGCATCACCCCTGGAGCGAGTCCAGGGAAAAGTGACAAAGCTGGTGAAGGGGCTGGAGAACAAGAGTTGTGGCTGAGAGAGCTGGGGGTGTTCAGCCTGGAGAAGAGGAGGCTGAGGGGAGACCTCATTACTCTCTCCAACTACCTGAAAGGAGGTTGTGGAGAGGAGGGAGCTGGGCTCTTCTCCCAAGGGACAGGGGACAGGACAAGAGGGAATGGCCTCAAGCTCCACCAGGGGAGGTTCAGGCTGGACATTAGGAAAAAATTTTTCACAGAAAGGATCATTGGACACTGGCAGAGGCTGCCCAGGGAGGGGGTTGAGTCACCTTCCCTGGAGGGGTTTAAGGGAAGGGTGGACAAGGTGCTGAGGGACATGGGTTAGTGGTTGATGGGAATGGTTGGACTCGATGATCTGATGGGTCTTTTCCAACCTAGTGATTCTGTGATTCTATGGTGGACCTCGCATCACCCCTGGAGGACCTCACAACATCACCCCAGTTCATGAGTCACTCCCAGTGTCATCATGGTCCCATCACCATGACAAGGTGTCACCGGTGCCCCCAGTGTCCCTCCTTCAACTCACCTTCCACATGAGGAGGATGAAGAGGGTGAGGAGCAGGAACCCAGCCAGGACCCCCAGCACCACCCACCACACAGGCACAGCCCCCTCGCCAGCAGGGCTGGTGCGCATCACCTCAGTGACAGCCTGCAGAGGGACAGCTGGATGACACTGGGGCCACCACAGCCTGTCCCTGTGTCCCACTGGCCTGAGCTAGCCCTACCATGGCCTCTCCAGTGGGCAGGACACGGGGCTGGACACGGTAGGGCATGGCCGAGGTGTTGAACCAGGCTTGTGACTGGATGAGGAACTGCTTCAGGAGGTGCTCCCTCTGCGGACAGACATGGGGACACATGGGACATGGCATCAAGGGTGCTGGCAGCCAATGGGACACCCATGACCTCGCACCCGGCATCACCAGACGCTGCTCCCTGTGAACCACCACCCAGGAGGGGACATGGTGAGGACACCCTGGGGACACAGTGCCACCCTGTCCCAAAGAAGGTGCAATACCTGCTGCAGGGTGTCCATCCAGAGCAGGGCCTGGATGCTCACCAGTGCCCGCTGGTCCTTGGCCAAGTTGGGCACACGGCAGATGATGTCCATGCAAGTGGCATTGCTGCAGTCCTGTGGGACACGGTGAGTGTCACCCTGACCCCCACCCCATCATCCTGGGGGCAGCCCTGAGTCCCTGCACCCACCAGGGTCTGCAGGTCTCCAGGAGCACCCACTCAACATGGGGATAGGCTCCTCCAGGAACTTCCAAGCCCCTGCACCCATCAGGTGCACTCACCCACTAAGAGTATGGGTTCCTCCAGGCACCCTCAATCCCCAGCACACATCAGGAGCACTCGCTCATCATGGGGATGGGTTCCTCCAGGTACCCCCCCACCCACCGTGGCCCGCAGGTCCCCATGGACCATCCACTCACCACGAGGATGGGCTCCTCCAGCCCAGCACCCACGGGCTCCTCCACCTCCCTGCGCTCTTGACGGTGGGTGCTGTTTCGGCGTGCTGCACCCATGGGCTGGGGCATCTCCAGCTGGAAGGGGATAAAGGGGGACACACACGTCACCTTGTCACACAGCCCCCAGTGCGTGGGTGCCTGTCCCCAGGGAGCAGCACCCTCACCTGCTTGGCGTTGAGGTTGGGTGGGTTGGTGCAGCTCATGCCGCCCTCGGTGCTCAGCTCCAGCAGGTAGAGCAGGATGTGGCCACCAAGCTGGCTGGGGACGGCCAGGCGCAGGGTGACCCCGCTGACGGTGCTGGGACCCTTGTTGTGGAGCTGCAGGAGGACAGCAAGGTGGCACCAGAGAGGTGACACCAGGGATGGGCCCCCAGCACCCGTGGGTTCACAATCTACCTGGTAGACGTGCTCCACCCTGATGCCAAGGTCCTTAAGCTGCTGGCTGCCCTCCACCCTGTGCCAGCTCGTGGGCAGCACCGTGGTGGCAGGCAGGGAATTGCTGGTGGGAAAGGGAGGTCAGTGTTCCCCTCTGTCCTCCCTGAGTCCCTCATGACCCCCAGACCCTCACCCTCTCAGCTCCATCTCTGCCTGAGCCTCCACAGGTACTGTCACCGACACATTGGCAGGGCTAGGGCTGTTCTTGCTGTGGGGACACGGTGGGATGAGTTTGGGGACACGCTGAGGCCACCAAGTCCTGGTGACCAGGTCCCAGCAGAGGATAGGGGGTTGGCACTGTGTCACCTCCGCAGCTGGAGCTGGAAAGTGATGGCATCATCCATGTCTTCCAGCCCAGACACGCTCAGCTCCATGTCCACGGTGATCTGGGGGGTGGCAGGAGGGTGGGTGACTTCCCACCACCAGCCGTGCCCAGCCTTGACGCCAGGATGATGGGACCCCGCAGCCCCTTACCCGGGCACCTGCTTTCATAGGGTTGCCCAACTCGCAGAGCACCACATGGGTCCCGTTCTCCTTCCTGGGGTTGCAGCTCATCTTCTCCTGTCCCTGCATTGTGGGGACACAGGGAGGGGACGCATCATGGACCCCACTTCATGCACCAACCACCCTGGTAGCATATATGGTCCAAAGGCAGGACGTGAGGCCCCCACACTCTGAGCAACCCTGGGCACACACATGGAGGGTGGTGGCCACCAAGGGCAGGATGTGAGCCCCCACTTTGGGCACCTCCTAGCACCCATCACCACCAGGTAAACCGCACAGAGGGTGACAGCCACCGAGGGCAGGGCATGAGCACCCCACTTTGGGCACCTATGGCACCCATCACCATTGGGCACCTACATGAAAGGTGATGGCCAACAAGGGCAGGGTATGAGCCCCCGCCTTGGGCAAGCCCTTGCACCTATCACTGATGGGCACTCGTCACCACCAGGCAACCACATGGAGGGTGATGATCACCAAGGACAGGGCATGACAACCTCCTCCAACCCTTGGCACACATCACCTCTGGGCACCCACATGAAGGGTGACGGCCACCAAGTGCAGGCTATGAGCTCCCCACCAACCAGGGCAACTTTGGCACCCGTCACCACTGGTCACTGGCCACCGCTAGGCCCCCATGGCCATTAGATGACCACATGGTGGGCCACCACGGGCAGGGCACAATCTCGCCACTGACCCTGGCACCCATCACTGCCAGGCACCCGTCACCGTTGAGCACCTACACAGAGGGTGGTAGCCACCCAGGGCAGGGTGCGACCCCAGCCCACCACCCACCGGGATGGTGCTTCTGGCTGCCTGGTAATGGGTGCCGGCTGGCAGCTGCACCCGCAGCTCGGCCTCGAAGGCTCCTTCACCCATATTGGTGGCCACGGCTCTCAGGTGCAGCACGGCCTCAGCCCCGATGAGTAGCCGCTGGCTGGGCCTGGGGGGACACGGAGACACGAGGTCGGCACCCGGGGGAGACAGTGGGCACCCCCTGCGCCCTGGTGTGAGCTCACGTGTGTGCGGCCAGGACGAGGTCGGGGACGCAGAGATTGTCCTCACCGCAGTCCTCCAGGATGAGGTGGGTCTGGGGGAACACGGGGGACATGGTGGGCACGGAGGTCAGAGGGGACCAGGGGGCAGGGGGAAGAGCGGGATGGGGAGTCACTGGGAGGAACAGTCCGTATAGAAGGGATATTACCGGGCGGGACTGGGGACACTAGGGGAACTGGGGGACATTCCATGGCAGGACTGGGGACAGTGAGAAGGAAGGACAGTGTCCTGGAGGGGCTGTGGACACGGGGAACGCTCGGCTGTGTCCTCCTACCTGTGCCTGCACCTGGGTGTCCCCGTAGAGCACAAGCCCCCGGGTCCCCGTGGGCAGTGCCAGCGCCACGCTCAGCACCACCGGGCTCAGCTTGTCCTTGAAGTCAGCCTCGTCCTGGGGACATCAGGGACAGAGCACCTGCTGGCCCCTTGTGCCACCCCGCCACAGCAGGGACACCGCTGGCCCCAGCCCTGGCCCCAGCCCAGCTGGGTATCCATCCCAGTGTCCCCATCCCTGTCCCCATCTTGGTCACCCACCCTCTCAGGCTGGGGAAAATGCTGTCCCCATCCCTGTCCCCATCCTAGCTGGAGATGCCACTGTCCCCATCCACATCCCTGCCTCGACTCTGCTGGGGATGCCACTGTCTCCAGTCCTTGTACCCCACCCTTCTGAGGCTGAGGATGTTACTGTCCCTATCGCTGTCCCCATCCTCCTTGGGCTGAGCACTCCACTATCCCTTATTCACTCGGGCTGCAGACACTGCTGTTCCCAGCCCTGTCCTCATCCCTGTTCCCCACCCTTCTGGGGCTGGAGATGCCACTGTGCCCATCCCTGTCCTCATCCCAGCTGGAGATGCCACTGTCTCCATCCATGTCCCCCACCCTCCTGGGGCTTGGTTCCCCACTGTCCCCACCAGTGCCACTTGGCACTGTCCCCATACCCGCAGGTAGGCAGTGAGGTTGTGGCACTGGGGTGGTGACCCTGGAGACAGCGTCAGCTCCCTGTGCCAGGATGACTGGTGGCCCTGCAACAGCAGGACCCTCCGGAACAGCTTGGGCTTCAGCCGGTCCAGCTGCAGCTCCGCGTCGAGGCCTGGAGTGGGGGGTGTGGGGGACATGGCACTGGTGTCACCCCTGGTGACACCCCGATGGTGGCTTCGGGTGATGCTGGCACTTACTGATATTCTGAGGGATGCGCTGGCCCATCACACTGACACACAGCATCACAGGGAAGCTGCGAGGGGGACAGCACCCAGGGATGCTCAGGGACCCACTGCTGCCCCCGGGGTGATGTCCCAACCCCGGTGGTGGCCCCATGCCAGTGGTGACTGCATAGCTTTGGTGGCCCCACGGCCGTGCCCCCCAGCTTACCAGCTGACGTGGGCACCGGAGCTGAGCACGACACACGCCCGGATCTTGGGGTTCAGCCCATCGGGAATGCTCAGCTGGGTCCTGGCCACCACCACGGGCTGTCCCCTGGGGACAGAGCTGAGGTGTGGGCCAGGCCAGGGACCCCCAGGCTGTGCTGCCACCAGAGCTGGTGGGACAGGCACTCACCGGTACACAGCCACCTTGTCTGCCCCATACGCCCCCACCAGCAGATCTGCAGGGACAAGCAGTGGTCGGTGACAGGGTGGGTGTCACCGGGGTGACATGGTGGTGGCCACATAGTAGTGCCCTACCCGGGTAGCCATTGCCATCCAGGTCGGTGGCCCCACGCAGGGCGAAGCCAAAGGCGGCCGGGCCGGGGAAGGGGCTGTTGAGGCGCTGGGTGGGAACCGGCATCAAACCCTCACTCTGCCCACGGAAGATGAAGACCTGCCCACTGCCACCATCACCCCCAAACGGGGCACCCACAGCCACATCTAGGGACACAGGGGATGAGAGCAGCCACCAGGTGCATCCACGTCCTGGTATCCTCTCTCCTGGCATCCCCATACTTGGATCCCCACCCTGCCATCCCCCATCCCAGCATCCTCCACCCTGGCATGCCCATTGCAGCATCCTCATCTCAGCATCTTCTGTCTGGCATCCCCATCCCAGCAACCCCATCCCAATATGCCCATTCCATCATCCTCATCCCAGCATCCTCTGCCTGGCATCCCCATCCCATTGTCCCAATCCCAGTATCCCCATGCCATTATCCCCATCCCATGATCCTCATCCTATCATCCTCATCACAGCACCCCGATCCCAGTATCCCCATCCCATCATCCTCATCCTATCATCCTCATCACAGCACCCCAATCCCAGTATCCCCATCCCATCATCCTCATCCTATCATCACAGCACCCCAATCCCAGTATCCCCATCCCATCATCCTCATCCTATCATCCTCATCACAGCACCCCTATCCCAGCATCCCCGTTCCATTACCCCCACCACATCATCCCCATCCCAGCATCCCCACCCTGCTCCAGCCACCACCGCCTGCCTCAGTTTCCCCGGTGGCTCAGCCCAGGCCCAGGGGTGGAGTGTCCCCTGGCACAGCCACTGTCCCTGTGCCAGGCTGGCGTTACCATCGTAGCCGTCCTTGTCTAGGTCACCAAGGCTGGCGATGGCGGCGGCGAATCGCCCGTAGGGGTGGGTGCCCGTCAAGGTCTGGGGGGGCCGGGTGAGGACCCGCCGCCCCCCCTGCAGGTAGAGGTAGAGGCGCCCCACCTCGCCGCGCTGCCCGTCCGCTTGCCGCACCACGTACAGGGGGGCTCCCACCAGCACATCATCCCGCCTGCACCCGCCATGGTGTCAGCATCCCCCGATGGGGGCACCCGGGGGGGGCCAGGGGAGGCGGCAGCACCGCGGGTGCCCCTGAGGGGAGACGCTGGGGGGAGACACGGCCCTGGCTCTCACCCATCCCCGTTGACATCGGCCACAGCCACCGCGTGCCCAAAGTACGATGCCACCTGAGAAGGGTGACACCCGGGGGACAATGGGTCACACTGGGGAGATCGTGGGGTGCACAGAGTGATGGGGGGGAATGAAGAGAGAACAGTGACGGGGGGACAGTGGGTGTTCATGGTGGGGGCACTGGGTGATGGAGGTGACCGGGTGAAGAGGAATCAGTTGGGTGATGGGGTGTGATATTGGGGGCAGCAATGGGGGGGCAGTTGGGTGTTGGGGCATGATAGGGCAGTGGGCTTGGGGGGTAAGGGAGGAACTGGGGATGTTGGGAAAGGCTCTGGGGGTGCTGGGGCAGGAAGACAGGAGTGCTCTGGGGGTGCAGAGCAGCGGGGCCAGGGGGTGGCAGGGAAGTGGGGCAGGGGGTGCAGAGCAGTGTAGCTGCGGCTGTTGGGGGTGGCAGGGCAGCAGGGTGGAAGGTGTTAGGGGGCATAGGACAATGGGGCTGGGGGTGCTGCGGGATGCAGGGCAGTGGGGCAGGGTACCTGCTCGCTGGTGATGCCCTGCAGCTGGCGCAGGGTCACCCCTGCACTGAAGATCTCCACCTGCAGGAGTGATGTCAGGCCTGGCACTGTCCCCATCCCCAGCTGCCACCTCGGGGGCACCGACTGCGGCTCCATCCCCATCATCGGGCACCCCCACACCACTCACCTCGCCCCTTGTGTTGCTCTTGTTGGGGACCCCCACCACGAATTCTGCGGGGCATGAGAGCCCTGAGTGTCCCTGCCCAGCTCTGGAGTGGGCATGGGGGCACAGGGATGACCCCTGGCACTGGGTTGGCCATGGGGACACAGGGATGGACAGAGCTCCTGTCCCTGGGAAAGGAGGGCACCCAAGAGCCCAGGGGTGCCCAGGACCCGTGTTCCCATCTGTGTCTCCTGCACCCACCCAGCTGTACCTTTGGTTTTGGGATCATCATCGAACTCGCCCACGGCCACCGAGTACCCTGCGAGGAGATGGGCACCAGTGACCCTGCTGTACCCGGCCAAGCTGGCTGTGGGGCCAGGCTCCCCCCCCCAGCTCACCGCGGTACCCATCTTCGTATTCCGTGGACATCTGCTCCTCCGTGGGGCGCCCTGGGCGCTCGGGCCACAGCAGGGAACGCCCGTGGAAGCGGGTGAGGATGGCATTGACCTCCACCGTGTACAGGAGCCCTGGGGACATGGAGGGGTGACAGCGCTGGGCACGCCCTGGCACTGCCCCAGGCTGCAGCACTCATAGGTGCTCCCTCCTCCCACTGTGCCCACCCAAAGGTGACCTGCTGGCCCAGGCAGGACTCACCCATGAAGTAATACCCGCCAGGGGCCCCCAGCACCAGCCGGCCATCCTGCAGGACAAGCTGGGGTCAGTGCCCACCCTGGGACACCCCCTCCCCAGCACCCTCCTCCCTGGCAACCCCCATGACAGCATCCCTTCCCCTGGCATCTCATATCCAACATCTTCCACCCTGGCATCTCCTCCCCACGCCCCGGCATCCCCACTCTGACACCCTCATCCCAGGACCTCCCTCCCTGGGATCTTCCACCCCAGCAGCCTCCACTCTGGCAGCCTCATGCCAGCATCCCCCTTCCCAGCCTCTCCCATCCTGTAATCTCTTCTCCTGGCATCTCCCACCCAAGAATCTCCCACCTTGGCATCTCATGCCAGCACCCCAACACCCTCATCCCAGCAACACCCTCACCCCAGTATCCCCTTTTGAGCACCCACACTTGAGCACCCCCATTCCGGTGTCCCCATTCCCGTATCCCCCACCCAAGCACTCCTCACCTCCGCACTGCACCCCAGCACCCGAACCCCAATTCCTCCATCCTAGCACCCCCCACCCCAGCACCCCTACCTGAACATCCTCATCCCAGCTTCCCCCACCCTGGTGTCCCCACAACCCTGGTCACAGCCTCTGTGTGGAACTATGGGATGGATTGGGTTGGAAGGGACCTCAAAGCCCATCCACCGCCATGGGCAGGGACACCTCCCAGTGGATCAGGGGCTCCAAGCCCCATCCAACCTGGCCTTGAACCCCTCCAGGGATGGGGGAACCGCCACTGGGCAACCTGGGACAGGGCCTCCCCACCCTCATGGGGCAGAATTGCTTCCTAACTCCAATCTAAATCTTCACCCTTCCAATCTAAAGCCATTAATGGCACCCTAGGAGAGCCCAGCGCCCCGGTCCCCCTCTCACCGCGGTGATGGCAGCGCTGAAGCCCAACTCGCAGTAGCGCCGGTCGTAGGCTGCAGGCAGCGGGCAGGGTCAGAGTGAGCAGGATGGGGGGGTCCCACGCCCCCACCGCCCCTCTCACCGTAGTTGCTCTGCCAGTAGGTGTTGGCCATGAGCTGGTCACGGCACGGCGAGTACCAGGCCACGCGGTGCAGCCTGGGGTCAGCCACGAAGCAAGTGCCCGTCGGGGTGCGGAAAGCTTCCTGCTGCCCCTCCATCGCATTCCAGTGCTGCAGCGGGGCACAGGCCTGGGGACAGCGCGGGGACAGAAACAGGAGTGGGAGGGGGGCAGGAGCGGGGTGGGACATGGATGGGGATGGGATGGGATGGGATGGGATGGGATGGGATGGGATGGGATGGGATGGGATGGGATGGGATGGGATGGGATGGGATGGGATGGGAGTGGGGATGAGGAGAGAGGATGAGGAGAGAGGACGAGAACAGGGTGAGGGTGGGAATGGAATAGGATAGAAATGGGGACAGTAATGGGATGGGATGGACGTGGGGATGGGGACAAGGATGGGAGTCGGGGTGAGGATGGGGACAGGACAAGGATAGGGATGGGAGTGTGGATGGTGACACAGGATGGGAGTGTGGATGCAGATAGGGACGGGTGCCCTCCACACCATCACCTAAGGTCACCCTCTGGGTTCACCCACCACCAGTTTGCCCTCCCAGGTGGTGACGGACGCCCCCAGCCACTGGTGCGACTTGTAGGTGTGGAGCTCCAAGGTGCCCTGGGTCTCGGCCTCGTCTCCTGGGGGAGCGCGAGAAGGGGACCATGCTGGGCAGCAGCCCTCCCGGCACCCGCCCAGCGCTCCCCGTTCCCCACGCACCCACAGCATCGATGGGGAGGGGGCGGCAGGAGGTGTCGTCTGGGGGCCACGCGCAGAGGAAAACGGCACCAGGCTGAGTCACGTGCGGCTGGGAGGTGTTGGCGCGAGGGGCCCCCACGGCCACGCTGGGCCTGGGGAGGCACGACGGGTGTCGGGGTTGGGGTCTGGGTGCCTCTCCAGCCCCAGCCCCTCCGGGACTCCCTACCTGCCGTTGATTTTGTAGAAATCCAGGGCAAAGCCGAAATAGCTGTTGGGGGGTCCCTCATACACAGCGGGGGGGTCCTGGAGGAGCCCCAGGATGGGGGCTGAGCTGAGCCCCCCCAGCAGCAGCGCCTGGAGCAGGGTGGCAGCAGCTCCCATCATCATTCCGAAGTGCTGCTGGCAGCCCCAGCACAGCCGTCCCCACGTGTCCCCCGCTTATCTCACGGGATGCAGCTTGGGGACAGGAGGCACAGGAAGAACCACCCCCCACAGAGGGATCCCCCTGCCTGCACAGCCGCTCCTGGCAAAAGGGATGCAGGGAGGCTGCTGGTCGGGACAGAGGGGCCCAAGCCCGGGGCAGGGTGTGGCAGCAACACTGGGGACACGGCAAGGGGTGTTGGGGACACAGCCACAGAGGGAAGTGGCAAAACCACCTGCACTCCCCACCCACCTTCCACCGGAGGCCGAAGTCAAACCCATCCCTCTGCCCACACTGCAGGGCACTTATCTCGGGGTGCAGGCAGCTGTGGTCCAGCCAGCGGAAACACAGCGGGAAGGGAGATGGAGCAGGGTGCAGGGGAACCATCTATCTCCCCCAAGGTCCCCTCTGCAGCAGGATAGAGTGGACAAAGGGTGGGGGACACCTGACACTTGGCACAGCCACCAAACCACCTCCCCTTCCCCCAGTCAGGGACACCCCAAAACCCTCCCTGGGGAGGGAGCAGGGCTGGGGCAGCCCAGCAGCTCTGGAGCTGTGCAGGGAAATGGCTGCAGCATGGGGAGCGGTGCCAGGGCAGGGGACGGGTGCCAGGGCACAGACAGCCCACAGCCAAGCAAACAAGGGAGCTCCTTGTCCTCAGCGGAGAAGAAAGCTCCCCAGAATGCCAAGCTGGACCTTGGTGGCCACTGAGACCCAGCCCGTCTGTGAGAGCCACTTGGCCAAACTCGTGTCCCCTTCAGCCTAACCCACTTGCAGAGTTAATTTAAACTCACTCGATTAAGGCCACTCATACTGTCAGGGGCTCCTCTTACCCACTTGGAGCCAGTGGCAGGGAGAGGCACTGGAGCGTCTTGTTGCATGTGGAAATGGGAGTTTCTTCTTTGTAATCAATACAGAAACAGGATCGGTCGCAGGAACAAAGGCTGCGGGTGGGACGCGAGGTGGGGATGGGGGTACTAGGTCCCCAAGGGGCTCACGGTGGTCCCCGAGGGAGGACACAGTCCCCTGTGCCAGGGCTGCTCCTTGGAGCAGCTGGAAGGCAGCTAGAGCTTCCTGGCAGCCAAGGAGTAGCTGCAATAAAAAAACAGTGAGACTAGCCCAAAGCTGGGGCTGAGCCGAGGCTGTCGGGCTCTGAAGAGTGCAAAGGGCTGAGCCAAGCACAGCTCAGCTCCGTGTCCTTGGCAGAGGAAAAGGATCCACTTTGAGGGGCAGCTGCTGTGCTGCTGAAGAGAGCAGAGCATCAAAACCCAGCCAAAATCCATGCCAGAACGATCTAAGGCAGACGTATTTCTTTCCCCCAGCCAATTATCGAATTCCCTCTTCCTTGCAGCAGTTCCACACCATCATCCCACACCCAACCAGGTCCAGGGCCATCCAAGGGGATAGCATCCTGTGTCCCACCCCTGGCTGCATGCAGGACTTTGCATTTTCTCCCTCCGTTTAACCAAATCCACATCTTTATTTGAGAAACCAGAGGTTGCTGCTCCTCACCCCAAGCACTCAGTGCCTCTGCCACTCATTCAGGCTTGAGAAGGTGGCAGCGAGCACTGGGGATGGAGACAGGCCCAGAGAGCAATCGCTTTCAGCATCGGAAATGACCACAGCGGTGGTAGAACTTTGAACTGCAGAAATGGCTCCAGGGAGCACACGGAGCATAAAGAGTGGTGGGGACGCTCTGCACTGGCACACGCTGCCAATCAGCCACCGAGGGACACGCAGTCATTGTCTCCCACCCAGTTTCACCTTCAGTAATGGTTTGGTCCTGCCAGGAGAGAGGGAATGGCTTTAAATCGGAAGGGGGAAGAGTTAGATTAGACATTAGGAAGGAATTCTTCCCCATTAGTGTGGGGAGGCCCTGGCCCAGATAGGTGGTGGCTGCCCCATTCCTGGAGGTGTTCGAGGCTAGGTTGGATGGGGCTTGGAGCAACTGGATCCAGTGGGAGGTGTCCCTGCCCATGGCAGGGATGGAACTGAGTGGGCTTTGAGGCACCTTCCAACCCAAACCCACTCGATGAGAGAGCTGGCAGCATCTGCCCATTGCATTGAGGGCTCCCACCCAAACTAACATCACCTGTATCCAGCTCAGTATGCTCCAAGCAATGTATTCTAACAGAAAGTTATTTTATTTGATGACCTGAGCACCTAATGCTGTTATTTTAGGGAAAAGAGGGCCCTCAGCCACAGCATGATGGGATGCAGCAGCTCTACATCATCTCACACCACTACACGTCCTTCCACAAATCATTGGTTTATTAGAAAGGTTCTTTCCCCTCATTTTACAGCATATATATATATTTATATATATATCTTATGTGACAAAGTTAAATACAGTCTGTTTATGCTCGTTAAGTAATGACAGGTTATTTGTAGCATTATTCTGGAAGTCAACTCCCCCTGACTGCAGTGTGAAGGGTGCCAGAACACGCATTATAGGATCTAGAAGCTAAGAAAGCTCAGCACTGAGACATTAATACTGTATTCCATTTGTTATGTACAGAGGAATGGAGTCCCTTTTTTGACCGTTGTGTTTCAGTCTGACCTGCTCAAATGCAAAGCTGCTTGTTAAGGAGTGAGGAAGCTGAAGTTTTTGATCCATTGTGTCTCTGCCCCACAGGGTCTCAGGAGAGGATGGGAAAGGCTAAGCTGCCAGCCCAGGCTCCACATCCCCACGGGGCCAATCCTGCCTGGTGCGGGAGGCAGCAGCGGGTCTGACAGCACCCTAAGGTGCTCCTGAACTGCTATAAGCACAGGACCTGAACCTGGAACACCCAGGCCAGCGAGGACAGCAGCGACTCGCCCTGGAGTGGAAGGAAGAGCTCATGGATGGAGCAGCCTCCCTGGGTTAGTGTTATCTGAAGCCAGCAGAAAGAACAGACATCCTTTATGGAACAGGATGGGCAGAGACTGCTCTCACGGAGCATCATAGGCAGGCAGAGCCTCAAGGGATCAGTCCTGAGCCACCTCTCCCTGACACAAAATGGCAAACAGTGATCACTGAAAGGCTCTTCCTTGACCAGGAGACTATACGGAGCTCACAGCCGGGTGGGCACCTCCAAATCACTGCTTTGAACCCAGGGTGGGAAAAGAAAAGAAAAAGGGGATTTTATACTCTGGGAGGCATCCTGAATTCCTGCCTCCAGTGCTGATTCATAGAGGCAGCTCCTTTGTGAAGGTGAGAGCCAACAGCCACCCTGCACTCCAGCGTGATGCCGTTCCGTCACCAGCAGAGCCTCAGCGTCGCCAAGCCTGAGCCACACGTGGTTTTCTCTTCTGCAAAATGAAAATTCTTCTTTTTTTTTTTTACACTTTATAGTACATAAAAACTTCAAAAATACATGAGCTTGATAAAATATACATGCCAAGTCATTTTGTATCTAGCTGAAACTATAAAGTTGAACCTTTACAAGGGTTTTGTTTCACCTACAGCAAACATATTTACACAGAAGCCACCAGGACGAGTACCACGGAGAGAACCTGCTGTAAAAAATATTATTGCGGTATACTACAAATGTAACCTTTGTATCTGAGCTACAAAAAGCAGCATCTTTGTTTACAGAGTTCAGTGCAATTCTTTACATTTAAAAAAAACAATCCCGAAACCTATAAATTAATAAGGAAACCATCAGTATCACAGAGGAAAGAAGATGCTTTACATACCCAGATGCTCCCACTCCTTTGTATTGCTTCGATTCCTAAAGAGATTTTCCCTCTCTAGCTCATCTGAATGCCTCTCTCCCAATGCCGCAGGAGATGGAAGTCAGAGTGATATTACTCCCCCTTTCCAGAAGAGTGGTCAAAGCCCAGACTGAAATCACTGACCCCAAACCAAGAACTCCTCCCCACTCCAGGACATCTGGAAGGTGCAGCAGAATGCCTACGCAGGATGAAGGGTTGGAGCTCTGGGACACGCCCAGCTTCTCGGAAAGATCTTCCACCCTTGCTGCTCACAGCAAGAAAAACCCTCAAGTGTGCAGCAACAGGGAGCCAAAGATCTCCTGTAACACCTGAAAACTGGTACTGGGCCTTTCATCCTTCTCCTGCTGGGATACACAGCTGCCAGTTACTGAACGTTTCATCGCCAATTACAAGCTGGATTCAATCACGCTGACTATTTTAATTAGAATACCCCATTAAAAGGAATTTTAGCAACCTATTAGTGTGTATGAAATTTCATTTATCATATACAAGGCAACAGAAGGAAGATGACCAAGCATAAGAACCCATGGAAAAGCAGCTTCTCTGAGTGTCTCACTGCTCTACACATGAAATGGTTCTGGAAGGAGATAGTGCTGCCATGCGCATGGAGGAGCCAGGATGTGGGAGTGCCTGATGCAGATATACATGACGCTTAGAAATCGACCCAGCCCTCCAGCCTTCAGCTTTTCTGCCTGCTGAAGAGTGAAAGGAAATTCCCAAGCCTCACCTCCCTGCTGGATCAAATTCAATCCCTTCCCAAAATGCAAAATATCCTCTTCCCTCCAAAGGTTTCTCTACTGTGTCCTTCATGTGCCGTGACTGGGCGGATGCTGCAAGTCCTGTCCTGAGAAAATGGGGTGCAGCAAAGGGTGAAGATGCAACGCCGTGGCGGCTGCAGCGGCAGCAGGGCGAGGAGCAAGGAGGGTCGGATAAAGAGCATGAGGAACCGGGTGGAAAGTGAAGGGGCCCGGATGGATCGCAGATGCCGGAATGATATGGATGGGGTGGCTGGCTAGGAAGGTGGCAGGGTGCCCTGGAATAATTGAGTGGGTCAAGTGGGATAAGGAGATGGGCGTCAAGTGGGGCTGGGGTATGTGATGAACCTGAGCGAGGGGCTGGGGATGTGGGTGAGGGTGGATGCCGATAGCAGCGGCAGCTGCGGCGGCGTGGTGCTGCAGGATGGCGTGCTGCACCGTGGTGATGGAGGTGGCAGAGGCCGCTGCCGGCTGCTGAATGTGGATGGGCTGCAGGGCAGGTGCTGCCGGTGCCAGCGCTGCTGAGGTGGGAAAAGCCTTGACTTGCTTTGCCAGAAGCTGCTGCTGGATGTGCTGCTGAGCAGCCTGCTGCAGCTTGCTGTACTTCTCCATCTCTTCAGGTGTAAAAGTGATCGGCTGGCTCTCCAGAGGCGCTAGAGAGGAGTCTTCTCCCTCCCGATCCCCTTCGATGCTTGGCTCCCCACTTTGAGGCACGTAGCCAGGAAAGTGCTCGACATCTGGAACTAAGGGCATCATACTAGTTTCTACTGGGACTGGTTGGTTGCCCCCATCCATAGGTTCAAGCCCATCACCATCGCTTGTATCAGAGAGGAAGTTGTGTGGCATGACCAGATCTCCAGAACTGAAACACTCGGGGAGTGCTGGTGCTTCCAGGGGAATGGATGGCATTTCCACAGCAGGTTCATCACGTTTTTGCTCATCCAGAGTTTTGTCCTGCATTGCCATCACCACGTCTTCCAGGAGAGACTGGTCAGCCAACTGGGCCTCCTCAATGCCTTGGGAAGCATCCTCAGAATCTGACAGCTCTTGCTCCTCACCCCTCTCCAAGCCAGACCCTTCGTATCTTTTGGCATTTGGTTTTCGAACAGTTGGCAATTTCCCAATTAAGGGGAGAACTGGTTTGTTGCCTAAGGAAGGGGGAAGTTTGGGGCCAAAGTAGCCCTGGGGAGGATCTTTGAGCTTTATGCCCACCTTGTTTGACCCTGCCAGCATCTCATCAGTGACGCAGGGCTTTTTCTCAACCTTCCTGGATTGAACCTTTTCCAGGAGAAGCTTTGCGGTGACGGAGTTTCTCTCCTCTGGGCTGCAGTCGCCTTCTGAGGCCCTCCCCATGCCAGAGCTGCTGCTGCTTTGGGAGAGCGAGCCAGATCCTTTCAGATCTTCTCCTTTGCTGTCCTCTTTCTTCAGAGATGAACCTTCACCTCGTCCCGTCCGGAAATAGTGAGGAGATTGAGAACGATAGATTTTGGACCTGATGAAGTCTCTTCTCCCAGACCTCCTCTCTTCGGGGCTCTCGTGGCCTCGAGAGCCCTTTCGCGAGAGAGACCTCTGCGAGTGGCTCCTTGTACTGCGGCTGCGATCCCTGCTGTAGCTGCGGCTCCGTTTCCAGCTGTGACCTGTTACGCTTCGGCTTCTCCTCTTGCTTCGACTGCGGCTGCAGCTGCTGCTTCGAGTTCTGCCCCGGCTCCTTGATCTTGACCTACCTCGAGCGTGCGTTCGGCTCCTGCTCCGACTCCTCGACCTGCTCCGACTCGAGCTGTAGTCATCTTCTGAAGAGGAGTACTTGCACCGCTTTGATCTGTGATTGGAGCTGTTGTAGTCGGAGTCATCCTCTGAGTCGTGGGATCGCTTTGAATGGCATCTAGATCGGTCACTGTAATCACTGTAGCTGTCATCTGAGTAACTTCTCCGACGGCTGTACCGGCTGTGGTCTGAAGAGGCATCAGAGCTTGTCGAATAGGACCTGCGAGAGGAGTGCGTCCGCCCCGATCTGGAGCAGCTCCTGGAGTGGTCGCTGCTGGAGTCATAGTCGTCGCTGTACTGCGATGGGGATTTCTGCTGGCAGTGCTTCCTGTGAGAGCCCTCGTCACTGTCATAGTCCCCGCTGCTCTGTCGGCTCCTGCTGCCAGGCTTGCCCAGGGAGGCAGTCAAACACTGTCTCCTCGAGGCAGGTCCCTGCTGCACATCAGCCTTGTGCCTTTTGCTACCACGCTCTTGGCAGGAGTTACTGCCATCCTCTTTTTTACCGCTGCTTCCCTCTTCAGCAGACAGAGACTTCCTCTGGGACTCCTGGGAGAACCGCTTCTTCTTTTGGAAGTAGCTACAATCTTCAGACAGCTCAGGTTTTAGCACTCGTTCCGATTCATTCGAAAGACAGGATTTGCCTTTTTTGTGTCTGTGTCTTTTCCGTTTCTTGGGTTTCTCTTCCCCCAGGTCAGTTTTCCTGCCCTTCTCCTCAGCTTCCTCCTTGTGTTTCCGTTTGCGTTTGCTGGACTTTTTGTGCTTCTTTTTCTTTTTGTGTTTGTGGGATCTCCCAGATTTACTCTTCCCGGTTGTGCTTTTACCGCTGTCCTCTCCCTCACCCTTACCAAGGCTTGTCAAATTGGACTCGTGCTTGTTCTGGGAGCCACAGCTGGACAGAGATTTGCTTTCTGTTTTCAGTGCAGAACTGTTGGCTACGCTTTCTGCCTCCTTGGCTTTGCTCACCTCGCCAGAGTCTGTGCCCTGAACGTTTTCCTTACAAAGACTCCCTGGATCTTTCGATTTCTCTGTCCCTTTACCTTTAGCATCCTTGTTGCGAGAGAGCTTGAAATCAAAATACAAAGGGTTACAACTGTACGAAACTGATGGTTCTGCTTTGGTAAATATGAGGAGTTCTGAAGGCCACTGAAGAGTCGTGCTCTCATCTTTACTCAGAACAGGAAAAAAGGGTCCTGTCAGATGCTTTGGTCCTTCAGCAACGTCTTTACAGCTTGGGGCAGGCTGAGTGACTTCCTTAGTAGGGTCTGGCTCTGGGGGGCTGCTCTCTGTAAGGTGCTTGCTCTCCTGTACAGTCATATTTTCTGGGCCTTCTTTTAACTCTGTTTTGCTCTGCTGAGCTGCAGTTTCAGTAACACTCTGCTCCTTCTGCTGCCCTGTGCTCTCGGCAGCCTTCTCCATGTGCTTGCCAGGTTTGGGTTTTGGAGAAGTGCCCTTTTTAACTTCATGCGTGGTTTTTCTGTTCACATTTTCAGCTTCCATTTGTTCTGTAGATTTCATGAAAAGCAGGAATTGAAAATTAGGCTTCACTTTACAATGGGCTGGGGGAATATAGTGATAGTACTCTGGTTCAACTGCCATCGCTCCGTCTTCTCGCCTCATCTTCTTTAGTTTAGATAATGTTGTGGCTAGAGACCCGCTGTCTTTGTCATGTTGGTCATCCTCTTCCACCTTGCTATCAGAATTACCTGTGCTTTCGCCCTCGCCAGATTTCTGCAGGCTCCCTGCATCTGAGGAGCCTTTCTCATCAGCTTTTGCTCCATCTGTGGAACTCGATTCTTCTACATGGTCCTTGAAAACAGAAGCTATGGTCTCAAGCTTCACCGGAGTCTTCTTGGCAAATGAGAAGGATACACCTATCTTCTGCAGTGGAGTTCCCAAAGTGCTCTTGACGCCAAAGCTGATTGCCTGCATGCTCATTTGGCCTGGCGTAACAGCACTGCTAGTTTGCCCAGTGTTTAAAAACGCTCTGTCCATCTCAGTAGCTTGGCCAGAAGTTGTCTGGATGAAAGAGCTGCTGTTGGCCGTAGAATCGTCGTCATCTCCACCTTCCTCATCCACAGCCACCGTGGTGGTTCTGAACATGGGTCCACTTCCAGGAGCGCTGTGTGAACAAGGTAAAACAAAAAACAGCTGACTGCCACATATTTACTCCTGTAGTTGATTTTATGCCTTTTCTAAACCAATCTTGTACACATTTCAAGTACTCTTGCATCCATAAAATTGCATTAAAACAGCATTATGCAGCCATTTCAGATTTTAATAATATTAAATAACGGGAGAAAAACTGTATTGCTGGATAAAGCAGCCAGGGAAAGCTCTGGATTACATCTGTGGTGAATCTACTCCTACAAGAACCACAGCATAAGGCCAAACTTAAGCTTTGCCCTCAAACCCTGTGCAGGATTACAGGAGTGAGACTGCCAACACAAAGGGCTGAAGCGCCAGGCAGGACTCTCATTTGAATGCTCCACACGTGCTTGGGGATCACCTGTACTCACCATTCAGGCTGTCTCCTCTGTTCAGCCAGCTCATGCAGACGCCGGAGGGCTCTCTCCTGCTTTCTTTCATCTTTACGGGATCTTGAAGAGACATTGCGAGCAAATTCTCTTTGCTTGAGATCTTTCAACCTCTGAAGCAAAAGAAAGCAGGAAGAGATTACATGACAGGGGTTGTGGTTAAGAATCCAAAAGCGGCACTCGCTGCAGCCCTGGAAAACGAGCTGTAAAGCCTCTCCCAAAGTTTGCTGAGCTAGGATGGAGCAACAGCATCGTAGCTCAACAAACCAAATGGAACACATCTGAGTTAGCAAACAGGAGGACGGCAAAGACAACTGTTCATCACTTTTGGCTGCAACTTCAAGCCTCTGTCTACATTTCCAAACAACATTACTGGTTTTCTTCAGCACGTACAATAAAGCTGATTTCAAAGCAACAAGCAAATTCTGGAAGGAAAACAAAACCAAAGAAAAGATGGTTTACTTTGCTGCTGTTGCAGGGTGCAAATGTTCTCAACAAACAGTGCACAATAGAGTCTTAATAGCATGGGCTAAAGAACAGAGAGGGATTGGCTGGTGCAGTCACCCAGGTATCGTATCTTACAAAAGCAATGTACAAATTACATTGGAGGAGGTGATAAAACCCCCATGCAAATGGTTCTGGTAAGCACATAAATAGTACAACATACACCACAAAAAGCTCCTTGCGTTCCTGACAGTAGCTCTGAGGCAGCCTCTCAGGTAACAAAATGTTCTGAAAGGTACTAGGGTCTTTTGGGGGTTTCAACACTTTAGGGGGGCAGAGACACTAAGTTCCGCCAAAGTCTTATCTTGTGAGGAAGCAAACCCAAGTGCGAGGGATTTCAAACATCGTGATGTCACAGATAAAATCCAGATTGCCAGTTCTAACAGAATTGGAACGGCTGAGACTTGAAGAAATTTTTGGCAGTCCTTGTCCCCAGGTGCTAGGAAAAGGGGCTGCAATGAATATCCAGAGGGCATTATTTGAGAGTGTTGTACAGAAGTTTAAAGACAGACCAATACCATCAGGATGGAATAATTTTCCTTTCTCGGTGCACAATGGGTATGATGCTTTCTCCAGTTGGGGACCCTTGAAAGGGTTTTGAAAGGGAGCCCCAACTGCAGAAAGCATGGTACCCAGCTTTGAAAAGTGTGTTTTTCAGGCATTTCACAAAAGCCTTAAGGACTAATGGTACCCAAAGCAGTGGTCCTTTAGAAAAACCCTCATTTGAGACGTACAAACCATCAGTGAATTCCGAATATCCCTTCTGGCCAGTTAGCTGCCTCTTTACTGGAGCAGCATCAGACCAGAACATACACAAACAGTGGATTCCAGAGCTAACCTCAAGTTCAATCAGAGGAATCAATCGGCCCAATGTAAAGAGAACATTGCTTTGTGAAGAAAGGGAAGACTGGACAAGGCAGAGGATTCTCTTACCTAATTGCATTTACTAAATGTGGTTGAGTGTTACCAAAACCAGAGGGGAGGACACACAAAGAATACAGCTACAGACACTGGTAGAAAGAAACTCACTCTTGTGATCTGGCCTCCAAAATTAGAAGGGTTTGCTTTCAACACATCAGCTGAAACCGTCACAGGACAAAGAAAAAAGAAAGTAAAAATATAACGAGAGTGGAAGAGAGGAAAAGAAATAAAAAGCAAGCACTATTACACCGGCTCTGGGTGTTCGCGAGCTACTCTACAGAAAAGGAGCTGAGCCAGGAAGGCTATAGGACCAAGCTTGGGGAGTTTGGAGCAGGAGCGGGGAACACACAGACACAGACACGGTAATGATCCCACCTGGAACAACAGAGCTACTTTCACCAGGACAAGTAAAGGGCTCAAAGGTTTTGTGGTGTATGTGAAATGTTGAATTATAGAATGCTTTTGATTGGAAAACCAAAAGATCTTTAAGATCGAGTCCAACTGTCAATCCAGCCCTGCTAGGCCTACCACCAGACCATATCCACATGTACATCTACTTGTCTTTTAAACCCCTCCAGGGATGGGGACTCACCATGTCCCTGGACAGTCTCTGTCAGTGCCCAAGAATCCTTTCAGTGAAGAAATTCCTCCCAATATCCAACCTAAATCTCTGCCGACACATCTTGAGGCCATTTCCTCTTGTCCTGCCACTGGCTACCAAGGAGAAGAGACCAAACCCCACCTCGCTACAACCTCCTTTCGGCAGCTGTAGAGCAATAATGTCTCCTCTCAGTCTCCTTTTCTCTGAACTACACAACCCCGGCTCTCTCAGCCGTCCCTCATAAAGTTTGTGCTCTAAACCCTTCCCCAGCTCCACTCCCTTCTCTGGACACACTCCAGCCCCTCAATGTCCTTCTTGCAGTGAGGGGCCCAAAACTGAACCCAGGATTCAAGGTGTGGCCTCACCAGCACCAAGTACATGGGGATGATCCCTTTTCCAACTCCTGCTGGCCACCCCATTCCTGATGCAGGCCAGGACGCTGTTGGATCTCTTGGCCACTTGAGCAATAGTAAATTTTTTTTTCCAAGAGGGAAGGGAAAAAAAACAGGGCTAAGCAATAGTATCTGCCCCTGCATGATGATTTAAAAGCACATCTAAAATGCTCCAGGAATTTAAAGTCACCATCAGCTGGCAAAACTGTTCAGCTGGCATTCGATGCCAAATCTCTAGGTCACTCATCCCTTTGGAAAAACACATGACCCAGCTACTTCCAACAGGACTGACCTGTGACCTTTTGTTTTAAGGAGGAGGCTGCATGCAGAAACCCACCTCCTCCTGAGATGGCCCTGAAACTGCTCCCCATGGTGTGTAAGGACTCCATAGCTGCCCCCAGCACAATTCTGCATTTGTTACAGTGGACAATTTAAATGAAAACAGAATTAAACATCCACTTCCTTCAATGCTGACCTTTGTGCATTTCTGTTCCCCAAAACCCTCCTGCCATCCTACCGTGCAAATCTTGTAAAAGAGAAGCAAGTGAACTATCCTGATCCAGCAACTCTGAGTCAGGCAACATAGCTACAGTGGTATCTGACGAACCATGAACTGTGGTTTCAACACTCCGGAGAATTTATTACTCCCCAAATCGTGGAAAATTTGGTCTGACTTTACAAAGGACTAAGAGATTTCAAGACTGAGTTTCCTTTCATAGGACAGGGGCCAGAAGGACGAAGGGTCTGGCTGGGTAACTTTAGGATAGAACAGCTCCACAACTGCACCAGGCCACCTCCTTGGGAATATAAAATAAGGAACATAAGAGATTAGCACCTTCAATTGACCTCAAATGGTGCCTCTATCATCAGAAATGATTTCTCAGGTTGCGAGGAGCTAAGTTCCAAGAAATCTGGCTGGACAGCATCCCCTTACATAAATGCAAACAGGGGTAAGGGAAGGAGGGACAACAGGAGACCAGACTGCTCAACCGTAAAAAACTACTGCTGCAGGACAGAGGCAGGGGATACTCGGGTAGCTGGTGAGCACTGAGCTTTGAAATGGCAAGAATTTTTTTAAATGACAGAATTCCAGAATGGGTTGGGTTGGAAGGAACCTCAAAGCCCATCCAGTTCCATACCTCTCATGCCACTGGATCCGGTTGCTCCAAGCCCCATTCAACCTGGCCTTGAACCCCTCCAGGGATGGGGCAGCCACCACTGCTCTCGGCAACCTGGCCCAGGGCCTCCCCACCCTCATAGGAAAACATTTCTTCCTAACACCTCATCTCAATCTCCCTTCTTTCAGCTAAAAAAATCTTGCCCCTTGTCCTACGCCCGCACTCTCTGATCAAGAGCCCCTCTCCAGCTTTCCTGGAGCCCCTTTCCATAGTGGAAACTGCTTTGAGGTCTCTCCAGTGTCTTCTCTTCTCCAGGCTGAACAACCACAACTCTCTCAGCCTGTCCTTGTATAGGAGGAGCTCCAGGCCTCAGATAATCTCTGTGGCCTCCTCTGGACTCACTCCAACAGATCCATGTCCTTCCTGTGTCGAATACCCTATCAGAGCAGCACTTACTTCGTTAGTTGTTCAAAGAGTGTAAGCAATTCCAGTAACTGAGCCACACAAAGAACAGCGAAGAATCAGGAGCTACACATGCCCATCCTAAAACCTAAATATGGTGAAGCAATTAAAAGCCTGAAGTATAATTCCACAGTCTAAAAGGAGTTCATGGAAGCAATGAGATGCTTTTCAGCACGCTCCAGGTCTTAGCCTTCCCAGAAAGCCATTAGAACTAAATCGATATTTAAGCTAGGCTTATACTACAGAAATTTCCATCTAATCCTTCAGCAAACTTTCATTATTCTAATGCCTCAAAAGCCCTAAATTACCTTTTGGACTGCACCATATGCTTGAGTGTTCCAAGGCCGCATGGCCACGGGAGGCAAGCCGCAAGGCTGCTCCTTCTCACAGCAAAAAGAACACCAAACAAGAATTCCATGTTGCCACTCCATCGTCCCCATGGAGCTTTGCGCCACCAAGTAAGGAAAGGAGCCCTGGGAATCCATCTTCCTGGGGTGAAATCAGTCTTCTGAAGCCTTCTCACAGTGCTCAGCAAGACTATAATAGGCTCGGGGACACCAACGTGGATGAAATCAGCCAAAGCTTCATGCTGCTACAGGACTTAAAAATTAGGAAGCATTTTATCTTGCTAGGCAATGCGTTTGTTGAGGGAACAGAAAGCTTTTCTAGGAAGCAACACATTTACAAACAAGAGGATGAAGCCAAGAAATGTTATTCTCCTGATTTATGACTTCAGCTGTAAGGAGTGTCTTGTTGAGAAGCCCAGTGACCAACAGACAGGGACACAAATCACAGGCACGCAAGTGAAGTCTGCCCGAATTTCTGCACACCAGAAGTGGTTCTTCCCTACCTCAATCCTTCCGTCAGCTTGATATTGTGATATATTAATAGCTGCCACCCACCTCAGCATTGCAAAGAGTAGTATTTTATTTCTAAGAACTATATTTCACTGGAAGTGCAAACTGAGCTCTTAAAGAACAGGCTTTCTATGAAATCTGCAGCTACATCAGGACGTCAGCACAAAGAGTTACAGCAATGGATTATCTCCTGATTGCTGCAGAGCTCGGGAGGGGCCAAATTGGCACACGGTGCCCCTACCTTACCACTCTCTGCAAATCAGCTTAAAGAAGCTGCACTCCTGTGTTATTTAAAAGCTATAAAGTCCATCACGGAGACGTGACAGTGGTTAAATAAAAGGGGGATGATGAGGATTCAGAAGCTGCCATAACAGGAAAAAAATCAGCATGCTGTGGCAATCACGTGTGAGATTTAGCTGGTGAGTCGGTATGGAAGCAAGACCTCCCCAGTACCGAAGTGGAGGGCATTGCTTTTCAGGTTCACAGCCAGGGGTAAATGGATTTTCTCAACTTAAGTGGACAAAGCCATGCAATTTTGCAGATGGAGGCCCATTCTTTGCCTGAAACTGCAAAGCAGAAGAAGATCAAGTTATTCTCACAACAAAAAAGGCACTTCACTACCCGGCTTTATTAGGCCTGAGGCTGTGAGACTTCCACAACAAGCCTTAGAGTCAGGAGAGAGGGATGGACTGGATCCAAATACAGGGAGATTTCTGCACTGACAGGAAGCAGCTCACGTGACAGCACAATCCCATTGGAGCTACTCCTCCCCTGCCATTGTTCTCAAGTCTTTCTGCCAATCCCTATTACATAAAATAATAATGTACTTTTCATTACATGCCAGCAGATTTCTGCCTTTCTGAACTTTCGATGTATGCTTGGTTCTCTGACACAAAAGCTTCTGGGAGTGAACTACACCATTAGCTAACTATGCACTCAAAGGATGGCAACCTTTATCATTTGACAGAATGGAGAACACAATCCCTGCTTATTTTTGGGAATCAACATTCTTTGCAAGCTCATAAATGAAGGGAAAAGAGCAGAGGGGAAACAGCACAAACTGCAGTTTTATTTCACCTTAACTTCCCTCTGACTCCTCATTTTCAATGTAGGAAAATACACCACATGTTAATGCACCATGGATAACCCAGTGCCACAGGACTGCCAGCTCCCAGGGCATCTTGCACTGCTCCTCATCACACTCCCCTTGCACCCTGAGCTTATTTATTGAACAATGTCCATGTACACGTGCTCTTCCACAAACAGGTTTACCTTCTGGAAACAAGCAGCTGAATTGGGTTAAGAAAAATACCATGTTTTTTGAGGGTAAAACATTTCCAGAGTACAAAAGCCCCCAGGTAATGCTGAGCACCTTGATGATTCTCCCTTTGCCTTCTGCACCCAAGCTGTGTTCGATGATACAAGTTTTGGGAAAGCACAAGCCCAGATGGCTCCAAACTGGAGAGTTCAGGGTTGGGAGCTGGAGCACTCATTTACCCCTGCAGCAACTATGTAGGTAATGTTGTGCTTTAACAGATCCCTCCCCTCAGCATGAACAGCACAGAGCAGGTCAGTTGGGCATGAAGAGAAGTGCAGATCTAGAGTTTCAGATCTTAGCTCCATCCTCTTCCCCAAAGAGCTTCTCTGGAAATCTACTCCCTTTATCCTTTTATAGAATCATATAATCATAGAATAGTTTGGGCTGGAAGGGACCTTCAAAATCATACAGTTCCAACCCTCCTGCCACAGGCAGGGACACCTCCCACTGGATCAGGCTGCACAAGCCCCATCTAACCTGGCCTTGAACACTTCAGGGATGGGGCAGCCACAACTTCCCTAGGCAGCCTGGGCCAGGGCCTCACCACTCTCATCGTGAAGAAATTCCTCCTTATATCCAGTCTAAATCTGCCCCTCTCCAGTTTATAAAGAGAATCGATCCAGAATTAATTATCTACACCTCCAAAACACCACACATTTAGCAAAAAAACCAAAAGGAAAGGTACATAAAGAACCGTTTAGGTACAGCTTGGTATTCCCACAGTTCACCTGGCAAAAGTGCACCCAGGAACAGGTTTGGATTCACATGGGATTCAGAAGTTGAATGTTTTTATTCTTTGGTCAGTGACTCAGAGAAAAGCTCAGCCTCTCAGGGCACGGTGGCAGGGAAGGTGGTCTTGGATGAAGTAGAAAAAACATCAAAAGCTGACAGATACAACAATTCCAGCTGTAACTGGAATTTCTGCAAGCTGCTCTAAGTGATGTGAATACAGATTAGGTTTGTTTGATTATGAAAACACAAACCAGGTACAACTCCAGATAAGGTGATGCACATTCATCTTCATGCAAATCTAACAGGAAGAAGTCTACCTTGACATCAAATCTCAAAACCAAATTCAGGGCCCACTTGGATGTAATGTCCTAGGATACAATCCCACTAAGTCCTGAACATCCTACAACTGTGGACATGAAGCACCTGGACATGACACATCCGCTATCTGCAGGAAAGCAGCGGAGAACTACATGGGGTCCATCTTCACCACCCAAGTTCCTTGCTAGCTGCAGGAGGTTGCCTTCTAGCCTTTACCTTGTTTTGCATTTGTCTGTTAATTATTTATTTCATTATGATTCTGCTGACAGTCAGGACTGACATCAGAGTTGGGAGCCCTTCACAAGCTACTAGCCATTCTAGTTGCCAAGCTCGAGATCTTACAGCTACAAAACCCCGTGAAAAATATCAGGAGCTTTCCAGGGTACACAGAGTTTGGACATCTGCGGTTATAGCTGTTTTTTTTCAGCTACTAACTGAAGAATCTGTAAGGGAACCAGGTTTATTCTTTCTCTTGCAGTGCTATCTGTGTGAACTCGAGTTGCTGTTAGTCCCCCAGCTTCCCCTGAGAGAGACTGAACGGGTCACAGTTCTCTTAACACATCTGTACTTCTCATGTCAAGTATTAACCTAATTAAAACGGTCTAGAGACCAACACCGCACACTTCCAACAAGGCACTTAAAATGCAATGGCTGAAATAGGATGGTAGTTTGTGATAATAAATCATAGAATAATGGAATGGGTTGGGTTGGAAGGGACCTCAAGGCCCACACAGTTCCACCTTCCTGCCCATGGCAGGCACATCTCCCACTGGATCTGGTTGTTCCAAGCCCCATCCAACCTGGCCTTGAACCCCTCCAGGGATGGGGCAGCCACAATCTCTCTGGGTAACCTGGGCCAGGGCCTCCCCACCATCACAGCAAAACATTTCTGCTTAAGATTTCATCTCAATCTCCCCTCTTCCATCTGAAAACCATTCCCCTTGTCCTATTCCTGAACCTCCTGATCAAGAGCCTCTCCACATTTTCCTGGAGCCCCTTTCCATACTGGAAGCTGCTATACGGTCTCCCCAGAGCCTACTCTTCTCTAGGCTGAACAACCCCAACTCTCTCAACCTGTCTTCTATACAGGAGGTGCTCCAGCCCTCAGATCATCTCCACAGCCTCCTCTGGTCTCACTCCAAGAGATCCACATCCTTCCTATGCTGGGGACTCCAGAAATGAATGCAGGACTCTAGGTGAGGTCTCAGTTGAAATGGATAGAAACACTAGAAATGCTGCCTGTTGGATAGAAACTTGGTGCTGAGTCACCTCACATGCACCCAAATGCTGTATGAAACCAGTACAGTCAGGAAGTAACAATAAAACCTCCCCTTTAATTGCTTGGTGTTAAGTTGGTGGATCTAAAACGTTTCCGGTAGGGATCAATACACTTACCTATCATCCCTGTTTCGCAATAATCCTGAGTTCCTTCCTGGAATACAAGACAGTGGCTTTGTAACTTGGGAGCGGAAAGGGATCTCTGGGTGGAACATCTATTTACAGGGACAGCCTAATGTTCGCTGAGCCGCAGAAGGAATAAGCAAACACTTCAATGTCATGGGGATATGTAACTAAAAATACTTAAAAAGCAAAAACGATCCCTGGAAATCTGTTCAGCAGGCTACGAAAAGGGCAAAACCAAAGCACTGTTGCTTTGAGAATTACTATTGAGAAGACAAAACGTTGCAGATTATATACACCAAGTTGGTTTGCTCTAATAATCTAGGATACCTTAATGACACATCTTCCTGAAGAAGCCTGGTGATTAGCTTATTTTTAAGGAAATCTTCTGTTTTCCTCAAAATAATCTGTGTCAGCCCTCACACAGCCTTGCCTTCTTGTCCAAAGTGGGAAAATGTAAAACATCAGTGTGCACCTTACCACGAAAAGCACAGCTTTCTTTCAAACTACCCTCTAATTTAGAAGAGGCCGTTCGAAATGAGCCTGTCCTGAGAGGTAACAAACAGCACAAGTGAGATAGCGTTCCTTATGCAAATCTCTCTATTCCTGGGCAGTTTCAAGTTCCCTCACTGAACGCTGACCCATCAGGGTGACACACATTGCAGCACGACGCAAAGCTGGACAAGCAATTTTTTCCCTAAGCAAAGCATGATTGCTTCTTTGTTTAAATCCCCTCGTAACCAGAAATTAATGCTGGGTGACGTAGCTGGAGTCTGAACGCTCATTTTCTCCAGAGCCTGTCTTGAATTGCTGCAATGTATGCAAATGATCCAAGAACAGCAGTTCCTTTAAAAACCAGCAGCAGCACCCAAGCAAGCCCCAAATCCTGCTACTGATGAGGAGATCACGCCACCCTGTGTCCCCAAGACATCTGTCACTCTTTCTGCACCCCTACTCACAACTCCTTTTATACCAGGGAAGGGTGGTCGCTTTTCACAGCTCTTCTCCTTCCACAGCATTTCTAGATGCTAGAAAATCTCTTGGCCTTGCCCACCTCATGCCAGCCCCCGGCAATCACCCAAGGGTTTTGAACAGAAGTTGACATAACCGTATGGCATCACCACGCTGTAAGAACATGACACAAACAGGCCCTTCCACCTCCTGAACAGACATGTGTAACTGCACACAGGTTTCACCCAAGCTGATAGAAAACTTTGGCTGAAGCACATTGCTATCGGATATCCCAACTGTGCCACCAGCTCACTCAAAGCAGCCCAGTTTCCCAATACAAAGAATGAATTTCTGCTCTTAATTCCATCAAACAACTCATCACAGTATACAAACAGAAACCACCCTGCCGTGAGATTTCCTGTTGACTTCCTTAGTGAGTTTACTTTGAGCTATCATACCCCATACTTTCACACAATCTAATGCCATATCCTTGGTTTTAAGCTGTTGCTTCACTGCTGTTTTGCAAGATTATAGACATCACAGAACGGTTTGGGCTGGAAGCCACCCAGTCCAACCCCCACTACCATGAGCAGGGTCATCTTCAACCACATCAATTTGCTCAGAGCCTGGTCCAACCTGGCCTGGAACGTTCCCAGCGATGGGACAACCACCACCTCTCAGGGCAGCCTGTGCCAGATCTCGTACTCCACAGCACATACTCCAGAATTTATCAGCACTCTAATGATGTACTGCTGGAATTTATGACTAGAAATATAAAAAATCCTCCTCTGAGCAATTTCATCATTAGATGAGCACAGCACTGCTATCTGCTGTACATTTAGATCTCATGTTGCAGCTTCAAACAGATCAGGCTAACGTGAGTTTATACCATTTAATGCGCAGCAGGAAGGATCTTGTAGATACTACAGCACATCCCTACCTTGGGACCAAAGCCATTCCACATAGATCCCAAATTCTCCTTCTGAAGATAACAGAACTTGGAAAGCACTCCTTTTTTACAATTCCTTTGCTGCAACCCTTTATTTCCTAGTCTGTCTTCAGCAACTTGACAGAACACAGACTAAAGCATTAAAATGCACACACATGGCACATCACCAGTCTGCAAAGCTGCACTGCATTAAACGCTGATGCAGATCAGGAGCCATCCACATCCATCTGTACTCTTCCCAGTTTAGCAACTGCCCATTCCTGCCCATGGGTCATTCCAAACTGGGCTCCTTGATGCCAACAGCTAGCTGGGGTTTTTGTTTGTTGTTTTGTTTTGTTTTTTTAAATGCATGGTGGGAATAAGAACCTTAACCCATGACATAAAACATTATTCCAGGCTCTATAAGGAAAACAGAGACACTGGGGAAATCCGAAGTATTAACCACAAACGAGACCGCTGCAATGAACTTAAAACCCATGCTATCAACATTGTTTACCTGCTTGTGAGCATGATCGTAGGAGTTGATGTGGTTGTCAAACTCTTGATGCTTCTGGTACTGCTTGTCACAGAGTTCACAGTAGAAGTTGGCTCGGAGGTCTTCCAAAGCCTTGGCAATCGCCTTCTCCTTATCAACATAATCCTGCAAAATCCACAAAGAAACGCTTCTGTTAAACTTTGTCAAACGAATTGGAAGATGATCGGTTGGTCCTTCAACAATGGAAAACAGTTCTTCAGAAAGCCTGAGCATAGAGCAACAATTACATTCATTAAGCTGACCGGTCTTTGCAAATTGAAAGCTACGAAGGGTAACTTTATAACACTGACAACACAACCTTGACTCAGTTTCCTAACAAAGAAGAAAATTGTGTCATCAGCACAGGAATTGGTACAAGGAGGATGATTAAAAATGGGCACAGGCAGCTGAATTTCATAGAACAGGGGAGGGAGATCACCTGGGGGGCAGTATTGTCTTATATAATTCAACATTCGTGTAGTGGCAAAACAGAGGTGAGGTGTCTAAACTGGCAATACTCATGTCCTCCTCTCTGCTGCTGTACAGAAAAGCAGCAGCTTTTGGCTTGGCAGAGCCACACAGCTCAGGGATTCCATGGGAATCACAGTCCTCAGGCGGCTGCGAGGGCTGAAGCCTCAGTGCCTGGATGCAAACCCGTGCAGCTGCGCAAGCCCTGGCCCCCAGCACAACCACAGCTGACACAGACCTGGGGGCTCAGTTACGCACCCGATGCTGAGACAGAACACCCCCAGGCTTCACAACCTCCTCCTTCAGAAAGATCGGTTCAGTTGCAATTAATAAAACACTGGAACCCTTTACAGGAAAGCCACTGCAACAAGGTGGAAGTTCTTATGATGATGCATGCTGTAAAAAAAGTCACGAATGCTGCATCCCAAAGCATACGGCACTGCCATCAGCACAGCCCATATTTACCATGTGCATTTCAACTGGAATAAAGAGAAATTAAATGAGAAAAAATAGCCTAACATTTGAGAAAAAGCACTTGCAGAGTTTCTGTTTTCACTATAAACTTCTTATGGGAAATCTCCTTTTATTAGCAAGAGGAGCCAGCAAATGTTTATAAAAGTTAAACTATGAAAGCTTTCTTTTTTTTCCTTTTCATATAAGATTTTTTTCAAGGCAAACGGTTTCTGCCTCCCAGTACGGTTTATTTCCAAGTTACCACATCAAAATTACATGAAAATAATATTACTGAACATACTTTCTATAATGCAAAATCCATGGAAAATAATTTCAACAGAAGTAGGAGGAAGCTGAAAATTTCCAAAGCTAAAAGGTGGGGTTTCTTTTCCAATTCAAAGCACTGTTCAGCTTCTAAATGAAAAATCTGTGTCAAGTTCCTGCTTCCAGCTGTCACCAGAGGCCCTTGTTGAGAAGATAAAAGTCAACACCGCTATCTAGAGGTCTGAGCCTGAAGCAGGTCCCCAGGAAGGCAAGAAAGGCAAACAGAGCCGCAGGAGATCCATGGAATAAAGATGTTTAAAGTTCCTTAGGAGCCCTGCACAAGCTTCCTGCGCCGCGTGGCAGGTGCGTTTCAGAGAGCATCCTGTGGCTAAACAATGAAAACAGAGCCAGCTGAACAATCAGAATCCCTACAGAAAAGGAAACTAAAGAACATTTCTTGCTTGTAGAATTATCCAGAATCCCTCTGAGGCTCACTGAGTGGCTAATCGGAATGCGGCCACCATTGGCAGTTACATAATGGACTCCTGTGGAGCAATGGAGAAGTGACGCTCACAGAGATTTTTCACACATTGATATAGAAATGCGAGAGCCCAACGATGCAGTAGGCTAATAAAAACATCCAAGCTGGGAGGAGGCTGCTGCAGCTCCACAGAGCTCCTGCAAAAGCTCTGTGCAGGACACTGGCAGGAGCATAGTACAGCCTTGGGGAGCAATGCACCTTCACCCGCATCTCAAGAGACAATTGTAAACCCTCAAATCCTCCTCATAAATCACACTGCAGACCTGAGATAAAACAGCCTTGCAGGGCACTCGTATGAGAGCTCCACCAGCTACTCTGAAACAACAAAAATGCTTTGGACTCAACAGCTGCTCAGTCTGAAGATGTCCAGGATTTGTGGGAGAGACGGATCATAGAACCATAGCATAGTTGGGGTTGAAAGGGATCTCAAAGCCCATCCAGTTCCACCTTCCGCCATGGGCAGGGACATCTCCCACTAGATCCGGTTGTTCCAAGCCCCATCCAACCTGGCCTTGAACATCTCCAGGGATGAGGCAGCCACCACTGCTCCGAGTAACCTGGGCCAGGGCCTCCCCACCATCACAGCAAAACATTTCTGCTTAAGATTTCATCTCAATCTCCCCTCTTTCAGCTGAAAATCATTCCCCTTGTCCTATTCCTGAACTTCCTGATCAAGAGCCTTTCCACAGTTTTCCTGGAGCCCCTTTTCATACTGCAAACTGCTCTAAGGTCTAACCACTGTCTTCTCTTCTCCAGGCTGAACAACTCCAACTTTCTCAGCCTGTCCTCACAGCAGAGTTGCTCCAGCTCATCTCATGGCTCAGATCATCCCCATGGCTTCCTCTGGACCCGTTCCAACTGTTCCACCTCCCTCTTAAGCTGGGGATTCCCGAACTGGACACAGGACTCCAGGTGGGGTCTCAAGAGAGCAGAGCAGAAGTGGAGAATCCTCTCCCTCGCCTTACTTGCCACGCTTCTTTGGATGCAGCCCAGGACACAGTTGGCCTTCTGGATTGTGAGCACACATTGCTGGCTCATGTCAAGCTTGTCATCAACCAGCACAAGAAGTTCTCCACAGGGCTGCTCTCAACCACATCATCCCTCAGCCTGTATTGAAACCGTGGATTGCCCCGACCAAGGTGTAGGACTTGGCATTTGTCGCTGTTGAAGCTCATGAGAGATCCAGGCTCTTGGCCATGCGCTGCCCCAGCCCAACAAACGTCATGGCCCACCCTTCCCTCTACAGCATGTGAGCAGCTGCAACAAAACAAAAGGGGAACCATCATCAAGGAGAGCGCCCACCTAGATGTAGAGGAACTGTTCAGCACCAGCTGTGTGACACCATTTAAAAGCTCATTTGTACTTTTTAGGTGTGCCAAAAAGAGAGCACTAACTGCCTTCACCTCCATAGTAATAATTATCTTTAAAAGCAATTATCATAGAACCCTTGTGTTGGAAAAGACCTGTAAGATCATCAAGTCCAACCATACCTGTCCTACACCATCCCTGAGCACCTCATCCGCCCATCTTTTAAACATCTCCAGGGATGGAGACTCCACCGCTTCTGCAGGCAAACCCTGCCAGTGCCCGAGAACCCTCTTCATGATAAAAATATTTCCTATTATCCAATCTAAGCCTGCCTTAGTGCAACTTGAGGCCATTTCACCTTGTCCTATCAATGGCTATCACTTGGAAGAAGAGATCAACCCCCACCTCGCTAAAACCTCCTTTCAGGCAGTCATAGAAAGCAATGAGGTCTCCCCTCAGTCTCCTTTTTTCCAGACCAAACAACCTCAGCCTCTCCTCATCATGCCTGTGCTATAAACCCTTTCCCAGCTCCGTTCCCTTCTCTGGATACACTCCAGCCCTTAATGTCCTTCTTGCAGTGAGGGGCCAAAATTGAACCCTAGATTCGAGGTGCTTGGCACTGGTGAGGCTGCACAAGGGGACAATCCTTGCCCTGCTCCTGCTCGCCACCCCAGAGCTGATCCAAGCCAGGATACTGGTAGCCTTCTTGGCCACCTGGGCCACTGCTGGCTCATGTTCAACCACTGCCAACGCTATCCCCTTCAGCTCCTTCTCTTTCTCTGCCAGGCAGCTTTCTAGCCACTCTTCTCCAAGCCTGGAGCTGTAAAGGGTTGTTGTGTCTCAAGTGCAGGACCAGGCACTTGGTCTTGTTGAACTTCATCCTTGGCCACCGATGCAGCCCAGCCGGATACTCTGTGACTGCAATGGCTTTTATTTTTAATTGCACAAATACACTAGCAACTCACTTACCAAGCAAGTCAAGGCTCTCAACTTAAGGTGAAAAGAAATCCAGAGAGGAGGCTATCATTTTCTGGAGCTTAACGAGCTGCCTGCAGCATTAACTGTGACCCAGTGAAATGGAATTTTAGATTTGCCATGGTTATGCTTAATTTTAATGGAATTGAAACTACTTCTCCATTACTCCTCAAAGAATTAAAATTTATGCAAAAATGGCTTTTTATTCTAATGTCTATGGCTGCTCTGCAACCCCGGCACTTCTCAAATCTCAGGACAATTAACCAAGCAGGTTCGCCTACACCATGATGTACTTTGCAGGCTGGTAAGAGTGGATTAAAGGAGAAGCAAAGACCTTGTCTCCACAGAGAACTCCATTACAGCTAATCTATGTATGCTCCAACGTGCCGACACGATGGCCCACTGTTACCATTAACAGGCTGAGGCTTACAAACTTCCCCCCTTTTTTGTAAACCCTGTGGAAATAGAGAATACAGGTTTTCTAATGTTGTACGAGAAATTCTTCCAAGAAAATTCAGCCCATAGATTTCTCAAACGTGGAGCTGTTTTTGACCTTTGCAAAGAACATAGGATTTACAGAAGAATATCACCACGAACTACTCTACTCCACTTCCCATTGCCTGGAGCTGTTCAAGGCCACATTGGATGGGGCTTTCAGAAACCTGGTCCAGTGGGAGGTGCCTCTGCCCATGGCAGGCAGTTGGAACTGGATGGGCTTTGAGGTCCCTTGCAACCCATCCCATGATTCTATGATTACATCTTAATGAACTGGTTATTCACTTCCTGGAATTAACCTTGGTGTTTGTTCAGCTGCTGAAGAACTGAAGAAGAGCAGCAGAGCTTTCCCTGCGTGCTCTGCTCCTGTTCTAGAAAGAAGTCACAGTGTAAGCAGAACATTTCCTTCCTGAGGCTCAGGGCTGCCATAGTTTTCTAGGGCCCCTGTATGTTGTCAGCACAGATCCTGCAGAGGCTTCAACACTTCCAGGGCTGGGGCAGCCACCACTTCTCTGGGCAACCTGGGCCAGGGGCTCCCTACCCTCAAGGGGAAGAATTCCTTCCTAGTGTCCAATCTAAATCTTCCCCCTTCTTATTTAAAGCCATTTCCACTTATCCTATCAGTCCATGCTCCCTCAGCTGGGTAGTCCTATCCCCCGGCTTTCCTGGAGCCCCTTTCAGTACTGGAAGCTGCTCTAACGTCTTCCCAGAGCCTTCTCTTCTCCAGGCTGAACAACCCCAGCTCTTACAGCCTGTCCTCATGTGGAAGGCGCTCCAGCCCTCAGATCATCTCTGTGGCCTCCTCTGGACCCATTCCAACAGTTCCATCTCCTTCTTATGTCAGGGATTCCAGAATTGGACACAGGACTCCAGGTGTGGTCTCAAGACAGCAGAGCAGACGGGGAGAACCCCCTCCCTTGCCCTGATGGCCACACTTCTTTCGATATAAAAAGCCTCAACAATGACAAAACCCCAAGAACATCCAGTTCCCCCTCCCGTTACTGCAGCCCAACAAGAAGAGTTGTGTCCTTTCAGAACAAACTCTCTCCCATTCAGCCCATGGGAACTTTGATGTTGATGCCCCTGTTCCCATACCTTGTATTTCTGCCTCAGCTCCTCGGTGTCTTCTTTCTCCACCTCCAGTACCCGCCTCCGCTCAGTGGCATCTTCGGCATAGTCAAGCTTTTTTAAGAAAAAGAAAGCGATGCAGTTCATCCCATAAATCTACATTCCTGAGACTGCCAGAACGTGTAATGTTAAAAAGATGAGGTTTGAAACAGAACCTTAGCACACCGCACTTCGCTCTCCATGTTTTGTCATCCTACAGTATAACCCACATGCAAAACTGTTTCTTAACCCTTCCGAGGTGGAGGCTCCTGGCAGGCTCAGCCACTGCTGGCAGTGGACTCAGCTTTGCGGAAGGGAAATGGTAAAGCCCAGGAATTTCAGATAGCATCCAGACTTCAGAACTGAGGTACCATGGGGCAAACAGAACATGTATTTGAGAAATGGTTTTGTACTCCATTGATTTCATAGAATCATTTGGTTGGAAAAGAACTTCAGGATCATCGAGTCTGACTGTGCCTGTCCACTACTAAATCATCCCTGAGACCCTCATCTGCCTGGCTTTTAAACATCTCGAGGGATGGGGACAGAGGTTTCAGTGCCTGAGAATCCTTTTCCTGATGCCCAATCTAAACCTGCCCTGGTGCAACTTGAGGCCATTCCCTCTCAGTCCTATCACCTGTCACTTGGGAGACAAAACCAACACCCACCTCTCTACAAACTCCTTTTGGGGAGTTGTAGACAGTGATGAAGTCTCCTCTCAAACTCCTTTTCTCCAGGCTAAATTTAAGAGCAGGTTTTTCTTTACTTTTGATGTGCAAATTCTTACGTTTCTACTCTATCAACTCCCTGAGAGCCATGCAAGAAGTAAGCAGGTGCAGGGCAGGATCCTGAGCAGGGCAAGCTTACCTCCATCTCCATCCGTCCCATGCCCATGACATCATACTTGACGACGATAGGGATGGGATCTGTCCTCCCTGTAAGAGGAACACAGAGAGCGGTGGTCAGCAGCCACTCCTTTGCCACAGCTCATTGTACACATTGGGTTTGGGTGGTTAGAGATCTTGCCTTGGAGTGCAGAGACCAGAAAGCTACAGTGAACCAAACACAAGCCATTCTCACAGCTTACAGTCAACCCTGCTGCTCAGCTCCAAACCGGTCACAGATAAATGCACCCTGAGCACTGATAAATGGTATTTTCTGAACATTAACTGGTCACATAAAATATTCCTGCCGTTAATGTTCCACCATGACAAGTCCTAGGGCAGGGCTGTTAACAGGACTTGAGAAATGAACTTTCCCAACGCATCCCCATCAAGCAATTCCTACTCCTCGCCCTCTAATGAGAGTGAAAAAGCTATTGAATATATTTTACTGCCTTACCGCATCAATAATTGATGAGGGCTTTCCTGTAAGAGATGCGGAAGCCCCCCCTCCCACCAACTCCCATCCCCTCCCGAGGGGAAGGAAAGCTGAGAAGCGTGGCACGGCAGCCAAACTTCCTTCATCCCCAACACTTGCCCGGTCCAGGCCAGGCACTCAGCTCCCGTGGAGCACAGCTCTAGCACTCGCCTGGTCGCTGTAAGCTGTGAAAATGACTTAGTTGCGAAGAAAATTGACTTTGAACTAATCAAACTATGCTGGAGATTTGTAATTTTTTTTTAAAAAACATCTCTTTAATCCACTCATAACCAGCCAAACAAAGCAAAATGGGGCAGACAAGCACTTTACTACCACAGCTTTTTGGTTTATTATTATTATTTGTATTTTACATCACAACTCGTGCTGTTGGTTGTGATGTAAGCCCACTGACAGAGTACTTACCTTACTCAGTGCGCACCTTGAGTGAAAAAACAGAGTGTTTACTTCCCTTATCATTGCTCTCAGTTTGGTGTAAACAATTGGTTTGTTATACACACATACACATCTATTATACCTTTGGGCTAAAAGATCAACAGCTTTTAATCATGCCAAAAATAATCCATCACAGAAAGGCTGAAGTGTTTAAAACTGCCTCAGAAAACCCATCCAGGCATCCACGTCCCTCTAGTCCGACAGCCGCTTTTGTCCAGCTCCTGCAAAAGCCTCAGCGGAGGGAACCAGCTCAGGTCAGCCTTGTGGCTTTAACTCTTGGAAGGGCAGAGGCACGTGGTTTTCTTTAGAAATAAGTCCATTGAATCAATTGCTTTCTGGTTTACACGCCCATATATCTGGCAGGCAGATATCCACCAATATTTGTTGCACTGATCCAAAAAGGATATTTGGAATCAAGCTTTCCTTGGGGCATTTTGGGTGCTCTTCGTTTGACCACGCTTCTCTTACGCCCAATGGTATAATAACGTAAGCAGTGACTGCAATTTTTAGCAAAAGGACCAAATCAAAGACAGGTTATAAAAATGACTTCCTAAGTGCAATATCACTTTCATAACGTCTCAGCCAGGGATTTACTGGAAAGCAATGAACCCAAATGGAAGAGCTGGCAGCAAGCGCCAATTTGTATGCTTTTTTCTTTTTTTTTTTTTTATTTTTTTCCAAGCTTTTTTCTTTTTGGTTTTGTTTTTTTTGGTTTTGGTTCCTCCAGCAATCGAGATCTTTTGATGTGGCCTCATAAACCCCTGCATACAAACCAGGCATCAGTACTTTTGCCTTCTAAGGCAGTCAAAGTTTTTTGGTTTTAGGTTCTCAAGATCTACTTGGAAATTGCAGTAGCAAGTGCTAGTGCCCATCGTGGTGGGGAAAAATCATGTTTGGACAGTATTAGAAATTGATGTTTAAACTGATTTTTGGAAGTTCTAACACAAACAGAAACATCCCTTCTTAGCAATAACCCTCAATGAACAAGGATCAGACAAGTGTGCATAAAGAAAGGAAAGGAAAGGAAAATGAAAGACCAAGCAGAAGGATGATGGCTACAACAGAGAAAGTAAAGCCTAACATATTGGTGCACTGATGACAAAAGGAGTAATTCAGTCTGAAAATAAAAAATTACCACTGCTAAGTTTACCATCACCACAACAAGTCCAGGATCATAACGCTGTAAAAAAGAAACACCATTTGTTAGGCAGAAACCATTAGGGCAGAAAACAGGCCGATGGGAGGAGGCAGGTAGGATGGGATAAAGGAAAAAAAAAAACTAAAAGCACTAGGAGGCTTCTTCCACACCCTGCCACCCCAGCACCGCGCTTGCAATCAGGGAGTGGGCAGACTTGGAGCAGGTATTTGTTATCAGACCTGTTATCAGTGGGGAGTTGGAAGAGGCTGAGCTCTCGGTGGCAGCCCAAGTGCCCAGAGGCCCCGCAGCATGTAGAGCAGGCTGTTTGATAAGGGAACAAACCAGGCTCTTGAGGCAATTACAAGGATTTGGGATCAACAGGAGCTCTGTTTTCAGGTAGGAGGAGGATATTCAATGTGAAAAGCAATGCCTTTGTTTTAAACTTAACCATTATTTCATTACGACTCCAATATGGCAGTAGCTGCCCAAAGCCATGTCCCACACCACATCCAGCCACCCGGCATCACGTCCAGCCGACCAGCATGTCCAATGCCACATTCAGCTACCCAGCACCACAACCACCCACACAACACCATGCCCAGTGCCACATCCAGCCGCGTAGCACCACATCCAGCGCCACGTCCAGCCGCCTAGCACGACACCCAGGGCCCAGCCCCAGCACGCTGAGCTGCAGGCAGCAGCACCCGTCCCCACCACCAAAGCCACAGCTCCATCCCAGGCAGCAGGATATTCAATGCAAAAGGTGATGCTTTTGTTTTAAATTTAATCACTATTTCATTACAAGTGCAATATGGCAATAGCCGTTCCATGCCACGTCCAGCTGCCCAGCCCCAGCCCTCCGAGCAGGTAACGCGGCTCTGGGCAGCAGCGTCCGTCCCCACCACTGCAACCACAGCTCCAGGTAGCAGGACACGGTGCTGGGCAAAGCAGCGGGCGGTGGAAGCCTTGGTTCACGTCCTTGGGAAGCCAGTGCTGCCCACGGGCCGGGGATCACCCCGCCAGCTGCCAAAGGGCTGGGTGGGAGATGGAGAACAGCCAAAGGGAAAATGGGACTTGTGAAGTTAAGCTCTTAAGCTGTCCTTTTAAAGGACTCCCTCGGGAAAATTTATTCCAGAGCTACTGTGCGTGACAACAGGATCTTTAGCAGCACGTAACCAAAGCCCTCGGATGCTGCGGTTTAGGGTTCCTGCTGACCCTTTCCAGGTACACGGACACACACTTGGGAGTGAAAAACTACAATAAAGGGCAACAATTCCCAACTTCTGGGCCACTACACAAGGCTGCAAGCGCTGAAAATTCCATCCCAGTAAACCACACAGCTCACACTGATGCAACTGTGTCCCAGCCCCTGCACCCCGGGGAATTCTTGCTCTTTTGGAACCAAGTCAAAAACTCTTCCCTTTACAGCCCAGCCACACTGCACAGGCCACAAACCTCACAACAGAGAGGGATACCGCACAAAACACTTCCATGTGAGGGGAAAACCTCCACCAAGGGGATGAAGCACAGACTCTGGAGGGGTGGGAGAAACAAACACACAAGCGGCACCTTAGAAAATCCAATCTCTTGATGTAAATTAAGTATGTAACAAATTCCTTCATTCAGAAATGTAATGAGATTTCAATACTGACCAGATATACCCCCATTTTACTTCCCTTTTCCTAAAGAAACGGGGAAATGCTTCTCCCAGCTTATGAGGAATTGCTCACCCCCAAACATCACAGAATCATAGAATGGTGTGGGTTGGAAGTAACCTCAAAGCCCATCTAGTCCCAACCCTTCTGCCATGGGCAGAGACACTTCCCACTACATCAGGCTGCCCAAGGCCCATCCAACATGACCTTGAACACCTCCAGGGATGGGGCAGCCACAGCTTCCCTGGGCACCTAGGCCAGTGCCTCATCACTCTCATCATGAAGAAATTCCTCCTTATGTCCACTCTGAATATGCCCCTCTCCAGTTTATACCCACTGCCTCTCGTCCATCCTGTCACTACAAGCCTTTGTGAACAGTCTCTCCCCAGCTTTCTTGTAGCCCCTTCAGGTACTGGAAGGTCACTATAAGACCTCCTCAAGCCTTCTCTTCTCCAGGCTGAACAAGCCCAACTCTCTCAGCCTGTCCTCGGAGGGAAGGTGCCTCCAGTCCTCTGATCATCTTCGTAGCCTCCTCTGGACCCGTTCCAGCAGTTGCACATCCTTCTTATGCTGAGGACTCCAGAACTGGACACAGGACTCCAGACGAGGTCTCACAAGAGAGGAACAGAGGGGCAGAATCCCCTCCCTCACCCTGCTGGCCACGCTTCTTTGGATGCAGCCCAGGATATGGTTGGCCTTCTGGGCTGCAAGCGCACATTGCCAGCTCATGTCAACCTTCTCATCAACCTGCATCCCCAAGTCCTTCTCTGCAGGGCTGCTCTCATGCATATATGAAAATATGCCCTGACAGCCACCCTCCCTTCCCAGCACATCGTGCCCAGAGACCCAGAGCAGCCAGTGGGCAGCACCTTGCTGGACAAGCTTCACCAAATCAACTCCTAATTGCATAAAGGTACTGGATATGAGCAAATACTTTGCCAGCAGTGCTATAAATTAACAAATCTTGGGAAAAGAGTTAATTCCAACACTTCGGGGCTTTGGGGGCAGCCAGGCAGTCATGCTGTGCCGGGAGGATTACGGGTTGTCGGCTGCAGGGTGTGTGCTCCGTCTCCGGACACAGAGATGCTGCTCTGCTCTTGGAAAGAGGCGGCTGCGCCAGATGGACCTGCCATCTGAGCCTGCCACAAAACACGGCCGTTGTCAATGCCACTGCATCTTTTATCTTCTTAAACAGTCACAACAAAAACCAGTTTTCAGAGACAATGTGCAGATTCAGAACTTCCCCCCTATTCAGCATCATCATGCACTGCAACAGATACCAGATATTTCTGAAGGTTGATTTAACAACAGACGGAGCAGAATCCTCCCACTGAAGAAAAGAGGGCCCCCCAAAATGACTCATTATCATAATTCAATCAATTCTATTTTGCTTGTGAAACACATCTAGGCATCAGGGAGGTAAAAGAACAGCCCTAATCCTGATTAATATGCTGAGGTCATAATAGAAATTTCTCCCAGGTACAAGCTTTGTGCAATATAATCCCAGAGGGGTGACTTATCAAAGAATTTCATGAACTAAGCATCTCAGGAGGGTACAAACAATGGGATGCAATCTTGTTGAGCACAGAAGTTTTTTACTTATTCACTATCTTTATGCGTCAGCAAAAACCAAAGCGAAGGTAAGAGACAACCTTCCAGGAGGCTTTAATTGCTCTCGGAAAGGGATTGGGATTAGAAATCTGGCTGTGAGAAGGCAGCACTGACAGTCTGACGATCACATCACTGTGTTTACTTTGGTGGTTGAGGGTCACCAGCAGCGCAAACCCCACCACAGGCTGTGAAAGGCAAAAGAAGACTGGAGGCAGGTACAGACACCGACAGCAACACATCCAGAGCCACAGGACGTGATCACTGCTCAGCTGCATGGTGCCTGTGCAGGTGTGAGACAGGGAGGAGTCGCTGTGCTCCTGGAGGAGCTGCATTGTCAAAGATGAGGATTTTGCAAGGTCTCAAAACTTTTCTGGGTCATTGCATGTTCCGATACAACCATGGAACAGTTTGGGTTGGAAGAGACCTGAAAGCTCACTCAATTCCAACCCCCTACCATGGGCAGGGACACCTCCCACTGGAGCCGGTTGCCCCAAGCCCCATTCAACCTGGCCTTGAACCCCTCCAGGGTTGGAGCATTCAATAGCCCAACAGTTGTCGCACTGGACATTCAGGCTCCTCATTCAGTACACAAAAAGGGAGAGAGTAGGAAATCCAGTAGGTTTTGCTGGCAAACAAGCTCTGTGCTGCTCCTTGCTGGCTAAAAACAAAGCCACATTATCATTTTTTTCCAACTGCTGCAAGAAGCAAACAAACAAGAGCAACCTTTTATCCTGGTCTCCTTTGGGAATCTGATTTGCAAGCTCATCCTGTTTATGTCATGTTTCTAGAAGGGGTCACAAACAATCAAGAAATTCAAATGAAGTGGGGAATGTCTGTCAGCCCCAGCAATGTGCACTCAGCAGGGAGGAAGTGTTTCCCAAGCACACAAAACTTGCACAAGGAACTTAAATTTTTACGAAGCAGGAGAGCAGTGACAAGCAAAAGACAAGTTGCAAACATTCCAATTATATGGAGAACTTTAAATAGGAGCTCTAAACTTCAGCCCACAAGGGTGACAAGTGCAGAGAACTCAGAATTGCTCCCTGGACTTCTGCAAGGGAATGCAGACAGAGGAGTCTGGATCAAACACCATCCCTAACCCAAATAATGGTATTATTAAAGTTTGACGAGACCTCTTGGCTCATCCAGTCAACTGTCAGCCCAATCCCACCATGCTTGCTACGTCATGTCCCTAAGTGCGACGTCTGCATGTTCCCGAGCCCCTCCAGGGATGGAGACTCTGCCCTGGGCTCCCTCTACCAGGGCTTCACCATTCCTCCAGTAAAGACATATTTCCTGATATCCAATCTAAGCCTCCCCTGGTGCAGTTGAGGTCATTTCCTCTCGTCCCATCACTTGTTACTTGGAAGAAGAGACCAGTACCCTTCTCCCCTCCTTTTCTGGGAGCTGTAGAGAGCGATGAGGTCTCCCCTCAGCATCCTCTTCTCCAGATTGAACAGCCTCAGGTCCCTCAGCCACTCCCAGAACACTTGTGCTCCAGCCCCTTCCCCAGCTCCATTGTCCATTGATGATCAACATGGAAGATATTAGAGCAAAGACACAAATCTTGGTTGACCTAGAATGGAAATCAGATGTAAGAGTCTCTGTTTAACTACACTTCAGTAAACAGAGAGGGCTGAAGAACCCCACTGGATTTAAGTCTACACTGCAAAAGCACAGGCAGGTTGTGTGTGGCCTGACTACTCACTTCCCACATGCCCATCTTGCATTTTAGCAAAACTGCTTCAACATTAAACAAACATAAAGAGCACCAAAGCCTGATGCCGAGTCAAGAGAAGCACGATTGCCACAACAAGCATGTATCACGGAAAGAATAACAGTTCCAGTGACTACACACACTCAGGTAAGCCATAAACTTATCACCACAATTGAATGAAAGATCTTGGACATTCAGAAGCCAATAAGGGGGCGACTGCTTCCCCAAGAGGAGACAGAGGCACTGAATAAACCTTCTTCTAGGTCTGCAGTCTTGTGGATTTTGAGAGAGTAAGGAAGGCTGGTGTGATGACAGCAGCTTGCAAAGCCACGTTCATCAGGTTGTTCCAAGTTATCTTCACATGAAAATATCAGTCTTAAAACTACTGCAATGATTTACGCTGCAAACACAGGCGTGGAAACGTTGGTCTGTGCCAGAATTCAGGTTCCCATGTTAAGATACAAGAAGATAAGATGTGTTAACATGTATTTCTCAGTAAGGTTGCCAAACCATTCTCTACCAAATGAATAAAGGCACTGTTCAACGTTTTTATCTTTCTCATCCATGTTTTCTTGTATTTCTTACAAAGCTTCAAACCCCACAAAGAAATAAAACATTCCTCATTTCCTGATCATGTTTCTCTCGGATGCTCATTGTTCCAAGCTTTCAAGGCCTCACAAACATCTACTCTGTCTACCTGCATGAGGTCAGAGGCTTTAACAAACAGAAAACCATGTTCCTATGTTAGCTGTAAGCCATTTGGGGAACTGGTGATATAGACGGGATTCAAGACCTCTGGAATTCAAACCCTGGGCTTATTTCTCCAAGACGCAGCTGCTAAGCGACTGCACTTGTGACTGATCTCAGTTGCTCGAGTGGGCAAAGCTCTGCTTGTTACTTCCCTGACACGTCTAGCAGAACCAGCATCCAGCAAACAAGGTGTGTGTCACTCATGACCGCAGCACACAGCCTGAGAACAGTGATTCTGACCAAGTCTGAGCACCAGAACTGTGTAGTGTAGAGAACGTGTACCTCCTGCATTAGCAACAGGGTCACCTCTTCACCTGCGGGTTCTACTCTCCACCCCCCTTCTCATGTTTCTTTCCGACTGATTTTTCATTTCCCTCATCCTATCTCTCTACGAAGGGGGAAAAAAGAGCTTGTCTGAACAGATTTAGTGAAGAGCGTGCCAAACTAGAACTGCACCGTATGATAACCGGGGGAGGAGGGATGGCTGTGCGCATCATCCCAGAATTTGCAAGGCAGAGCAGAAATTCACTTGCGATTGAAAATCATGCACCAAAACCACAGTGAGATGGAGGAACTGAACTCCAGCACTTCCTGATAAATGTGATACACCTCACTTTGCTACCTTGTTCAATGATTTATACAGAATCACAGAATGGGTTGGGTTAGAAGGGACCTCGGAGCCCATCCAGTTCCACCCCCAGCCATGGGCAGGGACACTTCCCACTGGATCCGGTTGCTCCAAGCCCCATCCAACCTGGCTTTGAACATCTCCAGGGATGGGGCAGCCACCACTGCTCTGGGCAGCCTGGGCCAGGGCCTCCCCACCCTCACAAGAAAACATTTCTTCCCAAGGTCTCATACCAATCTCTCCACTTTCAGCTTAAAACTGTTCCTCCTCATCCTCTCCCTGCACTCCCTGATCAAGAGCCCCTCCCTAGCTTTCTTGACCTCTTTTCAGTACTGGAAGCTGCTCTAAGGTCTCCCTAGAGCCTTCTCTTCTCCAAGTTGAACAACTCCAGCTCTCTCAGCCCATTCTTGCATGGGAAGACAGATGCTCATGAAAGGATAAAATACATCCCAGGCTCTATTATGCACCAACTGTAACTGTCGCGCTCTGTGTCCCTGGTACAGTTTATACCACGAGTTCGCAGCACGCACAGTAACAGCTCTATCGTGATAATCTGTGAAGGGTTTCTTCTTTTGTGCCTGGGTGGAGGAGAAGCAGCATGCAGGAAAGGGTTCTAGGTTTCAACAGTGCTGCCGAGAGGTCCTGTGACATGGCCCACAGCTCTGACCGCAGCAGCCACCTCCTCCGTGGCACCATTACATTGGTTCCACTGCTGCCCAGGATTCAACCAAACTTTCAGAAGTCATGCAAAAACGATGCCAGAACTTTGCTGAAGACATAAGCCACTAAAACTGAAGGGACTGCTAAGCAGGAACAGGAATCAGGGGAAAGAGGGCATTGCTTTTGGACCAAAGGCTACAGGTAAAGGTACTTCAACGAACTGCCCCCAAAGAGGCCTCCAAACACAGCACCCACTGCTTCTCTCTTCTGAAACCTGAGATAACCCTCATGGTAGTATAACACAATGTTCTACAAAGCCCACCTTGAAACATAATATGGTTTCACACTGAGTACAATGTTCATCACCACAATAACCAAGTGACAAGGGAGCAGCATCAGGCCCCTACAGACAGCCAAAGGGCAAACCCACACCGCGCTCACGGCTCAATTCTGGTTCTACATGAAAACCCCATTACCTAAACTGTTCAATTCAACAACATACACACAAGAGTAGCTATGCTACGACAACAACATACATTACCTGTTGCCATAGTAAAATACTCTATTCTGGTTCACCTCCCAGAGGTGCAACAAAAGACCAGCATAATCCTAGCCTTGGGAATGCCGTGGGAGCATGAATTAAATCAATGCTTTTAAACTTATCAAGTTCATTACACACTGCGTGTACAAAGAGATGGCTGGTGGCACAGGGAAAGAGCTGCTCTATACAGGTGTCGGAGCAGGGTTTAAAGTGCCATGGCTGCAGTCAAACACATTTCCTCACAAGAGGACTTAGGAGAGGCAAATCCAGAGATGTGTATTGAACAATTACAGTTACTACCCAGCACCCACCCACGTGGCAACCGGCTGCCTATGAGCTACATTCGGCCATCACAGCTGAGTAGTCCTTCCCACGGGTCTTTTCTGCAGGGCCAGAAATCATCAGACAAACCTTCCCCACTGGCTGGTCTGTGCTCTCCAAACCATCCCTCTGGAGCTGTTTGCCCTCCTCCACTCCACAGCCCCCATCACAACAGAGGAAGCAGCAGGAGAACCAGAATAGGAGGGTGGATGTGAATGAGCTCAGCAACACCAGCAGTGGGGGCATTAATTCACCTTTACAGCCTGCCTGCTTCCTCTACATTCAGGGGAGACCTCATCATGGTCACAAGGAGAAGAGGAGGAGCAGGCGCTGAGCTCTTCTCTCTGGACCCAAGGCAATGGCAGAAAGATGTGCCAGGGCAGGGTTAGGCTGGACATTAGGACAAAGTTCTTCACACTAGGACAAAGTTCTTCACACAGAAGGCAGTGGAGCACTGGAAAAGCTCCCCAGGGAAACAGTCACAGTACCAAGTCTGACAATATATTCCAGAAGCCTTTGGCCAACACCCTCAGCCCCATGGAGTGAATGCTGAGGTTGCCCAGTGCAGGGACAGGAGTTGGACTCAGCAATCCTTGCAGGTCCCTTCCCACTCAGGACATTGTATATAGAGTTCTATATACAGTCCCAACCTCACCCCAGAGTTATCAAATTCCTTGGTGTGATTCCTCCCAGGAGCAAGATGACTGATCAAGAGTGCCAGATCAAACCATCAGCCAGGTAGTTGCACTGTGTCCCCTACAAGTTATCCTCTTTCTGTGCATATCAAATGAAGTCACATAATCCCGTGTTTTCTGGCAAAGCCAACTAACATCCCCCATGTCTCCTAGGGATAGCATTGACCTACTCCATTCAGGTCTCTTTGGCCTAATGAAAAGAGGCTGAACTGCTGGTGTTCGACTTGTACCCTGACCTCTAGGAGTGCTCTCACCCCCATATTAAACACAAGGACCAAAAGTGAGAAAACAAGCTCTCAGCACAGAAATATTTTTTTAAACAAGACTTGTCCAAAAATGTGAAAACACAAGGAAAATGTGAAGAGTTTAGAAAAACATTTTCAAATGTGTGATTAGAAGTATATCACTTCTGTGTGGCAGCCTTTCAACACTTCTCCTAATTTGAAATACTTACTCAACAAGAAATTATTAAAAATATCTGAATCCAAGGCTTCACTCAGCCATCTTGTTCCCCTCCAACTCAGATCTCAGTCTCTGTTAGTACAGGACCGAGCAGGAAGGTCAGCCCATGTTTCTAACCATGTCCTTTGCTGGCTTTATTTATTACCAGGTACTGGTACATAAAAGGCAACAGGATGGAGACTCCCTTTATATGAGTCACATGGAAAAGACGCATTTCTCTACACTGGACACTAATGCTCTGCTCAGCAGGGTTCTGGGCCATCTCAATTAAAGTATTGATCACTTAAAAGGTTGGACCAGATGATCCCTGAGGTGCCCTCCAACCTGGAATTTTATGATTCTATGACATTTTTGGATGACACCACAGAATTCTGGATTATCAATTACATGTTTCCCCCAAAGAGAAACCCCTCTACAACCACCATTTTCTCATTCCTTAGAGCACAGCCACCACACAATCTCCACAGAGGATTCCCCAAGCCATACTTTCCAGATTAAAAAAAAAAGATCCCCATCAACTCTCTCTCCTACTTCTCTCCTACTTGTTCACACTCATGGGCTGTTAGCAACTTGAAACATCATTTCCAAGTATAACACAAGCTGTTTATGGGGAAAAAAAATGTGAAAACCATTGGGAGAAGAGATGAGCAGAGGAAGGACTCTGAATTCATTATGAGCTTCTCTGAACCTGTACTGCACAGTCAGAGACACCAGCACTACCCGGGTCTGATACCCGACTCGATATGCACCCAAACTAAAACATGAGCTGCAGCTGCATTGTGGTTGGAACACGGCCCCTCTCAGGACAGCTAAGGTACTAAGGGCAGGGACTACTTCCTTTCTTATCCAAGTGGCTCAGCATTTCCACCAGCTCCAATGGTTAACAGGAGTTATCCCACAGGGCAGCATCCCCAGCTGGTACACGGAATCATAGAATCATAAAATCATAGGATCATGGAATGGAACTTAAAGCCCATCCAGTTCCAACCCATGGGCAGGGACACCTCCCACTGGATCAGGGGCTCCAAGTTCCATACAATCTCACCTTAAACACCTCCAGGGATGGGGCAGCCACAACTTCCCCAGGCAACCTGGGCCAGGGCCTCCCAACCCGCATCAGGAAGAATATCTTCGTGGAATCACAGAATGGCACAAAATTGCTCCACTTCAGAACTCCTGCAGAGAACGAGCCAATCTGATAGGTACCTACGTACTGCAACACCAGGGTTTTACCATCATCAATTGCCAAGTGTGTGTTTTAGGCTATTCCAGCTACTATCCAGAGACACAGTCCAGCACTCCCTGCTGGATTATATCCATAGTGGCCAGTTACCATGAAGGAAGCCATCCTGCAGCACAAAGTCCTCACTGATCAACGGGCTGACTAGAAGAAATAGAGATTTATGACTGGCAGAACAATGTTGCATAACTTTCAGATTTACTGACACTAAAAAAGGAGCCCTGGTTCAGATGAACAACTGGGATTAAAAGCTCCATAATAACAATAATAAGCACCCTGAACTCCTAACCTCCTATTCAAAGCCAACTGCAAGGATATATAGCCCAAAACCTAGGTTTTAAAAGTTCGTTGCAAGGCCTCCTGCAGGCAGAGGCTGGGGGTCAGGCGTCACATCCACATGTAAAAGCTGCTTCTGCTGGACCACTTGACCATATGATGCTCAACATTTTAGGTTCAAGCCCAGCACAAAGCAAGCTGAGTTAACAGAGATGCTCTGCATTTTCTACTCTTAGATCTCTTTAGAAATCTCTCTTGATCCTTTCTAAGCAAGAAGGGAGTGCAGAAAAAGAGTACTTTTTGTTTCACTCTTCCATTTCCAATGCACAGCAATTGACCTTGCTCTTCAAACTCCTAGAATAAGATTGAAACTGGATGCAAAGTTTTCCCTTCCTGGCAGTTTATATTTAGATTTTGGGACAATCTAAGGTTCATGTAAAAAGGTCACTGGATAATGAATTAAACACTGCCAAAATAATACTTATCCACGCCACAGGCAAAGGCTGTAGCTGCTTGCAGCTGAGAGGGAGCTGCGTGATGGCTTCGTGTTGAGGAGAACAGGAGCAGCAGCCCTCCTGCACCTCAGATAAGTTTGTGTCAATCAGAAGGGGAGCAGCAGCTCCTCCTAGCATCCCTGCCTCCCCAGCACCTCAGCTGGAGAGGCTGTCAGTCTGTTGGTCAGATGGACAGGGTGCTGCTTTCCTTCCAGAAGGTAAAAGGCAATTAAAATTCCTGCACGTTCTGCAAAGCCTACATTTGGAAGGTTTCAGCATCTCCCTGGGTTAAACCAGACAGGCTATTTTACTCCTTCATTTCTATTAAAATGCAAGAGGTGCAGGAAACCCCCCTGAGCCCAAACCCTCAATCTATCTGTAGCTTCCAGACAGTTCAAATCACCAGAGCGTCAATAATCCATGAGTAAAAGATACCACACTGATTCCACGATTCCAGTCACAGAGGGGGAAATCTAAATTTGGACAAGTATCAGAATGCAAATGCCTGATCAGCCCTGCAGGCAGCCCTGGTTCTCTTCCCTCAAGCTCAAGGCTGGGCAGTCACCCGCTATCTGCTCCGTCACATCCGTGCCCGCAGCACCACTTGGCTCAGGGCCCCTCAGAGCCGGGCCTTTCAATTCTGCCGCAGCCAGGCTTTAGCATCTTTCAAGTCTCCATGTTTCCACATTGGTGACGCACTGAGCAACATCGGAGCACCCAAAAGAGAAATTAGCCCAAATCAGACATCCAGTGAAGGCCATGCCAAGGCAGAAGCCCCAAAGGTGGCAACTACAACCCCGACCTACGCGCTGGCACCAGCACAGACACGAGAGGGCTGTAAGAGTGCCATGCATGAACCAGAGGATTTCCAATGAAACCATGTTAGAGGAAGCAAGAAGCATTAATCACTGAGGCAGTCCTGCCTGAGGAGTTAAGAGTGCCTTAGTCAGAGAGATTAAAGCGCATTCCCAGAGTTCGGAGAACTTGTTACCTCTCGACAGTCTCCTCAGCACAGAAACAATCATCTCTAACAGGTTCACTGTAGGGGCAGGAAGTCCAATTACAAGCTCCCCGGTCTTCAGACTGAGGGTATGGGAACACGAGTAAGTTATGGGAAGTCAGGGTGCACTAGAGTTCCAAACATTTCAAGGGGTTTCCACAGCAGCCGCCCAGGCACACAGTCCTGTGCTGGCTGTAAATCCTGCACCCCTCGCTCCCAGTATCGTAGGCAGACACTGTACCCTCAAGCAGCTCCTAAGGAGTAACCGATAGGAAGCACTGCCTTTGTTTTTCCTCAACAGATCGTGGTTTTGTGCTCCCACCTCAGCCAGGGGCTCTGCAGAGAACGGGACTGCTGGCCCGGGGAACGCCTACAGCCGCCCGCAGGAACTAGGCAACACTGGCTCAGTTTAAATCACAGGATTAACGTCACAGGAAGTATTTAGGCTAAAGACAGTTTGAGGACTAGGTGCCTTGGTTCAACTAGCGCTACAGCATCTTAAGGTGCACTAAATCCCTGGCAAACAGACTGCTGCGGGGGAACAGAAGGAAATTAGACCCACGAAAAAACCTTCTGGAGAACACAGGGGTTAACCTCTCCCATCCACGAAAACCTCTGCTGCCACCTTCAGTGGGCCCTGTTGTTCACATTCCAATGGCTCCTAACACAACAGATCATTGTAACCAGCCAGTGTTTTTAATTAGTTTGGTATCAAAGCATCCAGCCAGAAGAATATCGTTATTTCAGGTTTAGAAGCTACACAACTACCTGTTAGTAAGCAGGCAGTTAATCCACCTCCCTCCAGAAAGGCCAAACATTGATTTTACATGGACATGACACACACACATCAGGTCTGACCTGTCCCCATACGTGAGGCGGCAGATTCCGCTTGCAAACTGCTAAATATGAAACTCAACAGTGCAATTGTTTGGGTATATTAATAACGGAAAGAAATCTAATCTAGGAACAAAAGAAATAACCATGTTACAGATTGGAGCCGGTGTAGAACGTTGCAGGCACGAGCTGCTGGACTTACCCTGCAGTGACTTCCCCAATCCCTGGCCCAGCTTCCACCCATGTTTCTGGAGTAAGCGGTGTCCAATATTATCCTGACAGACAGAACAGAGAAAACAAACCAAAAATATTCCAATAATATATTCTTCCCTTCCCGCTGACATTTAAACATGTGATGAGCAAGAGATTTTCTACATATATACGCATGCAAAAAAAATGCTACTGAAAAGGCAATAAATGCCTGAAAAAAGGGAAAGACAGATGTCAAAAATTGCTGGCTACAATTGTTCAAGGGGGGGAGGGGGAAGGGAAGGGTATCGGGAAGGGTCACTTTCTGATGGTGTGCTGGGCAACTTTGTGCATCACATTTCAAATAACAAAAGAAAAATAAAAGCAATGTGGGAGAAAATAAAGTGTACCAATAAAAATTGACAGTAAAAAGCAGAAAATCAAGCTATTTATACAATCATATCCATCACCTAGACAGCACCACTTAAGATTTTTTTTTGGTAAAGAAAATCTACAATGTGTTTAGTCACTTTGTTTGTGTGTCAGGCTTTTATAATACTGAGTAAGTTGTAAGTGCAAGACTGCCCCACCACTAGAAACCAAAACACAATCATAGCAAAATCCAGGCTAGACTTGATTGGGTTTTTTTATATATGTGTATATATATATATATAAACTAGCATGCAGCCAATATTAAACGGAAAAAACAGTGAGGTTAGTAAAACAAAAACAAAAAAAATAATAGATTAAATAAAATGAGCTCAAGCACAGACTGGGTGATGCATTTCACATGTAAACTAACAAAAATACTAAAATGTTAGAATGAAACAGGCCTAGCAATAAGTTAACAGCAAGGAACCATTAGTGCATGTAGGGGAAACAATAAGCATAATGTCTCATCTTCCAGGGAAAACAGCGGTTTTGGAAGAGGTAAAATACTGATGCAGCAATTCAATGTCAGCTTTTGAGAGCAGGGCTCTGCGCCGAGCTCGTCCTGGGTTTGCGCAAGATTTCATGCCCCAAACAAAGAAGAAGAGCGCTAAGGGTGTCCCTGTAACCACCTACAGCTGGCAGTTATCGTGTCCCGAGCTGTTTATGAGCAGTGACCAACTGGCAGCTCCACAAAGGGATCTTGGTCAGGACTGTGGTGACCTTCCAGAATAACATTAAAAAGTCAGATACGGTTTTGTTGATTAATTATCACAAGGCAAACCACAACTCAAGATATCACAGACATATCCTGAATTGTAGCAGGCTGTGAAGTTGTAATAGAATGATACAGTGAATCTTGATATAGATAGATATAAATATATGCGTGTGTGTGTGTGTACACATGCTGCAGGTTTCTTTAAATAAATAAGGCTCTGGGGAGACCTTAGAACAGCTTCAAGTACTGAAAAGGGGTTGAGGAAAGCTGGCGAGGGGCTCTTGATCAGGGAGTGCAGGGAGAGGATGAGGAGGAACAGTTTTAAGCTGAAAGAGGAGATGGAGATGAGATCTTAGAAAGAAATATTTTCCTATGAGGGTGGGGAGGCCCTGGCCCGGGGTTGCACAGAGCAGTGGTGGCTGCCCCATCCCTAGAGGGGTTCAAGGCCAGGTTGGATGGGGCTTGGAGCAACCAGATCCAGTGGCAGGTGTCCCTGCCCGTGGAGGAGGCTGGAACTGTATGGGCTTTGAGACTCCTTCCAACCCAAACCATTCCATGATTCTATGACTGAACCAAGTTAAGAGAAAGGGAACAGCAGTAGGTTTTTGACTGACTCTGCACTGCATGAAATGGCCAAACTCTGGTGAATCGCCATGAAAGACATAGTCTTCCAAAAGGTATGGACAGCATGGACAGATTTTTCCTCAAAAAAGGATTCTATCAAGTATAATTTTTTTTTCTGATATATCAGTACAGCAGGACATTTTGTCTTGCTGTGTTTTCCAAACAGCTCTCCCACCCTCCCAGTTTCCCTCCTCGGATGTACTTATAAATTTAAAAAGGAGAAGGGAAATGTCTGGTTATAAAATCAGTATGTGCAGAAAAGGGGGAAAATGAACCATCTTGGTTCCAGCTCCAAAGAGGACTGAGAGAGCTATCGGTCAGGAGCTGAGGAAGACTTACCTGCCAAGCCAGCTGCTGCAGGCCGTTCCCCAACGGCTCCAGCACAGAAGGGGCCCCGCGTCCCCAGGCTTTGAGGATAACACAACAATTGTTTTACCAAGGATCACTGAATCTGATTTTCAAAGCCAGGGCTGACAAAAATGGCTGCATTTTCACTAAGGAAAAAAAAAGGTGGAGGGGGACTTTGCACTCCTTGGTAGTGCGGAGATGAGACATTGTGCTGACTGCGCTGTGTTATGGATGCACTAAAATAAACAGACAGATGAAGCGGTAATGCTATTTCCAAAAGCAGTGCAAGTGGAGTGAAAGCATTTCCATACGAACCTGGCTTTAAAAACTGGGCTGTCAAAAGAACAGTTAAATGTAACACAAAGTAAGAAACTGTCCAATCACTAATGGTAGTTTTTTTTTTTCTTTTGCTTTGTTTTCAATTCACTGCTTGCAAGTAATGTATTTATTAAAGAAGAGTGAAAGCATAAAATAAATTCAACAAGTCAAGACCAGCTGGGAGATTCAAGAGCGGTGTGTTGTGACTGACACAGTGAGGGGAACAAATGTTAAAGGGAAAAAGAAAAAAATTTAGGACGGTTATACACATTAGCAACACTTTTACAAAGCCACTCAAGAGGATGGTCGCAACTTTGACATAAACTGGAATTGCATCTGAATAGTGTCCTGTCTTGGTTCCCAGGAAGGCAGGGTTTCCCAGCTCCCTCCCTCAAGTGCTTCAATTTGCTTAAGCAGTGAAACTTCTTCCTAATTTTAAATGTTCACTGAATAAAAATGGAGCATCTTCTGTGTTGCTGAACAGAACAATGCCAGGAGTTCACATGCAGGAAAGCTGGGGAAAGGCTCTTTGTCAGGGAGCGCAGGGATAAGATAAGGGGGAATAGTTTTGAGTTGAAAGAGGGGAGATGGAGATGAGATTTTAGGAATAAATGTTTTCCTGTGAGGGTGGGGAGGCCCTGGCCCAGGTTGCCCAGAGAGGTTGTGGCTGCCCCATCCCTGGAGGGGTTCAAGGCCAGGTTGGATGGGGCTTGGAGCAACCAGATACAGTGGAAGGTGTCCCTGCCCATGGCAGGGAGTGGAACTGGATGGGCTTTGAGGTCCCTTCCAACCCAAACCATCCTGTGCTTCTATGGATATCAAGTTCTGAGTTGGGACCTCATCACTAGCCTGCCCTTTCCCAGCCTTCCCCCTCCACTTTGCCTCCCCACTGCAGCATCTCTCAGAAGCAGAGTGGCAGGATTTCAGTGGAAATGCTGCCCTAAAAATTAGATTACAAAAGCAAGGATTGCAAGGCTCCTGAGAGAGAGACACTCTGCACAGCCTGGCAGCCTGAGGAGAGGCTGGGAATATCAGGACCAACATTTGCTGTGAGGCAGCAAAAGCTGCACGGCCAGAAGCTTTTTTAAAACTTTATTTTGAAGTGAAAGTTCTGTAGGAATGTGGGCTCTCTCAAATAGAAAAGATATCCTTTTTTACACTAAACACCTCAGTGTCCAGAACTGTCATTCCTTTTGACTAAACTACCCTCATGATCTAGCAACTAACCCACTGGAAGGGTTGCAGCCACCTACAAGACCTCCAGCAGCCCTACAATGAAATGCCCCTGTTTCTACAGGAGAGCTAGCACAAGTCTCCTTGCTTTCTTACACGAGTTTTTTGAGCTCCTTGTGTTCCAGCCACGATAAAAATTACTGAGGCAGCCAAAATCAGTGATCCAAAGGCATGAATAAGTGAGCTCTCATTTCCAGTCCAAACCACTCACAAGAGGAGCATGTCTGCCTGGGCAAATGATCATGGAGACAGCACTGGACACTCAACTGCTGGATGCTCAGGGTAGGACAGAGTAGTTGAGCAGGCTCTCGATGGAGCAATTAACACCTCCTGCCACTCTGGAGCTGCATAGCAGTGTAGAGACAGGGAATTTGGTGTTACAATGTGTTGGAAATGTAAAGGTCCTGACTTCACCAAACCACCACAGGCTATGGGTAAGCTACACTGGAACATCTCAATCAAAGCAACCATCTTCAAACTGGCCTCCCCAGTTCCTCAGCTGGGCCCTGACAAGACGCCCCTGGTCACTTTACACATGCATCTGTAATTTCCCAGCCCAAATTTCTGAATAAAACCCTGGCCAATGTGAAAAAAAATACATACAGTGAATGTGTAGGAGAACTGAAAGGTTTTGGTGATGTTGTATGTGGGATATAATCTGCAGTTGGTGGATTGCACGGCATTATGGGTAAACCAAAGCACTAGGTTTTGCCTAACGTAGGTTTTCCATAGGATTCCCCACCACATGTATCACACGCACATTGCTCATCTCTGCATCAGGGGGAACCATGCATCTCTTGAGTGGATTGTAAGCTGTGCTGACTGTGTATCCAGGAATCTATAAGCAAGGATCGGATGCTACTGGGTGAACCCATGCAAACGAGAGGTTGAAAAGATTCCCAAAACAAAACCTACAGCTCACTACAGATGACACAATGAAGACTAGAGAGAAAAGCCAAATAGTAATGCTACACCATTCAGCTTCAAGAAGCACATTATTTATAGCGCTGTCCACATATGGCTACTGCTAAATGTCAAATCAGCAGCCTCATCAAATGACACTTTGGAACTAGTGGAGTCCACAGATCTGTACAGATACAGAGTGCAACAGAAACCAGCTTCAGCTTCTGCATCGTCTGCAATGGCCTGCGATCGTCAAACAGCTACCACTGATGCCTGAAACCCTGTGCAACTCAAGGCCCTCCTGTGCAACTGAGCAGGATTCCAGGGAGGAAGGACATTTGTTAGGACAAGGACAAACTACGGCTCCAGAATGAGAGAAGGGATATACAGTATGGCCTCTGACTGGCAATGGTGACAGCAGTTCAGCTCGGTGGCACAGCCCACTGCCTGCATAGGGACAGGGCTGCTCTCCTGTCTGGGCTCTCGCCCACTGGATCTGTACTGCTGGGACAAGGAAACCACCCATTTACAGCACAATTCAGTAAACAATTAGGAATATGGAGCTAACTATTCTATTCAAGCTGCACTACTTGGTGACTTCCCACACGAGTACCTGAACCCGGTGCATTTTAAAATGTTTCAAAACAAAGGTATGCAGCTTCTTGAATTTAGAAAAGGGTTAAGTGCTTTGCTTTCCAAGGGCACCAGACACCAGTGGTTCCACTGACAGAACAGCCAGTAGAAGCGCAGCGTCTTTCAAAACAGATTGTCATTTGAGGGTGGGAGGAAACCCATCAGTATTTGCAGATATGAAGACTCTATTGATATGAAATATTTCCTTCAATTTTGTAATGGAAAATAGCTGGCTTGTTGTCGAGGCTACGTACACACGCTAGCTCCTGTCAGCTCCACTCTACGTAAACGTACTTTGGTTAGAGTCGCATGTTTCAGTCCAGACAGCTTTGGCCTAAACCAGCTGAACAAAGCAGGGTTTCCACAGGAACAGAAATCCTCGGACACTAATTGAGGACATGTTTCAGCATTGTAATGATCTGTAGACTCCCAAACCTATTTTCCAGCCACCTTTGAGTTGCATGCTGTAGCAGTACAGTCAGCACCTCTCAACAGATAATGCTGCAGAGATGGATCTCACTCAGCAGGGATCAGCAAACGCATACTTCAAGGGACAAACTCTGCCCCAGGATTTCTAAATGCAAGCTACCCTCCGTCTTTAAGGCATTTTCGTGTCACTAAGATGTGAGAAGCTGCAAGAAGCACTTTTAAGAGAATAAATTTAATCCACCCTTCAGTCTGCAAAACAACCACACTTTTAACTGGAAATTCTTTAATCTGCCATCGCTACAAACACCCTTCTCTGCACAGCATTTTCATCTAAAGCATTTCCATAACGTGAAGCAGAGGCTCCTACTCACTGCTCTGAGTAGAAACCTTTCTAAAGGTCAGTCAAATCACTAACATAGAACTGGTTAAGGACTATAAACCAACTTGCGAATAAATGTGAATATTGTAAATATTGTGATGTCTGGTACTGGCAAATTATACCCTTGTCCTTTCTCCTTCCCTCTAAGTTCCAGTTTGAGGATGTGATCCTCTTCTAGATGAGCAAACAGCACGGAAGGTAAGAAAGCAGAAAAAGCAGTGTGAATGCCTCTTTCCTAGTGATGAGTCCTGCAGGAGAAGAACTGAGTTGAGTAGTGAGGCACTGGAACAGGTTGCCCAGGCAAGTGGTGGCTGCCCCAGCCCTGGAGGTGTTCAAGGCCAGGCTGGATGGGGCCTTGGGCAGCCCGATTCAGTGGAAGATGTCCCTGCTTAAGGCAAGGGATTGGATCTGGATAGGCTTTAAGGTCCCTTCCAATCCAAACCGTTCTAGGACTCTATGATCTCTGTCAGAAAAGCTGTTTCCTCTTCTAATGGGTGTGATTACCCAATTAAAAAAGCACACGGGTCATTAGTAGTGGGGGAGCAAAATCATTGTCAGGAAACTGCCAAGATTATTTATATGCTTCTCAGCCACAGATTTTCTTTAAAGACTCAACAACGTCCTTCATGAAAATGATGTGGAGATTAACATTAAAAGTGATCAGACTGTGTCTGACTGCAGTATCCGACACTGGGCTCATTTGTGCAACCAAAAACCACCCTGTGCAGCAGCTGCAGGATTTAAATGCTGGAAGCTGCACAAGTGTGCTCTGACACAGACCACAGCTGGTGTGACAGTGCAGAATACAGAGTCACTCCGTTCAGTGACTCCTTCCAGGTTTTTAACGTCCCAAGCTAGTCTTACACCTCAAATGCTTGTTTGTCTTACTATAGACAAATGAAGAGTGAAGCAAACTGGATCTTCAAGGAACATCAGTTGAAGGGTTTAACTCTTTCTCCTCCCAGAGTTAAGCTCCTCTCCATCAATCTGTTCTCAAATTTCACCATAAGCCTGGACATACTAAAACCTACCAAAAAGTGGTGGCGATTAATAATGTCCCTGTGCTTGGGTGGTGATAGATACCTGAATAAAATTTTAAAGCCAGAACTGAATGTAATTTTCCTGCTGCAGTTCAACATTAACCAAACTCCAGGCGACCCGAGCTGCCCAGAGTCCATGCACCATTGGGTTGGGCACAGTCATTCAAGGTTTATTTACTTTGGCAGGCATCAAACCCTCCAGAACACCAAAGCAATATAATCTGTAAGCAATTTTGTTTGGGGAAACACCTTCAGACATGAGATAACCAACCTAACCTGTAAGATGTACCTGAACTACTTTGAAATGCTAATTTCCTGTGTGGCCCAGGGCAGACTACTGACAAGTATTCCTCATTATATTTACATAAGAAAACAAGCTTGGCATTTTAATTAAATCCCCATATTGTAACTTAAGATTGAAGTATTCAGGAGAACATTGAATACGAATTCCCATCTCTGCAGCATTATCTCATGCGTCATCAATTACTGCCATGCCTAAATCTAGCATCATGCCAGCACATGAAGACAGTCGGTACTATATGCAGTGTTCACTGGACCAGAAGAACAGAAATAAGAAGGGGGAAAGGAAACCCTAGAGAAGAAATTAAAAAGGCAGACCGTGCAATACAAACCAGATCATGGCTGCTTAGCTAATATGGGCCAACTGCTGCGGAAGAAAAACGTCGAACACCCCAAGTTGTGTAAATTTTTGGTAAACATCTAACACGCACACAAACACACACGACATCAACCTACACACCAATGAAAAATATACACATTGCTCGTTCGCTAATGCTGCCAGTGCTTAGAAGAGCACGGACTACTCTGAAGAGACTTTAACAGAGAATTTACATTATTATTAGGGAACAGAAAAAGTACTTTCTTTACAAAAATCTACGCTTAATCAGAACAGCACTAAGTGGCCCTTGATAATTCATGAGTTTTCTTGCTATCATACTGAAACTGCAAAGGAAAATGAGCTAAAGTTCAGCGCCAAACAGGCCCAGTTTAGGCTGAACACGCTGCTGTGCCTAAGCCCAGCAGGAAGTGCTGTGCAAAGAGGAAAATCTAAAAGTGTAACGATAAAACTAAACATAACTTAATTTTCCCCATCTTCTGGCTGTCCTCTCCACACCTCGTCCAGTAAGGGGATACTTTAAAGAGATGCACAGGGAAGGCCTGCTGCACTGACACAGCAATGCATCCCTGTTTCTGCACTGCCAGATGTCCGTCTGACACTTATAATGCACCAGTCATTTTCCAAAAAATATAAACTAAAAAAAGGATCAAAATACTTTTTACTACACTATTCCATACCCTGCCTATGAATTAAACTGATTCTTCAACAAAAAAGCATAAGAGCTTGAAATAAATATCTATGAAAGAACGTACTATTGAATAACTCCTGAGATACCAGGTTGAACTACAATTTGAAGCCACCAACAGTTTTAGGAGAACTACTTAAAGATTAAATCCCAAGCCCGCTTAAACTTAGCATGCAGTTTACCACAGAAAATTAACTCTGTGCTGACAAAGAGATGCCCACTTCTATCAAATTTGACTGCTTTCACCTCAAGTACCATCCGATCGCGGCCCAATTTGCGGAGGTTTGGTGCTGCTGCTAAGCGTGTATCTTACCGATTCTATAGGCTTGTCTAGAGACGCTTGCTCTATCTCCAGGTGCCCTTCTTCATACTGATCAAAGTGATTGCCCTGGAAAAGAAGACAGCTGTTAGCTCTGTGGCACAGAACACAATTCCAACAGGCTTGTTTCAAGATTCAGGTTTATACATGGTTATATTTTATGTCATTTGGCTAGCAAAACAAATGAAGTTACAAAATACAGGCTCAATTCAGTATAAGAACAGAAAAGAAATCCAAAATCTAAGCTGTTTGGATGATAATCAAACCACAGAAGCTGGCAAAACATCAAACATTTAGGATGACAACATTATTGCCTTTTTTTCTTTAGAAAGTCTATGCAAAGACTGACCATAAGCACCAGCTCTGGCCCTAAAACTTCCCAGGATAAGAAGGAATTAACCCCAGCAATACTGTAAAAGATTTTTCTGTGGTCTTTTTCTTTTAAGGAGGAGTAAGGCTTTCCCTGCAGCAGGAAATCCAGATTGCCTGAGGGGTACATGTAATTTCACACACCTTAAGTCAACAAAACCCCACACTGGCGGGAAAGGAAACCTAAAGCACTTGGTTGTGGTTGAAGCAGCCCTTCCCTTGAATCTAGGCAGCTGCACAGGGAACAGACAAAAGCCAACACAGACAAAAGCCATTAGTTTCAGCCCCACACCAGCAGATCAGGCAGTCACACAAGTACTGCTGCTGACACGGGGAATGCTGAGAGGCATGCACAGAGCTGCGTATTCCAGACGTACCTGCTTAAAGCATTTGTGAGAATGGGACCAAAAGTGCTACATAAAAAGCAATCTCCCTGAGGAACACGTGTGAGCAAAGAGAGATGGACCAAGAGATACACAGAGTAATAAAGTGTGTAAATGCTCACACGGCAAAGAAAATGCTACTAATAAGAAAACCAAGTGCCTCACTTTCTTACCCTCTCAGAGCACTCCCATCTTTACTCTCACAGGCCGGTAATGTAGCATAATTAAAGTAGCAAGGATAATTAAATAGGACTGTGGTTATGGTGGACTGTGCCCAGCCTGCACCAATATCACCATATACCCTCCCAACCGCCCATTTCCGAGCGGGGTGACCTCTCCCTGCCCAAAGCAGCCACACAATCACAGTGTGACACCCAAAATGAGCAGTGACTACAGCTGCGCAACCCTCCACAAGCAGCCACTAGGGAAAAACTCAACCCTTCCATGCCTTTCCCAAGACATCAAGCATAGCAGGCGCTCGAGCTAGGAATGCAGCCTCTGTCCTCCAGACTAACCATTACAGCTGGAACACCATCATTGATGTGAACAGCCATTTCAGGAAAAACAAACATCCCTTGTAGTTTCAGAGGTTTCCAAAACCTCATATTCCTGGAACTGCAAGCATGGTGAACCATTTCTGGCCACTCAACGTGTCCATGATGTAGCACAAGAAACAAACATCACTAACACATGCTTGAACAGGGCAAAAAATGCCTTTCTAGCTACAGATTCCGAAGCAAATAGGAGAGAGGGCTGCAGCAAGATGGGTACCAAAGCCACTGCAGAGAGTGACCCCTGGGCACTGCTCCACAGCACAGCCCTGCCAAACCTGGGGAGGTGCCAAGGCCTCAGCTCTGCTCCCGTTTCCTTTCCCAGGCCACTGAAATCCTCCTGGCTGCTCAGTAAATACCAAACCCCTGGCAGATTTTATTTGCATCCCAGCTCCACAGTCGCTCTGTGCAGGAACACCTCATGCCACTGCCAAGAGAAACATGTTGTCACTCTCCTCCTTCCTACCAACACCAACTTCTCCTTCTGCAAAAATGTTAATGAAAGCCAGCACATGAAAGAGCAAATTAGAGTTGTAATGGACTGCCTGCTGGAATTTCACAAGCCAGGCACCAGCCTCCCAAAATCCTCTGGAACAAGCATTCGGATCCAGCAAGGCAAATCTGCAAGAGACCATCTTGACAAAAACCCGTTGCCAAGAGAACGTGCTTTGAAGACGGTGCCCCAGCCGCCAGCCCATACATCATCTGCCATCCACAGCGGTAACTCGCCCAGGCCTCGTGCAGCTCCCAGCAGCTGTCTTTCCCACGGCCTCTCCAGAGCAAATTTGGAGCCTAATCTGCAAGCAGCAACCCACTCCCATGTATTTTTTTTGGACAGCCTTTGAGGAGCAAGAGGAAGGCAAACCTACCATGCACATAAGTTCCTGGGCTGCTTGAAAATTCTTGTACTTCTCCGAGCCAGGCACAGCACAGATGTACAGACCACGAAGTCAGGGGGCCCAGGAGGGAGCAGACAACACACGACTTGCCTCAGCGGCCAAAAGGAACGGCCCAACCTCCCAAAAAGCAGCACTCAAGAGAATAGAAGCAGCCAGGAGCACACATGCTGTTAATGGATTTGCACTGCTGAATGCTAGCAAAAACACATTACTAGAACTTCATCCATAACAAATTAAAGCCACAACATTTAGATAAATACTTGAAACGCTCTCAGCAAAAACAAGGACATGGTTCTCCCTCGCCTAATTTCACCATGTGATTTGCTGCCTGTAGATATTCATAGCTTAGAAAATGCCAATTGAATTACCTGGTGCTGGCAAAACATTTCTGCGTACTCATGATCTCCTTCAGCACAGTGTCTACCAACAGTTAAAACTGGTTTTACAAAGGCAAGGGTCAGTTCCCACATGCCTGGTTGATTTGGGGCTTTACAACCCAATTCTTCCATGCTTAAAAACAATGTCTCCTCTCACAAACTATGCCAGAGACCCAACACTCACATGCAAAGAACTCAGACAGCAAAGAAAGCTATTCTCTCTAAGCTCTAGCGACTCCACTATTACTCATTTTATGTATTTATATAATTTAGGATTTATTATTTGTTTCATATCTGCTCTGAGATTTTTGTGACTAGTAAAGGGAGTGGAGATCATAGAATTAAGGAATGGTTTCAGTCAGATGGGACCTCAAAGCCCACTCAGTTCCAACCCTCCTGCCATGGGCAGGGACACCTCCCACTGTATCTGGTTGCTCCAAGCCCCATCCAACCTGGCCTTGAACCCCTCCAGGGATGGGGCAGCCACCACTGCTCTGGGCAACCTCGGCCAGGGCCTCCCTATCCCCACAAGAAAACATTTCTTCCTAAGATGGGCTGGCGCACCTCCCATCCAAGGACAGGTCAAGACAGCCTGGAGAAGAGAAGGCTCCAAGAAGACTTTATAGTGACCTTCCAGTACCTGAAGGGGCTACAAGAGAGTTGGGGAAGGACTGTTTACAAAGGCATGAAGCGACAGGACTGGGGGCACTGGCTGTAAACTGGAGAGAGGCATATGTAGACTAGACGTAAGGAGGAATTTCTTCACCATGAGAGAGATGAGGCACTGGCCCAGGTTGCCCAGAGCAGTGGTGGCTGCCCCATCCCTGGAGGTGTTCAAGGCCATGTTGGATGGGCCTTGGGCAGCCTGATCTAGTGGGAGGTGTCCTTGCCCATCGTGCCAGGGTTGGAATCAGATCATCTTTAAGGTCCCTTCCAGCCCTAACTAGTCTATGATTCTAACATCTCATCTCAATCTCCCTTCCTTCAGCTGAAAAACATTCCCCCTCATCCTGTTCCTGCACTCCTTGATCCAAGAGCCCCTCCTCAGCTTTCCTGGAGCCCCTTTCAGTACTGGAAGCTGCTCTAATGTCCTCCCAGAGCTTTCTCTTCTTCAGGCTGAACAACCCCAACTTTCTCATCCTGTCCTGATACGGGAGGTGCTCCAGCCCTCAGATCATCTCCATGGCCTCCTCTGGACTTGCTCCAACAGATCCAGGTCCTTCCTGTGCTATGGATTCCAGAACAGAACCCAGGGCTCCAGGTGAGGTCTCACCAGAGTACAGTAGACAGCAGAACCCTCTCCCTAGCTCTGCTGGTCCCACTGCTACGGATGTAGCCCAAGATATGTTTGGCTTTCTGGGCTGCAAGCACACGTTGCCAGCTCATAAATTGCTTCTTTACACCAATACCAGCAACACTTGCACTAGAGCTTTCAAAAGAGGCAGGGTGGTTCCCATCACCTTGAACTCCTGGGTATGGAACAAGCCCTGGTGGGATGCTGACAAACCGCTCGCTATATTGGGAAGCTGACTATTAAGGACTTGGTAATTTAAAGCATCCGAATAACAAAGTGCCCAAACAGAACTGAAATCAATTCTCATCACAGAGGCCATTCTGAACTTATCAATACTTAAACAATAAAGGAAACATTTTCCTTCCACCATAAAGTAGCTCACCCTGGAAAACAGCAGGGAGATACAGTTCAAGTCACACTGAGGTCAAATTTATGAACCTGTTCAGCCTAACAGTGCCTAATGAGCACAGAAGAAAATGGTTCACATGTCTGGGGCCTCAACAAACAGCTTATTAAAGCAATGGTGGCTGCTGTGTAGTGATCACAGGCTCTCTGGAGCAGGGACTCTGTGGGGCTGGAGGTAGCACAGTCTGTCCCTTTGCTTCCTCATCCCCAGGGAATAAGATGGGGGTGATTCCATCTGTCTTCCTCCTTCTTTTCCACTCCTTCCACCTGGCATATCAAATGGATCCACACAACATCTCTGTTTTGCTGTGTCTTAAGACAATGAATCAGAGGAACACAAAACACTAACATTTAAATCTAACAATTAATTAAACCCTAAATGCTGAATCTGTTGAAAATAAACTACATTTCTGGCACACAGGAACTCTAAGCACAGCTACATTTTTAATGAGATTTTACAGAATCATAGAAGATTTGGGGTTGGAAGAGACCTTAAAGCCGATCCAGATACAACCATTCCACAACGGGCAGGGACACAACCCACTGGATCAGGCTGCCCAAGGCCCCATCCAACATGGCCCTGAACACCTGCAGAGATGGGGCAGCCACCACTGCTCTGGGCAATCTGGGCCAGGGCCTCACCACCCCAATGGTGAAGAAATTCCTCCTTATGTCTAGTCTACATATGCCCCTCTCCAGTTTACAGTCAGTGCTCCCAGTCCTGTCACTCCAGGCCTTTGTAAACAGTCCCTCCCCAGCTCGCTTGTAGCTTCTTCAAGTACTGGAAGGTCACTATAAGGTCTCCCCAAAGCCTTCTCTTCTCCATGCTGAATAACCCCAACTGTCTGGGCCTGTCCTCATGTGGAAGGTGCTCCAGCCCTGGGATCGTCCTTGTAGCCTCCTCTGGACCCGTTCCAACAGCTCCATCTCCTTATGTTGAGGACTCCAGAACTGGACACAACACCCCAGAGGAGGTCTCACAAGAGAGGAATAGAGGGACAGAATAACCTCCCTCAACCTGCCAGCCACGCTTCTTTTGATGCAGCCCAGGATCTGTGTTTTGATCTGTGTTTTCTGCAGACTTGCTGAGGAAACCTTGAAGTGAAAACAGGAATTTGATCCCTACGGGGCCATAAAACTGCAGCTGCATCAAACCCAGCACTATTCAAACCCTATTCCCAAACCTCCTTCCCTGATGACTATTACAAGGACACAGTAAATCCTGGCCCTTTTAGCTAAAGACGGGGTTCCCACCTCCTCCCACGGGCAAGGGTTTCAGGCTGAAGGCAGCACCCTCTGCCCCTCCATTTCAGCGCTGCCTGTATCAGGCTTCCTCACTCGTAAGACAAGATGTGTTGCACTGCCTACATCACTTTCTTACTGGTGCTACCTCCATCCAGAAATAGCAGAGCCCATGAGATGAGAGGCTTCCACTCGAGCAGCCATCACTTTGTACTACAGCAAGTGCCCCAGATGCTTCACTACGAGCAGACTGAAATTCAATATATTTTACTACCTGTATGAGAAGTACAAGCCTTCAACACTTAAAAATTCCTATTACACACTACACACATCATTTAGTCTCCTTGTTGCACTCATTTCCGTGAGCCAATATATTTGTGTCCTGTAATTTTGGGGGCAAGATGACCTAACTTTGGTGAACCACCCGTTCTGGTTACTCACAGCCATGTCCTCTCCTCTCTCCTCCACTTTCTCATCATTTGATCTTTGCCTGAAGCTCTTTGCCAAACCTTATGTCCTGGAGCTCTCACATAATTAACTACCGAGTTATGAACTCAGCATCTGAAAAATCAACTAACAAAAGCTGCCTCCGTGCAGGATTTCAGACCCTTTTTCTCCCTTATTTGGGATTGTAAACATTCCAGAGCTCTGGCCCAACAAATGCCATTTTGTCCAAGATTGAACATGGCAGAGTCACTGCATTTTCTGACACAATTCTAGTTAAATAGCTAAGGGTCCCACTGTTTTTCCCTTACTTATAAGGTCTCAAACATTGCAGTAGCAAGACTTGGTCAGTAGAATTAAAAAAAAATAAGAATTTAATCATGCTTTCATCCTAAAATCTTCAGCAGCAAGAATTGTTGCCAGTAAATTACTCAATGCAAGTGAAATGAATTATTGATTTAAGCCCATTTATCAAAGTTCAATATCACAGTATTCATTCTCTCCTCTACCTGAGGCACCTTTTAACGAAGGTGGGCAAAGACAAAACACCCAAGGACACCCAGATTTTACAGAGAGGGGAGGGACACAACAATTGTAAAAGCAGCTTCACAACTACAGGGCAGAAGAAAGAGATGTTCCCTCCTTCTCTCTTTCTTCCCCAAAAGGGAGGATCAAAATCCCAACCTGACTTCTGAGCACTGCATTTTCTAAGTCACCTACAGCATTGCCAACATAAGGAGGAAAGAACAATGAGTCACTTCAACCACTGCAAGGCTAGCAGACCTCTCTGGATATTAATTACAGGACTGCTCTTTCCGACTGCCCAAACACTGGGGATATTAAGATATCAGTGTGCTGAATGCATTCCATACAGTGCAGATTCCTGACAGGAATTAGTGGTTTCTTTTATGAAGAGCCCTAAGTTATCTGTGTATTATTTCAGAGGAACAGTAAATGCAGCAGCCAGAAAAAAAAAAACCTTGGAACACAGCTCTCACGTGGAGATGGGAAAGAACTACAACAAAGGAGCAGTATAATGGAGACGTGAGGACAACAGCTTTCTTTCAGAACGTCTCCATTCAGCTGTCCTCAGTCACCGTTCAACAAGAGAGCTCGGTTACAGGAGCATTATTATTAATGGGAACGGAGATGAAGTTACAAACCCCAGCAGAAGTCAGATGGGAAGAGCCTGGAATTGAGAATACCTGGGGAAAACACTGCCTGCTCCACAAGTCACGGGGACAATGCCTTCAGTGGCGTGGAGTACAATAAGAGGCTCCAGCACAAAAGCCAGTGGCTAAGAGCACTGAAAACTCAGCAGTGACTGGGTAGAGAACAGGCAAAATCAAGGGTCTGGAGCCCAGAGGTTCTGAGAAAGGCTGAGGGACCTGGGGCTGTTTAGCCTGGAGAAGAGGAGGCTGAGGGGAGAACTCATTGCTCTCTGCAGCTCCTGGAAAGGAGGCTGTGGTAAGGAGGGTACTGGGCTCTGCTCCCAAGTAACAGGCAAGAGGATGAGAAGAAATGGCCTCAGGCTGCACCTGGGGAGGCTTAAATTGGATACCAGGAAAAATTTCTTCATCAGAAGAGTGGTGAAGCCCTGGCAGAGGCTGCCCAGGGAAATGGGAGGAGCTGAAAAACCATGTGGCCGTGGCACTTAGGGACATGGCTTAGTAGGCATGGTGGGGTTGGACTGACAGTTGGACTGAATGAGCCAAGAGGTCTTTTCCAACTTTAATGATTCTATGATTCTATTCTATGTTTCTATGAATGCAGTTGCTGAGATGCCAAAGCAGAAATGTCTATTCATGCCCATACTGAATCCACGGACCAGCTCAGGAAGGTGCAGACACATGTTCTCATGGCCATGCATATAAGAGTCTTAGAGCAATTCTGCAGAAAACCTCACTCTATTCCCCATCATTATTTCTTAAATGCACTGGAAAAGAGCACAGGGTGATCATGATTGCCTAACTGCACTTGAAAAGAACACAATGCGCTCCTTAGATAGTCATAAATTAGTTTTACACTGGTGGACTATCAAGAAAAGACTCAAAACCCCAACATTTAGATTGCATTCACTTTAGAAAATGGAATTTTAAAACACTACAGCAAATCAGCACCACTTGTGCACCACTCTATTTATCCATTGATGCAATCAGTAAATCTTCAACTCCCAAAAATATGAAGTCAAGCTATAAAATTCAGGGTTCTTACCCACAAGTGCTACTTCAGAACCTTTAACCAAGCCCACTCCCTGTGTCTGAAAGCTCTGAAGCCATCAGGCTGTAAGCCAGCAGCTGAGACATCAGGAATATCTCAAAAGAGAAATGAGTACCCACAAAAAAGGCCATTTTCTACTGTAGATAAAGCCAAGGCTGCCTATGTTAGCTACAAGTCACAGAACACTTTGGCAAGCCCTCTGGTCCCTGCTCCCGCAGCTGGAAAACACAGCTGACATTTCCTGCAGCCGGCCCAAGACAGGGCAGCTCAGATGTAAGGTCTCAGCAGCTGAGCACAGGAGACTGGAGCAGCGTGTGAACACAAGCGAGCAAATGTCATCTCTCCAAATTCCTCACTGCTTGCACGCACATGGCTCCCTTCAAGGATAAAAAATAAAGACTCAGTGATTCCATAAACAGATATCTTATTGGATGTGAAATATTTAAAGGAGGACCGTGAGCAGTTACAAGACCTTTAGAAGGAAATGGCACCTTAAAATCCATTGGCTTTGTCAAAGGTGGCTCCCAGCACAACTCGAGGCCACCTGTGTCAGTGGCCATGAGAGACAGAAACAGCAATGACCCTGCAAGGACCAGACAGAGCTCTGAGCTCTTGCCTGACACAAAAACACAGCTAGGAATTACAACTGGCAAACCAGAATCAACTTTCCTCCAATACAAGGACAGGCTGAGAGAGTTGGGGTTGTTCAGCCTGGAGAAAAGAAGGCTCCAGGGAGACCTCAGAGCAGCTGCCAGCATTGAAAGGTGCTGCAGGAAAGCTGGGGAGGGGCTCTTGGTCAGGGAGTGCAGGGAAAGGACGAGGGGGCACGGTTTTCATCTGAAAGAGGGAAGACTGAGATGAGATGTTAGGGACAAACGTTTTCGTGTGAGGGTGAGGACACCCTGGCCCAATTTGCCCGGAGAGGTGGTCAATGCCCCATCCCTGGAGGTGTTCAAGGCCAGGCTGGATGGGCCTTGGAGCAACTGGATCCAGTGGGAGGTGTTCCTGCCCATGGCAGGGGTTTGGAATTAGATGGGCTTTGAGGCCCCTCCCTACCCAAACCATCCTGTGATTTTGTGCTGCATTTTGCATCTCATTCACTTATTCTCTTTTCAGAAGTCTTTCTGGCTTGCTCAGTTGTTACCATTCCTGTCAGTTTTGCACAGCCCCAGGCCTGCTGACCTACCTCTCCCTAAGCTGCCCAAAGGGGAGACGGATCATTAAGAGCTGCTAGAGTTACAGAAAGTAAAAAAAAAGCCCTAGACAGGGGTCAAATATAAAAGGCACAAACATCAAGGTCTGCTGGTACCACCTCTTACCTCATGTAGTTGTGGCGTTCTAACTCCATCATCCCTAACATCAGCAGTAAACAGAGGGGAGAGGGAAGGTGCTGGCACCATATCCACTCACCACAACTAATTGACTGTTTATTGCACACAATAGCAATGTAAACAGTTTATAATTTCTCCACAAGATCCACACAAGATCCTACACACACTGCCGACAGATCTCAGTCAGTCATTTCTGCTGGCCTTTTAAGCTACACAGGACTCGATGACTCTCCACAACGGAAGAGTTCCACAACATAACTGAGGCAGGCAACCGTGTTGCTGTTTTGAAACCTATCCAGAGAATTTAAAAGCAACTACAGGAGAGCACAGCTTGAGTGGTTCTTGAATATTCATTATGCACCCAGAAGAAAATACATTTTTAAGACCAACTTGCACCTAGAAGATGATTCCTTCCAACTCTGCTCACACTGGATGCTTTCTTGGATCATTTAAAAATCCAGGTGGTTTCTCAAAACTATAAAAAGCCATACAAAAGCAACTTTGTGTCAGTACCTGGAAAGCCTTTGTTAAATGCTTCACAGAACAAAACTATCCTTCTTCCTCTTGCTCCCTGCAGTGACTGTGAAGACAAAAAAAATCACTTATCCTTTCCTAGCAACATCGAGGTGAAGTGCTCACAAAGAGCAGCCAGCATTTTCATAGCCTTCTGCACATTACAAATGGCTTTTCCAGTCCTTCCTGTAAATAAGCAACACAAGGGCAATAACAAGCAATACGGACACTGCACATCCTCACACCCTGAGAAATAGCTCCATATTTACAGCCAACATCTTGTGAAAGCTGCAACAAAACCTCACTGTAGGCAAACACACAAACCAATTATTATGAGAGTACTTAAAATAAGAATCCTCTCAAGTCAATACAACAAAAGCACTCACTTAAGATTTGGATGTGAATTTAAATTGGCAACTTTTGAAAGAAGCATCTTGTAATTATATATTGAGAAGCTGACAGAACCTTTTATTTACCAAACTAAAAGTTACTTTTGACGGCAAATTCTGCACTTGTTAAGTCCAAAAACACCTGCACATTCAAGACTCCTCACAGGTCAGGAGCTTTAACCAGGAAAATGTGCATATAAATACTTAGTTAGAGCAGCCCAATTAAGAACATGTTCCACAGTTCAGAGATAAACAGTTCATAGAAAAAGGAGTAGAAGCGAGGAGCAGGTCTCCGCTTCACTATGCTGTGCATACTTTGGCACCGAATGTGAACAACTTAATGCCTTTCAGATTCTTTCTGCTGCTACCAACGCCAGCTATAAATCTGTTCCAGCACACAATGAATGACGTTTAGTTTTTGAACGCTTCCAGTAACTGCACTGAAGAGCATCACCATTGGTCTTGCTCACCCAATCTTCTCTCAGCTATTTCTCAATGCACTTCGATGTGGAAGATGCTGTGCTTCCAGCACCCACCTCTTCAGGACTAACAAGAACTTTCAAACAAGAGCAACAGAGACAATGCCCTGATGGGACAGGGTGCTCATCGTTTAATAGCTAAAGCTTTATGACCACAAACTTAGAACGGTTTGGGTCAGAAGGGATCTCAAAGCCCATCCAGTTCCAAGCCCCTTCCATGGGCAGAGACACCTCCCACTGGATTCGGTTGCTACAAGTCCCATTCAACCTGACCTTGAACATCTCCAGGAATGGGGCTTGACCACCCCTCTGGGCAACCTGGGCCAGGGTATCCCCACTCTCACAGGAAAACATGTCTCTCCAAGATCTCATCTCAATCTCCACTTTTTCAGATGAAAACCATTCCCCCTCATTCTATCCCTGCACTCCCCAATCAAGAGCCCCTCCCCAGCTTTCCTGCAGCCCTTTTCAGTACTGGAGGCTGTACTAAGATCTCCCCAGAGTCTTCCCTTCTCCACACTGAAGAACTCCAAATCTCTCAGTCTGCTGAGAAAATGCCTTGATAGGACAGGGTGCTCGCAATTTAATGGCTAGAGAATCATTATTTACCACCACAAACTTCCACACTTTTATAGTACTGTCTTTTTGCTTTGTTTCTTAATATGGTTTTTTGAGTCAATGAAGGGCTTTTTCTAAACAAAAACATCACAGAAAACCTCACTCAGAGACACAACAACAGCATTTAAGCTCATAACACATTCCACTAGGTACCATGCAACGTTTTTATCAATGACCAGAGGGGAACCAGAGCAACTGCCGACTCGGCCACCAAACTCTAAGCAACAATGCGGTCAATGTGTTTGTCCAGAGAAATCCAACCCCATAACAGCAGCCTGAACTCACTAACATAAGGTCTGTTTTCACAAAGCCCTGTACAAACACACCTGCAAGTAGAAGAAATCCAAGTTAAAACCTCTCCACACAATATGGTAGCAAAAAGGATAAAAATACAGGCCTAGGATGTGTAACAAAGGAACAGCAAATAATAATAAAGTAGTAAAAACGATGTAGATCTACATATTAGAGAGAAGGAGTCTACTCTCAGCTCCTCTCTGCAAGTCAAGTCGTAAATGTGGAAAGTTTTAAGATGCTGAAACCTGCAAGAATGCAAAGGGAAAGGCAAAATGCCCCACAAGAAGAGAATTCTGTGATCAGACCGTTAAGGCTCTCAAGTGACATCAGGGCTAAGACAGAAATGTCATACATGCCCTCCCATAAGAGTACTAATGCGTGCTTGGCACAGTAACAACATCTAACAACAAACAGCATCTAAAAGCTGAAAATAGAAAAAGCAACAAGAAAAATAAAGAAGCAGGAACCTTTCAGTGGCCAAACTACAGACCAGTCTATAGGCAAATGTTCAATCAACAACTGTCCACAAGAGAAAGAGATACCACAGCCAAACATTGCTTTCAGGACTCCAAACTGGGTCAAATGATGGCAATGGAGGAGTTGATACTTGGGTATTTAGAGTAGGCTTTCCACTACCAACTTCTGCCTTTAAAACTGGGAATGGCTACAACTTCAGATGGATTAACTGCTCACAGGGCTGTGGAGGTGAAAGTCCTAAGAATCACTATGGGTTTAAAACTGAATGGTAGAAACCCCCCCCCATGTCTCAACCAAAGAAAATACTGGCCAAGAACAGCAACAGAGGATGAACTCCTACAGCTCTGCATTCCCAGGCAGTGGGTGCGCGCAGCCTGGTTAGGGGGGACTGGGTTTGCTTCAGAGGTGTAACTTGAAAGAAGTTGAGATAGCATAGAGATGGTTTGTGGAACTGCAGAATAAAAATTCCTTTCCCATCCAGTCTCCCAGGGCAATGGAGATCACCACTGTGTGAGAGAAGGCAACAGAAGTGACAAAATATGGAGTAGAGAAAGGTACAACCAAGACAGGAAAGAAGGCCTACATAAAATAACTTACCACAAGTTCCAAAAATTCACAGTGGAATTCAGATTCTCCTGTGATCCTCTAAAAATGGAACCAATGCTACTCAATCTACTTTTTTCCCCCTTAGCTGTCTCCTTCATTCCTCGCTCAAAAAGGCAGGAAAAAACAAAATATTGGTTCTGATGTTCCTGCTTTGCTCGCCTGAGAAGTCAGCACACGTTGCCAGAGAGGGAAGATAAGCGAATGCGCTTCCTCTGCTGGGCACATAGCAGAAATTTAACTCTACTAAACAACAAATAAGTATTTCTAAACAACACTAACATGTTTAGAAAACCAAAAATTAATGCTTAAATAAGAAAACTTGCCTCGGAAAGGGGTTGCCTCCCAGACTGCTCTCAGCTATGTTTATCAGAGGCAGATTCAGACACAGGGATCTTGTATGCATTAGAAGCTCAGCCAACCGTATCCTGGGTTGCATCAAAAGAAGTGTGGCCAGCAGGGCAAGGGAGGTGATTCTGCCCCTCTGTTCCTTTCTTGTGAGACCTCCCCTGGGGTATTGTGTCCAGTTCTAGAGTTCTCAGCATAAGAAAGAGATGGAGCTGTTGGAACGGGTCCAGAGGAGGCTACAAGGATGATCAGAGGGCTGGAGCACCTCCCATCCGAGGACAGGCTGAGAGAGTTGGGGTTGTTCAGCCTGGAGAAGAGAAGGCTCCGGGGAGACCTTATAGTGACCTTCCAGTACCTGAAGAGGCTACAAGAGAGCTGGAGAGGGACTGTTTACAAAGGCCCATCACAGGGGGGTTGGAACTGGATGGACTTCATGGTCCCTTCCAACCCAAACTATTCTATGATGCTATGATATCATATTTTGCAGTGCTCTGATCCTATTCCTTCCCTCATTCCCCCACACTAACATTTTCTTCTACCAATTAGTAAATGCAGGCAAAATAAAACAACCCTATTTATTGACTTCCAGCACAGAGAAAGCCATCAACTTTGCCACAGAGCCCAGGAGCAGTCAGGGACTGCAAGGGATGTAAAAATCAAACACATCTGCCTCGGGCAGCACCTAGGAAATGAAGCCAAAGCCACTGACAACACACACTCATTAAGGACAGATTGTTAAACTCCTCACTGTTGGTCCAAATGCTGGACATAAGCTGGACTGCCTAAGCTGCTTGGGAACAAAACTTATCCCTGACATTCTGCCAATTAAAAAGCATAAAATCCCCATGCTATAAGTGTTCATCTCGACTCGATGGAAGTGGCAGGGCCAGAAGCACAGCCTGGGGATGTGCTCAGTTAGCTCTTCAAATCCTTGGAGGGTGGAAGAAAGCTCACCCATCTTCTTGGCCCAAGCAAGAACACGAGAACTGAGGTTCAGAACGGCCACATTTCAACCCAGTTTAGAAGAGCGGGTGTTTCTGCTCAGTGGAAGCATTACTCTATTATACAGACTATAACAAACCAAAAAAACAAGGCGACAGAACAGTTTGTGTTCTGTCGGGCTAATGATGCAAGGCAACGTACGTAGGAAGAGGAAATTATTGTACACATATACACATATGGCTTGCAATATTTGTGCTTCAACAATGAAAAGAGGAAAGAATAGCAAGAAAACATTTTCTCAACACCTGTGAGGACCTGGGGGCTTCAATGAATGTCATCAATACAGAGACATCCAGAGTGTTCATTCCTTGAGTTCAGCACAGCTCATCTAAAGAATAAAATCACTGCAATCACAAATATAATACTAAAAATACATCTACTTATTGCAGCAGCCTCCTGTATTCACACAGCTTTCAGTAACACTCTAAAATACTGTTCAACAACAACTATTGCTCATTACTTGAAGTTAAGATGGCTCACAAGTTTGTCTCTGCTGTGGGGAAAGAGTCGATCAAGGAGAGGGTGGAGGCAGAGAAGTGACAGACGTCCCTGCCACAGATTAAGTGTGATCTTTTAACCAAAGGACTAAGCTTCTTAGTGGCCCACACTCAAAAATAACCTCTCTCATGATGGAAACGGGAAAAAGGTTGGGAGTTGTTTGGATAAGCCATCTGGCAGACTTAACTGACCATTTCAGAGCCTAATGAGAGGTAAGAGAAGGAAGGTCAATAATACCCTGCTTCCAAAATTCATTCCACTACCTAAAGCTTTCCCAGCAAACTGCCAGGCTGCCCTAGGCAGGGAACAACCATGGATCACTGGGCAGAGCAAAGCCATGTGCCTTTCACTGGAGTTGCCCTCAAGTTCAGCACCTGCAAAATACAGCCAAAATATGGGCTTTGCCATGAGATTTTCTAAGATTCGGGAGGATACAACAAAAAGAGTGGAGGATCTACATCCTTCTAAAGCCACATGGCACAGTAAAAGCAAGACATTTCCATAACAAATCCCCAAAGCTGCTTTATGACCCCACTGTGGCAATATCCTCCAATGCCATTTCCTGCTCCTTTGGAAAGTTCAGCTTTCAAACCATCCTTAGGTTTGAGGTTCTTCCCACCCTTCAGAGAACTCAGAATATACCTAAAATCCATAATCATTCTCTCTTCCTCCACACCACAGTCTTTATCCTTAAGGATATTGAACCTCCGTATCCTTACAGCAGCTACTCTTTCCCACAGGGTTTCAATCCCACGACCATGTCTCCACTCCCTCTGCAGTTTCCCTTATACCCACAGCATCGCTTTAACTGCAGTTATGGGAAGATCCCTCACATCCTCTTCCTTCATCTTCAGCTGATCCCTCCATTCAATCCTTCTTCCCTCATCAGCTTTTAACGCACTTCAGACCATTCATACTTCTTTTTTCCCAGGTGGTTCAGGTCCTGTCCTTCCTGAACCCATTTCTCTCCAATGCTGTGTGTTTCCATTTCTGCCTTCCCGGACCACGCTGAGCTTCCTTTACTCGGGCACAGGGAGGGAAGAACAGCTCCCAGCAGCTCCGTCACCTTTAATCCACTCCTCGCCAGCATATCAGAAGCTCAGAATCCTGTCACCTTTGCTAACCCTGTGCTGCTAACCTCATCTCTCCCCTGCCCACATCAACACTCAGCTCACACTCTCAAACTCATCCTCCCAAACCCAGAATCTTTCCAGTTTCTTTCCAGAAAGAAGACTGGTAACATTAAAGAGAACACCAGAACACCTTTTTTTCACCCAGTGACTCTTTAATATCTGCCACATCACTAACCCCAAGGCATGTGCCTTTCTTCCAAACAGCCTAAAGGTTCCTTCGACTCATATGTTTTACTCCTGACCTTTTGTTTTTCCTCCTCTCTCAAGACTGTAACACATCCTTTGACTTCATCAATAAGCATAGAATGGTTTGACTGGAAGAAACCGCAAAGCCCATCCAGTTCCAACAATCCAACCATGGGGACACCTCCCACTGGATCCAGTTGCTCCAAGCCCCATCCAACCTGGCCTTGAACACCTCCAGGGATGAGGGAACTACCACTTCTCTGGGCAACCTAGGCCCAGAAAACATTTCTGCCTAACATGCCATCTCAATCTCCCCTTTTTCAGCTGAAAACTATTTCCCCTTGTTGTACCCCTGCACGATCACGAGCCGCCTCCCCCCCCCCCCCCACCAAGCTTTCCTGGAGCCCCTTTCAGTACTGGAAGCTGCTCTGAGGTCTCCCTGGAGCCTTCTCTTCTCCACGCTGAACAACCCCAACTCTCCCAGTCTGATCAAAAGCAGATCATCCAAGAATGAAATCCAAGGCACCCCTGTAGGTTCCCTCCCCCTTGCCATCCACATCAATCCCTGCTTCAAGTTGTGTCAGTTTACAGCACCGTCTCCCTCTCGTCATGCCTGCTTGGGTACCAGCAGCAACATAGGGTCACATCTGTAGTAACAGCCACCCAAAGGACACCACTTCCACCTGCTGAAGCTCAGAATTAAAACCGTGAGAAACTGCATGGAAAAGGCCTTCTTAACACTGAGAGGAACACTCTTACAAATGGAGTACACATACAAATCTGTGACTTTGTACTAACAGAGTGACTTATTTTGCTGTAGCTTTGAGACCAGTACTGAACAGAGATGATCAAAGGCCGCACACCAAAGGCAGGCGTAATTTCCCCTATGCTTAGCAACAGTCACAGCACAGTTTTCATAGTGAACCTGTGAACACTCAGCATAGCGAGCCATTTTCTTTATTCCACACCAGCGTTACAGATCAAGCGACCTCTGTCCAAATATAGAGAATAGATTAAAAAATGTTCTCTGAAAGCAAGTTTGATGAAGAAGGGAAGATAAGGTTAAAAAAAGCTTTCCTCAACCAATATGTTTCAAAAAAATAATTAGACAAACTATCTGTCAGGGGTGTGAGCGTAAAGTCTTGAGCTCCCACCAGTTCTGTGCAACCTTGGCAGATATTTGGGTGCAGTTTCCCTCTAATCAACTATTCCATAGCTCATCATTTCAGCATCCAGCCTTCCCCGAGCCTGACCCAACTCCTCATTGCTCTTCCCAGAGGACCAATTCCACTTTCTCCTTGTAGGACACTTTAAAGCACAAAATAAAATGCCTTCTCACTGGCAGATTTTCAGGAAGAGAAGAACAGACAAGTCGCCCCTATGACAAAAGTAAACCATACCTTTAATTTTTTTTTTCCTGATCTACAGTAAAGCCAACAGAAGCCTGACACTCGGTGTGGATAAAGTCCCACTTTAAAACAGTACCTTCTCTTAAAGACAAGGGAGAACCAGGCTGTGACAGTGTTATTGTTTCCAAGCACGCTCAACTGCCAGCATGATTTCGGCACTGGGCAATGGAGCACTGTTTCCTCTCTGACATCACTTCACGCTCTCCCTGCGTGACCAGAGCAGCAACGCAGTAACAGGTTTTGCCGCTACCATTATTTTGTGCAAATGGGTTGCCCCACAAAAGGACAAGAACAAGGACACCCAGTCAAAGACACACGTGAACAAGTTGTGCAACACACAGAGGTCACCCATTTCTCACCCAGTATAAAACTTGTTTCAGGTTTTCAGGTTCTCCACCTCTCCTTTCCCCTCCCAAACTTATTACAAGAAACATTCTCAAACCCAAGATCAGGCTTGCTCCACTTCCAGAAACAGGATCTTCAAAACCTAATCAGATCATTTCAATATTAATTGCAATTCATTTCTTCATTTCAGGAAATAAATGAGGCCAACCAGCCTGTGCTGGGGCTGCATTAGGGAGCCCACCTACAGCCCATGAATACAGCAACACAGAGCACGCTTCCTCCTGCCTTTCTACCAGTTTAATAATGACTGGAGATGTTTAAAAGACTGCCAGACGAAGTACTTAGCAACATAATTTAATAGTGGACAGGTACGGTTGGATTCAGTGATATCAAAGGTCTTTTCCAACCTAGCAATTCCATGACTTACAGAGCACGTGTACCCTAAAACATCCAGAAGGAACAGCACAGAGGGATGTCCCTATCGTTCTTAAGATCGCACCTCAGTGCTACATTGAATAAAATTATGCAAGCAATGCAACTATAAAAAACCCTCCCAGCTTTTCACATGTGGGGCAGGAGCTGAGGCAAAAGCACTGCTACAGCTCTGGGTTCCTGAACACGCATGACACACACAAGCTCATCGGTAGCTCTGCTAGAGCTGTGATTGTCCTCACTCCTCTTGTTTGCATTTCTAAACTCTCTCAGGCTGAAGTCAGAAAACAAAATGTCATTGTTTAAGCTTAATGAGTCAACATTCATTATCCCATTGTTTATTTATAACCCCTTTAAAACGGTAATTACGCTAAAATATTAACTTTTTTTTGAGGAGGGAAGGCGGTTTCCATGGTGGGGGAGCCAGGCTGGGGCTCTAGAGGGACGGGGCTCCAGAGGGGGCAGCGGAGGGGGAGGCACCGGCCCGGGGGGCGGAAACAAAGGGCACGGGGAAAACAAGGGGCCTGGGCACAGAATCCAGAGAGGGGGCAGCAATAGGCACAGGGGGTAGAGGGGTAACAATGAGGGGGGGGAAGCGGGCACGGGGGGTAAGGGGGAAAAGAGGGGGCAGCAACGGGCCCGGGGAAGGCGGCATCGGCCCGGGGCGGACAATGGCGGCGTGACGGGGGACAGACATCTATACGTGGGGGCAGCAGGGGAATAGGGAAAGTGGGGCGGGGCTGGAATGGGCCCGGGGGAGCAACGGGGTAATCAACAGGGGAGGAACCGGCACGGGGCGGAGGGCAGCACCGAGGGGCGGCACCGGCCCGGTTCACGGACCGTTAAAACTGGTAGCTGGTTCCTGTATCCCTCGACCCAACGGGTCACTCTGGCAGCCCCCCCCATCCCCGCCTTTGTCCCGCTACCGCCGGGCTCGCGCACAAAGCCCCGGTGAGGCGGGGGGGGGAGGGGGCAGCGGCCGGAGGCGCAGCCGGGGCGCGACGCGGACCCTCCCATCGTTACCTGGAAGTCCCTGTCCTCGTTGAAACGGGAGAACCTGTCCGCCATTTTGCGCCGCGCTCGGCCCTGCCCCGCCGCCCGCCGCCCCTCCGCCCTCGGCGCCGCCGCGGGGGCCTCTGCGCGTGCGCGGCGCGGGCGGGGCGGGAGGGGGCTCCGGGCATGCGCAGAACGGAGGTTACGGCGCATGCGCGGCAGGAGGCGGCACGCGCGCAGGAGGGGCGGGGCAGGCGAGCGGCCGGGGAGTACTCCGCGCATGCGCGAAGGGGCGGGCGCGTGGGGCGGGGAGGCACAAGCGCGCGGCGTGGCCTCTCTGCTCATTTGCGCGGCGGGCGGGTCACGTGTGCAAGAGGAGCGGGGCAGGGGCGGGGCTGGCGCGCGACGGTGGTGCTCGGCGCATGCGCAGCACGGGCTGGAAAGGCGCGAGAGAGAGGGAGGCGAGAAACGCGCCGGTGGCCTCTGCGCATGCGCAGGAGAGGGCGGGGGAGGAGCGCGCTGAGGGGCGGGCGCCGGCTGAATTCCCTGCGTATACGAGCAGAGGCGACTGAGGCGCGCGGGGGGGGGGGGGGGCGGGTCCGGCGCATGCGCTGTGAGGGTGTGCGGACCGGGCACGAGATGGGGGAAGGAGGGGGAGGACGCGCGGGAGGTGGGGGCACCGAGTGCGACCGGGCGCCCCTCTGGTTCGGGACGGAGCGGCGAGGCCGCGCCCCCTCGTGGGGCGATGTACGGAGGCTCCTCCCCTGTGAGGCCACGGCCCCTCGTCGGGCTCCGCTGACACCTACGCCCCTTCGAGGCCGGAGCCGGGGCAGCTCTGGGGCGGAAGACAAGGGGTCGTGCAGTCCCCTTGTTTGAGAAAGACCTTCGACATCATCGAGTCCAACCGTTCCTGCGCACTGCTGAGCCATCCCAGAGCACCTCGTCTTCCCGGCTTTTAAACCCCTCCAGGGATTCACCTGGGAGAAAAGCCCAGCACCCACCTCACCACAACCTTTCCAGGAGCTGCCGAGAGCAATGAGGTCTCTCCTCAGCCTCCTCTTCTCCAGACAAAACTACCCCAGGTCCGTCAGCCACTCCCAGAACCCCTGTTCTCCAGCCCCTTCCCCAGCTCCTCCTGCATGCGTGCTCCATCCCCTCAATGTCCTTCTTGCAGTGAGGGATCCAAAACTGAACCGAGGATTCGTGATGTGACCTCACCAGTGTTGAGTACAGGGTCCCTGGGACCAGCCCTGAGACAGGTGATGGTGCTCAAAGCCAGCCCTGGGATGGGTTGATGGAGCCTGGAGCCAGCCCTCGGGCAGGTGATGGAGCCTGGGGCCAGCCCCGAGGTAACTGATGGTGCTTGAGGCTGGCCCTGGGGCAGGCAATGATGTCTGGGGCCAGCCCTGAGGCAAGTGATGGTGCCCAGCACCAGCCCCCAGGTGGGCCATGGTGCCCAGTACAAAGCCTGAGTTGGATCACAGCGTTCAGGGTGCACCCTGAGGTGCAGCCCTGCCTGTAGCCCGGCTGCCACACCACGCCTTCAGCCAGGCTGCAGGGAACTCTTCACCCCTGAGCAGGGAGCTTTGTGCACAGCTTTTGCTCACACAGCCAAGTCCCCACGTGTGGTGGCCGAGGAGCAGTGCCCCTAGCCTGCCTGCACTCAGCGATGCTGAGGTCTCCATCTCACAGCAGCTTGCAGGCGTTTGAGCACAGGGGCAGCAACAGATGAGATCCTGCTTTTCCATCCACCACCACAGCTGCTACCAGCTGTCTCCGAGCATGCCAGCATGTGTCGCCATCTCTCCGCCGGCCCTGAAAGCAGGAAAACCAGATTCCATCTGTCTCTCCATTCATTCCTTTTCTTTCTTTCCCCAGAAGCCTCTCTGCTGGGATCCTGCTTTCGTGCTGCCCTCTGCCGCTTTATCGAGGAAGGATGAGGGGAGAGGAGTTCAGAAATCATAGAAACGTGGTATGAATCATGGAATGGTTTGGGTTGGAAGGGACCTCAAAGCTCATCCAGTTCCAACCCCCTGTCATGGGCAGGGACACCTCCCACTGGATCCGGTTGCTCCAAGCCCCATCCAACCTGGCTTTGAACACCTCCAGAGATGGGGCAGACACCACTGCTCTGGGCAACCTGGGCCAGGGCCTCCCCACCCTCATCGTGAAGGATTTCTTCCTAATGTCTCATCTAAATCTTCCCCCTTCCAATTTAAAGCCATTCCCCCTTGTCCTGTCACTCCAGGCACTTTAAAAATGTACCCCTCTGAAGTGGGTCTGCATGAAGAATATTCACCAGGATGTGCCTCCATGCGCATGGCCAAACCTATTGAATTGAACGCCTGTGATGGCAAACCCTGCGCAGCGGGGCTGTGGGTCAGACACAGAGAAGCTGAAGTGGTTGTGCTTTTTGCTGGGTGGTGGAGCTCATAGCAAAGCTGACTTAATCTCTTATTGCAGTGTACCAGGCTGGACTCCACTGCCCAACCTCCCTCATGCATCTGTCTCCTGCAAGGAGTGATGCTGCTCTCATCCCACTGCTCTTATCTCACAAAGCCCTGCAGACCCCCCCCTAGTCCTGGCTTTCTCCAGGAACTGTTGGCCCTGTATGCTCAGGAGGACCTCATGGCTTAGAGCTGTGACCACTTCATCACAGGGTGGCCGTGAGAGCTTTTGCTGGGCAAGAACATGTTCAGATTTGCTCCTCATTGCCCTAAGAAGGTACTGTCAGTGCTGAGCCTCTCTGTGCTTTACTGTGTTCCACACAAACACTGCAGCGCCAGGACTCACACATCTCATCCTCAAGCAGGGCTGTGGTTCCACCTGCCTGGGTGAGGAGCAGCTGCTACTCCAGCGCTGCCAGCCTCTGCCTCTCCACCACAGATCTTACTCTCTCTTCCTGCTGTTGGCTTCTCCAGCTGCAGTTGTTTAGCCTGGAGAAAAGAGGCTGAGGAGAGACCTTGTCACTGTCTACAACTGCTTGAAAGGAGGTTGTAGAGAGGTGGATGTTGATCTCTTCTCCCAAGGGATAGGATGAGAGGAAATGGCCTCATGTTGCATCATGGTAGGTTTAGATTGGACATTGGGAAAAATTTCTTCACCAAAAGGGTTCTCAGGCCCTGGCAGAGAACCTGAGCCAGGTCCTGGCCAGGGAGGCGGTGGAATCCCCATCCCTGGAGGGGATTCAAAAGCCAGGTAGATGAAGTGCTCAGAGATGTTTCAGTAGTAGACAGGTACGGTTGGGCTTGATCTCAAAGGTCTTTTCCAGCCTAGTGATTCTATGATTCCTTGTGCCTGTGGACTGCCCTGCAGCTCAGTTCCAGGGAGGGTGGAGAAGTGGAGGCACGGAGGGGAGCAGCCTCTCCTTCCAGGAGTCACTACTGCGTTCTCAGAAGGGACTGCCCCTGCGTTGTCCTCCCAAAGCACCTGGGAGCCAGGAGCCCTGCCCAGGGAGCCCGGCCACTCCGTGTTGGAGCAGCCCCACAGGTGGCTCCGTTGAAGGCACATATGTGCCCTGCCCGAGGGTCCTGAGTGGGCACCCTGGTCCCTGCTCAGCACTAGGGCTGTGCCTATGAGATGGAACTCCTGGTCTGCCTGGCAGGCAGTGGGACCCACACCCTGAGACCCCACCTGCACCCCAGGACTCCCGCCAGCACCCAAGGACCCCAACGCACACCATGGGACTCACACCCTGGGACTGACACCCTGAGAACCATACTCCAGGACCCACACCCACACCCTGGACTCCCACCAGCACCCTGAGACCACACTGCGGAACCACACCCATGGGAACCCCAACCCACAACCTGGGACCCCTCCGCACACTCTAGGACCCCACCTACACCATAGCCACCCCGCCCACACCCTGGGACCCCCATCCACTGGGAGGGGCCAGCCAGCTGGGTTCTTGAAGGGGGATGAAGCCATTTGGAGCCAGCAGGGAAGCCCTGGGCAGGGAGCGGGGATGCCCAGCACCCCTTGGGGAAACTGGCAGCTCGCCCAGTGGGACCTGGGTGTCCTGGGGGCCCCTTCTCAGCATGATCCCCCACCCCGCTGCACACCCAAAGCCAGTGCTCATCATTAGTGGGTGGGGGGCACCCAGTCCTGCCTGCTCCAGCTTTGGGGAGAGGGGGATGTGAGCTGGGGAGGATGCAGCAACCCCAAAGCCAGGTGCCCTCCTCGGCTTGCCCAAGGCTCCTCACCCCCTGCCTCAGTTTTCCTCAGTGCTGAGCAGAGCCTGACTGGGGCCACGGGGCTGGGGCAAGGGCTGAGCCCGCTTTGGGGAAGGCAGGGGGTTCTATGCACGCAGAGTGGTGTCCCAAACACTGGAGACCCCTGAGTGCACGCATGTGAGTGCAAATGTGTGTGCGAGCAGGGGGACTTCAGGGACTTGGTGGGAAGGAGGCCCCTTTCTGCGGGCCAGAGAGACGGAGGCCAGCGGCCGCCTGGGCCCCACTTCTCCTGTAAAGCAGCTTTGTGCGGGGGCTGCGGCCCCCAGCCCTGCTGCTGGAGGAGGAGGAGGGAGCTGATGGGGGCCCAGAAGGAACATCCCCCCTTCAGCTTCTTCCCACACTGAGGGCACATGCTGGGACGAGTGCTGCTGGGGGACAGAACTGCCCTGCTCTGCCAGCTGGACACAGGGGCAGCTCGGTGTCCCCTTTGGGCACAGGGACAGTTCACTGTTCCCTTGGGCACAGCTCTGTGTCTCCATAGGGTGTGAGGACAGCTCAGCATCTTTGCTGGGCACAACTTCACACCACCATCTGGTACAGGGACCGTTCAGTGCCACCCTTGGGCACAGGAATCAATCCATGCTGCTGCTGGGCATGAGGACAGCTCTATGTCCCCATCAGGCACAACTCTGTATTCCTTTTGGGGACAGGGGTGGTTCTATGTCCACTTCAGGCACAGGAGTTGCTCAGTGTCCCTACGGGGACAGCTCAATGTCCCCATTGGTCACAACTCTGCATACCCTTTTGACACAGTATCCTCATCAGACATGGGACAGTTCTGTGTCCCCATCGGGCACAGCTCAGTGCTCTCTTTGGGCACAAGGGTGACTCAGTGTCCCCATTGGGCATGGGGACAGCTCAGTGTCCCCATCAGGCACAGCTCTATGCCCCCTTGGGCACAGGGTTGGCTCAGTGTCCCCATGGGGACAGCTCGATGTTCCCAGAGGGCTAGGGCAGCTCGAGTGGCTCTGAGACACTGTGGGGGGCAGGAATGGACCTCCTGCCCCACTGCAGCCTTACCAGGGGGTCTGGGTGCTGCTGGGGAACAGGTGGGCACCCTGGGGACACTGAGGGCTGCCCTGCGCCTGTGGCAGGAGCCCCCCTGCACCCCCACACCCAGCCCTGACACAGGATGGGTATAAATAGCAGGCAACTCTGTCACCTCCTGTCACATGCTGGGTGCTGGCAGGGACCCCGCCAGCTGGGGACACAGCTGTCCCTGTTCCCAGGGCAGAGGGACTGCTGTGGGGGCACCCCCACCACAGGGGCCATCAAACCCCACCCCATACACCAAGGACAGCCTGGAGGGGCACACGGGGGTCCTAGCTACCTGCGTGGGACATCGCAGACCCCAACCCAGCATGGGGCTCTGTGACAGAGCCGAGATGGCCAGACCCCTCCTACCCCCAGGGACCCTCCCTGGGGACAAATGGGACAAATCAGAGCAAAAGGGAAACTCCTGGACTCCTGGGGTGCTGGTGGGGTTGCAGAGTCCCCTGCCCCCCTGCCCTCCACCTGCTTCCATGGGCAAAAATTGTCACCGCTCACACTGCAGTCCCGGGGTGGCTCTAAAAATATCACGTCCTCCGTCCTCTGGACAGGGACAGCTGAGGGACAGGATCAGCAGATGCCTGGGGGACCCATGGGGAGGGCTGGGACAGGGAGCGGAGCTGCCAGCCCCGCTGTCCCCCTTCCTGTCCCCATCCCAGTCACAACAGTCCCTGTCACTCCCCATGCTCTGGTTTGGGGACCCCCCAGCATCCCACCCCCCTGGGCCTGGCCTGCTGCCCCCATCTCCTACCAGGATGCAGCAAGATGGTAGCCAGGGGCAGCAAGATGGTAGCCATTGGTAGCAAGACAGTAGCCAGGGGCACCATGACTGTCCATGCCTGGTTTTTGCCCAGCAGCTGCCGACACGGAGTCTGGCCCGGCGTGCTGCGGCGGTTGTGCCTCTCGCTGTCCCCCCAGCCCTCCCCGAAGCCCCTAATCCATCTCTCGCAGCAGGAGATGCCTAAGCTGCCTTTTCATGTTGGCCTCTGCGCGCGCGAGCGCGCTGCGCTTTCAATGCCGGGTGCTGGCAGGAGATGTGTTGGACAAGCTGAAGGGAACCCTCCCCTGCCAGGAAGGTCAAGGTGTGCTTAAGCCAGCTTCCTGCCTTGCACCAGCCCAGCCAGCATGGGCCAGCGTCCTGCCAGCCCCACTCAGGTGGGGTTTGTTCCCCATCGGCACTGGGATGAGGTTTGGGAGCCACCGTGACATTGGGGATTCATAGAATCATAGAATCACTTGATTGGAAAAGACCTTTGAGTTTGTTGAGTCCACCAATACCTGCCCACTGCTGATCTATTCCTGCGCACCTTGTCTGCCCAGCTTTTGAACCCCTCCAGGGATGGGGACTCCACCGCCTCGCTGGGCAGCCTCTGCCAGTGCTTGAGAACCCTTTTGCTGAATAAATTTTTTCTGATGTCCATCTAAACCTGCTCTGCATTCTGACTGGACATCAGGGGTGGCCGGGGAGCCGGACCCTCATCTTGGGGGGGTTTGCACCCCCGGCTCCTCCAGCCACTCTCAGGGCTGCCCACGTGCCCATGGGTCCCAGCCCAGCACCCGCTGGGCTTGGGCTGAACTGCAATGCCCGGTGCTGGACGGCGCCTTCTGGGCATCTGCTGCAGCTGCGCTGGCACTGCCTGGTGCTGGGCGCCCCATGGCTCACCTCACAGGCATCCTGGGCCTCGGCTCACCCTCCAGCTCACCCCACAGCTCACCCCATGGACACCCCAGGGCTTGGCTAACCCTACAGGTCACTCCATGGGCACCCTGGGGCTCAGCTCGTGCCACAGCTCACCCGGCCAGTCCTGCTCTCAGACTGCTCCCACCCCAAGGGCCTATTGCAGACCTTTAGACCAGTTTAGACCAGTACAAACCAGGCCTGAGAACAGCAGGCACTGGTTCCTGCCCTCCTTAACCCACAGCAGTGTGCATGCAACACAGCTGGGCACAGGCAAACCCCCACCCACCTCAGCAGTGCTCACACAACCCCCCCTAATGCTGTTACCCCCACGCCTGGTGGCTCCCCAGCCTCACTGCCCTGTCCCATTGCTCGCCTCTCCTGTGGGTGCTGTGTGTGCATGGACACACGTGTGTGCATGTGTCTGTGTGCACGAGTGTGTGTGTGTGCATGTGCATGTGCCTGCTCATTCACAGGGGGGTGCACGGTCCCCACAGTGCCCATGCCAGGGCCCCACAGCCCTCTCTGTTCCCTTGGTGACAGACCCCTGTCCTTGCTGGCACCCTCAGCCTGCCACCAGCCAGGGCTTTTGTGGCTGCTTTTAATTAGAGGCTTTTAAGTGTGAAACAAAGCCGGGGGCAGGGGCTAGGGGGGGGGCCTTCCTCTGAGCTCCCAGGGGACCCCTGGGGGTCCCCGTCCTGCCTGGCATCGTCTGGCGCAGCCGCTGCTTCCCCTGATTTCTGTTTCACCCTTCTCCATGCCCAGCTCCAAGGGATGGGGGCGGTGGGAGCTGGCACTGCCAGAGCCCTCCCAAAATATCAACCTCCTGAGCGGTGCTGGCCACCAGAACAAGTGTGGGGTGCAAGAAGGGAGTGTGGGGTGCAAGGGGGGGTTGGGGATGCAAAGGGGACTGGGGAGTGCAAGGGGGTGGGGGTGCAAGGAGGGAGTTGAGTGTGCAAGGAGAGAGCTGGGGGTACAAAGAGGGGGTTGGGGGTGCAAGGTGGGGCTGTGTGTGGCACACGGGGCTGGTGCCAGCTCCATGCCAGCTCCATGGACTTGCGCTGGGGCTCCTGGCCCTGGGGAGGGGGCTCGGCGAGCGGCCAGGGCTGGGGTGGTGAGCACCACTCAGGGCGCTGCCGGGGGCCCAAGGCCAGGACCTGGAGGTGTTCCAGCTGTGTCCCCTATCTCTGGTGCCCCTGGGTGCAGGGTCCCCCAACCTCCTGGCACCCTATGTCTCTGCTGAGTCCTGCAGAGGGGGGCTGGTGGGAACCATGCCCCCTATAGCAGGGCCACCAGAACCACCAGCCTCTCTGGAGGTGGCAGCACCCTTGGGCCGCCCCCTGGCAGGTGGCAACCTGGGGACCCCAGGGTGCTGGGGGCAGAGGACTGCGTGCCCACCAGCATCCGCCAGTGCTGTACTGGGACGAAGTGGGAGCAGAACAGTGGGGGATCAGGGCTCCATCCCCAAGCATCTCAGGGGTGCTGAGGTTGTCCCAGCGATGCCCAGCCTGGCCCGCTGGCAGCACCCATCCTCTCCTGCTGGGTGCCAGGATGGGTCCCTGTCCCCACATGTTCTCCTCTGCCCAAGACACTAACCCAGACCCACAATGGAAAGATTCTGGGGAGGGGGCAGGACCCTCTCCTACCCAAGAGAGCCCTGACAGGGGACCAGGCTGGGAGCCTGGGGACAGGGATGAATGACACCAAAGGGTCTCAGCCACCTGTGTGTCCCTGTGAGTGGACACCCCTGAGCAGCTGGGACCCTAGGTGTTCCCCAACGCCCTCATCCAACCCAGGGGTCCCTCCCAGGGCTAGCTGGCACCTCTGCTCCAGGTTTCCCCCTCCCCACGAGGGCTCAGCAGGATGTAGGTCCCCATCCCTGCATGTCCCCAATGCCCAGAGGTCTTGGGGCCACCATGTCCTGAGCCACCAGCACCTCACAGCACCCAGGGGATGGGAACACCTTGCCACCCACTCTGGAAGTGACATCTCCTGGAAAGAAGCCAAGATCCAAAGCTTCATGAAGCTGAGATCCATGTGGCCGTGCAGGAACCGCACCCTCACCATCACCATCCCCAGCTGGTGAGGCTGGGGTGAAGGTCACCAAGACAAAGGACATGAGAGTCACACAAGCCATTCCCTGCACCCACACAACCTAATGGAGCAGTGGCCAGAGTAGCCGCCCCATGGAAACCAGGAACGGGACAGGAGGCAGCCGCTCACCAGGATGGGGCTTCAGCTCCGACCACCACAGCCCCTTTGCCAGCAGCCTCCCCAGTGGGGGCCCACTAAGTGTTGGCCATGCCGAGCCAAGGCACCTTCCATGGCACATGGTGACCACAGGCTTGGGTGGGTCCCCAATGGCAGCACCCCTGGGTGCCCCAGCCTTGATACGGTTGGTCATCCATCTGCTGGCACTCTTCCCATCCAAGGGCCACCATCCCAGCACCAAGAGCCACAGGGACCCTTCCTGACACTTCACTGGTGCCAGGAACCCCAAAATGGCCGAGCAAAGCTACATTGTAACCATGGACTTGGCTCAGTCCCCAAGGGCAGAACCCCTGGGTGCTCCAGCTGGGGTGTGGTGGTCACCCATCCCCTGGCAGTCATCCCTCCGAAGGGCCACCATTCCAGTCCCAAGAACCATGGGGATCCATTCCAACCCCTCCTCCAGAGCGGGAAGCCCCACAGTCATAGACTCATAGAATAGTTTGGGTTGGAAGGGACCTTAAAGATCAACCAGCTCCAACCCTCCTGCCATGGGCAGGGACACCTTCCACTGGATGAGGCTGCCCAAGGGCCATCCAACCTGGTGTTGAACACCTCCAGGGATGGAGCAGCCACAACTTCCCTGGGAAACCTGTTCCAGGGCCTCCCCACTCTCATGGTGAAGAAATTCCTCCTTATGTCTAGTCTAAATCTGCATCTCTCCAGTTTATACCCATTGCCCCTAGTCCTATCACTAGAAGCCTTTGTAAGCAGTCCCTCCCCAGCTTTCTCACAGGCCCTTCAGATACTGGAAGGTTGCAGCAAAGCGTTGGCTGCGGTGGTGGGCTTGGCGTGGTCCCCAGTGGCAGCATCCTTGGGTGCCCCAACCAGGGTATGAGTGAGCACACATCCCACCCAAGGGCCATCATCCCAGCCTCAAGAGCCATGGGGATCCCTATCTTCCGTCCCAGCTCCTGCAGGAAGCCCCAAATCCTGCCAAGCGTTGGCTGTGCCAAGCTGAACCGCCTTCTGTGGCACATGGTGTCACAGGCTTGGTGTGAACCCCACCAGCAGCATCCCTGGTTGCCCTATCTGGGTTGTAGGTGGTCACCCAGCCCCTAACACCCATCCTGCCTAAGGGCCACCTTCCCAGCCTCAACCAGAGCCATAGGGATCCATGCTGACCCCTTCACCAGAGCAAGGAGCCCCAAAATCCCACCAAGCATTGGCCATGCTGAGCTGAGCCACCTTCCACACCACACGGTGGTGGGTGGGCTTGGCATGGTCCCCAGTCGCAGCATCCTTGGGTGCCCCAGCCAGGGGATGGATGAGCTTCCGTTCCCCTCAGAGGATACCATTCCAGCCTCAAGAGCCATGGGGTCCCCATCTTCCATCCCAACTCCTGCTCTGGAGCAATCCCAACTCCTGCTCTGGAGCAGGGAGCCCCAAGGTTTTCTTGGCTGTGCGGAGCCGAGCTGCCTTCTGTGCCGTGTGGTGGTGGTGGGCTTGGTGTGATCCCCAACAGCAGCACCCCTGGGTGCCCCATCTGGGTCACCGGCCCTCTGGCACCCATCCCACCCAAAGGCCACCTTCCCAGCCTCATCCGGAGCAGCAGGAAACCCTCCCAACCCCTCTCCGGAGCGGGGAGCCCCAACATCCCACCAAGCGTTGGCAGCGCGGTGTGGCTTTCCGTGGCACGTGGTGACCTGTCGCCGTCCCCACTGGCAGCACCCCCGGGCACCCCAGCCGGGGAGCTATCAGCCTCCCGTCCCCCGGCACCCACCGCTCGCCGGCGGCGGCTCGGCCGGTGCTCCCCGTGTCCCCCGTGTCCCCCCCGCCCCTCCCCCTCGGCCATGGTTTCAATTACGCTCTCAAAGGCTTGGGGCCCTCTTTTCACGCAGCCGGGGCTTCTCCCAGCTCACAACAAAAGCTTGAGTTACAGGAAAGGGAGAGAAAGCGAGGGGGGCGAGAGGGGGAGCGGCTGCCACCGCCGAGCCCCCCCGGTATGGGGACAGGGGGGTCCCCAGTGCCCCCGACCCTTCCTCAGGGCGCCCTGTCCTGCTGGGAGAGCGGGGCTCAGAGGAGCCGGGGACTGGCAAGGAGCTCCGTTGTGTCCCAGTGCCCCCAGTGTGTCCCACTCTCCCACCACAGCGTGTCCCAGTGCCCTCAGTGTGCCCCACACCCCCTCCAGTGACTTCCAGTGCCCCCAGTGTGTCCCACTCTCCGCCACCCAGTGTGTCCCATTGCCTCCCGGGGTGTCCCAGTCCTACCCCCCGAATGTGTCCCACATCCCCTCCAGTGAGTCCCAGCTCACCCAGTGTGTCCCAGCCTCCCCAGCGTGTCCCAGCCCCCCACTGTGTCCCACATCCCCTCCAGTGAGTCCCAGCTCCTCCAGTGTGTCCCAGTACCCCCAGTGTGTCCTCAGCCCCCTCAGTGTGACCCAGTCCCCCCAGTGTGTCCCTAGTGCCCGCCAGTATCTCCCGGTCCCCGCAGTGTGTCCCACATCCCTCTTTGTGTCCCAGTCCCTCCAGTGTGTCCCGCTGCTCCCCAGTGTGTCCTCAATCCCCTCAGCATGCCCCACATCCTTCCCAGCACGTCCCAGTCCTCCCAGTATGTCCTTGTGCCCCCTATAATGTGTCCCAGTCTTTCCTTTGTGTCCCCGTCCCCCACAGTGTATCCCGGTCCCCTCCAGTGTATCCTGGTCTGTCCACCCCATGTGTCCCAGTCCCCCTGCTGTGTCCCTGTTACACCCCCTCTTGAGTCCTGCATCCCCTTTGGTGTGTCCCACATCTCCCCCAGCATCTTCCCACCCCAGTTTGTCCTGACCCCCCCCAGTGTGTCCTAGTCCCCTCCAATATCTCCCAGTCCCCCCCTCCACTTTGTCCTTGTCCCCCCAATATATCCCAGTCCCCCGATATGTCCCAGCCCCACTCCAGCGTGTCCCAGTCCCACTCCAGTGTGTTCTGGTCCCCCAAGTGTGACCCAGTGCCTCTGCACTGTGTCCTGATCCCTGCTGGCATCTCTCGGTCCCCCCATATGTGCTGGTCCCCCTCAATATGTCCTGACGCCCCCCCAGCGTGTCCTGGTCCCCCCAGTGTGTCCCATCATCCCCCAACTGTGTCCTGCTCCTCTCATATGTCCCGGTCTCCCCCCAGTTTGCCCCAGTCCCCATCAATGTGTCCCGGTGTCCCCCCCAGTGTGTTCCAGTCCGCTTGATATGTCCTGTTGCGCTCCCAGTGTGTCCCGGTCCCCTCCGCTGTGTCCCAGTTACCCCAGTGTGTTCTGCATCCCCTCCAGTGTCCCCTGGCCCCCACTTTTGGGATGCCCCTCACCATGGTTGGTGTGGGGGCCATGGTGGGGGCCAGCATGTGGGATGTCCTCTGCCCCCCAGCCCCCTGGCTCGTTTGGGGCTGTTGGAGACACCCCAGGCTGTGCAGTGGCCATGTGGGGCCACTGGGGGATGGCCCTAGGTGACACTGGAAGGTGCTGGGACCCAGGTGGGTGCTGAGGGGACACGGCAGGGGGCAGGGGACAGGGGGGTGGCAGAAAGGGGCAGGAGATGGGGGGCAGGGGACATGGGGGACGGGGACACGGAGGGGGCAGGGGGGCACAGGGGACACAGGGGTAGAGGGAGGAAGGGAAATGGGGGGGACACGAGAGGGAAGCGGACCCGGGGGGACACAAGGGAGGCAGGGGACATGGGGGGGGGGTGCAGGGGACAGAGGGGACGCAGGGGACACGAGGGGACACAAGGGGGGCGGGGGACACGGGCGGGACGCTCTTCGCGGTGTCCCCGTCCCGACCCCACGCGCGGACAAAGTTTTGGGGGACGGGTGGGTTCCCCGGGACCCCGCGGTGGGGGGAGCGCGGGGGGCGGACCCGAGAGGGGGCGGGGCCTCGGTTCGAACACGATGGGCGGGGCCGAGACGGGGGGCGGGGCCTTTGCGGGGAGGGCCGCGATTGGCGGGCGGTGCCGGGGGGCGGGGTCTCGGCGGAGGGGGCGGGGCCGGAGGGGGCGGGGCCTGCGCGGGTTTCTAAGGCGATTGGCGGGGCGCGGGGGGGCGGTGCGGGGGGCGCGGCGCGGGGGGGGCTCCCGCCCTCGGGGGCCGCGGCGCTGCCCCGCACAAAGGCGGCGGGAGCGTCCGGTGCGGCCGCTCCGCTGCCCCGGCGCCCCCGCACCCCCCGGGCCCCCCCCACGCCGCACCCGCCTGGCGCTCCGGGACCGGCGGGAGAGCGCCGGGACAGCCCGGTCCGGGCTCCGGGAGCGCCACGCCTGAGCGCCCGCAGCCGGGACGCCGGGAGCCGTCCGGGAGGGACCGCGCACGGCGGATCGGATCGCCGGGAGTCGTCCGGGAGGGACCCGTTCGTGTCCGGACACCGGGAGTCGCCCAGGCAGCACCGGGCACGCACGCTCCAGGCACCGGGAATCGTCCAAGCGGCACAGGGCACCGCAAATCCGGTCACCGGGAGCCGTCCGGGCAGATCTGATCCCCGAGAGCCGTCCCGGCAGCACAGGGCACAGCGGATCCGGTCACCGGGAGCCGTCCGGGCAGCACCGGGCACGGCGGATCTGGCCGGGAGGAGCGGCCGTCCGGCTGGGCACCGGGCACGGTAACTCGGGGGCGGCGGCCGGTGGCACCATGGCCCCCCCCGGGGCGCTGCCCACCCTGGCCTGGCTGCTGCTGGGGCTGAGCATGCCAGGGCCGAGCCGGAGCCAGCTGCACGGCGAGAAGGGCATCTCCATCCCCGACCACGGCTTCTGCCAGCCCATCTCCATCCCGCTCTGCACCGACATCGCCTACAACCAGACCATCATGCCCAACCTGCTGGGTCACACCAACCAGGAGGACGCGGGGTTGGAGGTCCACCAGTTCTACCCCTTGGTGAAGGTCCAGTGCTCGCTGGAGCTCAAGTTCTTCCTGTGCTCCATGTACGCCCCAGTGTGCACGGTGCTGGAGCAGGCCATCCCGCCGTGCCGCTCCATCTGCGAGCGGGCGCGCCAGGGCTGCGAAGCCCTCATGAATAAATTTGGTTTCCAATGGCCGGAGCGATTGCGTTGTGAGAACTTCCCCCGGCACGGCGCCGAGCAGATCTGTGTGGGGCAGAACCATTCTGAAGACGGCGGGTCACCAGCGTTGCTCACCAGCGCCACGCCGCTGGCCGGCCAGGGCACCCCAGGTGCCCCTCGCTACGCCACCCTCGACCACCCCTTCCACTGCCCCCGGGCACTGAAGGTACCCAGCTACCTCAACTACAAATTCCTGGGCGAGAAGGATTGCGCGGCGCCCTGCGAGCCCACCCGTCCCGATGGCCACATGTTCTTCAACGAGGATGAGATCCGTTTTGCCCGTATATGGATCCTCATCTGGTCCGTCTTGTGTTGTGCTTCCACCTTCTTCACCGTCACCACCTACCTGGTGGACATGCAACGTTTCCGCTACCCTGAGCGACCCATCATCTTCCTCTCAGGGTGCTACACCATGGTGTCGGTGGCCTACATTGCCGGCTTTGTGCTGGAGGAGAGGGTGGTCTGCAACGAGCGCTTCCAGGAGGACGGCTACCGCACAGTGGTGCAGGGCACCAAGAAGGAAGGCTGCACCATCCTCTTCATGATGCTCTACTTCTTCAGCATGGCCAGCTCGATCTGGTGGGTCATCCTCTCCCTCACCTGGTTCCTGGCTGCCGGCATGAAGTGGGGCCACGAGGCCATCGAGGCCAACTCCCAGTACTTCCACCTGGCTGCCTGGGCCGTTCCGGCGATCAAGACCATCACCATCCTGGCCATGGGGCAGATTGACGGGGACCTGCTGAGTGGCGTCTGCTTCGTGGGCCTCAACAACATTGACCCTCTGCGGGGCTTCGTGTTGGCGCCGCTCTTCGTCTACCTCTTCATCGGAACCTCCTTCCTTCTGGCCGGCTTCGTCTCCCTCTTCCGCATCCGCACCATCATGAAACATGGAGGAACCAAAACTGAGAAGCTGGAGAGGCTGATGGTTCGGATCGGGGTCTTCAGCGTCCTCTATACCGTCCCGGCCACCATCGTCATCGCTTGCTATTTCTACGAGCAGGCTTTCCGCGAGCACTGGGAACGCAGCTGGATCAGCCAGAACTGTAAGAGCTTGGCCATCCCCTGCCCACTCCACTTCACCCCCCGCATGACCCCCGACTTCACCGTCTACATGATCAAGTATCTCATGACTCTCATCGTGGGCATCACCTCCGGCTTTTGGATATGGTCAGGGAAAACCCTGCACTCGTGGAGGAAGTTCTATACGCGGCTCACCAACAGCAAGCAGGGCGAGACGACGGTGTGACCCCCCTGCCCAGCCATTGCCCTTCGGCTTGAATTATTTTTGGGGGGGGTTATTATATATTTTTTATTTTTAGATTTATTAACGTCTAAGGGGTGTCTCACTTTCTCTTTGGATTTTTTTTGTAATTAAACCTGTAAATAGAATTTGTAAATTTAATTATAAATTTCTATTTAAAACACAAAAGAAAAAGTGGGGGGAAGCAGGGGGGAAAAGAAGTGAAAAGAGGGAAAAAGAAAAGAGGGAGGAAAAAGGAGAGGGGAGAAGAGGGAGGAGAAAGGAGAGGGAGGAAACGGAGAGGGAAAAGAGGGGGGAAGGAGAGGGCAAAGGGGAGAATGGAGAGAGGAAGGGGGAAAGAGCAGAGGGGAAAGAAGGAGAAAAAGGAGAGGGAGGGGAAAAAGGAGAGAGTAAAAAAGAAATAAAAAGGGAGGGGAGGAGAAAAAGGAGAGGGAAAAAGAAAAAGACAAAAAGAGGAAAATGGCAAAATAAAGAGGAGAAAAGTGAGAAAAAGGAAAGAGAAAAATTAAAAAAAAAAAAGGAGAGTGAGAGAGAAAAGGAGGGGGAAAAGTAAAGAAGGAAAAAAGGAGAGTGGGGAAAAGAAGATGAAAAAAGAAGAAAAAGGGGCAAAGCCTTGGCCGGGCCCTCGCCTCCCCCCTCAGGAGCCGCTGGGGCCGCGGGGAGCTCTGCTCACTCTGCTCCCTCTCCATTTCCATTCCAGCCCTCTCCAGCCCCTCCGTTCCCGCTCCGGGCCAGCCCCTGAAAAAAAAAACCAATAAAAAAATCCCATTTTTCTCCTTCTTCTTTTTTTTTTTTTTTTTTTTTTGGAAACTCCCCAGGAAAGTTGATTTTTTCCCCCTCTCCTCCCTCCTGGAGGGGCCGAGATCCCTGCCTGCCCCCTCCTCCCCCCGGCCACGGACTTTTGGTCCCCAATTGCTTTTTAAATATTTCTTCCCGAAATCAAGCGAGCCGAGCGAGCCGCTACCTCCCTCCTGAGGGCTTTTTTTTTGTTTTTCCTCCAGAAAAAACAGGAATTAAATGGGGAGGGGGATCCCCACGGGTCCCCTGCTTCCATCACCCCACGGGTAGGAGGCCAGCTGGAGCCAAGCACTTTGCAGGGGCTAAAATACCTGTTTAACTCCCAAAAGAGGGAAATTTTGGGTTTTACGTAGGAAATAGTTCACATTTTCTCTAGGATTCGGGGGTTTATGTTGTGCCTGGCCCCCCCCAATCCAGACCCTATGAACAGAAAGGGGTCCCAGCTCCGGTTCGGCTTCTTGGGATGCAAGCAGTGCTGGGGAGTTGGAGCTGGCAGAGAGGAAGGAGGGATTAAATCAGCTGGATGGAATTGAAATTCCAAAAACAATACTCTTCCCAAAATGGCCTGGGGAAGCACTGACCCCACAGCACCCCAAAGGCAGCCCCCTTGAGCCCCACACTCCTCCCCTCGGTCATTTTGGGAGCCTCGGAGCACAAAGAGAGGGTGAGGTGGGGGTTCCCTTCTCCCCATCCAAGCTCTGGGACGATCCCAAAAACTTCCATCCAATCCCAATTTTCCGGTGTAGGCACCGAAAGGGTTAAGGCAGCGCCTCTCCAACACATTTTGGAAGGGAAAAACTCTTTGGATCCGGTTTAATTTTCCAGCGATGACTTGGAAGGAGTAGGGGGGAGAGAGAGGAGAGGCGGGGGGAACGGAGCCAAAGGGTTTTCTTCCCCTCTTTGGGGTTTGGAGAAGGAGTTTGAGGGATGGGGCTGGATGGGGTGGCAGGGACCCCCCCCCAGCACCCCCCTGTGGAATGGGAATTCAACTGGGACTGATTTTATCACCCCCGCTGTCGTTTCCTCCCCCCCACCCCGGGTGCAAAAACCACTTGGGAAGAACCTTGGCCAAGGGACAAGGGGTCTCCCCTGCACCCAAAGGTGCCACCGCAGGGGGGGGTGTCACCCCTGTCCTGGGGACCCCAGAGCCGTATCCAGGTCTGGCGCTGAGCCCTTTGGCTTCAGGATGCTCCCCGTCGGCTGCTTCTCCTTCTCTCACTTCCCAAAAAGCAGCTCCCACCCAACACCACTTTGTTTTCCGGAGCTGAAGCAGGGGAATGTAAACTCTCTCCACCCAGGAATGCGGGAGCTGGAGGATGAGGTTCTTTTAAAGGCTTCGCTGTCCAGGCTTTGCAAACCAGAGCTGGGATCAGGGGCTGCATCCAGCGGGTTCTGTGGGTGCTGGGCCCCAAATGGGGGGCTCTCTCTGTCACCCCCTCCACAGCTCCACAGGATTCTGCCGTGTCCAGGGGGATTTGGATCTGGAGCTGGAGGAGTTGGGTTGGATCCTGCCCTGGCAGTGGCCGTGGAGCTCAGCCCAGGGCCTCTTAGTCTTTTCTGGGGGGTGGTGGAGGGTTCTGGAGGTTTTTTGGCCTCAGGGCTGTTTGGAAACAGGGAAGGGATTGGAGGGCATCTGCAAGCAAAGCTCAGTTCTGTCCTCCATCCTCTGTCTCCTGGTCTGGCACCCAGAGATGGGTGACCCCGTGCCCTGGAGATGGGTCACCTCAGGTCCAGCTGCCCGTGATGACAGGACCAGGTCACCCTAGGGACAGGTTACCCCATGTCTGAGTCTCCCTGGGGATGGGTCACCTTGGGTCCAGCTGCCCTTGGTGACAGGTCCTTGTCACTCTGGGAATGGGTGACCCCATGTCCAGGTCACCTTGCGCCCAGGTGATGTTGGTGATAGGTCCCGGTCACCCCGGGGACAGGTCACCCCAGGTCTGGATCACCCTGAGGATGGGTCACCCCCGTGACAGGTCATGTTAGGGACGGATCACCTCAAATCTAATGAACCCTGGAGATGGCTCACCCCATGTCCAGGTAACCCTGGGGATGGGTCACCCCAAGGATGGATCTCCCTGGGGACAGGTCACCTTGCATCCAGCTGCCCTTCATGACAGGTCCAGGTCACCCCATGTCCAGGACACTCTGGGGACAGATCACCCCAAATCCAACTAACCCTGCAGATGGGTCACCCCATGTTCCAGTAACCCTGGGAATGCGTCACTCCAGGCCTTGCCAAGCCAGAGAATGGGTCACCCCAGGGACAGGGACCTCCTCGCTGCACGTGGCTGAGCCCCAGCCCTCCCAGGGTGGTGACTCCCATCCTCCTCTTCCTCTCTTCAGCCAAGCAAAGAGGGAGCAAACAGCAGTGGCAAGTCCCACCATGTCCCCCGCCAGGCCGTGGTGGGGGTCCTTTGATGTCCCCTAATGAGTCCCACTCTGTTTTCACAGCTGCCCAACGCGGCAGAAGTCAATTAAAGGGCAAACACCTGCCCAGAGCCCCCACAACTCATCACACCAGTGGCCAGGGAGGCTCGCGGGGCTCCTGCTGGTGGGGACAGTGACAGGGGGGTCCCCACGAGGAGCAGCTGTGGTCAGGTTGGCCACAGAGTGATGGCACGAGGTTGTGTCTAAGCAAGGAATCAGCCCCGTGGTGAAACCAGGGCAGGCAAGTGGGGTGCCCGAGGGAGGAACTGGTCTCACTAGGAGAAGGATGTGTCACAGGATGTCCCCAGCACTGGCTGTCCCAGTGTTCCTGTCACCTAAGCCATGGTCACTCCTGGCCTCTGGCCACCAGCAATCTGTCCCCTGGACCGTGGGCTCTCCTGTCCCATGGCCACTCCTGGCCACCAGCTCTCCTGGCCCCTGGACCGGGGGCTCTCCTATCTTCAGGGACCTTGGCCCATGGTCATTCCTGTCCCTTGGCCACTGGATGCTGTGTCTCAAGGACCATGGGTTCCCTGTCCCCTGGCCACCAGCTCTCCTGTCCCCATATCCATGGGTTCTCCTGTCCCCCATGGCCCTCAGGCTCCCCTGCCCCTCAGGCTGGCCCATCCCCTGTCCCCCAGGGTCCCCCCTCTGCCCCATGAGGACATGTCCCATCAGCCCAGCTCTGGGTGACGCTGCCCTGGGGACAGTGGGGTCCTCGGCAGTGACACAGGGGGTGGCAGAGGCCCGGGGAGGTGATGAGGAGCTTGGAGGCCATGAGGGACAGCCCATGGTGATGGGTCCCAGGGCCTTGTTGGGGACATAGCTGGCTGTCCCCAGCTCGCGGCCTGCTCACAGCTTGATGTGACTTCATGAAGCCAGCAGGAACCCAAGGCCATGGGGACCAGCACCCGTGGGTGACACGGATGGAGAGGGCTCCTTGGGTCCTCCCAGCCCCGTTGTCCGCCCCGGTGCTGGCGCAGATATCACTGAGGCCAGCAGAGCCCTGGCCGGATGCCAGCGAGGACAGGCGGCCGCGAGGGCTAAATTGGGCTCCTCGCTGAGCCGCTCTTAAAGGAGACGAAGCTGCCTGAAAGCAGGATGTGACCCCCGGGCAATTAGAGGTGTCCCCAAGGAGGGTTGGGTTTCCCAAGGCAGATGCAGGATCTCATCTCCATCCCATCACCTTGCCCTGATGATGTGGGATGGGGGACGCCATGTTCTTCCCACCACCCTGGCCTGGATGAGGTGGGACCCCATCTCTGTGTAGGGGTCCCGCCTGAAAGGCGTGGGAGTGGGGGACGTTGAGCCACTTCTCCATTCCAGAACCTGGGAAGAGCAGATGTGATGCCCAGTCTCATTCCCAGCATCCTTCCTTGAGAACATGGGACATGCAGGTGAGGTACCCCATCTCCGTCCCAGCACCCTACCCAGAAAACATGAGATCGATGAACAAGTGGTGGGTGAGCATGGGACACCTCTTCATCCTGGTGTCCTTCCTGGAGAACATCTCAGCACCTCATTGACCCTTCTGGATGATGAGGGACCAATGGAAGTGGAATGGGTAGGCAAGGTACCCCATCCCCCTGCTGGTGTTACCTCCTGGAGAACATGGGATGGATGGACACAGACCCCCATCTCCACCCAACTCCCCATCCAGGGACACAGGGTAGGTGAGCGTGGTACTCACTTCACCTCCTGGATGGACACGGGATGGAAGGGCACGGGATGGAAGGGCACGGGATGGATGGACTTGGGACTGACAGATGTGAGATGGATTGACATGGGATGGATAAGGGATGGACATGAGAGGGATGGACGTGGCAGGGGAGGACATGGGATGGACGGGTACAGGATGGACATGGGAGGGATGGACACAGGATGAACATAGGCTGGATGGACAGGGAATGGACACAGGATGGACATGGATAGACATGGACAGATATGGGATGGACATGGGCTGGATAGGAGATGGACTTGGATGGACAGGGGATGGACAGGGGTGGACACAGATGGACATAGATGGACATGGATGGACATGGGATGGACAGGGCGTGGACTTGGATGGACACGGGGTGGATGGACATGAATGGACATGGGATGGACATGGGATGGACAGGGTGGACAGGGGTGGGCACAGATGGATATGGATGGGCATGGACAGATGCGGGATGGACAGGGGCTAGACAGGGCTGGACAGGGGCTGGATGGACATGGATGAACATGGATGGACATGAATGGACACGGGATGCACATGGATAGACAGGGGATGGATGGACAGGGGTGGACAGGAGTGGAAGGGGCTGGACGGAGGTGGGGGGGCTGCCCCGCGGCTGGGGGCCCCAGGGGGAGGGAGCGGCGGGGGCGGCTCCGGAGGCGGCGGCGCCTCCGAATGCGGGAATGTTTTTGCAGCTGGAGTCGATTATGGGGGAGCGGGAGGGGGGGGAAGGGGGGAGAGAGGGGAGAGGGGGGAAAGAGAGGGGGATGGGGGAAAAGGGGGAAAGGGGGGAAGAGAGGGAAAAAGGGGGAAGGGGGAAGAGGGGGGAGACAGGGGAAAGGGGGGGAAGGGAGGGAAAGGGGAGGAAAAAGGGGGAAGAGAGGGGGAAAGGGAGGAAGGAGGGAGGATGAGAGGGCGTGAGGGGGAAAAGAGGGGGGAAAGAAGGGGGAAGAGAGGGAGGGGAAAAGGGGGAAGAGGGGAAAAATGAGGAGGAAAGAGGGGGGAAGAGAGGGAGGAACGAGGGGGGAAGGGGAGGCAAAAAGGGGGGAAAGGAGGGAAAGAGAGGGGGAAGAGAGGTGGAGGGGCAAAAAGGAGGAAGAGAGGGGAAGATGGGGAAAGGGGGGGAAGAGAGGGAGAAGGTGGGGGGAAGGAAGGATGAAAAAGGGGGGAAGGAGGAGGAGGAGGAAAAGGGGGGAAGAAAAGGAAGGGGGAAGAGAGGGGGAGAGAGGGGGAAAGGGGAGAAAGAAGGGGGAGAGAGGGGGAGAGAAGGGGGAAAGGGGGCAGAAAGGGGAGAAATAAGAGAGGGGGAAAAGAGAGGGGAAAGTGGTGGGAAAGAGGGGAAGGGGGAAGGGGAGGGGGCAAAGAGGCCTACAGATAGGGGGTAAAGAGGGGGTGCAAAGAGAGGGGCGGTGGGGAAAGGGTGGTGCAAGGTGGGGAGGGGGCAAGGAGGAGGGGCAAGGGAGGTGAGAAGTGTGCAAGAGAGGTGCAAGGAGGGAGTGGGGAATGCAAAAGGTGTGGGGGGGCAAAGGGAGGTGCAAGTAAGGCAGAGGTGGAGGAAGGAGGGATGGGGTGCGAGGCAGGCAAAGGGGTGCGAGGAGGGAGTGGGGGTGCAAAGGGGGCTGGGAGTGCAAGGGGGTGGGGGGTGCAAGGAAGCCAGGAGATGGGCAGAAGGGAAGGTGGGAGGCACACAGAGGGGAGTTTGTATGCGGAGGGAGGAAAGAGGGAGTGGAGGCAAGGGGGGGCTTCAGGGTACATGTGTGTGCACGGCGTGTGCACGTGTTCATGGCATGCCCAGATGCACACCCTCACTTGCACACTCGCCCACAAGCACGTGGCCATGGTGTGTGTGTCCCCTCCTTGCACACATGTGTGAGTCTGTGCAGAGAGCTCAGGGAGCATGGGGAGCTCCAGGCACCCCAAGCACATGCGTGGCCACCCCATGTGGCATGTGCTTACATCCCGCTGCAGTTAATCTGCCCCTCCACCCTGCAACCCCTGCACCTCGGCATTGCCCCCTGCACCCCCGCTGCACCCTTCCCCCGTACAGCCACACTGCACCCTTGCACTGCACCGCTGCTGCACCCACACACTGCACAGCCACACTGAAACCCTGCTGCACCCTGCACTGCATCCTCACTGCACCCTGCACCCCTGCACTGCATCCCCACTGCACCCTGCACCCCTGCACTGCATCCCCACTGCACCCTGCACTGCATCCCTACTGCACCCTGCACCCCTGCACTGCATCCCCACTGCACCCTGCACCCCTGCATTTCATCCCCATTGCACCCTGCACCCTGCACTGCATCCCCATTGCACCCTGCACTGCATCCCCACTGCACCCTGCACCCCTGCACTGCATCCCCACTGCACCCTGCACCCTGCACTGCATCCCCACTGCACCCTGCACGCTTACTGTTCACCCCTCACCCTGCACTCCCACACTGCACAGTCGCTTGCCCCCACTGTGCAGTGCACACGTGCTTCTCTGCATCCTGCATACATGCAAATGCAAATACATGTGTGAAAATACACACACATGTGCACACACTCAGGCTGTGCAGGGAGGAAGAATAAAAGGTGAAAGGAAAGAGGGATGGAGGGATCATGGAATCATATCATAGAGTCACAGGATGCTTTTGGGTTGGAAGGGACACTCTAGTTCCACCCCTGCCCGGAGCAGGGACACCTCTCTCTGGATCAAGGGCTCCAAGCCCCATCCAACGTGGCCTTGAACACCTCCAGGGATGGAGCAGCCACCACTGCTCTAGGCAACCTGTTCCAAGTTCACTGGAGGAAGGCAAAGGGATGGAGGCAGGAGGGCCGGCGGGTGGTTGTCAGTCAGGCTGCCTGGAGGCTGAACAGACAAATGCCGGTAGTCTGGCCCCGGCACTGACTTGGACATTATTCCCGGCTACTCGCTAGGCAGCGACTGTGCTGGAGCAAGGACATGTGGCATCCCCGCTGGGGGCACGTGTGTCACCCCTGCTGGCGGGGTCCACAGGCCAGCCCCAGGGGAGCTGGCCCTCGTGTTCACTCTGGTCCCTACTGATGTGCAGCACTGGCTGGATGCTCTCGGTAAGCAAAGCCACGCTTGGGGCAGAGGGCTGTCCCTGCCCTGTCTGGGGACCAGAGGAGCCACCGCCGAGGGGATCATGGGTCACCCCACGGCGCTGCCCAGCTTGGCCCCTAAATCTGTCTATTAACCATCCCGAGGCCAGAGCAAGAGGAAACCCAGTTGGGGGGGACCCTCGGGTGCCCCACATCCCGCACCTGCCCCCGCAACAGGACCCCCGGTCCGAACGGGACCCATGATCCGCGCCCCCCCAACCCCGCCGGGAGCCCCGAGCCCCGCTCTCCCACGACAGTGACCACGCCCCCTCCTCAGACCACGCCCCATTACATGGTCACGCCCCATTAAACCACGCCCTCTCTACAGACCACGCCCCTCACACAGACCACGCCCCAGTCCCGCTCAAACGACCCCCCTAGGCCCCGCCTCCTCCCCGCCTCTCAAAAAGGCCACGCCCACCGGCGGGAGCTAACGTTGCTCTGGCCACGCCCCCGCCCTTCCAATTACAGTAACCATGCCCCCTCCGTAGGCCACGCCCCAATTGCTCGGCTGCCATGGCCTCGGCCACGCCCCTCGAGCACCCCGCTCCCTTTGCCCTGGCCACGCCCCCTGCAATAAACCTGAATTTGCCTTGACCACGCACCCTCTGCAGGCCACGCCCCCAAGGCGTCTCTCCCAGGGACACGGCCACTACCCACTCCCGCCCCGCCAGGACTACGACTCCCGTCGTACCCCGCGCCCGGAAGGGGGCGTGCCCCCGCGGCCGGCTTCCGGTCCGTCGGTGCGGAGGGAGCGAGGGAGCGGTAAGATGGCGGCGGCGGCCGTGCTGGAGTTCCAGCGCGCGCAGTCCCTGCTCTCCACCGACCGCGAGGCGTCCATCGGCATCCTGCACTCAATCGGTGAGGCCTCCGCCGCCGCCGCCGCGTCCCGCGCCGCCCTCGCCCCCGCGCCGTCGCGTCCCGCCCGCCGCCGCTGCCGCCTGCTGACTCACCGTGTGAGCCGGGCCTGCCCCGCCGACCCGGGCCGGCCCCGCGCCCTCTCCCGCCGCCCCGGGTCGGCACCCGCTGCCGGGTGGGAGCCCGCTCGGGCCGCTGTCACAGCCCCGCCGCCCCCCGCCGCCTTCTCCGCCCCCTTGTCCCGGCGGGACCCCAGTTGCCCGAGACCCCGCACCCGTTCCGCACGGGGCTCTCCACGCCCCGGGTGCCCAACGATACGAGGGACCCTGTGCGGGTGCCCAGCGCCCCGGCCCCCCACCCCTGTCACCGCACCCCCGGTGTTCGAGACCCCGCACCCGTTCCGCACGGGCCCCCACGGCTCGGACCCCTCCCCGGGGCCCGGGGCCCTGTGCCTCTTCCGCACGGAGCCCCGCGGTGCCCAGGACCTCACGCCCTATCCATGTGGAGCCCCATGCCGGCCAAACGTTCCTGTCCCCCATCCCCAGTGGCACCCTCGGGTGCCCCACGCCCTAGTCCCCTCCCCAAGTCCCCAGCGCCCCGGCCCTGCCACCCCTGCAACGGGACCCACGGTGCCCGAGACCCCGTACCCGTTCTGCATGGAGCCCCCTGTGCCCAGGGTGCCCAACTCCATCCGGGACCTCTGGGTGAGTGCCCGATGCTGAGGGCCCCCCGTCTCTGTGATGATGCCCCCGATGCCTGAGACATGTGTCCCCATGCCTCGTTCCCCTCCCTGGGTGCCCAACACTGCCCCATGTGCCCAGGGCCTTGCGCCCATTCCACGCGGATCCCCATGTCGAATGAATGTGCCTGCCTCCCACTTCTTCAGTGTGCCCAGGGCCTTACACCCCAGTCCCCTCCTCGGGTGCCCCACAGTGCCCAGGACCTTGCACCCATTCCACATGATGCAAGGAATGTGCCCCATGTCACCTATCTGTAGCAGGACCTCCAGATGTCCCACAGGGCCCAGGAACCTGCACCAATTCCACAGTGCCCTATGCCCTAGTCCTCTCCCCAGGTCCCCCACAATGCCCAGGTCCCTCATGGAGCTCCACACCCAGTGAATGTGGCTGGAAAGGAAGAAAGTGCATTGTTTTGTGGATAACTCATGAAATCGGTGTTGTGTAAACACAGGTTTGGTGCGGTGGGGCATCATGTGGCCCTTGTAGGCGCTTCAGAGCCAGAGTTACTCACGCTGGTGCACAGAGTGATGATTAGATTGTTGGAGTTCTGTGTGGGAAGGAGCAGTGGCTCCTGCAGCAGGGGCGTACCCACTGTTTGTCTGACCTCAGGCCCGCACAGAAAGTTCTGAGGAGTTTTCCCATGTGCTGCATCTGGCATTTTACCTTCTCCTTGTTTCAAAACAGCTTGTGACAGTTGCCATGTTGGGCCACCCTGGATGTTCAGTGGTGCCAGGGAGATGTTGGTGCTATAAAGTGGTTTGTAGGTTTAATGCGGGCATCATTCTTTATTTGGGGTAGAACTGTGCACCATAGGAGTGTGTCTGCCTCGGAAATGGATGGGAAAGAGTAATTATCAATTCTCATTACATGTGGAGATTTCTGAAAAGGTGCTGGGAGCTGCTGTCACCCCGCTGTGTCAGGTAAACGTTTCCGAGTGTCCCCATTAAAGCTGGAAACTGGAATTGCTGCATGGTCTTTAAAGTTACTCGTCCCTCCCAGTGATGCTCTGGTTAATCAGTAATTGGTGATCTCAAGCCTGTCAGCACACCGGCGGCTTTCTGTCCGGACAGGTTTGGTCGGGAGTGACAGCTCGTGGTGCCAGTTGGTGCAGGCTGGAAGGGTCTGGAGAGCACTGCCACGATGCTTCTCTCTGTGAGAGGAAAGTTAATTTGCTTTTGACACCACATGTGTTAAATGATGGGGACTGAAAGCCTCAGTCTATGCTTGGGGGCAGCATGGAGGATTTCTGTTCCCTCCGGAGAGCTGGGTAGTGGATTCTGGCTTTGTGTAGATGTTGGAGGACCTCACCTGCGCAGGGGCTAATGGAGAGAAATATTTGCAGGATGACAAGGAAGAAAGTGCATTGTTTTGTGGAGAACTCATGAAATCGATGTTTTGTAAACACAATTTCAGTGTGTCTGCGTGTTGTCGGGCACTTCCAGGCACTTCAGAGCCAGAGTTACTCATGCTGGTACACAGAGTGGCTATTACTTTGTCAGAGTTCCGTGTGGGAAGGAGCACTGGCTCCTGCAGCAGCGGTGACGCCCCACTGCCCTGCAGCAAAGCAGGCAAATGCACCCAGCTCGCGGGGACGATGTTGTTCTTGTGCTGCATTTTAATCACAGGATCACAACTTGTACATGAGTGTCAACATCAGAAGTCCCGATATTGGAATACCTGGTCCTGAAAATTCTACTGAATTGCTTTTGTTTGGTTTTGTGGTTTTGGCAGGAGAGGGTCTGGTGGGGAATAGTGGTTTTAAATAAAACTTGAGCAGCTGGGCAAGCTTAATGAGATCCCTTCAAAACTTAAATTACAGTTAAGTTGTGCACACAGTTGTTTGTCAACTGGATTTAAGGCTCTGCGAAGTACAGACAAGTGCTCCTATAAACTATGCCTTTAAACTTCCCCCCTAATCTGCTTTCCAGGTCTCCTAGCCCAGGAATTCACTGTTGCCTGTTGTAACAGTTCCTATATTTGGTGCCTTTCCAGGAGCTGGCTGGTAGTGATTCTCTGCTACTGAAACTGCATTAAAGGTAACCTCTCCCCTCTTTTCTAGTGAAGCGTGATGTCCAGGAAAACGACGAGGAAGCGGTGCAGGTCAAGGAGCAGAGCATCCTGGAGCTGGGGTCGCTCTTGGCCAAGACCGGGCAGGCGGAAGGTGAGCCTCAACTAAGTAGTGAGGTAATGGGTAAGAGACGCGTACGGTCAGTTGAATTTAGTTTCCTCCTTTAATGGGATCCCAGTAAGAGCAGGTTTTGGCAGAAAATGTTCTCAGAGACAGGACAGAAACTAAAACAACCTAGATAAACAGCATAAAATATTGACATGTGGCTATTTTAGTACAAATTACTTGGGGTTTCTTGAAGATGTCATGTGTGAGAAGTTTCTCTTGGCTTGTGTTTAGCGATCTCAGAGCCCTGTTTCAAACTGGAAAGTTTGTCCCCAAAAGTCCTTTCTCACCAGCATCGTCTTTCTCGATTGATTTATCTGCTGAGACATCACATCACATCAGAAAGTCCCTGCCCACCTCCTCACAAGAGCAGGACTGGGTGGTTGTGTTGTAAACGTGTGAAGGGACAGGAACAGGGCAAAGCTCTGTGTTCAGTGATTGTTGAGTTGAATCCAGTCTTTTCTTCTGTTTCCTTGAAAGCCTGAAGTAGTGTGTTTGTTATTTTGCACTCAGCAGTTTAGTGTTGTTGCTCTTGTGAAGAACGCTCTTTTCTGTAGCACCGGTCCAGTGTTCCAGGAGCTGATCCACCACATCTGTGCTGTCCACATCCTGGCCGTGGTGATCACCTGGCCATGAGGTAGCACTGACACTCTGACTGTGAACAATGATGGTGCAGAATGTGAAGTGAGGCCTATGTGCTTTTAGCAGTCTGAGACCAGTTGGGTAAAACAGGCCAGGAGAAGGAGTAATCAAATTGGGATGATGGGTCCCTGGAGTGGTTCCTGGAAAGTGATGTGAGGTCTTGGATAACGGCTGATCCAGGTCATGGTCTTGTATTTGTTCTGAAACACACGCTTGGTGTCCCAGTCTCTGTACATAGCTGGTTTGTCTTGGCCATTTGACTGATCTACCCATGTCTACGTGTGTTTCAGCGTTCTGGACACTGATCCTGCCGTGGTTTGCAGTTGAGCAGGGCTGGTTACAAAGTAGGTGATTACAGCAGTGCTGGAAGCATGGGTGCTGTTCTACTCATCCTGTCCACCTTGGATTTCCTAGTGTGGATGGCTTTTATAGTCAGAGGAGAAAAGTAAGCCACTCCAGCCCACAATTCATCTCTTCCCACAGCAGGAATGTGGAGCAGGACAAATGAAGCCCACCATACAAATGCCTGTTTCTCTAACGAATATTGATATCAATCCAGTTAATGCAGGTAGAGGTGTCTGCTGTCCCAGTGCCTTTGGCACTCTGGTGTTGGTGTCTGTAGAGATAACTGAACATGGCTTGTGTGGTTTTGGGGCTAAAAAGGGGGAAATCATCCAAAGAACCTTTGGAGTGGGAATGGATGTACTGTGGTGTGCAGAAGCCTGGGCGAACTGCCGGCAGTGCTTGGTGGTCCTTTTACTGCTGCAGGACTTGGAGTAGTTCTGGGTTTAAGCAAAGCCTTATGCATGTACTTCAGTGTACTCAGAGGGTGGCCGACTGATGGGCTTTTTCAAGGGGAAGGCTAAGTTGTTGAAAATGATGTTAACACATCAAAACTAGGCTTATGAAAGAGCAAATGCAAAATGTATTTGAAATATGTTAAAGGGAACAATAAACTGTAGAGCAGCTCTGTTCTGAGTGGCAGAAGATGAATTTGTGAACAGTAAGCAGGCAGTTGTGGATGTGTAGATCAGGGAGATCACCAGCTTGTGCCTTCTGGTGATATGCAGTGAAGCTGGAGGATGCAGAAAGGGAATGGCACAGTGTAGTGGTGTGCTTGTCCTGCGGGAAAGGCACCGTCAGCTTCCCTTGCAGGGAAAGTTGGCTGGTTGGAGTGAGAAGCAGTCGGGGTCAGCAGCCTGTGCACCAGGTATACAAAGGTGCTAGCACCTGGCGGGCACACGGAGCTTCAGATCCAAGGGGAAGGAACCCAGTGCTGTTTAACCTATCAAGGAAATTACCCGAGACCCTGCACTCTCTGGCCCAGATGAAACAGATCTCACAGTTGTCTGTTGCTGCACATGTTTTAGTTTCAGCTAGAAGAATTCCTTTGACAGATTTGAGTTGTTGCTTGGCTGCTTTCAAGCAATGACTTCCCGGAGGTGAAAAGGCCCATGAGTTGCGGCACTGGGGGAAAACCCACTGCAGTTTGGGATTTGAAAGTTGCGACTGCTGTGCTGCCAACAGAATGTGGGACGGGGCTGTCACTTGTAGAGAACGAACCTCTAGTGACCTGTGGCCTTTGTGTAATGAAACAGCAATAATACAAATGACACTGTTTGCCTGCTTGATAGAGATTAAGGGTTGCTTTGGCAGATTACTTACTTTTTTTTTAGGTCAGTTCTAGCTTTTTATAGCCTTGCTTAAAACTAGGATCAGAATAGCTGGGATCAGGACCTTAGGTACACAGCATGTTAACTTGTGGAAGTATTTTATTTGAGGATGAGTGGCAGGCTTCATTTTCCAGAGCTGCTGCTCATCACTTCTCTGGAGCTGTCAATCACACCCCTTTACCAGCATTGCATTGGCTTAAAACAGACCTAAAAATAGTTGGCAGTTATTGGGAGAAAAGAGAAATTTCTATGGGAACTTTGAGCTTGCACTTCTAAATGTGGAGTGTTCAAATTGTAGGAATGTTCTTGCTTGCAGACTTCCAGTCTGCTTTCCAGTCCTTGGGCAGCTGTTGAGCCAGTCAGTGGGGAGATAAGTAGAATCATAGAATAGAGTCATGGAATCATTGATGTTGGAAAAGCCCTCTCAGCTCATCCAGTCCAGCCATCAGCCCAAGCCCGCTGTGCCTGCTAAACCCATGTCTCAGAGTGCCACAGCCACATGGTTTTTGAGCTTCTCCAGGGATTGAGACTGCACCCCTGCTCTGGGCAGCCTCTGCCAGGGCTTCACCGCTGTTTCAGTAAAGAAGCTTCAGAACCGATGCCTTGGAAGCAGCTGTACGTGAAACCAGAGTGGTTTGAATTTGCATAAAGTGATTGGGATTTGCATCTGTGCGTGGTGCTGTGGATGGAGTGGCCCTTGGAATCTTCATTCCAGTGTGGGGAGAGTCATCATCAGCCACGAGGCAGTTCCTTGTCAAGTAAAGGCTGTGAGCGCTCATTGTCAGCCAGTGGGGCTCAGTCTTTGATATGAAAGTAACTGTGCCTCAATCCTGAAAACCCTGCCCATTTATTCCCAAGCAGAGAGAAAGCAAATCTATGAAATCTCAGGCATGGCAGTCACAGCATCTTGTTTGGTACCCTCTATGAACTCCAAGAGGGTTCTTCAGAGAGACTGTCACTGTTTGTTGCACTGCTTTTTGGGAAATAAGGCTCCTCTAAATATTCAGAGCAGGCTTGAGATCTCAAGATCCACTGGTTTTGAAACTGTGCTTTCAGATGTATAGACGTGTCAGTACCTCACTGTGAGTAATTGGATCGCAACACACTTCTTAACAGGGTGAGAAATGAGTTGTCAGGCTTGGTTAAACTTTTACAATAAATAGGTTGAAAAAGGAAGAAAAGCAACAAATATAAGTAATTTTTTTTTAGATATTAAGGTGTTCTCATAACAATTTTTTTTTGCATTGCTGGTAAATGAGATAAGAAAGAAACCTCTTTCTCAACTGTTTTTATTGTAATCATCTTGAACTGAAGTTCTGCTGATGCTCCTCCTAATTGAAATACAATCAGATTAGTCTCTTACTTTAGTTTTGGATCTGATAGCAGTTTGGTACAGAGTACACGGAGGACTCTGAAATACTCGTTACAGGTTTTGTTTAGATTTTTTTACTGTCAAATCCTGTAAGCCCAGCAGTGCAAGGTCTTGCTGATGCTTGGGTGAGAGGTAGAATTCTGGGGCAAATAAGCTGGGTTTTCAGTGTAGAACCCTGCTGCTTCCTGAGCCTGCATAGGGCTGGGCTGCTGGAAGTGTCATCTTCACCACTGTAAACAGACATCACAGCAACTGACTCAATGGCCATGTGTTGTTTGTCACAAGACAAGACTTGTAACTTGCACTGTGTGGTTCCGACACGGGAGTCCCTTCTGCTCTGCAAACCCCAAGTCCCGAAATTGCTGTGATTCTGACTGCCGTGTTCCTCCACTCTGTGGGAGTGACACGTTAGGATACTTCTTAGAATCCTGGGTTGGAAAAGAACGTTAGGTTGGAAAAAATCTTTGAGATCATCAAGTCCAGCTGTACCTGTCTACTACTAAATCATATCCCTAAGCATGTCATCCACATGTCTTTTAAACCCCTCCAGGGACAGGGACTCCACCACCTCCGTGGGCAGCCTCTGCCAGTGCCCGAGAACCCTTTCAGTGAAGTTTTTTCTAATGTACAATATGAAGCTGACCTGGGACAGCTTGAGGCCATTCCCTCTCGTCCTATCACTTGGGTGAATTGACCAACACAGACCTCTCTACAACCTCCTTTAAAGCAGTTGTAGACAGCAACAAGGTGTCCCCTCAGCCTTCTCTTCTCCAGGCTATACAACTCCAGTTCCCTCAGCTGCTCCTCGTAAGACTTGTTCTCCAGCCCCTTCACCAACTTTATTGCCAGCTTCTTAATAAAGAAAAGCTTTGACTTTGTGAGTTTGGACCTAGAGTTAGAACTGCAAACTGGTAAGGAAATGAGAAGAAACAGAACTCTTGTTGGGTAAGGTAAGATCTCATTATGTAATGCAGGTAGCTGAGTGTTAAGAAACTTCATTTTTTTGGCCCCGGAGCGCAGGGTGTATTGGACTTCCAGGCCTGGCAAGGTATGATAGATTAAAATGTCAAACTGTAAGTCAATAAAAACTTAAGCTATAAACTCCAGTGCCTATTTTATAGAAAACTCAAAACATTTAGCATTTGCTGACGTTTTTAAAGTGTGCCTCTGGCAAGTGTAATTAGAAATAGTGGTGTAATTGGGTGAGCTGCAGTAACGGGAAGCATGTGCTGTGTGGGTAGGTCTGGAACCCAGCCGTCACCTCTGCCCATTGCCGTGTTTACTGCAAGGCATGTTTACTTCAGGTAATGTTTATCACTCTTTTCCGGTAAATGATGTTGAGAGACTGCTTATAAAATGTGTGGTGTAATAAATGCCGCTGTGTATGGATGTGCTGGGTCCTCTGGCTGCGGTAAAACTCCTGGCTGCATGGTTGTGTTTCACAGTTTTGTTTTTCTTGTCCGCAGAGCTGGGAGGACTCCTGAAGTATGTTCGGCCCTTCTTGAACTCCATCAGCAAAGCCAAGGCAGCCCGTCTAGTCCGATCCCTGCTCGATCTCTTCCTTGATATGGAGGCAGCCACAGGACAGGAGGTGAGACTGAAGTTCCAGCAATACTCTGTTCCTCAAAAGCCTGTAACACCATTCTCTGGCCTACTTTGCTTCGCAGTGAGGCATTATTCACGTCAGGAAACATTCATTTAATGCATTTGGATATATTCTATTAATAAAACATTATCTAATTTAATTCACTCCTAACCAAGCTTTTCTGCAAGCCTCATCCTGCTGCAGTAACTCTCATCCTGGCCGTTTCTCTTCGGTTTACTTGCTGTAGGGTGTGTGATGTGATCAGTGTTTGGGATAGGAGAGGGGAAAGTGCTACACCTGCTCCAGGAGCTCAGCCAAGCCGAAAGGTGGGGCAGCGTGTGATGGCACAGAGCTGGAGGGGTGGGGGCTCACGGCCCACCCAGTAGATGGTGGGATGAGATGGTGTTGCTTAGGATCTCTCGTCTGGAGACACAAAGATGCATTGCATGGGGATGTCTTACCGTAAAGTGGGTGTGGAAGTTACTCTGGGAGTGGGAGTGGGTAACGTTTTACAGTTACCAAGTGTAGACTACTCCCACTGGATGAGATTCTCCACTGGAAAACCCATTTGGTCTATGATAGCCCACAGTCAGGATTTCCTCTGGTCTCATTATCTTCCTAAAATACAGTTCTTTTTTCTTTTCTTTCTTTTGTTTGAGATTTGTAGATTATTTGGGAATGAGAGAGGGACAGGAACACCTTGTAAATGATGAGGAACTGCTTACACGCAGCACTGGCCTGTAGTGGTGTCAGTTGTACTGGCACATCAAAGCTGTTTGATGGAAACGGGAGCCAGGACAGGCCTGCGCAGCAGGGTGGGGAAAGCACCCACATCAACGCGTATGCGTGCCAGTGGGCAGATTGTGTCTAGAAGAGGTTTTGCTCTGTTGAGAGGCAGGTGATGTTCTCGTTCACCAAATTAGTGTAGAAGTATCATCCTTTGGTTCAGGTTTCATTTGCTGCTCAGCAGTTATGTATCAGGTACATGGTGACAGACAGGATCTTTTGCCCCTGTCCTTTAACAGAAGAGATTCAGGGAAGCCAAGTGGGATGTGCAAGGGAGAAGGGAACCCCTAAAGGAGCCAGCAGGGAACGAGTGGCTTCAGATTTCTTCTAAAGATAACTTGATATAAGCGATGGTATTTGATGCAGTCCCAAAAGGTGGCGTTTTATGTCCGGGGAAGAATTTGGAGTAACAGTGATGGAAATGGGGCCCAGTTAGTCAGACCATTCACTTTCAAGCATATTCAGAACACAAAACCTTAAGGAATTATGGCACCTAAACCTTTGAGGTTCTTGATGTGGTGATCCTGAATACTTTCAGTGCCTCAGAAGTGTTTGGAAGGATGTTTGCTTCCTTGGTGTAACATATATTAAGACGATTCCCAAGAGCCCAGTAAAGCAATGAAATTAGGGATTCTTCAAGCTCCTAATGCTCCAGCTATCACTGTGCAATAAATTGCAACTTTATAATGGCTTTTCATAAAATGTCCCCATTTAATAAGCAATGATGAGGAGCTGACAAGCCCTGCAGGGTAGAAGTGCTCCAGACCTGCTCCAAAAAGAACTGCCATCCAGAGATCTTGGGAAAAGGCATTCCTGAGCCTAGTGTGCCGGGGTGACTTATTTTATGTTACTGGCCAGTACTAAATTGGCCCCCTCTGCCACATATAATTGCAGTGGAATATCACTGCTTTATTCACCAAGGGAATCTCAACAGTCTTAAAAATACAAGAAGCCATTGGGTTCCCTTACTTTACTTTGAAGCGATGGATAAAGCATCCAGTGTTGCTTACCAACTGGCATCAAACTCCATTATCAGTACTGGAGCCCAGCACCTCTGTCACTTTGTGCTGCCAAAGAACACACGTGTTCTGACATATTTAGTCCCTAAAACATGTGCGCTTCATTTTCTTTTCTTTCTAGAGGAATTGAAAATACATGTTCTTCTGTGGCTGAATGAAATGGTACAGAACACACAGGAACAAACCTCAAAGTCTGTCCCTTGCCCTGAGGCAGCACCAGTTCTCTGTATCCAGATATTTTTGAAACACACACATCTGTTTAAGAAATGCTGTTAGGATTCCAGCAGTAAGTTTTACTGGTGAAACTTCAGAACCCAAATCTTTATTTTCTTATTCCAGTGTGGCAGGATTGTCCCTGGTGGTCAGAAAAAGTTATTGGTAGCCAGATGCATTAGAAAATCACTGAAGGTGCTGGTCTGTTGCTTTTTTTGTGATGGCTAAAGCTTAAACTAAACCTTAATTTGCCTTCTGAACTTCACTTTCTCTTGCAGTTTGTGTTATAAACAGAATAATTCTGTTAATGTTGTCACAGATTGCAGGAAGTTCATCTAGTGAATAGGATATGAAAATGTGTAGTGCAAAGCATGGTGCTCTGTATAATTTTGTGCAATGCCTCTATCAGTTTCAAGTGTGGGGTTACCAGTGAGTCCTTGTTGAAGAGACATCACATAACATCGCTTTAAAGCTGTGGTTTTCACCAGCAGTGAACTATGCTGTGCCTGGTAATATTAAAGGTGTCCTTGAGAGACTTGTGGGGTCGGCACTGGTCATGGAGGCTCATCTCCAGGCTCCTTTTAAAGCAGAGCTGATCTCAAGTGCTGTTGTTAAAGCAGGAATAATTTATTTCCTTAAACCACATTGTGGAAATTCAGGCTTTGTATTTCTGTTGCTTTGTAGGAAATGATTGAAGCATGCTGCTGTTTAAAGAGGGGCAGCAGAAGGCTTTACACATTTCTTTCTGCTCCCTTTAAGGTTGACCTGTGTTTAGAGTGTATTGAATGGGCCAAATCAGAGAAGAGGACTTTCCTACGCCAGGCTCTGGAGGTATGTTGCACTGCAATCCCAAACCTTGGTAGTAACTGCTTCTCTTCATCAGATTTAATCCTGTAAATGTAGAGCACTTGTAATATGTTCTCCAGAACTCTGTACATGTAATAGCTATTACCCTAAATTAGTGACTCCCCTTGAACAGGCAGGATTTTACCAATTGTGTTTGGATCCAGCCACTCTTCCAAGGAGTAGATCTTGTCATAGAATCATAGAATCATAGAATGGTTTGGGTTGGAAGGGACCTCAAAGCCCATCCAGTTCCACCCCTGCCATGGGCAGGGACACCTACTTCTGGATCCTTTTGCTGCAAGCCCCATCCAACCTGGCCTTGAACCCCTCCAGGGATGGGGCAGCCATGAGTCTCTCTGGAAGTGAATGCAAGATAATATAGTGAAATCCGTTCAGATAAGAACATAAAGTTTCATTTGACAGAATAAACCTGTTCTCTTCTCTGGCATTCCTCTCAGCAGTTCCTTTTCTGTTTCACAGGCTCGTCTCGTCTCTCTGTACTTCGATACCAAGCGGTACCAGGAGGCGCTGCAGCTGGGTGAGTCTCCCACTAGGTGGTGGTGCTGGTTCACGTTTCGACAGCTCTCTCGAGGCTGACAAGGGAAATGGTCAATTACCTCATGCTCTTCGATAAGTTTTGTAGGACTTGAGCATTGATTTTTTTCAGTGCTGTACCAGGTCTGCCATTTTTTGCTATAGCTTGGTGATCAAAGCTTTCGGAGATCTCTTTGTTCTCGCCGTTTACTCATTTGAAATCATTTTGGAAGCAAAGAGGAGCTGTATCCAGTTGAAGGCCACGAGGTTTGGCTCCTGCTGAAACATATGTGGTGTGTTGCTGTAGTCAGAGAGTCTGTAGGGGAAACCTACAGCTTTCTTCATTTTGCTTAAATATGGCCATAATATAAACAGTAGGAATGCCAGGAGGTAGCAAAGCACTGAGGATGTATCATATAACCACAGAATGGTTTGGGCTGGAAGGGACCTCAAGGCCCATACAGTTCCAACTCCCTGCCATGGGCAGGGACACCTCCCACTGGATCCGGTTGCTCTAAGCCCCATTCAGTCTGGCCTTGAACACCTCCAGGGACGGGGCAGCCACCACTGCTCTGGGCAACCTGGGCCAGGGCCTCCCCACGCTCACAGCAAAATATTTCTTCCCAAGATCTCATCTCAATCTCCCCTCTTTCAGCTCAAAACTATTCGCCCTCGTCCTATCCCAGCACTCTCTGATGTAATCAGACAAGCTTGTGCGAAGCAGTGTAAAGGCTTTAAGAATTTGCTTCTGCACCACCTGAGATATGGTAATTAACCATGTGAACTCTCCTACAAGGCAGAGTGAAGCAGGTCATCCTACATGGCCAGCTCCCTGTGGTGCTTTTCAAATACTCATTTTGCAAATGACTGTGGTGATGTAAGACGAGGTTTCAGCTGGTGAAGGGGTGTTTGTACAGCCTACACCACCGACTCAGTGCGGGTGTGAGCAAGGCTGAGGGATGACTGTGCTGACACAAGACAAGAGGGCTTGCCCAGGCAGCGGTGATGCCTCACCAGGGACCTGTCACTGCTTGAGCAGCGGTGACAAGAGCGTGTGTCATGGCCAGAGTCACTGGGGTGACTCGTATCCCATCAGAATGTCCAGCTAAGTACTCTAGTACATGGAATTCAATATCAAAATATAATTAGTTTGCATATATAATGAACTCGGGTTTAAATTGATGGGAGTCCAAGCTCCAAACCTATGCTTAATTAAGTTAATTAATGGTGGTGGTACAGCCTGAGAAGTTGTGAAGACCTGTATCTACAGGACAGTCTCTCTGAAAGCGCTACTGTGATGTCAGTGCTGTGGTGGTAAACGGAGTTAAATCCAGGTGGAGGCCAGTGACAAGAGGGGTTCCCCAGGGCTCAGTCCTGGGTCCAGTCCTGTTTAATGTCTTTATCAACGACCTGGATGAAGGCATCGAGTCCTCCCTTAGCAAGTTTGCAGATGACACCAAGCTGGGAGGAAGTGTCGATCTGCTGGAGGGTCGGGAGGCTCCAAAGGGACCTGAACAGGCTGGACTGCTGGGCTGAGACCAACGGCATGAGGTTTAGCAAGGCCAAATGCCAGGTCCTGCACTTGGGGCACAACAACCCTAAGCAGAGGTACAGACTAGGAGAAACCTGGCTGGAAAGCTGCCAGGAGGAGAAGGACCTGGGGGTGCTGGTTGACAGCCGACTGAACATGAGCCAGCAGTGTGCCCAGGTGGCCAAGAAGGCCAATGGCATCTTGGCTTGTATCAGGAACGGCGTGACCAGCAGGTTCAGGGAGGTTGTTCTCCCCCTGTACTCGGCACTGGTGAGACTGCACCTCGAGTACTGTGTTCAGTTCTGGGCCCCTCACCACAAGAGGGATGTTGTGGCTCTGGAGCGAGTCCAGAGAAGGGCAACAAAGCTGGTGAAGGGGCTGGAGAACAAATCTTATGAGGAGCGGCTGAGAGAGCTGGGGTTGTTCAGCCTGGAGAAGAGGAGGCTGAGGGGAGACCTTATTACTCTCTACAACTACCTGAAGGGAGGTTGTGGAGAGGAGGGAGCTGGCCTCTTCTCCCAAGTGACAGGGGACAGGACGAGAGGGAATGGCCTCAAGCTCAGCCAGGGGAGATTTAGGCTTGAGATTAGGAAAAAGTTCTTCACGGAGAGGGTGGTTAGGCATTGGAACGGTCTGCCAAGGGAGGTGGTTGAGTCACCGTCCCTGGAGGTGTTTAAGGTTAGGGTAGACGAGGTGCTTAGGAGCATGATTTAGGGATTGGTGGGAATGGTTGGACTAGACGATCCGGTGGGTCTCTTCCAATCTGGTTATTCTGTGATTCTGTGATTCTGTCAGTGCTGTGCGCTAGCAGTGGCGTGTGGCTGGCCCAGACACTGTTATTGGTGCAAGCAAGGAGTCTCTGCAGGATGGTTCTGGGGAGAGGGTGCTACTGTTAGGCAATTTCAGCTGTGGTTTTCAGCTTCTGAGATAGCAAATGAGGATAAGGTTCATCTCTGTTCACCCTAAGTCAGCTCTTCAGTTCATAGCAGGGCGGAAAGAAGGGGAAAACTTTCCTCTGAGGCTGATTCTTCATCCAGGCATTTCTTAGGCTGTCCGTTCCTGCTTCCTAAGTCTGATGTGTAGATGTCTTGTGCTTAAATATTCCTCATCCCATATCCTTAGGAGATGCTTGGAAATCCTCAGGCCTCACCACAGGGGAACGGTGCAGGAACAGGCAGGATTTCAGGTTTGCTCGGAGCTCTGAGTGCGAGTGGTGAATCATGCTGTCACCTGGGGAAGGGCTACCAGAGCGACCATCCAAATTTCCTGCCCCATCCCTGGCTTCCTCAAGTGTCTGCTGCCCAGGGTGAAGCAGCAGAGCTGTGCTGTCCACGTACCAAGTGTTCCCAGAGGCCTCTTCCACCTCTTAACGCAGAACTGGTTCATTCTTCTCCAACTGTGGACCAACACTAACCTCCTATTGTTTCCCTTCCTTTGTTCCTTGCTGGAAGAACAGGTTATATTAGCTCAACCTCCTTTCCTCAAAGCCAGGACTGCTGTCGGGAACAAGGGTGTCACCTGGAAAGGCTTGGTTTGGGAAGTTGTCAATGCAGAGCAGGTTACAAAGGTTCTCATTCTTTCCCATTGCCAGGCTCCCAGCTTCTTCGGGAGCTGAAAAAGATGGACGACAAGGCATTGCTGGTGGAAGTGCAACTGTTAGAAAGTAAGACTTACCATGCCCTGAGCAACCTGCCAAAAGCAAGAGCAGCCTTAACCTCTGCGCGGACTACAGCCAATGCAATTTACTGTCCACCGAAGCTGCAGGCGGCATTAGACATGCAATCAGGTAAAGCCCTTCAGGAGAAGTCTAGGACTTCTCACAATGCATCAATTGACTAATATTTGTTCTTTCCTGAGTCAACCACAGACAGCTATGCTAGATGATACCTCAGGATGCCTACAAGTCTGCCCCGCTGCCTCATAACTGGGACAGCTGTAATTATATTGCTCCTGACACACGTGTTTTCAGCCTGTTTTGAACACCTCTGGTGGTGGAGGATTTGGGCTCCCTGAGCTTTGCAGTATTGCTCTGTGTTAGTGTAACTGCAGCGCTGTTCCTGACCCAATTTGCAGGCACTTAGTTTAAGTGCCCTCAACTTGTCTGTCTTAATATGTCCCCTTAAGAGAGGACATGAATGTTCTTCTGCTAGAGAGAAAGGATTCCCCTTAATGAAGCCCCAAACAAAGCACTGGCAACTGAATTGTTTGTCCTCTCCCAGTTCCATTCCAAATTAACTCTCATGCCTGCCTGTTTGTTCCTCTCAACAGGTATTATCCATGCAGCAGAAGAGAAGGACTGGAAAACAGCCTATTCATATTTTTATGAGGCGTTTGAGGGATACGATTCAATTGACAACCCAAAAGCCATCACTGCACTGAAATACATGTTGCTGTGCAAAATCATGCTGAACATGTACGTGACAAATGGGTCTGCGACGAACACTTTGTATATTTAAATGGGAAAGGCTTTTTGTTTATCAGCCTCTAAACTAATGAAAGAACTCAAGCAGACAAGCTTTACTCTTTGTCTTTATTTATGACTTAATCGATGCTTCTGATACAAAGTTATTTGAATTACAGTGATTTGCTCTCAGTTGGGAATTTTTGAGGCATGCTTAGATTTAAGCTGAACATGATGTTGAATAAATGCTCTCTTTCCTTCCCTCCCCTCCCCAGCCCAGAAGATGTGCAAGCGTTAGTGAGCGGAAAGCTTGCTCTGCGGTATGCAGGAAGACAGGTACGGAAATGTAATCCTTTCTATCTTCCTATTATCTCTGGGAATATTGTGTTACTTTTTTTGTCAATTCCTTTGGTCTTTCCTTACCAAAATACCCTTCACTTCTGAGCGTGCTGAACAAGATCCAGAACTGATTAAATTAACCTAAGTAATTACCATAAGCCAATTGCCTTCAAAGGGAACACAGTGATTTTTTCACCACCTGAGAAGCTGGCCTGCTCAATTCGTTCTCTTTTTTTTCTCCTCCGTGTTCTCTTAATGAGTTCCTAATGCTGTAAGGTGCTCCTGTCTCAGCCCTCATCAACCACTTGGCAGCCATGGATCTGATGTGTTTAAATCTGAGTTATTCACTGTTTTCATTTGTGTTGTAGCAAGTCCTGAAAATCCATTCATAGGAGTGTAGCTGAGCAGCTTGAGACCTAGATGACTGCAAGGTGGAAGCCAAGCAGCTGGGGAGCTGTTAAATCAACTGTTTATTCTAACCTGTTAGCTTGCCAGTCTGTGAATGCCACCCCCATATTAAATCCAAGGATGCTTATATAAAGCACAGGGCTAAAAGCCAAACGTGCCAGGGGCTGAACCAGGCTTACACACTGATGCCCTTGGTAGCTTTGGTCAGCCGACTGTTGGCTTTGACGCAGGAGCTAATGCTCACCTACCTCACAGAGGATTGGGGAAGCTGTTTAATAGAGCTCAGTGAGCGCATGTGCGTAGAAAAGAGTTTAAAGTGAGGATATCCTGGTGTTATCCCTGCTGGATCACAAAGAGCAGCCCTGGTCCTGCTTCATCCTCTTCTGCCGAGTGACAGCTGGGTTGGAAGCTCCTTTTCAGAGCAGGAGGGCAGTGCACCGTGGGGGAAATCTCAGCTGTTCCCCACACCATCCTCCTGAGACAGCACTGATCACAAGTTACTGTGGCAGCTGTGGAAACTGAGCTTGGGGAGCAAGGAGAAAGCAAACAGCCCTGGGGACAGGTCAGCAGGAGAACTGGTAGCAGAAACCTGGCCCTTGTGCACCATGGGCCACCGGCCTCTCCTGCTTCCCTCGTGCACTTGTGCCTCTCACCACTTGGAAGCTGTTCTTCTAGTGGTGTTACTTCTCTGTTTAGTGTAAATATGGTGGTTTGGTTGTGGCTGAGGCATTTGCTTTGTTTCAGCCACTGCTGGGTAGACAAGAAGCACTTTGTGGTGCTCTCTGTGACAGGGTATCTGTAGGACTTGTGCTTCTGTCATTCAGCAGAAGACGTGTGGGGTGCTGAAGGGGAGAAGCACAGCTTCAGAGCTGAGCATGGCCACATTCATTAAGCACTTGCCAAAACATGCACTTCCCTTAAAAGTTGTATCAAACTTGCTCCCAGCCTGCAACCTGATGAGAACCGCAGCTGGTGTTCTATAACTTTGTAGAACTTGAGATTTCTTTGTTTCTGTGAAGCCGATTTCATGCTGAATCCTGCAGCTGCTCTGCACGTTCTGCTGCTTAGCAGCTGTTCTTACTCTGCCTGCGTCACAGTAACACTGACACCGCTCTGTGGCAAAAGGAACGTTCCCGCTTTGCTTCTGAAGCACGTTTTGAGTGTACTGCACAGTTGGCATAATAGCTAGAAATCCAGAAACATAACCTGCTCTCGTTTCTTTCTCTGCAGACAGAAGCGTTAAAATGTGTGGCACAGGCCAGTAAGAACCGGTCACTGGCAGACTTTGAAAAGGTGAGTCAGGAGACAGAAAACAGGGGTTGGCTGGGCAAAACATTTTGGTTTGGAATGTTGTAGGAGCTGCTGCATCCCACAGCAGGAAACCATAAAGTCCTTCATAGAAAGCAACAGTGTGTCAAGCAAATACCGCACAATAACTAGCCAGTTCGGGTTTTGCAGAGCGGAGAGTAATAGCTTGCTTGAAACTAGTTTTCCTTTTTTTAATGGAGACTGAACTTGGAAGCAATTTCCTGTATTTTTGGTGGTTTTCAATGAGTGCTGTGTCTTCCTAAATTTGTCTTGGCCTCAGCAAGAACACTGCAGAGATAACAGAGAGGATTCCCACGTCAGGGAACAATCCTGTCATGCTGTCTTCTGAGTGTAAATCAGAGATGCTGGCTGGCTAAGCTCCAGCAAGGGAAAGAAGATAGATGGTTGTGCACAGTGCTTGAAAGGCTGGGTGGCTGTCCTGACCTCAGGGCCTTTTAGCTGAGTTGCAGGATTGGATTCACCGCTGATGCTTTGCTGGGCTGGGAGGCAAGACTTTCATATCAGGGCAGTGAGGACAGGAGACCTGCTGCTCCCTGAAGTATTTGTTTCCACTGTCTCTTCTGTAGGCTCTGACAGACTACAAGGTGGAACTCAGGGACGACCCCATCATAAACACCCACTTGGCTAAGCTCTACGATAACTTATTGGAACAGAACCTGATCAGAGTCATTGAGCCCTTCTCCAGAGTACAGGTGAGCATTAGCAGCAAGCACGCTGATGTGCTGGCACCTCTGTCCCCTGCTGTTGCTGGGTGACGGACTTTCTCCCATACAGAAACTGCTGGCACTTCTGTCCCCTCGTGTTGGGGTGTGAGGGACTTGTTCCCATACAGAAAACCTCTCGCTTAGAGCTGCTCAGTGCTTCCAGAGCTCAGGGTTCATCATGTTCAGCTGAAAAATAAGGAAGGGTCTGAGGGGAACTTTAGAAAACCATGTTTCAGAGTCGTTGCCCTTTCTACCTATTTCATTTATACACACTGGAAGGTGGACATGCTTTTAACACCAAAGGTAGTGGTTGGGTTTTAAGGGCTCTGATGGGGTGTAGATAAAGCTGTAATCATCTCAGGGGAAAAAAATGTTATTTCATGTTTCAGAGTGAAATGGCTTTAGGTGTCTAGGTCATCTCCACTTAAAATTGGATCTGAAGTCTGAAGGACATACAGAGAGAGGGGAGCAAAGCGGAGAAAGCCGCTGGAGACTTTTAGGCTAGAGCATTTTCAGTTCTTTGGGCCCCATACCACTGTGTTGTGTGACAAAAGTACAGCTAGAGGTTTACTTAACTCTGTTGGTCTCTCTTGTAGATTGAACACATATCCAGCCTCATCAAGCTCTCAAAGGTAAGAGCACTGCTAGAAATCAGTGGCACGTCTTAAGAAGGCAGAGGAATTGAGGTCAAATGGCATTTGCCACTGGGAAGTAAATTTTGGCTATTAAGTCTGATAGATCAGGTCCATAGCATTTACAAGCAAATACCACTCTATGGAACCTCACTTTAACACAAACAGCTTCCAGGCAGCATTGGAGAGGCTTCCTCTGCGCTAGGCTTTGCTGTAACATTCACCTTCCTTCTCATGGGTTTTGCTTCTTGTGTTAGCAAGCAGAGACAGATTTTCTCTGCCAAGGTAACAGCTCATGTTATGAGCAGCTCAGTCTTCCCTGTTGACCTGCATTTAATCCTTGTGGAGCCCAGAGGAGGCTTTCTTAGTTCCTTAAGATAGAGGATCCACCTGATCACTCGTTTGGAGTTTCATTAGGGATGTATATGTCACATTGACTCCTGCAGTAACTGCTTTACAGACAACCCCAACCACAGTACGCTGTAGGAGAATACACAATAATCTACAGCCAGCTGCACATCAAAGTGCTTCTGTCCTGGACTGCCCTGAAGGCCAGGGATTGGAAAATGTCCTGAGCTTGGGGTTGGGAGGCACCCTGAGCTTGGCGGTTATGGTCGTTCCATCAGCTGTCCCCCTTGTGTGTATGTGCAGTCCTTTCCTAGTGTTTCCCTCGGTGTTTTACACACAGTTTGAATAAGAGCTGGGCTGCAGTTGTCTCTGCACTGCAACTCTGTGTCCTTTGTCCAGAGAGCCTAAGTCCAGGCGCTGAGTAGCAGGTCAGCTCGCTGCCGAGCAGCTTAAATGGAGCTTGGCCAGCACTTGGCTAAATCTTCACTGTGCCAGGCTAGAATGCTTCAGATCCCTAATGAGTAGCGCCTGTATGGAGTGACAGATACGCCGCCTTCTGGGGAACAGGAAGGCAAGGCGCCTCGGTGCTCTCGTCATTAAAAGCTGCTGCTTAATTTCCGATGTCATCTAAAGCATGTGGTAGTGTCAGAGCAGCATGCAAGATGCTGATATCGTGCCCAGTGATAAGATAGCTGCTTTTAAGCAGTGTTCATATCCCACCAGGGCTGTTGAGTGTGGAGCAGTAAAATTCACATGTCTGTATGTAGTTCTGGGAGACTTTTAATTTTTCTGCTTCAATTTCAGGCTGAGGTAGAAAGGAAACTGTCGCAGATGATCTTGGACAAGAAATTTCATGGTGAGTCTGTGCATCCCGCAGTTCTGCCTGCTTTGCCACCTGAGGCTAGGTCTCGTGTAAGCGTGTGGGCCAATTCCTCTTCAGCACAGCCCCTTTGAACTGACTGTCCTCCTCAGACCTCTTGGCTCTGCTTTGAGCGGCAGGCACGCGGCTTAATAGGTGCTGTGGGAAGAGACATGAGCGGTGGGTTTATTCATTACTCTGCTGTCATGAAAGCTGTTCCTACTGCTCCGTCTGCCTTCATTAAGCTTGAGGATTAATCTCTCACAGATCAGAAACTGTTGTTAAGTCCTTACTTGCTGTAACTGCATCCAATACCCACTAGTGGGCATCTGGCAACAATGTGCTCTTCTGCCTTGGAGTACGCAGTCACCTTTCCCAACTGGCTTGTGTCAGGAGCAGGTTGAGTGTTGGTGGAGGGCACCCACACGGCGTGACTGGTGGGGTCTGGGTTTGTCTGGCACCATAGGAGGCCGTTTCTCTGATAAGCCCTGGAAGAAACAGCTCTATTCTTGTTTACAGTGTCCCCAGCATTAGTTTAGAAAGCCCTCCTGATGTAAGTGAGCAAGATGAATGGCTGAAAGAGCACGTTTTTTGGAGAACAGCTCTGAAAGTATGGAACCCACCAGCAGTGCCTGTCTGGCACCTGCAAAGAGTTTAATTATAAAATTACTTTCTTTTTCACTTCCTCTGACATTGTGCTGAGCCATCCTGATGGGCACAGGAGCCTCGAGTTGGAAGGTAGCTCTTAGGGAATGTGCAGGTATAAGCATCTCCTGGATATCTTCTCAGGCTCCTCTCCAGGATGTTTTTTCCCTGGTTGATGCAGTCCGGACAAAAACCAGTCGGCCAGTCAGGTGTTGATGTGACCCCCTTCCAGACCCAACGCAGCCATTTGCCGGGTAGATCCCTAAATACCTGCTGTCTGGAAGATGCAATCTGTCGAGCGGTACCCCAGTAACCGTGGCTTTGTGTCCACAGGCATCCTTGACCAAGGCGAGGGAGTCCTGATTATCTTCGACGAACCCCCCGTAGACAAAACTTACGAAGCTGCCCTTGAAACTATTCAGAATATGAGCAAAGTAGTGGATTCGCTCTACAACAAAGCCAAGAAGCTAACATAGGTGAGTGGAGGCAGGAGCCGGAGGCTGCAGCCGCTCTGGACCCATCGCTCCTCCCAGACCAGGCTCTGGTTTGTGTCCTCGAGGCTCGTTTTCTCTCCTCTCGATTGACGTGGCTCTGTTTTCTCTTGCAGAGTTGAATTTGCTAGCTGTCATTTGGAGAGTGTGTGTGACAGGAGAGTGAAACCTTTGGGAAAATGTTAGGAGACTTTTTTTTTCCTTTGTTCTACTTTTCGCTCGGAAAGTTTTTAAACTTCCTCATCCAGTGCATCTTGTATTCCATACGATGCGTGTTCCAGTTTCCATGTAATCTTTACTGGCCGAACTTTGTATCTTGGGGGGGAACATTGTTTAAACAAAGAGGGTATTCTAAATAAAAGGAAAAAGGCTTACACTACCTAAACATGTGCTTTCCACTTCCTGAGGGATGGCAGAGAGTTAAGCAGGGACAAAGTTTTGTTACCCGCAGGTGCCCAAAACAAGTTTGCTTCATCTCTCTCTCTGCTCCCAAATCTGAGACTTACTGATGGTGTATAAGCAGCCAAGTTGATTCCATTTGTACTGAACCAAAAAAAACCCCCAAATGTACAGACTGCTGGTTTATTTTTAAATCTTAAAGGCCTCAGATCCCCTCAAAAGCAGCTCCATAATGATTTTCCTGAAGGCTGAGGAACTGCTTCGGAATTGCCATTGTACTATGCTAGCCCAAATCCACCCCATGCAGCCAGAAGCCTCGAGGCAGCTGCAGCCACTGTCCAGCCCATTCGGCCAGTTTCTAGTGAAGGGAACAGTGCAGGTTTCCCCTGGAGGCCTGTCTTGCATGCTATTGTTTTCAAATAGACTAGGTTTTAAATGTTTTATCCTTCCCCCCAACCTGCACTGGTAGGAAGATGAGGAGAGCGGGTGCTCCCCGAGGCCTCGCCCCGCTGCAGGAGCTGGGCACGCTCTGACGGGGAGGTAAGCTGCTGCTGAGCACCCATCAGGCTGTCGTTATTTATCTCTGCTGTGCCAGCCTGTCTTTATTTCAACGTCTGAGGTGAGACAGGATGGCCCTTCTGGAATAATCTCATGCAGCACTTGCTGGGGAGCCTCCTTGTCACCGTTTCAAAGTCGTCGGGGGGGAGCCCGGTGTATCCAGCATGTTTCATTATGGTGAGGTCACTAGCTAGGTTTTAATGCCATTTGGGCAGTGTAAGCTTCTGCATCTCTGTCCCATGACTCTTTATTTCTCCTCTCCCCTCTGTCTCTCTCCCTCTCCGCATTTTTCTTACAAAATTTATATTTTGTAAAAGGGTTCTGTTTTATCAGGAAAGATTTTTGCCTTCACACTGAATATTAGACTGGCTGACTTCTCTGCTTTCCATTCACATTTTAACCTCTCCGACATCTTATTTTTGTTTTTATTTGAATTCCCATCTCATCCGGTCAGTCACTGTTTGGGTTTTTGGCACCATCAATATCAAATGTACAAACGGTTCTTGCTAACCAACACCAGGTATATCTGATGTTCAGATGAGTTCCAATAAATGATTTTTTTTTTCAAAGCCCAGTCTCCTGTCGTCAGCTGCCGGGGCCAGCGCTGGGCACAATCCATGGATTCTCCTTTCACTTAGGGAAGAACAGATTGCATTGCAAGCTCAGAAGGGTGTTGTCAATGGGGACGTTTCTGAGACTGGGACCATGTTTTAAATAGCGTCACTAAAGATTTATGGATCTTGACCTGTTCCTGGCACTGTGAGTTTCAGTTCTGCCAACCTCAGGGATGATTTAGTAGTGGGCAGGTACAGTTGGTCTTGATCTCAAAGGTCTTTTCCAACCAAGTGATTCTATGATTCAAACAAAGTTATGATGTTGTTATTGCCATCATCATTATTACTATGGAAAATTAATTACACCTCTTACCTCTCTGGCCTTTCTTGAACGTGCTCCAATGCTGCAGTGGAGGGTCTTGAGGTGGGTCCCACTCTTTTAAGGCTAGAGAGTGCTTTGGAATGTGATCAACATCTTTGTTTCCATGTCTGAAACCCCATGCATTTTGGACTCCATCGGGCTGGTGCAGCTCTCTTGGAAAGGAATCCAGCCTTGTAGGCAGGACAAGGTGAAGGACTTGATTCCTGCTCTTGCACGGTGCTTGGATTGCAGAGGAAGAGCATTTATGGTTTTCTTAATGGCTTTTTTGGAACCATAAATAGGTTGGTAATGGACTTCCCAAAAGCAGCTCTGGCCACTAAAGTAGCGTTTTCTCAGGGGTTGCTTAGCTGAAGCTTGTATAGGCAGTGGTGATGGTTGCACGCAGGGTCCTGAGGTGGACAAAGGTGGAGATGGCTGAGATGATCCTCATTGAGAATAGTATCCAGCTCTGGCTGCGTCCCTTCAAAGGGGACAGGATTGGTCCTGACCCAGCAGGTAATGATGGGGAGCAGACCAACCTTGGTGCTGAGATGGAGAGTGGACCAGGAGCACGGGCCACACAGCCTCTCTGTGGTGACACCGGCTCTGAGGTGGCTCCTTGTGTGGTGTCCAGGAGGCGTAATTGCACAAGCCGTTCAATTGCCTGTGGAAAGCTGGGGTTTTCTGAGCCTTGCATATATTAAAATTAGGGCCAAAAAAAGCTCCAATGGCTTGATGTTAAAGCCTTTTGGCCAGAACTTCAGAAGGCATAACTGGAAAAGCAGGCTCTCACCCAGAGGTGTTTCATGCTGCTTGGGTCCGGGTTGTATTGATGGATGAAGGGATTTCTTGGTAGCAGCAGTGCTGCTCGGGCAGGGTCCCTTCTGGATGCTACTGCGGAAAGGCATTAGTGAGGAGGATGGACCTCGGAGGACCACTTCAAAAACCAACTCCTGTGCTGGTCAGACACACTGCAAAGGGCTGTAGAGGTTGCCGAGTGCTTTGGGATGAGTCTGTCTTCACAGCATCTGTATCCTGGCTCACTCTGGAGCTGCTCCCAGGGCTGCCTTTGGATCGGGATTGGGGCCAGACAGGTGACTGAGCCCTGCTGCTTGTTCCAAACTGCTTCATCTGCACCTCCAATCCTGGGTTCAGTTCTGGGCCCCTCACCACAAGAAGGATGTTGTGGCTCTGGAGCGAGTCCAGAGAAGAGCAACAAAGCTGGTGAGGGGGCTGGAGAACAGGCCTGATGAGGAGCAGCTGAGAGAGCTGGGGGTGTTTAGCCTGGAGAAGAGGAGGCTGAGGGGAGACCTCATTGCTCTCTGCAACTACCTGAAAGGAGGTTGTGGAGAGGAGGGAGCTGGGCTCTTCTCCCAAGTGACAGGGGACAGGACGAGAGGGAATGACCACAAGTTCCACTAGGGGAGGGTCAGGCTGGACATCAGAAAGACATTTTTCATTGAGCACCGCCCAGGGAGGGGGTTGAGTCATCTTCCCTGGAGTGGTTTAAGGGACGGGTGGATGAGGTGTTTGAGGGACGTGGTTTAGTGTTTGATGGGAAGGGTTGGACTCGAGGTTCCGGTGGGTCTCTTCCAACCTCGTGCTTCTGCGTGGAGGAGCCGCTGCGGGAGGGGGGCTGGGACAGCGGGACGGGGCTGGGACAGCGGGACGGGGCTGGGACAGCGGGACGGGGCTGGGACAGCGGGACGGGGCTGGGACACCCGGACGGGCTGGGACAGCGGGACGGGGCTGGGACGGCGGGACGGGGCTCTGCCCGAAACCCGAACCGGGCTTTAACATCCACGTCCGGCCACAGCCAATCAGAGCGGCGGGGGCGGGGCCGGCAGGGGTTTCATTGGCTGCGGGCGGTTCGGGGGCGTGGTCTGGACCAGGGGGAGTGACCGGAGCCTCCGGACGCGGGGGCGGGGCCTAGGCCTAGGGCGCGCTGCCCCATTGGCTGCGGGCGGCTCGAGGGCGTGGCTCGGACACAGGGGGCGGGGTTTCATTGGCTGCGGGCGGTGAGGGAGGCGTGGCCCGAGCGGCTGCGGGGCGTGGCCTGCACCTCCCACAGCGGCGCGGGGGCGTGTCCGGGGCTCGGACCGGGCTCTCATTGGCTGGGGGCGGCTCGGGGGCGGGTCCGGGGCCGCGATTGGCCGCGCGCGGGCGCACGTGCCGGGGCGGCGCGGGGGCGCGCACTGCGCCGGCGGGAGCGCGCGGGGCGGGGCGGGCGCGGAGCGGCGGCGGCGGCGGCGGCGGCGGGAGCGGCGGGTCCGGGGCGGCGGGGCCCGCCGGGGCGGCCGGCGCCATGGGCACGGTGCTGTCGCTGTCGCCGAGCTACCGGAAGGCCCCGCTGTTCGAGGAGGGGGCGGGCACCGTGGGGCACTACACGGCGGTGCAGAACAGCAAGAACGCGAAGGAGAAGGGCCTGAAGCGGCACTCGCTGATCTCGGTGCTGCCCTGGAAGCGCATCGCCGCCGTCTCGGCCAAGAAGAAGAGCTCCAAGAAGGTGCAGCCCAACGGCGGCTACCAGAGCAACGTGACCCACCTCAACAACGAGAACCTGAAGAAGTCGCTCTCCTGCGCCAACCTCGCCACCTTCGCGCCGCCGCCGCCCCCCGCCGCCCTCGCCTCCGCGCAGAAGGCGCCCCCGGCCGCCCCCCCCCCCCTCCGCCGCCGCCGCCGCCGCCGCCGCCGCGACCCCGCGCCGCGTGGTGGTTCAGGCGTCGACGAGCGAGCTGCTGCGCTGCCTCGGCGAGTTCCTGTGCCGGCGCTGCTACCGCCTCAAGCACCTCTCGCCCACCGACCCCGTGCTCTGGCTGCGCTCCGTGGACCGCTCGCTGCTGCTGCAGGGCTGGCAGGACCAGGGCTTCATCACCCCCGCCAACGTGGTTTTCCTCTACATGCTGTGCCGGGACGTCATCTCGGCCGAGGTGGGCAGCGACCACGAACTGCAGGCGGTGCTGCTCACCTGCCTGTACCTCTCCTACTCCTACATGGGCAACGAGATCTCCTACCCGCTCAAGCCCTTCCTGGTGGAGAGCTGTAAGGAGGCCTTCTGGGACCGCTGCCTCTCCATCATCGACCTCATGAGCCCCAAGATGCTGCAGGTCAACGCCGACCCGCACTACTTCACCCAGGTCTTCGCCGACCTCAAGAAGGAGAGCGGCGCCGAGGAGAAGGGCCGGCTGCTCATCGGCCTCGACCGGTGAGCGCCCGGCCCCGGGAGGCGCTTCCCGGGGGCCTGGGGGGTTTTTTGGTTTTCGGGTTTTTTGGGGTTTGTTTTTTTTTCCAGGCAGGGAAAGCAGGAGCCGCTGCCCCGGGGGGCGGGGGGGGATGCTGGGGATTTTTTTCCCCCCCGGGGTGCGGGGAGAGAACCCCGAATCCTCCCCCAGCGCCGGCGGCCGCAGCCCCGGGACCGGGGAGGGAAAACGGGGCAAACGATGGGGAAGAAATGAGCTTAAACGCTTCCCCGGAGGCGCCTGGATGGTGACTTAGCGGCGGCGGAGCAGGAACGGGACGGAGCCGCCGGGGGACCCCCCGCCCCATCCCTTTATTTATTTGCTTTGAAGAGACTCGGATTCCCCGAGCGGGTCTGGGTGAAGGGAAAAGATCCCGCTCCCGTCCCACCTCCTCGTGTGACACGTCTCATCCCCATCGTGCACTGACCGCCAGCGTCGTGTGAAGGACCCAGCTGGGTGTGCAAGGACCGACCCCACATGCTGCTATACGAGTACTTCTAGAACAACCCCCCCCGCCGCTGACCTGGGGGGGGAAGGAAAAGAAACAACCCCCTTCTTTATTCTTTCATTGTTGCTTTTACAGTGGTATCGCGCATGCAAACGGGAGCGTTTTTGTGTCTTCAGAAAAAAAAAAAAAAAGGCAAAAGCGTAAAAAAAAATAATAATAATGAATAAGCAAAAGGAAAAAAAAAAAAACCCAACAAAACAAAAAACCAAAACCAAACGTGAAGGAGAGAGGCTGTCAGAGCGTGCACAAAGCCGGCACCGCCCGCGTCCTCTGGGCCCGCGGACCCAGTGGTTCCCCTGCCCTTTTCTGTTCTCCGCTCGGTTCTGGTTCTGGTTCGGTTCTGGTTCGTTCTGCCCCGTCGGGCGCCGAACGCGCAGCCGAGGGGGACAAACACCGTGCCATTGATTTTTATTCTTAGGTTTTTTCACTTGAAGCTCCATCGCTGTACATTGGACCCGCTATGACACATGTGTACGTACGTTTTTTTAGTGCAATCTCTTCTGTAGATCTTTGTTGACCAAATCGGTGGGTATTGTTATTAATTTATATTTGTCTCATTTTTGTATGTATGTGTATAGTGTGTTTGTAAGTATGTGTGGTTTATAACCTGACCGGCTGTGTCATGGGGCTCAGTGTGCCTGTAATTTAATCCCCTCCCCTTATTTTTATTTATTTTTGTACTGTGCTGATGAAATAAAAATGCACTGACCATCCATTACACGGCAGCGCTTCGTGGCAGACTCGTTTCTGCAGCCCGACACCCCCCGCGCCGCTGGGAAATGGGATTTGCCTGGATGGAAGCAGGATTTAAGGCACCTGCAGGTTTCATCGCGGTGCTGGGGTCAGGGTGCTGCGAGAGGCGGGGAGCAGCCTCGCACCCCACGCGCCAGAGGGGAAGAACCGAGTTACCTGGACCCCAAAACTGCTGCCCCTCGAGCCGCGGTGGGAACTGGCACAGCCAGAGTGGGATGCGACAAATAAGGGTTTTTCCTTTCTTTTAATTTATTACAGAATGATGTAAACACAAAGCCAGGTCCATTATAGCAGGGTTTGGTTTTCTGCTTTTACACATTAAAATACCAGCGATTTAAAAAAAAAACAAATAACCAAAACAATTAATCATTGCATCATCGCCCCAGGCTGAAAATCGAAGTTTGATTTAGAAATAGTTAATTTATGGGAAAAAACAGGAATATATATATATTTTATATATTTATATTTATATATATATAAAACCAGAGCAGGAACAGATAATATATTTTATAAAGACACATTTCCTCACATACATTATCACCATCTCGTAGTGTCAGAAATTCCCCGATCCTGCGATTTATCCATCCTGATTCGATAACGACCGTTTTGTTGGAGGGAGAGCCATAAAAGTGCTGATTAAACCTCCTGGCCCTGCCTGGCCTGCGGGTTAGTGTGGCCGGGCCAGCAGATGGGAGAAGCGAGAAGTGCAAACGGAAGGCACCGCGATGCCAGCATTTTTCCTGCTGCTGCTTCCCTGCGAGGATGCAAACGGGAGCTGGGGCGTCCCAGGGCTTTGGGGCTGAGATGCAGGTCCAGAGGGCTCCGCTGTGGGGAGGATCACATCCAGGATGGAGCTGATCCCACAAATCCAGAGCAGGAGCATCTCTACGCCCTCAACTTCCAGTCCTGCCAGCCCTGGTAGGGCCCAAAGGCTGCAGCAACCCAGCATCCATGGCTCTGGAAGGCTTTCATTCCCGGGTCGTTGGGCCAAGAGCCTCTTCCAGGCCTCCTAATTCCTAAAACTTAATTAAACAAGCGCTCCCTGCTTGCCACGGTCCCCGAGGCGGAGGCTGAAAATCCTGACCTGACCAGCAGCGCCAGGACTCGGCACGTGCGGCCCCGCCGGGGGCCTCGGACCCCACCGGAGCTCTGGGCACCCCCGGCCCTGCCGTAAACACCAAGCTCGAGGTTATCTGCGTGGGGCAGGCGAAGCGTGAGGCCACCAGACAAGGCGAGGTGGTGCCCGACGCCCCAGCAGCAGCTGCTCCGGCAGCCAGGAAGGGCCCAGCCTGGGGGGTTGCGGTTGGGTTTGTGTTGCTGCCCCTCACCTGGCGTGGACAGACGTGCACAGAGGAAAATAGTGCAAAGCAAGGGACCCAGAGCTCCACGTTGTCTCCAGCCCAACACATCGCTGGGACAACATGGAGCCACACGCTGCATCTAAAAATTCAGCAAGGCTTTTTGGTCCAAAGGGGAACCCATTGGATTTTAGGGCATAGGAGAGGGGAATTAAGGCAAAAGCATCACAGGAGTTAAAAATAACCCCCTCGCATGGTGAATCTCGCTCCCTTCCTGTAGCGGGTCTGTCTCCACCCAAGGTGCCGTGCTGGGGTAACGAGTTCCCGGCGCAGGAAAGCAGCAAGCCTAGAGGTGCGTGTCCGTGTACCATCCCAGCTCCTGCATGCCGGCAGCGCTGGAAGACTGCAGGGCAGCCAAGCCAGCCCTCCGGTCCAAACTGGGCTCTGGTTCCATGGGGATTTGATCACAAGGGACCAGGCTCCCTTCCTGAGCCAGGAATCTTTGGTTCCTCCAGTGGAGGCTGCAGAATATTGCAAAAATGACATTAACAACAACAAAAAAAGGGAATGTAGACAGGAACGCTGGAGAGGGTTTGAGAAAAGGGTGTGAGTACCTAAAATCGCTTTCTTTTTGCATAATTCAGAAGCGCTTCCTGATTTCCTGGCCTGTTTTGTAGGGTGGATACAGGTCACTGGCTATTTTAAGCCCTCCTTGCATGTGGCAGTGAAACCCTCTCCTGAATTCACGTTCTGGCTTTAGAGCTCGTTTTTAGGCGCATCACCAAGTCACAGCTGAGCATCTCCCAGTTCAGCCCCTCGCCAAGTCAAGTCCAAGGTGTGGGGAGGGCGATCCAGGCCCCAAACCGTCTTCCCTCCGAGCTCTCGCTCACTCTCCAGGCTCACTGCGCCAAGCAGAGGGGGGGATGCTAATTCCCCGGCACGCAGAGGATGAAACCGGAACGATGCTTGGTGAAATCTGGCTGGGATTGGTTAATCTTGGTCTCCACGGCGACGGTGCATTTCCGCCCGTGCAGGCTGCACTGGACGGGGTTGGTGACGCTGACCTGCAGGGCGCGCTTCTCCCTGCAGAGGCAAAGGGCAACAGGGAATTCAGGGTGGAGGGATGGGATGCACTCGGCACCGCCACTCCCTTGGAGGGAGGCAGGGAGAGGGACGCGTCCTGCCTCAGTCTGAGCACATTATGTTTAGAACCACAGAACGGTTTGGGTTGGAACGGACCTGAAAGCCCATCCAGGTCCAACGCCCGCCAACCTGGGCCAGGGCCTCACTGTCCTCATCATGAAGAATTTCTTCCTCATGTCCAATCTAAATCTTCCGCTCTGCAGTTTAAAGCCATCCCCCCTCATCCTATCACTCCAGGCCCTTGGAAAAAGTCCCTCCCCAGCTTTCCTAGAGCCCATTTCAGTGCTGGAAGCTGCTCTAAGGTCTCCTTGGAGCCTTCTCTTCTGTAGACTGAACAAGCCCAACTCTCAGCCTGTCCTCATACGGGAGGTGCTCCAGCCCTCAGATCATCCTTGTAGCCTCCTCTGGACCCTTTCCAACAGCTCCATCTCCTTCTTACGTTGAGGACTCCAGAACTTGACACAGGACACCAGGTGGGGTCTTACCAGAGGGGCAGAACCGCCTCCCTCGCCCTGCTGGCTGCACTCCTTCTGATGCAGCCCAGGACTCGGTTGCCTTCTGGGCTGTGAGTGCACTTGTGCTGAGCTTCTCATCCCCCAGCACCCTGAGTCCTTCTCTCACTCACACTGTCCATCAACCTGTATTGAAACCAGAGATGGCCCTGACCCACCTGTAGGACCTTGCACTTGGCCTTGTTCAACCTCATGAGGTTCACGATGATGATATCCCTTGTTCTGAGCACAGAGGTCAGAAATACAGCATGAAAGAGCAAAAAAGAATCACAGGTAGGGTTGGGATTGTGCAATTCCCTCTCAAGCCAGCCAAGCCACACAACCTCCTGGGGTCGGTGCACCCTGAACTGGAAGCACCAGTGCTGGGACAAACCCATGTCCCTGCCAAACATTCCCTGGCTTTTTAACCCTTTAACCCAGCTTTGGAGCTAAAAAATGGTCCCCAGGAGAGCAATCAGGAGTTTCTGCCCCCCCCACTGGTTTGTCCCTGGCTGCCGGGGTCACTGCCCGCGGGGACAGGGCAGCACGGCCAGATGCCGCCCAGCTCTGCCCTGGCTGGAGACAGGGTCAGGGAAAAGCGCAAGGGTGTCCCTCTTGGACCAAGGCCACAAAAGCCACTCTTCTATATCCCAAATAATCCCCCTCATTCTCTGTAAACAGAGAGACGCCCGGCTGCTCCCTTGGGGATGGAACCGAACGGTGGCCAAGCTGAACCACGAGCTCCAGCCACAAGCCCTTTGTGCCAGCAAGGAGTGAGGTCATGAGGCAGGGACCAAATCCCCAGGAGAAATGACCACAGCAGATCCACTACCCCCTAGCCACTCACAGCCTGGGGAATGGAGAGGAGAGATCCAGGGATTTGGCCTTCAGGAAATAGTGTAGTAGTAGCTGCTCCATCCCTGGAGGTGTTCAAGGCCAGGTTGGATGGGGCTTCGAACAACTGGATCCAGTGGGAGGTGTCCCTGCCTATGGCAGGGGTGGAACTGGATGGGCTTTCAGATCCCTTCCAACCCAAACCATTCTATGATTCTATGAAATCCCTCCTATGACCTCACCCACACTTCAAATTCCTGACCTTGCAGCATTTCTTAGCATCATATGGAAAGCTTTAAAGCCCCAGCGGCATCAACTCCACCACCTCCCTCGATGCTCTGAATGCCCAGAGGAGGATGCAACGGGCTGAGCTACCAAACACAAGGAAGCTCTTGCCTTGCTGTTTCATTATTTTCTCTGACATAGCCCAAGTCCTTCATGCAGCACAGGCTTCATTTTCATTCATTCATTCATTGAAACCATTCAAGGCCCGTCATAGCCCATAAGCCACATTTTTATGCTGCTTCAAAATAATTAAAATGTTCACCGCTTCCAGAAGAAGGCTGGGTGCTTGGGTGGAGGGGAGCTGGCAAGGGCAGCAGCACGTGAGGCCCTCACGTTGTCCCAGGTATTTAATTCTTATTTACTCAGTGAGTGGAGGCTCAAATCCCTGCTTAGTTTGCTATTTTTACCATGTCTTAGCAGAATGCAGAGGAACCTCTCGGAGATCCCTGCCATTGTGTGCCCAGCGAGCAGGTTTAGCACCAAGTGTCTGTAACGAGGATAAGGCTAACGACTTCCCTTCTCTCCCACAGCCCTCACCAGCTCATGGAGAAGAAGACAGGGAAGCTGGGCAAGAGCTCCTCATCAGGGAGTGCAGGGACAGGACGAGAGGAACAGTTTTGAGCTGAAAGAGGAGAGGTTGAGATAAGATCTTAGGGAGAAATGTTTTCCTGTGAGGGTGGGGAGGCCCTGACCCAGGTTGCCCAGAGCAGTGGTGGCTGCCCCATCCCTGGAGGGGTTTCAGGCCAGGTTGAATGGGGCTTGGAGCAACCGGATCCAGAGGGAGGTGTCCCTGCCCATGGCAGGGGGTGGGACTGGTTGGGCTTTGAGGTCTCTTCCAACCCAAACCATCCTGTGATTCTATGAGGGTCTGTCGCTGTCAGTAGTCAAACTCTGTTAACCTTTTTCCACAGTGAAAAGCAGCCCAAACCAGGGTAGAGGAATATCATTAACCTGAATTTTGACCACAAGCAGAAACCAAGCCAGGAAATCACAAGGTCCTTGATGCGCTTCTGAGCCTCATAGAATCATAGAATCACCAGGTTGGAAAAGACCCATCGGATTATCGAGTCCCACCATTCCTAACAAATACTAACCCATGTCCCTCAGCGCCTTGTCCACCCTTCCCTTAAACCCCCCCAGGGAAGGTGACTCAACTCCCTCCCTGGGCAGCCTCTGCCAGTGCCCAATGACCCTTTCCGTGATAAAAAATTTCCTAATGTTCAGCCTGAACCTCCCCTGTGGGAGCTTGAGGCCTCGTGGCTGTGGGACCTTCAGCAAGAAGGTGAAACCCTCTAGGTCCCATCTGAAATGAGGAGAATCAACAAAACACGTGTCTATGTGAAGCAACATCGTCCGAGGATGGGGGCTTTGGAGAGGATGCTCTGCTCTTTGCTCCATTTAACATTTACATTCAACAAGAGCTTCACTTGCCCCACCACGTTCTCCAAATCCCACCATGACAGTACTCATTCAATCTTGATTGTAAGTCTCTTTTCTTCATGTGAGAACAGGTTTCAGCCTCAAAATCTTTTGCTGGGGGAGCAGGACGGCTCTGGAGTGGCATCCAAAGGGCAATCCATTGCTTTTGCTCCCAAGAGCAATCCATGTATGGATTTGCAAGGCCACATCAGGATTACAACCCCGTTCTGTGGTCTTTCTCACTAGGCTGACGAGGGGGAACAGTTTTCAGCTGCAAGAGGGAAGACTGAGATGAGATCTTAGGGAGAAATGTTTTCCTGTGAGGGTGAGGAGGCCCTGGCCCAGGCTGCCCAGGGAAGCTGTGGCTGCCCCATCCCTGGAGATGTTCAAGGCCAGGTTGGATGGGGCTTGGAGCCCCTGATCCAGTGGGAGGTGTCCCTGCCCATCACAGCAGGCTTGGAACTGGATGATCTTTAAGGTCCCTTCCAACTCAAATTTTTCTGTGACTTTACTCATGACTGTTCCACCGTTGAAGAAAAGGCCACCGTGCAGAGTGCTACAGGACATGCCCAAGGTCACAGAAAACAGTGCAGGAATTAAGAGCTAAACTCAAATTCTCCAACTTTCAAGATCTGTCTTTTAACCACAAACGGCCACAGCAATCCAGATGCCGGTCTCCTCTTTCATCCTGAAGATCAACTTGAGTCAAGCATCCTCCATTGGTTCAGAGCTGGTTTCTCACCCACAGCAATGTCCAAGCTCACCTCTCCGTTCAGCAGGCGATGACTGCTGCCACGTTCTGTCCTCAAAAAGTTGGGAAGTTTCTGCTGCCTGGAGACGACCCCTACCCTCATCCTTTGCTTTCATCCCCCCTGATCTCACTGCATCCCACATCCTGTGTCTGCCAGCAGGAGAGACCTGCAAATCTGACAGCGGATGGCCAGGAGCCTCTGGAGATGTCACCAGATTGACCCCAGACTGCACAGGAGAAGTTGTTCCAGACAGCAGCGTCTATTTTTGTAAACCCTTAACAGGCTCCTGAGATGCTGCTGCCTGTCCTGCACAGACAAACATCTAGGAGACCATCTACAAGCCATCAAGGCTCCTGTAGGCACCAGCACAGCTCTGTCTGTTGGCAGGTTTGGCTCTTCACCAGGCCCTGGTGTAACCTGCACGCCGATGATAGTCAAGTCAATTAGGACAAAATGACGGATGCTGCTGCCGGGCATCTTCTGAGGAATAAACTTGCTTATTTTTAACAACGATTCCATTAGAAGAGACAGCGAGAAGCAAGCACTGGCTGAGGCTCTGCCAGGAAAGAAATGCCAGCCCCCAGCATCCAGGCATGAAACTGCCTGCAAAATGCAAAGGGAAAAAAGAGAGTAAAGGGGAAAAAGAGCGTCCCTGCGGTCCTGCCAGGGAACCACATGATAATTTCTGTATATAACAAACTACATGATAATGATTTCTGTATATAACAAGCACCAAGGTGTTGGTGTTTCCTGAAAATACAGATCTTTTTATACCACTGCAAACGTTTTTGGGTGGAAGCAGCCTCCCTCAATGCCCTGGATGTCACAGCCACCCACCTCAGCTGGCTTGTGGGCTGGGGCTCCTCTTTGCTCTTTGGATTTCACAGCTCAGTGGGCTCTCTGGGACCAGATGACTTCTCTTCTTTCCTCTGCTGCAAAACATCACTCAGCTCATCTACTGACTTGAGCTCGTTAGAGGAGTTAATGGACAATAAGTGATGGCTGTGGGTGTGAGCGAGTGTGTGAGCATCGCTTCTATGGAAGAACCACATCCTGGAGCGAGAGCATCGCTGGAAATACAGCACGAGCTGGTCAGGCACCTGGGTGAGCACTGGCAAAAGGGAAACCAGCAGAGGAGATGACTCCAAGTGGAAGCTGACTACTGGCCCATGAAATATGAGAGTTTTGACTGAGCATTTAATCGAGGACCTCAGGGAAAACACAAGCCAAGTGGCGCATAAATGGCTCCAGACATCTGTCAGCGCTGCTGAGAACACAAAAGTATCCATGTCGCCAGTAAGTGGTGGGAAGCAAAACCGTGAAGGGGAAGGAGGGAGAAAGATTGGGAGGGTTTTCTGCAAAGACAGGGGTTTAAGAGTAGAAAGTTAAATAAATGCATTGGTAAGTTAATGTTAAACACATAAGATGCTCCAGAACAGCAGAGGTGACCTGGAATGCCTTGCAAGGAGCTGTAATAGGCATAGAAATTTGGCAAAGCACTCAGTGATGAAACATTCTTTACTCATAGCTATGAGCTCCATCAGGGAGCACTAGCAGAGCCGGGAACCCACCGTAGCCGGGAACAGTGGGGGCTGATCCCTGCCTGGGCAGCTCCAGATGCAGCCTCATCACTCCCAGGGCTGGGAAGATGGGAGGAACGGGTAGGTTATGCCATTTCCAGGGTCTCTAAACGAGGAGCTGCCAGCGTATGGATGCAGGTAATGCAGTCATGGAGCAGGAAACGAGTTCTTTGGAGGAAGCAAAATTTAGGTAGAAGATGTCAAAGCCGAACACAGGAAGTGTTTGATTTTCATGAAAACCAACCAGAGGGATTTCAATGAGGCTAAGCAAGCAACGCAGCGTGAAATAAGGGCTCAGCAGCAATAAACCGAATGGGATGTATTCCAGAGTGGGAGTTAAATGATCAAATCTTCCTAGAGTTTATATCAAGGCCTTTTTTTTTCTGGAAAGGCAGCATCACTGTGGAGGGCTTGGCTAAGCCTTTGAGCCAGCAGGCAGCTGCAAACAAGATGTTAGGAAGCATTAGGAGCAGGATGGCGAATAGTGAACAAATTGTAACACCTTATATAAGCCAGCGCTGCAGCCTCATCTGGGTACCGGCTGCAGCCTTGGAGGGGCTCAGCCATGGAAAAAGGAATGAGGCAGCTTGCAGATGAAGGGAGGCTGTAAAAAAGTAACCAAAAAAAGCAGCAGCTATATTCTGCAAGAAGGAAACATGTAAGAAGCGGAGAGAAAACCTTGAGAGGTCTAAAAAAAGGCAGCTGTCAAGGCTCTGCTTCCCAAAAGCAGCCAAAGAGACAAGCAGCAATACTGAGAATTTCAAGGTGGGTCAGAGCAGTTCTGCAGGCAGAGCAGAGTCTCACGCTGGGAGCGATGCCAGGTTGTGGCACCTCATGGTGCTGAGGGGCACCGAGTTGAGAAAAGATGAGCAGCTTCAAAAATGGCATTGGGTCTAATCTAGGTAGTAAACATTTACAGACCTGAGTTACAAGAGGTGTCATTTTTGGACGGGATCAGTGTCTTCTGCGTTCGATGTGCAGGGGAGGGATGGGGGATCTATCTTGTCTGAGCACTCATGGTGTTCTGCACCTTGCAGGATGATGATACTGGGGACACTTGAGCTCAAAGGTAAAGCTTCGCAGTGAAAATTAACCCCATCATAGCTTCAACAGAGACTAAAATAGGAATATAAAATTTCCCAACATGTACAAGCGTAAGGGGCATGTGGGCCCCTCACCACAAGAAGGATGTTGAGAGTCTGGAGCGAGTCCAGAGAAGAGCAATGAAGCTGGTGGGGGGGCTGAAGAACAAGAGGAACATCTGAGAGAGCTGGGGGTGTTTAGTCTGGAGTAGAGGAGGCTGAGGGGAGACCTCATTGCTCTCTCCAACTGCCTGAAAGGAGGTTGTGGAGAGGAGGGAGCTGGGCTCTTCTCCCAAGTGACAAGCAATAGGACAAGAGGGAATGGCCTCAAGTTGCACCAGGGCAAACTTACTGACAGAGCAGTGAAGCCCTGGCAGAGGCTGCCCAGGGCAGGGGTGGAGGCTCCATCTCTGGAGGGGTTCAAAAAAGCATCTAGATGGGCTGCTTTGGGACGTGGTTCAGTAGGGATGGTGGTGGTGGGCTGACTGGATGAGCTTAGAGCTCTTTTCTAACCTTAATGATTCTATAATTCTATCCTTGCTTTGTGGAGCTGAGCAAGCACCTCGCCTGAGGAGCCACACATGAAGAGCATCGCGTGTAAATAATCCTGGGTAGGTTTTTCATTCCAGGGAGGGAGATGTCCTGCTGGAAGCACGCAGAGCCCATGGGCTGCCAGCGCTCCAGCACGCTCCATCTCCGCTCTCTCGCTGCCTTTCGAGGGGGCAGGAGCACTGGAAGCGTGCACAGCTTCAAAGCACCAAGTCCCACTTCCAGAAGGGATTTATGCACTCAGAGCATAAATTTCCCTAAGTAAGACTTGGATGATTTTGATAGTATCGTCCCTGCAACTCCTTGGGATGCTTCATGCTTCCCTGTCCTGCTCGGATCCCCTGCCATCATGGGGAAAAAATGCATTTTCCCACCCAGTTCTTAGTAAAACACCCTGACTCGTGTAGCTACAGGTTAAAAGTGACGATTTCCCGTCCTGTGTGTCTGAGATAATTATTTAATGTCCTCTTTGCCTCCTTGCTCTGGCTGCTGGGCTGTGTTAGCCTTATCAAAGGACATCTCACTCCATCCACCCCTTCTCAGAACTGCCCTGAAGCTGCTGCTGGCAACACTCTTCATCCCATGGGTTTGATACCAAGCCCAGGGTGAGGAGATTGCCCAGGACTCATTTTTGGGTGCAGATGACTCCTCTCTGTCCATCACCCAAGAGCAGCCGGCCCAGCAGGCGCTGAATACACACAGTAGGTAGCGTCCTGCTCATTCACTGCAAGCTGCATTCCTCACACATGCACAGAAGGGACACGACAACATCCTAAACCACAATGGGGTTTCAAAATCTGCCTTGCAAAACCCTCTCTGAGGTCTCACACAGCCAAAGCACAAGACAAACAGGATGTTTTTTGCAAACCGTTACTTGCTTTTTAGACACGTGAGGCGGTTGGTGCCCTAGAGCTGTTCTGCACCAGGGGGTCTTGAACATTAACATTTATCAAAGCTATGGAAAGGAGAGACTGTAAAGAAGTCAGAGATGAATAAAGATGGGCAACCTGATCTAGTGGGAGGTGTCCCTTCCCATCACAGGGGGGTTGGAACTGGATGATCTTTAAGGTCCTTTCCAACGAGAAACATTCTATGATTCTGTGATTCTAAAGGAGATCACAAGTCAGGGTCAGAAGGCAAATTTCTGTAGCTGAAGGTCAAAACAGGTCCTCCAGGCATTTTAATGCCACAAAAGGTCAGCTGAATGGAACATGACTCTGGCAGGTCTCTTCTCACCAGATGAGTTTCCAAAATTATGTGCTGTCAAGTGACACTTGATAACAAGAATTGTTCTGGGGATCTTCAAGACCAATATCATTATCTTAATCTGCAAGAGAAGACCAGGCTACAAACTGCAAACCCACATTGTTCTGCTGAAAACTCAATCACGCCACTTAAAAAATGGCTTTCAGTCTTTTCTGGCTCAGAATTCTCAGCACTGGTGAAGCTGCACCTCAAATCCTGGGTTCAGTTTTGGGCTCTTCACTCCAGGAAGGACATTGAGGGGCTCGAGTACGTCCAGAGAAGGGAACGGAGCTGGGAAGGGTTTAGAGCACAAACCTTATGAGTGGCTGAGGGAACTGGGGTTCTTTAGTCTGGAGAAAGGGAGATGGAGGGGAGATCTCATCGCTCTCTACAACTGCCTCCTTTCAGGAGGTTGTAGGAAGGTGGGGGTTGGTCTCTTCTCCATGGTGGCCAGTGACAGGACAAGAGGAAATAGCCTCAAGATGCTCCGGGGGGGGTATTTATGTTGGATATTGGGAAGAATTTCTTTACTTAAAGGGTTCTTGGGCACTCTTAGAGGCAGCCCAGGGAGGGGGTTGAGCCCCCATCCCTGGAGGGTTTTAAAAGATGAGTAGATGTTGAACTTGGGGACATGGTCTGGTGGCAGGCTTAGCAGGGCTGGATCTATGGCTGGACTTGATGATCTTAAAGATCTTTTCCAATCAACACCATTCTGTGACTCTCCATGTGTCCTTTTCCCCCGCAGCTCATGTCTATTTACCAGTGCAAACCACAGAGCCGCTCACAGCACCGCGTGTTAAACCATTGTGCTTCTGGGTTGTGTCAGCAACTCTATTTTTGCCCTTCTAACGATAAATAAGCTTTGTTAATATCTGTATATTCCCAGTGAAAAAAGTTATATATATCCAAAAGCATTATATATATCCAATGCAAGGCAAAAGCAAAGCCAGCTATTAATATTCCAGTCTGCTGGCATCTGGCCAGGGCACCGAGACAATTCGTTATCTATGTCTGAACCATAAAAGCCACTTTCCTAAGACAACCAAAGCTGCCACAACACTGCTGTGTTTGTTCATGCTGTGGCTGCTCCAGGTTTATTCCTTCTCTAGCTGAGGTGTAGCCCAGCACATTAAATGTTTGGCTCTCTCCTTAAAATGCATTTATTCCTACTTGACCCCAAGGTCAGATGGTGCCAGAGCTGCGCTGGTGAGCTGAGCATCACTCTTCGTTTCTTTAGTAACCAGGGCATTTGGGCATCCAGCCTCGCCAGCCAGAGAGCACTTTGCATAACATCAGCGAGCTGTAAAATACTTCTGTCTCTTCCAGCTAAGCCATTTGGTTCAGGGGGTTCCAGGCAAAGGAGGATCTCAGAGTGATGGAGCCGGGCTGCTCCTCCTCTTCGCTCTCCAGGGTTGTTCATCTTCAGTGGGAACTTGGGTAAGAGCCAAGTTTCAAAGAGCGAGCTGGGCAGTACAAAAGCAGGTTAAGAGGGGTCAGGTCCCAGCCTCACCACTCGGAGGGGCTGCATCCCGAAGTGCTTATTTTATGGTGGGAAAGCCCCAAACCATGGTTTTGAGACATCCCTTTGTGAGCAGACTGCACACAGCAGCCTCTTTCCTCCACCCCTGGGAAATTGGATTTAAAGAAAAAGTGAGCATAATTATTCCACATCATGTAAAATTCAAGAACAGAATCAAACGCTCATTGAAGCTCCATCCTCCAGCCAAATCAGGATGAACGCTCACCCGATGGACTCTTTGCCCCTAGCCCCAACACAACCACTGTCTCCAAGCTGAAGGTGTTGGATGTTGGGGTGGAGAGATGTCCTTCAGGCACCTAAGCTCGGCTATGAACCCTACCCCAACCTCGTTACTGCACCAGAGCTGTTGACTGAAGCCTTCCCTGCCCAGCTTGATGCTCCATGAATTCCTGGCAAAGCTGAGAATTCATCTCTGTGCTTCGAAAGGGGAAGCCTCAGTCTTTTTTCTTCCTGTGGTGTCATCAGCATGCAATGCCCGATGCAATTATCCCTTGTGAAGCACCCACTCAATGGCTTTCCGGACAAAAAGCATGTTCACTTACGTCAGGCATTTCCCGGGAAACCTCATCAACAAAGCAGCTTTCAAATAAAAAAAAATACAAAAGACATACGCAGGGTGTTAAATATTTGATTTCATTCAAGAGGCAAAGTGAACAACACCCAAGTCCCTGAGTGAGAGGTGGAAAAGGTTGTTCCCATGAGAGCATCACAACAGCACCCACCTACCTGCGACGGAACAGACACCTAACTGGAGGCACCCCAACCTCTGCAGGCCTCGAGCACTCAGGATCGCAGGGAACCCTAAAATCCCCACACTGCTCCTTCTCCCTCCCTCATCCTAGAATCAGTAAGGTTGGAAAAGATCTCTGAGCTCATCCAGTCCAACCGTCAACACAACATCAACATGCCTGTTAAACCATGTCCCAGAGCAGCACATCTAGATGCTTTTTGAACCCCTCCAGGGATGGAGACTCCACCCCTGCCCTGGGCAGCCTCTGCCAGGGCTTCACTGCTCTGTCAGCAAAGAAATTTTTCCTGATATCCAATCTAAATCTGCCCTGGTGCAACTTGAGGCCATTTCTTCTAATCCCCACGGGCAGTTTGATACCGTGGGAATGAAATCCCTTCCAAAATTCAGTGTATTTTGCACTCTCTCTACAGTTAATATTCAAAGTTTTGCCTCACGTCTTCAGTACAGTGAAGATTCACAGCCCAGTGACAAGCAGCTGTGTGGGGGAAAGTGAAAGGATAGGGAGAACCGGGCATGAAAGATGTGGGGTTTGTGGTATCTGGTGCCGTGGGAGCACAGTGGCAGGAGAGAAGGTTCCCACGTCCTTTCCATCCTCTCCAACATCTGTGAGGTTTCAGTAATAACATGGGAAGAGCTGTGTCATCCACGGCTGCCCCAGCAACTTCTTCAGCTGCCAGGAAGGGGAAACCAGTTCTGGCACTGGATTATGAGACAAGTGATCTCATAGAATTGTAGAATGTCCTAAGGTGGAAGGGACCCATAAAGATCATCAAGCCCAACTCCTGTCCCTGCACTGGGCAACCCCAACACTCACACTGCGGGGCCTCGGCCAAAGGCTTCTGCAATATTGTCAGGCTTGGTGCTGTGACTGCTCCCCTGGAAGCTGTTCCAGAGCTCCACCATCCTCTGGGGGAAGAACTTTGTCCTAATGTCCAATCTAACCCTCCCCTGGTGCATCTTCCTGCCATTCCCTCAGGTCAGGGAGAAGAGCTCAGTGCCTGCTCCTCCTCCTCCCCTTGTGAGGAAGCTGTAGAGCACGATGAGGCCTCCCCTCAGCCTCCTCTTAAGGTGAGAAATGATTTCTACGTCTGCAAACATCCTCACCCTGCCTACATGCGTGGCTCCACTGTGCTTTGTGGGTCAGTTTACACCCTACTTGGTTGTGGATAAACAGACCAACGTATTTTCTGATGCTGAAGAACGTTACAGCCCAGCAACGTGTGCCGCTTGCCTCCATCTACTGCAGCTGCCCCAGTTCCCAACACCAGCAGCTTTCCTGGGCTGCAGCATCAATGTATAAACTATGACTTCTCCTGATGCCTCCAATGACTTGCATCTTCTCAACTATTCTGAGTCCTGGCAAAGCCTTGGAGTGCCAGCTCGCATCTGGCTTGTAGCCTTAGAAGGAGCAAATGTGGCCACAAGACGCTGGAGCATTACATATTTTATAGAAACCAGTACGCCAAAAATATGACTCCAAGTCCTTGGCTGGAGACAGAATAAAAGCAGAACATCGGGGGGGTATGCCAGGAATCCTGCATTATAAATGCACCAACACATAAATAAAAGAAAACCTCTTAGGAAGAAGAGCACAGACTCGCTTCTTGTTTGGGATGTTGCAAACCTTGATCCCTGTGCAGGCTGAGGAGCAGGCAAAGTCTCTCCTTACATTCTCTTTTCAGCTCCGCTCCTCACCATCGCCCAGTGGGCTGGATCCACCAGCTCCGCATTTGTTGGGGTTGTTGCAGCCCATGTTTGCCATGTCCCTCCTGCTTGGCAGGTGCTGATGGAACCCTGCTGCCTGAAGTTTTGAAGTTTAAGAAAGGATGAAATTCAGAAAAGGATGACTTCAAAGGGAATCCTGCATGTTCCAATCATCTGGGATGTATTCAGCCCTTGCAAGAATGTGAGGCAGAGGGAGCTGATGATGAGAACAATAAGTGTGGGATCATCCAACTGTGCACCACTCAAATTTACAAGAGGGAAACAATTTTCTAGTATCAAACAGAAAATGAAGCAGCTGACAGGTGTGTTATTCTGGAAACAGCATTGCTGGTTCCCCGTTGTTTCCCTTTGACACAAACATAGCCTGTAGTCATCCCAATGGATCACAGAACCATAGAATCACTAGGTTGAAAAAGACCTCTAGGATTATCTAGTCTGACCATTCCTATCAACCACTAAACCGTGTCCCTGAGCACATCATCCACCCGCCTTTTAAACACCTCCAGGGATGGTGACTCCACCTCCTCCCTGGGCAGCCTCTGCCAGTACCCAATGACCCTTTCTGTGAAAATTTCTTACTGATATTCACTCTGAACCTCCCCTGGCACAGCTCGAGGCTCGAGGCTCCTTTCAGGAGGTTGTAGAGAGCAATGAGGTCTCCCCTCAGCCTCCTCTTCTCCAGGCTAAACACCCCCAGCTCTCTCAGCCCCTCCTCTTGTTCTCCAGCCCCCTCACCAGCTTCGTTGCTCTTCTCTGGACTCGCTCCAGAGCCTCAACATCCTTCTTGTGGTGAGGGGCCCAGAACTGAACTCACGACTCAAGGAGCGGTCTCGCCAGTGCTGACTACAGAGGGAGAAGAACCTCCCTGGACCTACTGGCCATGCCATTTCTGATCCAAGCCAAGATGCCAGTGGCCTTCGTGGCCACCTGGGCCACTGCTGGCTCATGGCCAGTCCCTGTCAACCAACACCCCCAGATCCCTCCCCTCCAGATAGCTTTGCAGCCAGACTTCTCCTAGTCTGGAGCTGCTCAGGGTTGTTGTGCCCCAAGTGCAGGACCCAGCATTTGGCCTTGTCAAACCTCATGCCACTGGTCTCAGCCCAGCGGTCCAGCCTGTTCAGATCTGTTTGGAGCCTCCCGACCCTCCAGTAGATCCAGGCTTCCACCCAGCTTAGTGTCATCCGCAAACTTATTTAGGGTGTATTCGATCCCCTCATCCAATTTTCCTTACTTACTATTAAAGACTGAAGCAAAGAAGGCATTAAGTACCTCAGCCTTATCCTCATCCTTTGACACAGTTCTTCCCTTTGCATCCAATAAGGATTGGATACTCTCCCGGGTCCTCCTTCGACTTTTTAGAAAGATTTTTTTATTATCTTTCACCAGCTTGGCTGGTGAGCTCTAGCTGGGCTTTAGGACTCCTGAGTTTTCCATTGCATGATCTCACTTCATGCCCATAGTCAACCCCAGATGCCTGCTCCTTCTCCCAAAGTTCATAGGCATTCCTCTTTTTGCTATCCACCCAGATTTCTCTACTCAAGCAAGCTGTTTTTTCCCCCGCTGGCTCATTTTCCAGCATCTGGGCATAGTTTGCTCTTGTGCTGCCAGGATTTCCTTCTTGAAGAGCTCCCAGCCCTCGTGGGCTCCCTTGCCCTTAAGGACTGTCTCCCATGGGACTTTATCAACCAGTCTTCTGAACAGTCCAAAGTCTGCCCTCTGGAAGTTTAAGGTGGCCGTTCTGCTACCCCTCCTCCTCATCTTGCCTAGAACTGAGAATTCTACCATCTCATGGCCACTTTGCCCCAGGCATCCTCCAGCCATCACATCTCCCACAAGGCCTTCTCTGTTCACAAACAGCAGGTCCAGGAGGGCACTTTCCCTTGTCGGCTCATTCACCAGTTGTGTGAGGAAATTGTCTTCCACACACTCCAGGAACCTCCTGGACTGCTTCCTCTCTGCTGTATTGTACTTCCAGCAGACATCTAGAAGACTGAAGTCTCCCACAAGGGCTAAAGCTAGCGATCTTGAGACTTCTCCCAGTTTATAGAAGAGCTCATCAGCTTCTTCATCTTGGCTGGGTGATCTATAACAGACTGCCGTCACAATACCTGCCTCCTTGTGGGCTCCTCTGAGTTTAACCCACAGGCACTCGATCCCATCATCACCATAATTAAGCTCGAGGGTATCAAAGCACTCTCCAACATAGAGGGCTACCCCATCATCTCTCCTACTTTTCCTGTGCCACCTGAAGAGTTTATATCCCACCATAGCAGCATTCCAGTTATATGAGTTATCCCACCACGTTTCTGTGATGGCAACTACATTGTAGTCTTCTTGCCCTACAATTGCTTCCAGTTCCTTCTATTTATTGCCCATGCTGCGTACGTTGGTGTAAACGAACTTCAGCTGGGCTGGTGGACCTTCAGCTCTCATAAATGGGTGAGCAACCCCACTGTCCCTGTTGGTATGTGTAAGGCTGGAAATTAAATGGCATTTCAATTCTGGAGTCCTAAGCACAGGAAGGACATGGATATGTTGGAGCAGCTCCAGAGGATGCCATGAAGATGATCTGAGGGCCGGAGCACCTCCTTACGAAGACAGGCTGGAAGAGTTGGGGTTGATGGGTCTGCAGAAGAGCAGGCTCTGGGGAGCCCTTAGAGCAGCTTCCAGTCCTGAAAGGGGCTCCAGGAAAGCTGGGGAGGGGCTCTTGGTCAGGGAGTGCAGGGAGAGGACAAGAGGAACAGTTTTCAGCTTGCAAGAGGGGAGATTGAGATGAGATCTTAGGGAGAAATATTTTGCTGTGAAGGTGAGGAGGCCCTGGCCCAGGTTGCCCGGAGCAGTGGTGGCTGCCCCATCCCTGGAGGGGTTCAAGGCCAGGTTGGACGGGGCTTGGAGCAACCGGATCCAGGGGGAGGTGTCCCTGCCCATGGCAGGGGGTGGAACTGGATGGGCTTTGAGGTCCCCTCCGACCCAAACCACCCTGTAATTCTTTGGTTTTCAGAGCCTGGCAAAGGTACAGTGTCATAAAATGTGGGAAGCTGCCACTGATCTTCATCGAGATCCCCTAAAATTATCAGTAGCAAACCAAAACTAGGCATACTTTTCAAGTTCTCTCCTCCTTTTTTTTTCTTTGGTCATTCTTTTGGATCGACCTTTGTGCGTGGAGCTGCCGCAGCCAGCACAGTTTGGTGGGAGGGAATTTGCTAAGGCGCAGCCACAAGGTTGGCTTAGGCCGGCACTGGAGCTGTGGGAAATGAGTGCATCCAGGAGCTGGTGGCCACAAGACTGATGGCACAAGGGCTCTCCTCATGTGCAGGGACCAGGAAGCAGGGTTGTGTTGTGGCATCCCACCTACGGCTCTGAAAGCTTCGGTTCAATAAGGCCTCGATGGGGTGGCCATGCTGAGGACTCGGCTGTCATTGTCCCCAGCCGTCCTGGCCGTGCTCCTGCCCCGCAGCTCCATGAAACGGCGAGCTGCTGTGCAGGAAAACAGCTCGGCTCCATTATATTCTGCACATATCACCACTGAGCTCATTAAAGCTGGGAATTTAATGGGAGGGCTCTGACATTCCAGGGAACATCCACTGCCAGGTGCAGTCACCCAGCACCGTGGCTTCAGCATGGGCGTAACTCAGCGGCTGCCTTTGAACGGCGCCTGGCAGCTCGTGTGTGCGTGCGGGGAGGGGGTGATGGAGAATGCTGGCTATTAGCACTGCGGCTCCCAGTCACTATAGCAACCTGGATATTCATCATCCCATCTGATGCTTCATTTCTGCCAGCCAACTAGGGGCTGATGCAGAGCGACCAGAGATGAGTTCCTTTACTGCCTCCTCTGCTTGCCGCTCCGAGCACCCTGGATAACCCCTGCGTGAGCTCATTCTGCATGAATCCCCTTTCTGAGGGTATTTTGGAGGTTCCCTGGGGATGGTCCTGCCGAGCACTACTGCAGCGGCTCTGGCGCAGAGGCTTTCAGGCACAGTGTCACGGTGACCTACTTTGTGCAGGACGAGGTGACATCATGTTAAAATGCCAGTGGCTTCCAGATCCCCTGGACCACTGTCCGGTAGAAACGCTGAGCTAATCAGATTCCAAAGGCAGATTTCCAAGGAGCGTGTACCTCTGGCCGGGATAACCTTGCTCTGTCAGCATGGGAGACATCTCCCCTTCTCAGCATCTCTGACCTGGAACAGCCCAGCTTCTCCTGCCTCGCTATTTCCAGATCTGATCTGAAAACCTAGATTTTTCTCCTTTTCCAATAGAAAAAGAGAGAAATTAGCTCAAGCTTCAGGAGAGAAGAAAACACCATAAGAAAGAGGTGTTATTGTGCTGTGCTCTGCTGCAGCGCTTCTCCCAGGGAGAAGCAACATTCCTGTTCACCCTCCCCATGTGAAGCGGATTTCTCATCACACAGAGCCTGACAAAAGGTCACACTTTCACGGGCAACCAGTGATTCGGTGATTCAGGCAGGCAGTACCAGGGCCATCCAGCCCCCAGCTTGCTCCCAAAAGCTAACCCATACACTTCTACCCCAGGGGAGCGCCAAGGGGTGGGGTGGACTCCGGTTATCAGGGCGTGATGTCGATGGTGAAGCCAGCTTCTCCTCCCCCAGCATCCACGCCGTGACATTTTAGTTGAGGAAGCTGAATCATCCTTCAATTACTGACAGGCTTTTAACCTGATGCTGAGGAGCCTCGCTGAGGTCACCTGCCTGCTAAAACCACCTCGCTTGATGGCCAAGAGAAGGAACACTCCAATACAGGGATTTTTCCACCCCCTAGGTTTACGCTGAACCCTTTGGGTGCTGTTTGCTGTGGCAGTAGGGATGTTGCAGGCAGCAAGGAGGTGTGTTGGGAGGTGTGTTCCTCCCAACACACCCCTCTGCCAGATGTCTCCCAAAGCAAGGGCAGTTTAAAACACATACCAGACCCTGCACAACGAGGCAGGGGAGAATCATCAGGCAAAGCATGATGGACAGGAAAGGGAAGAGTAAGCAACAAGTCAGAGTGACTCAGAGCTCTCGATTGCTCCATCATCACATTCAGGTTTCATGTTTTTCACCAACTGCTGCTTCCCTCTTATTTCCTGTGGCAAGAACATATCCAGGGCCTTTGGGAGGAGCCCAAAGAGACATAGCTAGGATGGAGGGCTTCAAAAAGGATTTTAAAGATGAGAGATGCTCAGTGGACCAGAGCAAAGCTCAGGAGCAGATCGCACCAAGGTTGGTGCTACTGGTGGAAATCACCAATCAGAACCCGGGGCCTCAGGAACAAGAAACCACATCCCAGAGTGACCCCATCACTTCTCTTTTTTGCTGCTGACATCCCTGTGGGCTGTCAGTGGGGTCTGAGAAGCACAGGGCATTCTACGGATGACGTTTGAACAGATTTACACCAGTTTGCAGGACATCAGGCACTGATGCACCTCACCGACACCAAACCTCCCCAGCAACACTGGGTTTTTAAGTCTTGAGGAAATTTGACCTCTGTTTCCCAGCACAAGATGGCCAAAAGATGGGGATGGTTGGTCACTAAGGAGATCCTGGATCACATAAAAGAGAAGATGAGCAATAACTGCAGAAGGCACTTAAAAGATGGACAAATTAAGGAGGAAGTGAGGGATATCAGAAATGTCAGGAAGGAAGAAGAGGATGGTTGGGCTGTGCAGGGCTGTGAGCAGCCTCCATTCCTGTAACATAGGAAAAGTTACTTCTACTGCCACAAAACATCTGATGTATAAATCTGTCCACGTGGGAAAGCCCAGATAGAACCAGTCCTGACATCACCTCGGCATGGCCTCCCAATGACACACCTTGGGTCTAATTGAATTTTAAGAACAATGGAACTCATTCCTGTTTGGTCATAGAATCATAGAATCACTAGGTTGGAAAAGACCTCTTAGATCATCAAGTCCAACCATTCTTATCTGAACCATGTCCCTCAGCACCTCATCCACCCATCTTTTAAACACCTCCAGGGACGGTGACTCAATCCCCTCCCTGGGCAGCCTCTGCCAGTACCCAATGACCCTTTCTGTGAAAATTTTCTTTCTGATGTCCAGTCTGAACCTCCCCTGGTGGAGCTTGAGGCCATTCCCCCTTGTCCTGTCCCCTGTTACTTGGGAGAAGAGCCCAGCTCCCTCCTCTCCACAATCTCCTTTCAGGTAGTTATAGAGAGCAATGAGGTCTCCCCTCAGCCTCCTCTTCTCCAGGCTGAACACTCCCAGCTCTCTCAGCCCCTCCTCTTGTTCTCCAGCCCCTTCACCAGCTTCGTTGCTCTTCTCTGGACTCACTCCAGAGCCTCAACATCCTTCTTGTGGTGAGGGGCCCAGAACTGAACTCACAATTCAAGGAGCAGTCTCACCAGTGTTGAGTCCAGAGGGAGAAGAACCTCCCTGGACCTACTGGCCATGCCATTTCTGATCCAAGCCAAGATGCCAGTGGCCTTCGTGGCCACCTGGGCCACTGCTGGCTCATGTTCAGTCCCTGTCAACCAACACCCCCAGGTCCCTCTCCTCCAGGCAGCTTTGCAGCCAGGCTTCTCCTAGTCTGTAGCTGCTCAGGGTTGTTGTGCCCCAAGTGCAGGACCCGGCATTTGGCTGTGTTAAACTTCCTGCCATTGGTCTCAGCCCAGCAGTCCAGCCTGTTCAGATCCCTTTGGAGCCTCCTGACCCTCAAGCAGATTGACACCTTCGTCCGAGCTTAGTGTCCTCTCTGGACTTGCTAAGAGGACATTCAATGCTTTCATCCAGGTCATTGATAAAGACATTGAACAAATAAGCATTAGAGTGAAACAGGTCTGAAGACATGAAGTCTGGGGAGAACAGACAAGTTGTGGGTGCTGAGGAGGTGTTCAAGGCCAGGTTGGATGAGGTTTCGAGCACCCTGATCTAGTGGAAGGTTTCTTTGCCCATAGCAGGGGATTGGAGCTGGATGAGCCTTGAGGTGCCTTCCAACCCAACCCATTCTGCGTGTCTTTGATTATGGAGTAATCCATGCTGGTTGTAGATGTTTATATTGGAAGAGCCCTCTCTGACAACCAGGGCAATGAATTACAATGTTTGTTCTCTCTTTTATGAAGGCCAGTTTTGTTATTGTCCAAGACTGTAGAGAAGGGGCTGCAGAACTGGTTCTAATGTGCAGAAAAAAGACAGTAGACCTTGAGTGAAGAACACACTATTCCTGTAACAGCCATCATTGCAGTGTGCTAAGGGGGAAACTGGATGGGCTTTGAGGTCCCTTTTGACCCAAACAATTCCATGCTTCGTTGAAACGATGCAGCAGATTTTGTAAGAAAGATTTTCCTTCCATCACAAAACTTAAAAGCCAGGAACCCAAGTCCTCCCAGCATCACATAGGTATTAAAAAAGATTTAATTCTAGACTTCCACTGTCCTCTCCAAGGACCAAGAGCAGCCAGATCAGCCTAAACCAAAGTGACAGCCGACGAGCCAGGAGCTCAGTGTCAGCCACACGCATTGCCTGCAACAAAGAACCGACCTGAAAAATATCCCCCTACGACTAATGAGGAAAGGCAGCCTGTTTCTCGACATTTCAAGCCAAGTGATTCCTAAGAGCACCAAACATTCACTGTGTTTCCTTAATATTATGGATTCCTGATGCCCTGCCAGGTAGAAAGGATGCTTCTTAGAACTGGGATTTAGGCTACACCAGGAAATCAATATTTCACGTGGTAGCAAACTGACAGGCAGGGTTTTAAGTGGGTCTTGTGTATCCAGAGAGACTGGGCAGCCAATTTGGATTTTATTATTTCAGGAGCATTTGCTGAGATGCTCCAGAGTGGCTCAGTATCAGTTCTGCAAAGAAAAGGACTTGGAAGCTGCAAGCTCCAAATAAAAATGTTGGCACTCCAGCTTCCCTTTGTTCTCTCATCTTTATTCACTGGTAACGTTAGTGCAACTCACATTGGCAGGAAAAAAGGCAACTTACTGTGAAGAGAGACAGCTATATCTTATTTAAATACCTGACCTATTTCTGCTTTTTCTGTGCCTAACTCAAGAAGTTTGGATTTGCAGGAATAGCTGAAATAACAGTGTTGGATCATGTGAAAAATACTCTGCCTTGTGGCAATGACAGCATGAAAAGTGGGTGCATAAACAAAGAGATTTTTGCTTATAGAAATGAGAAGTTTGGAGGGGAAATGCACGTTGTCAGGCTGATTCCCACTGTGCTCAGCATTTGCATTTTCATTGCAACAACATATAATTTTCATTTCAGAGCGTTAGGTGACTCTGCTGGAGGCCAACACCTATGTAAACATGACACAGCTGTACACACTCAGATGTCGATCATCACCTCCTCAACCTGGAAACACAGCAAATCCCTGTGGCCTGCAAGTCAGCTCCTGGCTCAGCAGGCAGGGAGATCTCACCACGGAAATCCCAGTCTGTATCGATATCCCTGCCTCTGAGCTGGGCTTTTAAATGCTCTCAGGCACACTTCACCCAGCTTTTGGTGAGGTGAGTACCAGGGAAGGTGCGTGGATGATCTGGAGCGAGGAAGCGGGACAGCAGAGGACTGGGTGCCTGCTCCTGTCCCTCCATCTCCCCAGAATAAAACCAGGGCTGTTGGCGAGCAGGCTTTGCTTGCGAGCTTTAGAGCACAGCCACGTTACTAGGCACAGTAAAACACTTTTAATGACTGTCTGGCACAGTTTGTATTCTCAGCTGCAAAAGAATCGATCCTTCTTCCTATCTCTCCCTGTGGCGGAGGGAACAGTTTTTACTCAAATGCCGTATCTGTACACAAGCCTCTTCCCCTCCCACCCCCGACCTGCTGCTCCATGTAGATTGGAACTGGTGCCAAGGATTGTAATTACTGGCAGCACCGCTGCAGCGACTCCAACAACGTTGCCTTTATACCAAACAATCTGGGATCCGCCGTGCTTTGGATTCAGCCCTCTCCTTCTCAATGATTCTGCCATGCAATGCCACGGCTGCACGAAAAGAGACCTGGGGACCCGCAGGGTTCGGTGCTCCTATAGGAATTTCTTCAAAGACAGACAGGCTTGGAGCCATTCTAAGACACTGCATCCTATATCCTAATGTTTCCAGCCTAAGAGGGATACTAATCACTGGCAAGAATGAATAACTGCAATTCCTGAGCCATGTTGTGCAATGTGGAGGTACCAAACGGCGTAGGCTTCCCATTATCAAACCCATCTTCTGGCAGGCAGAATCATCAATATTTGATGCTTCTCTATTTCAGAGCTTGTGCTAGGAGAAATCAGCAGATTTACACATGGCACTGAGAAATTTGCTACATCAACCAAACGCCTGCAAAGCTACAGCCATTAACAAATCAGATATCTATGGCTCAAGCATTCAGTGTTAATTTATTTTGCTGCAGTCATTGCAGCTGAGCAAAATACCTTCCCCCAGCCCAGTTTCTAATCAGCTTCCATCCTCCTCTGGGCTTACCAGAGTTAAATCTTTCACATTGCTCACTGTGATAAACTGAAAAACTGAGCTGCAAATGGGGAAAAATGAATTGCAAAGTAAATGCTTCCCTTAGCAATAGATTAACTCTTTGTTCCAAGGCTATCACAGCATTTCAAGAGGCTTCCTGGATGTTTCTGAAGAGCCAGTGCAGGGACAAGATAAGATGCCACCACTGTGAAATAATCTCTGGGATGAGAATCATTCCTCTAGTCTGGAAGGGTATGTCCACACATGAGCTGGTGGTGGAGTTTGAAGGTAGTACCACCGCAATGGCAGCGAATCCCTCATCTTGCACTATTTCCACTCACCTTAACGCTTTCGAATGCTTTCCGCATACACCACAAATGAGGAATATTCATAGAACTATGGAACATCCTGAGCTGTAAGGGATCCAAAAAGGATCATCAAGTTCAACTCCTGTCCCTGCACAGGATAACCCCAACATTCACATCGTGGGGCTGAGGGCGTTGGCCAAAGGCTTCTGAAATATTGTCAGGCTCAACACCATGACTGCTCCCCTGGGAGCTGTTCCAGTGCTCCACCACCCTCTGGGCGAAGAACCTTGTCCTAATGTCCAACCTAACCCCGCCCTGGCATCCTCTTGCCATTCCCTCAGGTCCAGAGGGCAGAGCTCAGCGCCTGCTCCTCCTCCTCCCCTTGTGAGGAAGCAGTAAACTGCTATAAGGTCTCCCCTCAACTTCCTCCTCTCCAGACTGAACAGACCAAGCGACTTTAGCTGCTCCTCATACGGCTTCCCCTCTAAACCCTTCACCAATATTCTTCAATCTAGTTTAAACAAAGCATCTCAGGATCTTGACTTTTGTAACATAAATGTTTCTCTGCAAGGGACATGTTTCTTTGCTGATGAGGGAGTTTCAGTAAAGGAAAACCCACTCCTTTTGCAAAACTGATCTGAGTCTCATGATTCTCCCTTCCTGCCTGCCAGTGTCCAAACTGGTTTCTTCCCTTTCACAGCCCCTGAGCTTCTCTTTTCTAGCTTCAACAGCTCTACAGGCAGAACGTACAACATCCAGGGCATGCTGTAATGCAACAACCAGAAAACAGGACTCGATAGCAGAACGATACAGCAGCCTGATGTCTGAACACACAAATCTAAGGTCACTGGACCACAGAGCTTGGAAATGTGTTGTACACAAAACCGAAAACCCAACATGAAACAAGGTTGGAACAGGTCCAGAGGAGGCTACAAGGATGATCCGAGGGCTGGAGCACTTCCCATCCCAGGACAGGCTGAGAGAGTTGGGGTTGTCCAGCCTGGAGAAGAGAAGGCTCCAGGGAAACCTTATAGTGACCTTCAAGTACCTGAAGGAGCTACAAGAGAGCTGGGGAGGGACTGTTCACAAAGGCTTGGAGTGATAGGATGAGGGGCAATGGGTATAAACTGGAGAGGGGCAGATTTAGACTAGACATAAAGAGGAATTTCTTCACCATGAGAGTGGGGAGGCCCTGGAACAGGTTGCTCAGGGAAGTTGTGGCTGCTCCATCCCTGGAGGTGTTCAGGGCCAGGTTGGATGGGGCTTGGGCAGCCTGATCCAGTGGGAGGGCCTGATCCAGTGGGAGGGCCTGATCCAGTGGGAGGTGTCCCTGCCTATCCCAGGGGACTGGAACTGGATGGGCTTTGAGGTCCCTTCCAACCCAAACCATTCTACGATTCTATAATTCAATGAGCCTTAAGCACAAATCATTCCATGATTCGATTCTATGATTCTATGAAAAGCTAGAAGATGGAAAGGAATGACTGTAGGCGCAATTGCTTGGTGGTGAAGTGCTAATGCCCTCCCTGATCTTGTCTGCCTTGCCGCAGGTCCTGGTGCTGCACTGAACGACCCCGTATTACGCCAACAGTTCGGTGTTAAGCAGTTCTCTGCATCGCTGGGTGAACTGCCTGGGCCTGCACAGTGTGAACGATTAGGACTGACAATTAAGAAAGTCTGCCTGATCTTGAGATCAATGCAAGTCCTCCTTAAGCCACGCAATTTTCTTGGGGGCGAAAATCCTGCCACAGTCCTGGGGAGCCAACAGGCTTATTCAGATTGCTGAGAAACAGAGGTCAGAGCAAACCTGCTGCTGCCAAGCTCAGTGCAGTGCACATGACAGCCAGTGCGAGCTGCTGACAGAGGCCGCCTGCAAAAAGCTACCTGAGAATGGCCTGGCGGCTTCAAAATCCACTGCTGTGCTTTTGGGAGGTGCTGCCCTGGCAGCCCTGCGTATACACAGCGAGGTCAAGCTTGCGGTGGGTTATTAGCATGCCCTGGTCCTGATGCTGAAAGGAGATAAAAACTCTTTTTGAAGCAGCACTTCCCAAAGGTGGTAGCACTCACTTGACTTTCTCCTGGGTGAATGCAGCTTCACGTGACACTTTTACATTCAGGGAAGAGCTTGCTACCCTTGAAATCGCTGCACATAATTATTTTTGAATTCCTGCAGCACAAGACGGAGACAGCTGGAATTACTGGCTGCGTGTGTAAACACTTGTGACCAGGAGAAAGCAAGCCGCTGACAGGTAATTAAGTGCTCCTTAGCTAGAGTAAACACTTAGGTCACTAATTGGAGCTGCTTCTTACTCTTTGCTCTCTCTCTGCCCCTCCCACGAGGAACTGAGCTACTGCCAGCTAAGAGTCAGCACAATTAAAGCTCATTAATCTGCAGATCTGTACTCAAAAGTAAAATCTTTGCTATGATTTTTCACATCCTATGTGATCTCAGAGCTCTCTGAAACTGTGCCCCATGTGCGCTGTTGCAAGGATAGAGAAGACATTCAGTTCTTGGAGAAGAGGTGAGGTCCTGGCTCAGGTTGCCCAGAGCAGGGGTGGCTGCTCCATCCCTGGAGGGGTTCAAGGCCAGGTTGGATGGGGCTTGGGCAGCCGGATTCAGTGGGAGGTGTCCCTGCCCATGGCAGGGGTGGAACTGGATGGGCTTTCAGGTCCCTTCTAACCCAAACTATTCTGTGATTCCACAATTCTACAATGCAGGAGCAGGAGCAAAGCCTCAGGACTCCAGGGAGTGTTACCTGGGAATTATTTGGGTCTCACTGGGTGAGGCTGCAGCCAGTGCTCATCAGCACACATATCGCTGCAGCTTTCAAAGCTGTTTTTTGATATGTTACTTAAATTCAAACCAACTTTTCACTTGGGCTTAATAAAGTCAGTCGTCCGCACACGAGTGGGTGAAAGTTCCCCAGACTGAGATGTTCTACAGACACAATACAGTCCAGCACCTTCACTTTTGGAAGGAACTACTAAAGCCAGGCAAGGGCTCTATTAATTCACCTGACAGCACAACGTCCCACGACACCAAATCAGTTCAGCTGTAACAAGCACTTCAATATTCTTGTGCCAGCACTCACCATTATTAGCATTAAGCATTTGAAGTGCGAGGTGAGAGGAAGGAAAGGTTTACCCTGTGGATTTTGCTCTGCTCCTTGGGTAACCACTGGCTAATTATCACATTTTCCCTTACCCACACAAACGGTAAAACTGAACGCTAAACACTCTAGATCTGCTCCGGAGATATCATCGGCTGGAGATAAAGGAGCAAGTGGTAACAGGAGATGATTAACAGCCTGACATGCAAAGCCAACTGGCAACAGCATGGCCAATGGCTTACAAACTATTCTCCAGAGGCACCCGAGTAGAAGCCCAGCGGTAAAAGACTCATTAGAACAGCTGTTAACAACAGCCTAACGAAGCAGACCGAAGAGGTGTATTAAGTTTCGACAGCATTCTGGATAGAATCGGGCTGGGCAGCACGAGAGACAAGTGCTCATGTTTCCATCTCTGGCAAAGCCCTCTCTTTGGATACAGGCACTCCAGCCGCTTGCCTGCGTGATGGAAGATAGAAAACACTTGAAGTAATCACAGAAACATGGAATCACTGAGGATGGAAAAGCCTTCTCAGCTCACCCAGTCCAACTGTCATCCCAGCCTCACCGTGCCTGCTAAACAGTGATGCCAAGTGTCACATATACATGGTTTTTGAACCCTTGCAGGGATAGGGACTCCACCCTGGGCAGCCTCTGCCAATGCTTGACCAAAATGCCCTGAGAAAAGAGACGTTCGCTTACTGCTCAACTTATTCCTCAAAGCCAATTTTGACAGCCAGGCACACAGCTTTCTCCCAGCCCCCTGTAAAAATCACACACCAACAGACGGCAGGAGAAGAAAACAATTTGTTCAAAGCCACGAACAAACAAAAACTCCCATACATTTAAAAGAAGCTGTTTGCCTTCTGGGACTGACAAAGTCCTGCAGCAGATCAGATATTGGTGGGGAGCGGCTCTAACTGTGATCTCTAATCTGCAGCCCAGGACAGGAGAGCACCCAAAGCTCCTGCACAGCGCTGGGTTCTACAAGGACCATGACTTCCACTTTGGTCCCACTGCTGTTCGACAGAACCTTGGAAGGGCAGTAAGGATGCAGTTAGTTTGTGTTGCCCCATTAGTTGTTATTTTCACTGCTGAAAGTATCCTTGTGCCCTTCCTAAAACAGCAAGAACCATCATTATGTGCTCCCTCACAGTTTGCTGCGAATCCTCAGCCTGCCTTGCCGACCAAGTGTTCCCAGTTGGGTTCTGAGAGGAGAACTGGAGCTGCAGCCACTTTAACTGGGGGAAGCTGAGCGCTCTGTCTCCTCTCTGCTGGCACCCAGCTGCTCTGCATCCTCTTTTGCAGAGGAAACCACAACCCAAACCCAGCCACATATAGACTCGCATGGCCACAGACTCTGAAGCCAGCTGGATCTCATCTTCCAAGAATCACACCCTTTGAGAATGTTTCTTTATGGGGGAGCACTAGAGATATGATAGTAACACTTCACACTGTTTCTGACTTTATTTCAACCTGTTTTTTTGCTTTCCAGATGTTTTTGGCAAGGAAAGCCAAAGGGTAAGTAGTGGGCTGCACTCTGGCCATGAGCAGAATGACAACTTTAACAGGGATTCTCCAAAAAATTCCATTTTAGCAAAGGTCAGAGCAGGAAGGAAAAACCCTGTGGTGATTCAGAACTTGTGATGATGCTGAAACCCTCAACAGCACAATCCTGCTGATATCTGCCAGTGCTACTCTGCTGTCTCAGGGCAAAAGAAAGCCCAGGATGTCTCTCCAGCTTTTTTCACTCACTGGCTCCAGGTTCTTTTTCCAGCTCTGGAGGAGAAGCAGCTCCTGCAGCCCATCAATCCTGTTCAGCTGTCCAGAAGCGCTGTTATCAACAGGACTGAGCTGCTCACCCGAGATCTAATGTGCTCGTTGCCCCTTGCCTGTGCTCCCAGCTCCTGGCTGACCCAGAAAGCAAGGGATGCTCCCCAAGGTCTGCTCCTACTGGAGACCACCTCAGTCTTGTGCTGTTAGCTCTTCCAGAACTGGAAGCTGAAGAATCACAGAATCATGAGATGGTTTGGGTTGGAAGGCACCTTAAAACCCACCCAGTTGCCCCTGCCATGGGCAGGGACATCTTCCACTGGATCGAGGGGCTCAAAGCCCTATCCAATCTGGCCACAACTCCAGGTGTGAGGGGATCACTGAGGTCACCAGCTCCAAACCCCAATCCCAAGTGAGGCCAACCTGAAAATGGGATTGAATTCTGGGAGTAGGCAGTGTATCTTGTTATAGCTGATGGCTTGGGGAGGCTGCTCAGCACAAGCCACCCCTGAATGGCTGTGGCCAGCCTGGCTGAGAGCATCAGAAGAGGACACCTCATGAAAAGGAACTGTTCTCTATTAGCTGTCACTTCACAGCCTTTAAGAACAAGGAGAAGTTGGTCATAATCATGATGACTTTAAGATTTCCTAGAGGCTTCCAGACACTGGAGTGCTGGACATCAGCATCCTACAGTGTACACAAATGTTGGAGTCAGGATGGGACAGAAAAGCTGTGGAAGGTACACCCCAGGCCACTAGGAAGGGAGGCACAGCAAAGGGAAGCACATCCTGTGTCCCCAGATCAGTGACAAAACAAGCAGATTGGGAACATGGGAATCACAACATCACAGAATGGTTTGGGTTGGAAAGGACCTCAAAGCCCAGCCAGTCCCACCCCCCTGCCATGGGCAGGGACACCTCCCACTGGATCAGGGGCTCCAAGCTCCATCCAACCTGGCCTTGAACCCCTCTAGGGATGGGGCAGCCACAGCTTCCCTGGGCCAGGACCTCTCACCCGCATCGGGAAGAATTTCTTCCTTATGTCTAGTTTAAAACGTCCCCTTTCCAATTTAAAGCCATTCCCCTTCATCCTATCACTCCATACCCTTGAAAAAGTCCCTCCCCAGCTTTCCTGGAGCCCCTTCAGGTCCTGGAAGGCCATTAGACGGTCTCCTGGGAGCCTTCTCTTCTCCAGGCTGAACAATCCCTGACTTTGCTCCTTGACCTGGCAGCCACTGCTCTCCAGAGCCAGGGATGTGCTGGTGCCCTGAGCACCTTCTGAACCAAGAATGTCATCAAAGGAGGACGCAGCTCTTGTCTAGAAGGGACAACCAACTGGTTTCATAGAATCATAGAATCACCAGGTTGGAAGAGACCCACTGGATCACCGAGTCCAACCATTCCCACCAATCTCTAAACCATGCTCCTCAGTACCTCATCCATCTGCACCTTAAACACCTCCAGGGAAGGCGAGTCAACCACCTCCCTGGGCAGACTGTTCCATTGCCTAATGACCCTTTAAGTGAAGAATTTTTTCCTTATGTTGAGCCTGAACCTCCCCTGGTAGAGCTTACGGCCATTCCCTCTTGTCCTGTCCCCTGTCAGTTGGGAGAAGAGCCCAGCTCCCTCCTCTCCACAACCTCCCTTCAGGTAGTTGTAGAGAGTAATAAGGTCACCCCTCAGCCTCCTCTTTTCCAGGCTAAACAACCCCAGCTCTCCCAGTTGCTCCTCATAAGATTTGTTCTCCAGCCCCCTCCCCAGCTTTGTTGCTCTTCTCTGGACTCGCTCCAGAGCCTCAACATCCTTCTTGTGGTGAGGGGCCCAGAACTGAACCCAGGAGTAGAGCAGCGGTCTCACCAGTGCTGAGTACAGGGGGAGAAGAACCTCCCTGGACCTGCTGGCCACGCTGTTTCTGATCCAAGCCAAGATGCCATTGGCCTTCTTGGCCACCTGCGCACCTGAGGGCAGCACCTTCAGCTCCAGGGCTGGAGGAAGATGGAATTGCTAGCATCTCCTGTCTCTGAAACTCTAGCCTCAGGGCTGATTGCTACCGGCGGGGTGGGGTGTGTGTGTGAGTGAACCTCCTTCCTTTATTTTATGCTTTTATCTCCTCTCCTTATCTGCAGGATCCAAAGGAGATGAAAAACAAAGAGGATGAGCTGTCTGCTGCTTGCACAAGGACACAGACAAAAGGGAGAAGAGGGTGCTGCTATTTAAAGCTGCCTCCTCCTCAATTCCTAGGGGTGGAATTTTACCTCTGGAGTGTTGATTGCTTTGTAGGAGGGATTTGAAGACTACTTATACAAAAATGATCATTAAAACCTAAATTAAATCTGTGCCCAGTCAATATTTTCCATTTCAATTGTTCTCAGAATTCAGAATAATGCATCCAATTTGCCACGGAGATTTACTGCTGTTTTCTACTGGTTTACCAAACCAAAACTAAAATGCTGTGGGTTTATATTATAGGGATGGAGAAAGCTCCTCTGACAATAAGCTTACAGCACAATTCCTTAACTCTGTAGCACCTGAAAGGGCTTAAAAATTAAGAAACTTGTGAAAGCCAGTGGTGTACTGGGCTGCATCCAAAGCAGTGGGACCCGCAGGGCGAGGGAGGGGATTCTGCCCCTCTGCTCTGCTCTGGTGAGACCCACCTGGAGCCCCGCGTCCAGTGTGGAGTCCCCAGCATGGGAAGGACATGGATATGTTGGAGCAGCTCCAGAGGAGGCCACGGAGACGATCCGAGGGCTAGAGCTCCTCCTGTACAAGGACAGGCTGAGAGAGTTGGGGTTGTTCAGCCTGGAGAAGAGAAGGCTCCAGGGAGACCTTAGAGCAGCTTCCAGTACAGAAAGGGGCTCCAGGAGAGCTGGAGAGGGGCTCTTGGTCAGGAAGTGCAGGGATAGGATGAGGGGAATGGTTTTGAGCTGAAAGAGGGGAGATTCAGATGAGATCTTAGGGAGAAATACTTTGCTGTTAGGGTGGAGAGGCCCTGGCCTGGGTTGCCCAGAGCAGGGGTGGCTGCCCCATCCCTGGAGGGGTTCAAGGCCAGGCTGGATGGGGCTTGGAGCCCCTGATCCAGGGGGAGGTGTCCCTGCCCACGGCAGAGGATGGCACTGGCTGGGCTTTGAGGTCCCTTCCAACCCAAACCATTCTGTGATTCAACAGTTCTATGATACAGTGATTTACTAAAATCACTGGCAGCCCACACACTATTAACCAGAACAATTAACAAGCGCTGGCAGTTTTGGGGTTATGTTTACAAACTGACCTCAGACTCAAATAAATGCAGCTGAAATCCCACCTTCTCTTGTTTTTTTTTAAGCTTTCTGATTTTACTTCAGAAAACAGAAAAAGTGCAAAATAAGCAGTGCATTCTCTCAAAGTTAAATCCAATAACCTGGGCCAAAATGGCTTGATAAATTGAGTCCATTGTCCAACAGACTTTAATGTTTTTAGGTCAAATTTGGCTTTTAACCCCCCTAAGCAGACTATTCCAGCCCATCTGCCCTTGTGTCAGTAGACAGGAGAAATTAAATTAGCGCTTGGATGCCCAGACTTGAAAACTGGGGGCATAAACTCAGCAGGGAAAGAGCACATTGGAAATTCAGAAGCTTTAACAAAGCACGTGCTGGTTCAGCACTGGCTCTGGTTAAATTTAATGAGTCACTGGTTTTTGATAATATGAAGGCGATACAGCATGTGCCTCCTTATATAATCTTAAGTGTAAACAGATTTCATGAATAAGCGTTTTCAAGTCGTAAATGGGTTTCTTGTTAATAAAATGCTCAGTAATAAGTAGCACTGGTGACTGATGGCCCAGTGCTGCCTCTGGCTATGGAGAGAGAGGGCGCAGTGCTTGCTCTGTGGCAGCTTTTTATTTGCACCATTTCTAGCCACCTGCTCTGCAAGAAATGCTCTGGAATTAAGGGAATGCTCTGTACTTGAGTCCAGGAGAGCCTGATGCAGCGTCGCGCTCACCACAACCCCTGCCTGCAGTACCAGGATGGATGCTCAACCCTCTGCTTTGCTGCAGCTCCCACAGATGAGTCCTACGGTTTCCTGGGCATCAGTAGAATTTTGCTGCTCCACCTCTTTCCTCCTGAATTGCTGGAAAACTCCTCAGTGCTGCAAAGGTGCAGCACCCAGAGGCCAAATTCACCTTCCTAGGGTGACAAGAGCCCCAGCCAGACAGCGGCTGCAGGAAGGTGAGAGCAGGCAGGTCACACTCAGCACTGCTGCTTCGAGAGCTGCCGGAGCTGCTTAACCCCAGCACCAAGCTTGTAGCCAAAACCTATTTTGAAAAGTGACAAAGCAGAGCCGGCTCTGTGGTTTACCAGCAGCTTGGTTTAGCTCGAGGAGCTTCTATATCGAGTCAAAATGAAACCAGGTACAAAGCCAAGCAAGTGCCCCTGCATGGCTCTGATGCTGACTCTGCTTCCATGCCTGCACCTCACTTGGGGGAAGATATTCTTTAAAACAAGGAGCCAGTGTGGTTCTGGACAGCATAGGAAAGGAGCGGTGGGTGGGAAAAAGCTAGGAGTATGGTGGGAATGTGGGGAGGAGGGTGAGGGTGGTCAAGGTGCAGAGGGAGGAGTGATGGGGTAAGGGACAGGCACACCATGGGGCTACCACCCTGTGTCCTCCACTCCACCATTCTGATGAGAGTTGGCTCAGCTGATGGACACCAGCATGGAGAAATTTGCTCACCCTCAGTTCACTTGAAACCATTCACACCAGGCCAGAGAAAAAACAAAAGACAATTTTCTCCCTATCCTCCAAAGACAACATGAAACTCCATCACTTTCCGGCTTCTACCCTATGCTTCTGCCTCTCCTGTAGTGACAGTGCTTCTCCATCAGCTCTGTTTCTGAAGGCAAATCATAGAATCACAGGATGGTTTGGAAGGGATCTCAAAGCCCATCCAGTTCCACCCCCATCCAGTCCCACCTCCCACTAGATCTGGTTGCTCCAAGCGCCATCCAACCTGGCCCTGAACCCCTCCAGGGATGGGGCAGCCACCCCTGCTCTAGGCAACCTGGGCAGGGCTTCCCCACCCTCACAGCAAAACATTTCTTCCTAAGATCTCATCTTAAGCTCCCCTCTTTCAGCTCAAAACCATTCTCCTCGTTTTCTTCCTGCCCTCCCTGATCAAGTGCCCCTTCCCAGCTTTCCTGGAGACCCTTTCAGCACTGGAAGCTGCTCTAAGTGCTCCCTGGACCCTTCTCTTCTCCAGGCTGAACAACCCCAACTCTCTCAGCCTGTCCTTGTACAGGAGGTGCCCCAGCCCTCAGATCATCAAACCAGGGGGATGTTTTGAAGTGCAGCATCGCTGGATTTTATCCCAGACAGCTCTCTCCTCTGTCCTGCAAGCCAACGCTCTCTCCTGGCCCCATCCCACCCAGCATTGTTAGGTGCCTGAACTTCCAACCCAGCATCGCAGCCAAGTCATCGCTGCCTTTCCACACTGGGTATGTGCTTGGTTTTCTTGCCAGCCCTGACTGAGTGACAAATGGCGTTTTGAGACAGAGCACCAGCACCACACAGACCTTGGAACAGTATGGATTTGCTAAAGAGCAGATTAATAAATATTTGCTAAGAAGGATATTGTCACTTAAGGGGACGTGGAGACTTTTGGTACCCAGATGCTGGCAAATTCTCTTTTCACAGGAGATTTGCTGTTCCCGGGCGATGTGCAGCCAGTTTATTGTCATCGTCTGGGCCAGGGCTCCTCTTTGTGTGCAGCAGCAGCTGGCACAGAACTCTCATTGTTGGGGACTACAGTGCTCATGTAAGCAATACCAGCAGCGCTCTGCTTGCCCTGCCCACGCTTTCCATTTTCTTCCCCACAATATTCTTTCCCATCAAGAGTGAGGATCATCAGAGAACTGATAGGGCCAAATTTGGACTCCAGTCCAAATTCAGATGAATAAGCCTTTCCCAGATCTCCATCATGTGTGTTGGATACATCATATTTCCAGAGGGAATCCCATGTTTCTGACTGATCTCTTAAAAATAGGTGACCACAGCCCAGCCCAGAGAACAGGGAGGATTTTGCTGGTTTTATCTCTCAACGCCAAGTTCTTTGTGGAAAGGTGGTGGTGGAGAACCTAGAAGAAGGTGGCTCCTCCTAAGACCTTTGTAAATGCTCAGTAAATCTGGGAACTGCAGTTAATTGCTGTCAAAGGAAAAAGGCTTTTCAGCTGAAAGGAGAGCACCGATTGCCAAGGTCATCACAGAGGATTATCAGGACAGAAAGCCAGGGAGCCACAAACAGGACAAATACACATACTGCTGGAGGCCTGGAGTGGTGGTGCCCTGGAACCTACACCACCAGAGGCTTCCCAGCGTGCAGCCTCCCCTCTCCTGCCCTGGGGCTGCTCCGGAGGCAGGTCAGCTCCAGAGAACTTCAAAGACCTTCCCTTTGTCACCATCTCTCCACACACCAGCAGGTAGATATTTTCTAAGCAACCTGCAGAGAACCTTTGGAAGTTTTGCCCCAGGGTTATGCAGGGAGATCAAGATCATCAGCAGTTCAGGACTGTCTGGCATTCCCTGTGCCTGGACAGCACCTGGGTCAGACAGCTAGACCAGCTGGTGGAAGAGTGACAAACAAAACAAGAATGTCTCATTTCAGACATGACCAAGGCTACTCCTCTGATTTCAAGACTTTGGGTCAAAGTTTCTACCGTGGCACTAAAGAAATTGCACCAAATATTGCACACACAGGGAGAAATGTCTTTGTCCAGTATTCATTGATAGTAATCAACCCAACCCTGAGACCAATCTTCTATATGCCAGTAGATCGACCTTACCAAGTGCTAACCATAGTTTGTTTTTCTGCATCTTAATTCATTCTTGCAGCTCTTTCATAGAATAACAGAACGTTTGTGTAAAGAGAAATCCTTTGGGAAGTTCAGGATCCTGTTTGGACCAGGTGACCTTCAGTTTGCATCAAGAAAAGGACATTCAATTGTTTTTACATATTCAGGCAAGATATGAGCAAGTAAATGCCTAAATACCCAAGCTAAAACAATCTACTGCCTGTTCTCAAGTGCTGCTCTACTTAAACCAGACCCTGGCAGGTGACCGAACAGATTTGGGCACTGATTTCTCAAAACCTTCATATTGGGCGTTGCTCAAGGCGTTGCTTTGCTCTGAAACACAACAAGGTGACCCCTATTGTTCTTCAGGTGCCAGGTAAGCCTTGATAGCTCATCCTGCGCTGCCGTAACATGTGCTGACAGGAGACAGACGTGTCCGGAGCCACAGCAGGAAGGATGCTCCAAACCAGCTGAAGAACTCGGGTGTGCTCCTACCAACATCTGCCTCTGGGAAAACAATTCAAAGCTTGGCAGGACAGTAACGCAGAAACATCAAAGTGATGGAGGATAACTTGAGAACTGTCTGAAAGAGGAGGGGAAAAATCAAAAGGAGAATCTGGCAAAACATCAGGCAGTGCAGGGAACTTTGCCGCGGAAGCACCTTCTACCACGAGACGTTCCCTGGCACTGTCCTACCTGAAAGGCTACTGCGGCTACTTATTTAAGCAGCCCAGTCTGACCAGCAGTACCTGTCCTGTGTTTCACCACACCGCACGTGGCGTGCTCAGACTCGCAACAGCAAGTGTTTTGGAGAGGAAGGATGATGCATCCTTGTGTGCATCACTTCTCTTCCGACAAACACGCTGCCTGCTTTCATCTCAGCACGTAGTTCTACTAACAGGTCAAGTCAAACACGCTAAGTTAATTGCAGGGATGGAGCAAATCACTTAGGAAAACCACAGTATTTCACCAGGCCTGAGGAGCACAGGAGCATCTGTCAGCAGATGTGGCAAAAATGCAGAGATGTAACACAAACAGGAGCTAAAAAATCACCAGGACAATAAAATCATGATATGGACTGTACAGAAATAGATTTCAGTTTATATCTGAGCAGCAATTCCCCCTTGGTAGACATATTAGCTGAACACAAGTATGGATTGAGAGCAGCCCTGAAGAGAAGGACTTGGGGTGCTGGTGGATGAGCAGTTCAAGATGAGCTGGCAACATGCAGCTGGGTCCTGGGCTGCATCCAAAGCAGTGGGACCAGCAGCACAAGGGAAGGGATCCTCGCCCTCTACTTCACTCTGGTGAGACCTACCTGGAGCCCTGCATTTAGCTCTGGAGTCCTCAGCACAGGAAGGACATGGATGTGCTGGAGTGACTCCAGAGGAGGCCACAGAGATGATCTGAGGGCTGGAGCACATTCCATACAAGGATAGGACAAGAGGAAATGGTTTTCAGCTGCAAGAGGGGAGATTGAGATGAGATTTTAGGGAGAAATGTTTTCCTGTGAGGGTGGGGAGGCCCTGGCCCACGGAAGCTGTGGCTGCCCACTCCCTGAAGGTGTTCAAGGCCAGGTTGGATGGGGCTTGGAGCAACCAGATCCAGTGGGAGGTGTCCCTGCCCATGGCAGGGGGTGGAACTGGATGGGTTGTGACGCCCCTTCCAACCCAAACCATTCTGTGATTCTACGATTCTAACACAAATGTGGACACAGAGTGCACATTTATTTCTTGAGTGAGACTTTCCATGGAGATGTAACATGAGGGAAGGCAGAGGATGCTCTGCATCTCCACAATGAGAATATTACACAGAGTGAGATGCAACAGAAACAATGCAAGAAGGAAAACATTCCCACCTCAAAGCTTATAACACAAGCCAAGAAGAGAAACACTCTGATATCACAACCTGCTGCTCCCACTGCTATGGGATGTCAGGACTCTGCTGGGCTGTGGCAGGGCTGGCACCTCATCACCCCGCAGGGACCTGTCCCCTCAAATCCCCAGTATTCGAGATGCTGGTATATGGAAGAAAAAACTTGTGAAGTCAGTTCTTTTTTAGTCTTAGGCCTGAGACTGAATTCTGAAGTGAAACAAGTCCACTAAACAGACTTTAAAGTATTTACCCCATCTTAGACTAAATCACTGTTTTAATAACAGGTTTCTACGCCAGGAGTTTAATAGCTCCAGTAAAAACCACCTCAGATGCACAAGACGATGTGTGTTTGCGTAGCAGAACCCAACCCACCTTCTAATAATAAACCGTTCCAGGCTTTCATTTTCTAAATTGTATGTGTGCTCCGAAGAGAGGTTTTCTTGAACCTGCCGCATAATGAAAGCTCTCAATAAATCTTGTCAAACCAGACAAACAGAACTCAATTTCCATTTTACTTTGAAATCGCAGCTGAGTGCTCCAGAGATGTAGTTTTTTTCTGTAATTGCTGCATAACCAAGGCAGAGGAGTTTGCTTATTTTTAACCAGATAGCGTTACTGTCTGTCTGTGTTAAAACATGCAGCTGTCTATAAAAATGTAACCTTTATATATGTAGAAATGGGTTTATCTTCTTGCTCTGGCCCATAAGGGATCGAAAATATCACAACAGGGGAAGAGAGAGATCTATTAAGAGTGATTGGAAAGGATACTTTAACCCGATGCTAAGGATCAGGATGGAAATGACTCCATACACATAGAATCATGGAATGGTTTGGGTTGGAAGGGACCTCAAGTCCATCTGCAGGGACACCTCCCACTGGATCCGGTTGCTCCAAGCCCCATCCAACCTGGCCTTGAACCCCTCCAGGGATGAGGCAGATACCACTGCTCTGAGCAACCCAGGCCAGGGCCTCCCCACCCTCATCAAGAAGCATTTCTTCCTAATGTCTAATCTAAATCTCCCCCCTTCCAATTTAAAGCCATTTCCCTCACCCTATCCCTCCAGGCCCTTGTAGAAAGCCTCTCCTCAGCTTTCCTGGACCCCTTTTCAGTACTGAAAGCTGCTCTAAGGTCTCTCCTGGGTCTCATCATCACATCATACACAGCCCCGGCTAAAGCCTGGCTCTGGTTTGAGAATGAGATGACTTTCGCTAAATCACACACTGTGAATCAACCAAATTCATGGTACTTGTGAAAAATTGGCTTTTTGGGGTGGTTTCCCCATTTCTTAAGAGCCTCCATCACTCACTGCACCTGCTGCAATGAGGGGGAGTTTGCAGAGCACAGGGTGATTTTGATGCTGAGGGTTTTGGCACGCCATCCTGAGTGTTAAAAATAAGAAAGAGAGACGCCCCCCCCGCCAGCCCCTCTGGATGCAGGTGGGTACCTCACCACCCTCTTCCACCTCATCCTGGGAAACCCGCATGGAGACAGGGGCCACAGTGCCTGGGGGCTCTGCAAGCCCCACTGCCAAGTCATTTCACCACTGTAATTATTATTCTTTTTAGGATTTGGTAATGAACTCATTAAATCACCAAAGTGGTGTGACAGTGAGTGGCAGAGATGCTGCTGCTGTAGCCACGGCAACCGTCCCCCGCTCAGGGAACCTGCCTGGCCCCGTAAGTGCTGTCACCTCGATCCAGCACCAGCGCACAAGGGATTGCCATGACTCCCTTCCCTTCTCTCCCATACACACCTCAAAGCCCAGCCTCATCCCCATCCCATCCCTTCCTTGCTGGCTCTGCTCCAGCTCTTTCCTAGAAAGGCTGAAACAAAGGATGCTCTGGCAAGGAGATCTTTCCAAGGCAACGCTTTTCCTTGCCCTCACCCCCTCTCTGTGGTGAGGCAGCAGGTGGGCGATGTTGGGGGCTGGTCCCCTCCTGTGTGATGGCAGCACTGGGCGGTTTGGGGAAAAATATTCCTTTCTGAGATTTCACAGGCAGGGAGTGAAGCCCTATGTTCACAGAGTTAATGAAGCTGATTAAAATGGTTGGCAATGCCGAGACATTAAAAAAATCCAAACCACAGCTTGAATTTGTGTTTACACTTCAGGGAGCCTTAATTCCCACTCATCTAAATTAAACTGAGTTCAGCGAAGACTGCATGGGGATGCACCAGCCATGCAAACACATCCCTGGGGCCAGGCAGGAGAGAAAAATGCTGTGGTGCTTGGGCTAAAATGGAGATGAAGTCAGAGAGATGCAAGCAGGCAGGACGGGCAGATCATGGGCAGCATGGGCAGATTCATAGAATCATGGAATTACCAGGTTGGAAAAGACCCATTGGATCATTGAGTCCAACCATTCCTGCCAAATACTAAACCTTGTCCCTCAGCACCTCATCCACCTGTCCCTTAAACCCCTCCAGGGAAGGTGATTCAATCCCCTCCCTGGGCAGCCTCTGCCAGTGCCCAATGACCCTTTCTGTGAAAAAAAAATTCCTAATGTTCAGCCTAAACCTCCCCTGGTGGAGCTTGAGGCCATTCCCTCTAGTCCTGTCCCCTGGCACTTGGGAGAAGAGCCCAGCTCCCTCCTCTCCACAACCTCCTTTCAGGGAGTTGGAGAGAGCAATGAGGTCTCCCCTCAGCCTCCTCTTCTCCAGGCTAAACACCCCCAGCTCTCTCAGCCACAACTCTTGTTCTCCAGCCCCCTCACCAGCTTCATTGCTCTTCTCTGGACTCGCTCCAGAGCCTCAACATCCTTCTTGTGGTGAGGGGCCCAGAACTGAACACAGGATTTGAGGAGCAGTATCACTAGTGCTGAGTCCAGAGGGAGAAGAACCTCCCTGGACCTGCTGGCCACGCCGTTTCTGACCCAAGCCAAGATGCCAGTGGCCTTCTTGGCCACCTGGGCCACTGCTGGCTCATGTTCAGTCGCTGTCAACCAGCACCCCCAGGTCCTTCTCCTCCAGGCAGTTTCCAGCCAGGCTTCTCCTAGTCTGTAGCTGCCCAGGGTTGTTGTGCCCCAAGTGCAGGACCCGGCATTTGGCTGTGTTAAACCGGGGAGATTGTGGGCAGGACAGACAGATTGTGGGCAGGACAGACAGATTGTGGGCAGGACAGACAGATTGTGGGCAGGATAGTCAGACCACAGGCAGGACAGACAGACTGCCGGCAGGACAGGCAGATCATGGGAAGATGCTGAGGGTGGGGAGGCTTTTGCCCAGGTTGCCCAGGGAACCTGTGGCTGCCCCATCCCTGGAGGTGTTCAGGGCCAGGTTGGATGGGGTTGGGAAGCCTGATCCAGTGGGAGGTGTCCCTGCCCAGCGCAGGTGGGTTGGAACCGGCTGGACTTTGAGGCCGCAGCTCCCACCCAGCCCTGCGCAGCTCAGCCTTTGCACACTGAGCTCAGTTAAGGCTGCAAAATATGATTAAATGCAAAATATGAAGAGCAAATCCCATCTGTAGGCACTGATAACCAGCCCCTTACGAACACCAGGTGTAACTAATATTAAGCCATTTTACAGATAAAGATCCTTGCCAGTGAAGATTATTAATAGCATTAATAACAGCAGTGAACGCTAGCATCTTGTTGACCAGGAGGGCTGATGACAGGATCATTTTTGGCGCTGGGATCGCTGAAGTTACCGCTGTCATATGAGGAGGAAGTGAAACATTTGCATAAGCTAAAAACTGCCTACTGTAACATGCAAAGATATGAAGCTGCCGCACGCCCCCTCTGCCACCTTCCTTGCTGAGGAAACATCCTCTCTGCTGCCTCATTTCTATTTGTGCTCTCAGTCCCCGCGCCTGAGTCACGGCAGAACCGAGCAGCCTTTCTCTGCAAAAATACATTTCCCCAGCACACACAGTTACAGGATGTGCTCGGCTCCGCAAGCTCCCTCAATATTTTTAATGATGCTAGAAAAGAATAACTAACTCCGGAGTCATAATTAAGATGCCTTCCATCATAACTCTTGCTATCGGTCAGACCTCGACCTCTAATTCCTGCTCTCTCAAGCTCAACTGCTCTCTTGAACAAACCCCAACGTGGGATGTGGATGGTGTCAGTGGCTCGAGGTGAACACACACCACCATAAGCTGGGCAGATATGTCTCTTTAGAAGTGGATTTTAATATCTGACACGGCAAAGCTTTAACGCCCTGCTTTCCCTGGGCTGGCGAAAGCCTTTCCAGAGCCAAGCGCAGGAGCTGAAAGGCAGGTTGCCAGCAAGGGCAGCGCGGCTCAGGCTGGCAGGCAGGCCCAGCTCCCTGGCTGCTGCTGCCGAAGGGCTCTCGCTCAGCCCCACTGCCCGCTGCGGGGCCAGCGGGATCGCTGACAGCTTGGGCAGAAATGCTGCAGGGCAGGGAGCTGGAGGAGGAGGCTGCTGACTGCTGGCCTGAAACTCCCTGATGTATTTGTGCCTCTCTCCCTGTTCCTGGTAGAGGACGCTCTTCCAATGACAATTTAAGCCCCTTGAAAGCAAATTATTGAATCACAGAATAGTTTGGGTTGGATGGGAAGCTTAAAGCCTATCCAGTCCCAACCCCTGCCATGGGCAGGGACACCTCCCACTGGATCCGGTTGCTCCAAGCCCCATCCAACCTGGCCTTGAACCCCTCCAGGGATGGGGCAGCCACCACTGCTCTGGGCAACCTGGGCCAGGGCCTCCCCACCCTCATCATGAAGAAATTCCTCTTCATGTCTAGTCTAAATCTACCCCTCTCCAGTTTACAGCCATTGCCCCTAGTCTTATCACTCCAAGCCTTTGTAAACAGTCCCTCCTCATCTTTCTGGTAGCCCCTTCAGGTACTGGAAGGTCGCTCTAAGGCCTCCTCGGAGCCTTCTCTTCTCCAGGCTGAACAAGCCCAACTCTCCCAGCCTGTCAAAGATTGATCCTGGGTCAGGTCTGTATGACTGCGTGTGTTATTGCCGCAACAGATGGAGAAAGCATCCCCTTTCTATTCCAGAGGCCTTTGCATCATCCACATGATACAACAGCAGCAGTTGAGAGAAGCTCCTTTTCTTGCCCTTAGTTGTCCACAAGTGGGGCTTCCATTCCACTTCCCTGATTTTGCTCTCCAGACAAAAGCAGCATCTTGTGTGAACCCAGGATCTCATTCATCAGTGTGAAAGCCGAAGCCATCAATTAGAATTACTTTTGGTGTAGCTGTCCTTCCCAGCAGCATTCCCGAGCCACTGCTCCTCCGACAGCCTGTGCTGCTGATGCTTCTCCAAGCCTGCCGAAGCACCTGAGGATTTATATTACAGCCTCTCTCCATATCCATTTTGTTCCCCCAGATAAAAGGTCTTCCACTAATTTTGGGTCTCCTCCCTTCACCACCTCCTCATTCAGTACCCAGTCTCATGTGAAGACGATGCTATCCGAAAGAAAAGGGCTAAATTTAGCTTATAAGGTCACCATAGTTTTTATGATGTTTATCACTGCTGTGTTTAATTGCTTGCATCACACGGATCAAAGAGGGATGAAGTGGGAAATTCAGGAGGTAGCAAACAAGCACCAATATAATATGATGGCTGACTCTCTGCTCACTGCTTTACGCTCATTAACCCAATTCCTTTGAACTCAAGCCAGAGACACAATAACGCAGCATCGGCAACCAGCCTCCCAGGGATGCCCAAAGGGAAAAGAGTCTCGGGTGACATGAGTGGATGATGTTGGTATTGCCCAGCTTGCACGCGAGTGAGTGAAGCAAAACATCAGGAGCGCTGGCCCCGCGTTAGTCTGCCGACATGGGGGACCTTGCGTGAACCCTGCACTCCAGGCTCTTTTCCTTTGCCTCCCCTCCCATTTCCTTAGATAAGAGCTTGTGAGTTTTATTTGTGGATTTATTGATATTCTGTATCGTTACCTACAATAAAGGTAAGAGAACAACACACCTTTTGAAAGTGTTTTCAGAGTGATTTAAGAGATAGCCCTACTGCTCCATATTGCAGAGCATCTCTGCAAGCCACAGCCAGGCACGATGCACAGTAGCTGTGAATAAAACCCCTCCCTATAATGTTGTCTTTGTGCAGACCTGGTACAAATCGGGTAACACAGACGGACAGGAACCCAAGCTGATGATAAAACCACCCTGCATCTTAGGAAAAGAGGTGGAACCAGACATTAGCCTTCACGTCCAAGATAGGCAAGTGTCACTTGGTGTGACTGCTACCAGGTCGCAGGGTGATGGCTGGTTGTGGCTCATTTGATATGACACTTGGCCACTATCTCAGGGGTGCTAGGGCATTTCATACTCGGCAGAAAATAGCTCTTTATTTCGCTCTTTGATATTCATGACTTAGAGAAAGCATCAGCCAGCGCTGTGCATAATCACATGTGCGTACCTGTGCTCAGAAAACAACCCCGTCCCTTCCAAGTCATCAACAGCGCCAACACCCGCTGGCACTGGCCAGCAAAAGGCATTTCAGCTGACAAAGCCAAAGCTGCAATCAAACTCATTAGCAGTGAGGATGCCTCAGAAGCTGGAGAAAGGGCAGCTACACATCAGGGATCTCATTTGCTTCTTTCCTCACTCTCATTTCATCACCCACCACCTCTTCCTTGCCTTGTTACCTCTGTTTAAAAATTTATACAGCCCCTGTTTAAACATTCCAGTGCGCTTTGCTTAGGGGAGCCCGTGAATATGTGACTTGGGACTTTATGCATATTTAGGGATATTCCAGCTGGGCAAGTACCTTGAAAAAGCAGTTCTGAGCCTGTTAGAAATGAAACAAGAAAGATGACAGTGCTTCAGATGAAACAACGAAACAAAGCTCATTAGCCCTCTTCCAGCAGCATCAACGCGCCTCAAATGAGACAGGGCGAGGGCGTCATCCCCAGCAAGGCTACGGCTGCAGCTCCTTCCCGCACCGGCTCCACAATGGAACCCACCTGCATTCACAGCCTGTCTAGACACAGAGGAACTCTAGTTTAATTAAACCTATTTAGCTAAGCCTGTGCAAACCCCATGGAGGCATTCGGTTCAGCAAGGCTCCGACTAAATACACACCTTCCTGTGGGAACATTTTACAGAAAGGCCTGGATGCTGTGAGACTGATTGATACTGAACAACTCTAATAAGGCCTTGAAACAGAGAGCCGAAAGATAAACAAAGGCCAGCTGAAAGGAATACAAGAGCTAGTTCAGTGGGAATGAGTACCAGCTGAAAGAGAAACAATTAAAGAGAACTATCAACATAGTTAATTTTAGTGTAACTTGGTTTCTTAGCATGTGCAGTAGTTTAGCCAATAATATGTTAGTAATAGCTTTATGGACAGTTACCTTTAACCAATAACACACTGTAGATACCCTCGTGGGCACCCAGTTATGTAACCAAAACAGGTTTATAAAGAAACAGCTAAGCTCAATAAATTGAACACTTGCTGATCATATTGATCTCTGTGTTTGATTCTGTGATGCTCCCGTCAACACCTTCCCAGGAATAGCTGTCAGCAAAAGGGTGGGAATATGCACAAAGAGGCTGAGGTGGTGCTGGAAAACCACGTTTTATACAGACACAGCTGTACTGGCACAGCTTTTTTTGGCATGGGGGAGTGAAATGTGATGTTCAAGACAGTTGTTAGCATAAATAAAGGGCACAAAGCCTTCAGAGAGCTGGATGCTGTCCCTTTCACAGCAAGTCCCTTCCACTCCACAAAGCTTCAACCCTCCACCTCCCCTGACATTTCTGCCTGCTGAATCATTTCAAATCCCAGCCTGGACACCCATGTCCCCAGGTTGGGTCAGATTACTGCTCAGAGACACGCAGATAAGAGCACTGTGAGTGATGCTCTGTTCAGTCGACATGGAAAATCATGCAGCAACCAAGACCTAACAGACAGGAATTTGGTTTGGCCCCTGGAGATTCACCACAAGGTTGCCCCGGGCAGGGCGAGGGTCCAACGGGTTGCAGAGCACACGCAGGCAGCTGCAGCGAGGCTGGCAGAGGCTCTGACTGGACATAGGGCTTTGTAGCAGAGATTTGCACCGAGGGCTGAGGGAACCTGAGCTTTGGTAAGTGCAGAGGAAAGTCAAGAACTTCCCCTGAAAGTTTATGGTTAAAAATAAGCTCTTGCTGCAAACCCAAAAGGTTGTTGTGTATGGAACCTTTTCCTTCCCAAATTCCCATCTGCAGATGTTTGACATTTGTGTGGTTTAGAAGTGAAAGAGGAAACACAATTTTGACTTTTGAAAAACAAGGTGCATTTCAGCCTGGTGACCTTTGTGGGTACAGTCGTGCTTGCCTGTCCATCTGTCTGTCCCCACTCTGTCCCTAAGTCTGATGGAGAGGAAGAAGACTAAGTGAAAATTATCTCTTGCCTCACAGGATTAGCAGAGAGAGGAAGGATCAGCTGTTGTGCCAACAGTGCTGATATTTAGAAGAAAAGGACCCAATCCTTAGGCAACCTAGTTTTTTCTACTTGGAGAGATGGCTGCCTCTGTTATAAAGCACAACCTCTGTAAGGAAAAACCAAACACAATGGGGACCTGTAATGGGTCTTTTCCAGGCTTACATCTGAATCCCTGCTCATTTTCCTCTTCACAAACCACCTCTGACCCAGGACTGAAGATGATTTTGTCCTGGTTAATAAGCTTTGGAGTCAGAAGAGAATTAATTTCCCAGTGTCCAACACTCCTGCATGAGCAGACCCTGATGGCTCAGGCACTCCATGATGACTCACTCAGGAATCTACTGGGGTTTCACAGAATCACAGAGTGGTTTGGGTTGGAAGGAACCTCAAAGCTCATCCAGTTCCAACCATGCCATAGGCTGGGACATCTCCCACTGGGTCTGGTTGTTCCAAGCCCCATCCAACCTGACCTTGAACCCCTTCAGGGATGGAGCAGCCACCACTGCTCTGGGCAACCTGGGCCAGGGCCTCCCCACCCTCACAGCAAAACATTTCTTCCCAAGATCTCATCTCAATCTCCCCTCTTTCAGCTGAAAACTGTTCTCCTCATCCTGTCCCTGCACTCCCTGATCAAGAGCCCCTTCCCAGCTCTCCTGGAGCCCCCTTTAGCTTTCGTGTTTCTCCTGTCTCAGAGCAGCTTGCAGCCTCCCCAGCAGCAACAGCAGCAAGACACGGCCTGGGGCAGATGAAAATCCATAAACTGTGCGAATGCAGTAAATAATCTCAGGTTTTGCTACAGAAACCCTTGCACCTGGGCTGGGTTTGCACTGTACTTAACTTGGTCAAACTCTTTAATTAATCCCAAAGGACAGTGGTTTATCAGGGAGCAATCTCATGCAAACAGAGCATCCCTTCAAAGCCAAGTTGGCAGGTAGACAGCTTTTAGCTCTTTTACTAAGGCCTTAAAGAAAAAAAACCAAACCAGTAAACCCCAAAAACTAGGTCAGTGTTGGCCATCCTGCCATCTCCCACTCTATATTTAGTTGTAACTGCCAGCGCACAACAAAGCGAGTTCATCGCTATCAGCTATGGAAGACGTGTGATCACAACTGACACGCGACCGGCCAGAGCTCTCTACTCTGCACCGTGAGTCCAGGGGTTCGTAAACACCAAGCCATCAGAGCTAACCCCTACATTCAGATGCAATTCACTCATTTTGTTATTTTTCTCAACAGAAATATGAACAAAGTCTCGCTCCTGATCCCATGGACAAACCGAAGGCTTCAGACACCCACGCGCACCCATGTTTACAGCTACCTGGCTCTAGGATGCAGTATGGGAGGCTCACAAGAACACTCAGCACTTCAACATCTTTACAAGCACACATCTCTTACCACTTCCCCAGTGGCTCCATCCCCTGCCCTCCCTCTAGCACATGTTAGCACAGCACAGCACTGCACGTTTGCAGAGGAGGAAGACCAGTAAGGTCATTAAGAGGAGGAGATTTGCTTGTTGTTTGGAACATGCCCAGGAGGAAGGACAAGCAGCAAGTCAGGCCTGGAAGTCACAGCTCAAAGAGGTGGTAACAGGGCTTTGGGTGTCACCTCAAGGTCATTAATCATACCAGGTATCTCACATTTCATAAATACAAAAGCATTTCTTATTTATTTAGGGGAAATACGTGGCAACAGCCTGGACAGGAGGAACAGTGATGGTCCTGTTCACCTCCTTACCTGCATTAAGGCTTCTCACAGCTTGCACCCACCAGCACTGCTCTCAGGCAGCGATGGCAGCAGCTCCCAGCTTCATCTCAGATGGGGCACAGCCATGGAAAACAGACACCTCTGCCTCTTCCTCCTGTGTGTCCTACTGCTCCCTGCACCATCACTGAAACAAATCCTGCTGCTCTCCCCCAACACACTCTGGGGCTCCTGACACCTCCTGGCCTTCAGCCTCCCGTGAGCCCTGCAGGTCCCAGCACGCCTGTTCCACAGCCAGGCTGGAGAGGCAGATTTTCCTGCCATGCTGCCACCACCACCAGCATCTCCTTTACAGATTAATATGGACACAAGAGAAGCGAAGTTTAAGCCGCCAGCACCAAGAAGAGTCATCAGCCCTGATCATTCGCTGTGCCACCACTCAGTGACTCGACCCCCCCTGCAGGAGTGGGTCCGCACACCCGTCGGAGACCCTTGCTGGTTGTGACACATTCCCAACATCTCTCCAGGGCCACAAAGATGATCCGAGAGCTGAAGCATCTCTCCTACAAGGACAGGCTGAGAGAGTTGGGGTTGTTCAACCAGGAGAAGAGAAGGCTCTGGGGAGACCTCAGACCAGCTTCCAGTACTTGAAGAGGGTTTATAGAAAGGATGGGGACAGGCTTTTTAGCAAGGCTTGTTGTGACAGAATAAGGAGTGATGGTTTTGAACTAAGGAAGGGAAGATCTAGACTGGATAGAAGGAAGATATTTCTTACACTGAGGGCTGTGAGGCCGTGGCCCAGGTTGCCTGGGGAGGCAGTGGAGGCTCCAGCCTGGGAAACATTCCAGGTCAGGTTGGATGGAGCTCTGAGCAACCTGATCCAGTTAAAGATGTCTCTGCTCATGCAGGGGGTTGGACCAGATGACTTTTAAAGATCCTTTCCAATGCAAAGCACAATTTTACTATTTGCAAACGTGTACATGAGTATAGGGTGCAGGGAAGCTGGGCACTTGAAACCCACTTCAGTCACTGGCCTGGACCAGTCTAAGTGTTTTTCAAGCATACTCCCTTCAAGGCAGTTTTTCTGTTCTGAGCTCATCTGCATGTGTCCTTTGTCTTGTTCATGGTTTCTCCTGGCCAATCTGCAAGCTACAGTACCAGTGGAGCTGTAGGAGAGGCACGAGAGGACCATTAACATTCAAAAGTCTTCACGTACATCCTTATTATACAGCAAATTAATTCCAGTCCGAGCTAAACTCAACCTAGACCAGCAGCTGGGCAAACACATAAGCCTCCAAACTGCAAGTGTACAAATAAAGCTTTGGGAAATGGCATCCCTCTTCCACTTGCCCCACAGTCATCTCAGTTAAAACCAGTGGAGACACCTTCTACTCAGATTTGAGGATGGCTGGTGGGACGAAGGTCCTAAACACTGGCATCTCATGCCATTTCAGAGCCCCTGGGATGCATCTCTCCCCACCTCGAGCTGCTGCTGCGGAAAGACACATGCCTCCTCTAGGTCCCCTGTCCCACCTAATAGCCCCATGCAAGTTCCTGACACACCACAAGGCATTTTTAAATGGCACTGTACACCTTTGCTTAGGCAAATTAATTCCCCACTCCAGGCTCAAGTCGAGCTGTCACAGCCCATGCCTGTGGCAGGCAAGTGCCGACGAACCCTGAAAAACGTACGCTCCTCTTCAGCGTCACCCCAAACCAACACGCTTGGCAAGGCAAACCAGCACGTGTGCTTGCTGCAGAGGTAACAAATGCACAATTAAGTGTTTTTCTCACCCATTTTGTCCTCTTCCACAGTTCCTGAGAAGAAGTGTCACTGCGTTGGATGCAAACACCATGCTCCCCAGTGCCCGTGTGTCCATCTCACACAGAGCTGAAAAGTCCGCAGCAGCCCAGGGGCACTGGGTTCACTCACCAAAAGATCCTTCCTGTCCCCTTTTCTACATGAAAAGAGAAGGACATCAGCGGGTGCTGCAATGTCCTGCATGTGGCTCAAGGGCACCCCCAAAGCATCTTGTGTGAAGCTCCAGGAATGGAAGAAGAGCTTCAGGCTGTTTAACTACAAAATAAACCAAACAAAACGTGCCTGGTGCTACTTATGCCACTGCCTCATCCCTCAGCACTGGGTATTAGAAAAAATATCTTTACTGGATGAGTGGTGAAGACCCAGTAGAGGTGCCCAGGGCAGTGGAGGAGTCTTCACCCCTGGAGGGGTTCAAAACGCGTGTAGATGTGGTGCTTGGGGACACGCTTTAGCAAGCACAGTGGGATCGGGCTGATGGTTGGACTGGATGAGCTGCGTGGTCCTTTCCAACCTTAATGATTCTATGATTCCCTCACACCCAGCCTTGCCTCTCCATGTTGTGATGCTGTTTTTTCCTGGTGAGCCACTGAAGCAGCAAGGCATGGGCTCCCCCGGGACACAGGATGGCTGACCTTCCCTGCCCTTGACTGCGCGGAGATTTTTGAGCTCACCTCTTTAATCAAAATTAGTGATTTTTAGGAAACTTAGAGAATGATCTTTGCTACCTCTCTCCCTCACTGTCAAATCTGAGGATACAGCAGCCACATAAAACCATGTTTCCCTGGGAAACCAAGCTAAAAATAGCCCAGCTGGCTGCCTGGGGAGGCTGTGCTGGAGGCTTTGAAATTGCAGTTAGGACAAGACAGTACTGGGGTTTAAGTTCTGCATCACCAACCTGGAGAGATCTCAGCGTAAAAACCTGCTGTAGATCTCGGAATGACCAGCCATCAGCTGCTCAGCAACCCCAAAGCAGCAGCAGACTCTGATCTGCAATCCCAGGCTGGGGGACGCAGCCTGGTTTGAAACCATCAGCAGCCTGGGTTCAGCTTCCAGCGTGGCATGGAGGTAACAGCTGAATTCAGTCTGGTCTGGAGTTGGTGCAACCTGGCAGTGACAGAGCACAGGCACCTGCAGCACAGTGGGGTGTCTGTCCCCGAGGAGCAGAGGTGGCTTCAGTCGAGGTCTGCAGCATCCACAGCTCAGCTGCTTCAACTCTCCTCTGCGCAGCATCTCCATGCCGACATGAGCAAAGGAACGAATTCGTACTACAGGCATCGGGATTGGGGTGGATTGAAGGGGTGGACTACATTTGAGGTCTTTATTGCTTTTGGCTCTTCTAGAATCATAGCATGCTACCATGGAATCATTATGGTTGGAAAAGACGTCTCAGCTCACCCAGTCCAACCATCAGCCAACACCCACTGTGCCTGCTAAACCCTGTCCCCACATGCCACGGCCACATGTTTGCTGAACCCCACCAGGGATGGAGACTCCACCTCTGCCCTGGGCAGCCTCTGCAAGGGCTTTGCTACTCTTCCAGTAAAGAAATGTGTCCTGTTATCAGATCTAAACCTCCCCTGGCACAGCTTGAGGCCATTTCCCCTTGTCCTGTCACTTGTTCCCTGGGAGAAGAGCCCAGCACCCACCTCACAACAACCTCCTTTCCAGGAGCTGCAGAGAGCAATGAGCTCTCCCTTCAGCCTCCTCTTCTTCAGGTTGAACAGTTCCAGGTCTCTCAGCCACCTCTCATAACCCCTGTTCTCCAGTCCCTTTCCCAGCTCCGCTCCCTTCTCTGGACACACTCCAGCCCCTCAATGTCCTCCGTGCAGTGAGGGGCCCAAAACTGAACCCAGGATTCGAGGTTTGGCCTCACCAGCACCGAGCACAGGGGGACGATCCCTGCCCTGCTCCTGCTGGCCACCACATGGCTGATCCAAGCCAGGATGATGGTGGCCTTCTTGGCCACCTGGCCACTGCTGGCTCATGTTCAGCTGCTGTCAACCAACACCTCCAGGTCCTTTTCCACCAAGCAGCTTTCCAGCCACTCTTCCCCTTTTCTTCCCTTCTTAACAGTCTGCCCAGGGAGGTGGTTGACTCACCATCCCTGGAGGTGTTTAAGGTGAGGGTGGATGAGGTACTTAGGGGCATGGTTTAGGGATTGGTGGGAATGGTTGGACTCAACGATCCAGTGGGTCTCTTCCAACCTGGTTATTCTGTGATTCTGTGATTCTGTACATCAATGAAACTTCTTATACTATTACAGTGATCCACACAAACACAAATATCACATATTTCTTCAAGGAGGAACTGTTCCCGTGTGCCTTTCTGGACGGGAGCTCATCCAGCGAGCAGCCCCAGCAGGGCAGTGTGAGGATGAAGCCCTTCTCCTGCCCCACCGGAGTGTCTGTAGGGCTGATGGACAAGGAAGAATTCTTTCCCCTTCTCCAGAGGGGGAGAATCAGCTCATTTTCTGAGTTCACACAAGGAAAAGAAAGAAGGAGGGATGAAAATCTTTTGTGCCTTTAATTCAGAATCTAATTACTCTGCATAAATTAGTTAGCTGGCTCCCACCTCAGATTTAACATGTAATAGCTGATGAATCACATCTCTGTTACAGGATATATTGTGCCATTTATACGTAAAAATGCTTTATGCAAGGCACCCTGGGGACTAGGGATATTAATTTATACCACAGGCTCTGGAAGATTAAGTGAAATTAAAGACGATAAGGAGATAAGACAGCACTGCTGATCAGTGCTTCTTAACGAGGAACGTGCTCTCTGTGCATTTTAAGGTGAAATCAGCCATCAGAGCCTAAGCAGGCATGAGGTCGGTCGGTGTTTATGACGATGATTTATATTAAACCCCACTGGTTGTAATGAAGACTCGCGGTTAACACCACTGGAGCTGTTTCCTTCTGCCCACTTTGCTGGCTGCTTGCTCTGTGCTCTTTTAAATCCTCCATTTAATCTGTCCAGATTAACTCCTGTGGACTCAGACCAGGCAGAGAACATTCCTCACTGGAATCTCAAGTTTCTTCCTTCCACAAGCCACGTTTTGGGGCAAGAACTTTGCTGGCAGCAATTCCAGTCAATCCCAAGGTATTGCCTGCTGGCTTGTAAGCGCCACAGGGAAGGGCGACGGGACAACCAAGCCACGTGCTTTGTGCTTGCAAACAGGTGCAGGCACCCCAGTTTCCCTAACGAGGCAGCGATACACTCTCAGAAGGATTCTAACTCCTTTTCTAAAGAGGAGGTATCAGGCAGGAGTTCTTCCAACCACGGGACCGGACACAGAGGCCACGGGCAGCGGCTGAGTAAGGATTTGCACCAGGGGATGAAGTCCCTTCTCCTGAATCAGCAGTTTGCAGCTCCGACAGCACGGAACAGTTTTCATGTTTTTGCTCCACCCTGACCAGCTCCTCCTCACTACTTAAAAGAGAACAAAACATTACTTACAGTCTAATTTCAAGCTAATGCCCTGGAGCCAGAGACGGAATTCATTTCCATAGATACCTAGTGGTTTTACCAGTACAGGGAAGGTAATCACCTCTTCTGCTCCATCTCCATTATTTCTGACACCTCCTGTAGGGACAACTCGGAAGCAAGGTCCTACCTTATAAACACAGTACACAGCAGTAACCCAGAACTCTGCAAGTTGATGATAAATCCTCCTTTAGCATTTTAGCAGGAAGAAATTTCTTATAATGCAAGTGGCGAGGTCATGGCCCAGGCTGCCTGGGGAAGCAGTGGAAGCCCCATCCCTGGAAACATTCCTGGCCAGGTTGGATGGGGCTCTGAGCAACCTGATCTGCTTAAAGATGTTGCTGCTTCTGCAGAGAGGCTGTACAAGATGACATGTAAAGGTCCTTTCCAACCCAAAGCATTCTAAAATTCTTTGATCTCAAATATACCAGACAGCATGTGAAAATAACCTCTAACACAAAGGTGTTTGGCGAGAAAACAAAGATTGTCTGGACTGCAAGGAGTTGAATTTGCTACACAAGCCTAAAGGCAACAGGGTTCAGCTCCAATAACAAACCGATCAGGGGCCAAGAAATGCAGAAGCCATCCAGCAGTAATTTTTTCATGTTGTGCTTTCACGCATCTGCCTAGAAATTCTCTCCCAGCATTCTGCTTCAGAAACTGTCACCTCTGGCCTGGACAGGCACACACTCTCCTGGGTGGAAAACTAGTTGGATGGCCGGGCCCAGAGAGTGGTGGGAAATGGAGTTAACTCCAGCTGGAGGCCAGTGACAAGTGGTGTCCCCAGGGCTCAGTGCTGGGTCTCGCCCTGGTCAATGTCTTTATCAACAACCTGGATGAAGGCATCGAGTGCACTCTTAGCAAGTTTGCAGATGACACTAAGCTGGGTGGAAGCGTGGATCTGCTGGAGGGTAGGGAGGCTCCAAAGAGATCCAAACAGGCTGGATCACTGGGCTGAGACCAATGGCAGGAGGATTAACACAGCCAAATGCCGGGTCCTGCACTTGGGGCACAACAACCCTGGGCAGCTACAGACTAGGAGAAGTCTGTCTAGAAAGCTGCCTGGAGGAGAAGAACCTGGGGGTGTTGGTTGACAGCGACTGAACATGAACCAGCAGGGGCCCAGGTGGCCAAGAAGGCCAATGGCATCTTGGCTTGGATCAGAAACGGCGTGGCCAGCAGGTCCAGGGAGGTTCTTCTCCCTCTGTACTTGGCACTGGTGAGACCGCTCCTCGAATCCTGGGGTCAGTTTTGGGCCCCTCACCACAAGAAGGATGTTGAGGCTCTGGAGCGAGTCCAGAGAAGGGCAACAAAGCTGGTGAAGGGGCTGGAGAACAGGCCTGATGAGGAGCAGCTGAGAGAGCTGGGGGTGATTATCCTGGAGAAGAGGAGGCTGAGGGGAGACCTCATTGCTCTCTCCAACTCCCTGAAAGGAGGTTGTGGAGAGGAGGGAGCTGGGCTCTTCTCCCAAGTGCCAGGGGACAGGACGAGAGGGAATGGCCTCAAGCTCCACCAGGGGAGGTTTAGGCTGAACATTAGGAAAATTTTTTTTACAGAAAGGGTCATTGGTCAGTGGCAGAGGCTGCCCAGGGAGGTGGTTGAGTCACCTTCCCTGGAGGTGTTTAAGGGACGGGTGGACGAGGTGCTGAGGGTCAAGGTTTAGTATTTGGTAGGAATGGTTGGACTCAATGATCCAGTGGGTCTCTTCCAACCTCGTTATTCTATGATTCTATGACTCTATGATTCTATGAAATGCAGAAGCTACCCAGCAGTAATTTTTTTCATGCTGTGCTTTCACACATCTGCCTAGAAATTCCATTTCCATCAGCAGTGAGGGAATTCAGATTGATATGGAAACCTGGCAGGCTTCCTGTGACTGAGCCAGGAGGATTCTGGGGTTCAAAACTGTGCGACTGTGACACTCTGGGACATGGTTTAGCAGGCACGGTGGGTTGAGCTGATGGTTGGACTGGATGAGATGAGAGGGCTTCTCCAACATCAATGATTCTGTGATTCTTGAGTCACTAGAAAGCAACACATGGAGTGTGATCCCTTGTACCCAGGTTTCTATGGAAGTCTATGCCATCCTGTTGATATTTCTAGCAAAGGTTAGGGTCCATTTATCCACACCACATAGACATTCATGAGCATCCAAAATAGACAGTTTAATCACAGCATCCACACAGACACGTGTGTGGCTGTGCAACCATGTTCTTTATGCCTAACAGCACAGATCTGGTGCACGGTTGAGCAAGCAGGAACATCCAAGCCTTTCTCTAAAGGAATTTGTAAACAAAAAGTACTGGGACGAAGAAAACTTGAGAGAAGTGGCATGTACAGCACTGAGGACTTTCTGCAAACCCATTTGCAATACCCCAAACAAAATATATTCGAGCGAGTATAAAGCATTTGTTAAATCATCACCTGTTGGATCATTGCCACCAGAAAAAAAAAAGATGCTCAGCACAAGCCTTTGACAACGCAGCGCAGCCTCTCCAGGACAGAGCTACAAGCCTAATTTTCCTAAAAAAAAACAAAAGAAATCCAAACCAAAAAAAACCAAAGCCAAAGATGAAGGCATCCCGTGAGTTAAAGGCATCTCCTCAAGTAGCAGCACTGCCTACAATCACAGCACAAAGGCTCTGAGCACGGTGACCAAAACCAAGAATAGCACATCAATAGTGTGTAGGGGGAAAGTCTAAATGATGCAATAAAAAAATAAACCATGTCTTTGCAGAAACTACCATCAAATAAACGAGGGGCCGTGTTTTGCATTCATTATCATTCTGCTGGCAATTCCTGGGAGACTGCAAGCCAGGCAGCATTTCAGCACACCCACTAAAAGACGATGAGGAAAGAGGATTTTAAGTAGGTCACCAGTAAATATGATCATGACGGGTCTTTTTGTTGCTGTTTTTGTTTCTGTCAGCAACTGGGGTCCTTATTTGAGAGCAATCCAGCAGAAAGGAATCCATGCAACAGCAGCTAGGTGGGCAGCACATCCAGAGGAGAACGCATGTTCCCTCTCCAAAGCCGGGCTCGTGCCTCTGACGTGGGTGAGCCCGGAGATGGGCTTGGCTCTCAGGGCTGCAGGAACCTCACCACCAGCACTCGCTGGGCAGAACTCCTACTTGGTCTGCGGGTATGGAAAGGGATGTTTTGAGGTACCTGCTGCCTCCCATGCAAGGAGAGGACAGGTTGAGAGGGTTGGGGTTATTCAGCCTGGAGAAGAGAAGGCTCCAGGGAGACCATAGAGCAGCTTCCAGTACTGAAAGGGGCTCCAGGGGAGGGGCTCTTGATCAAGGAGTGCAGGGACAGGACAAGGGGAACGGTTTTGAGCAGAAAGAGGGGAGATTGAGATGAGATCTTAGGAAGAAATGTTTTGCTGTGAGGGTGGGGAGGCCCTGACCCAGGTTGCCCAGAGCAGTGGTTGCTGCCTCATCCCTGGAGGGGTTCAAGGCCAGGTTGGATGGGGCTTGGAGCCCCTGATCCAGTGGGAGGTGTCCCTGCCCATAGCAGGGAGTGGGACTAGGTGGGCTTTGAGGTCCCCTCCAACCTAAACAATTCCATGAGTTATAATTCTATGCAATGCAGGTTGGGATTTTATGGCAAAGATTTCATGTAATCAGAGCATTATCCTCTCTTCTTTCTGATTCCGTTCTGCACCCATCATGTTTCTTCTACTTAGAAAAGCAACCTCAACGCTCTCCTCAGTGCCCCTGTCCCCTCCTTGTCCATGGAGCTTGTTCTGTAAGGTGTTGAAGGGAAAATAAAAGAAAAAAAGAGAGAATTGAGGAAAAAAAAAACCCTGTCCCTTTGTTACACGAGGTCTGGGGATCTCTATGTGCAGAAAGATGGGACAGAGGAGGGATGGGAAAGCAGAGGGAGGATGCCAATGGCAGTAACTGCATCCTCTGGATGCCACTCTGTTGCCTGCTGGGAAGCGAAGGGACACACCAAGGCCAGAAGAAGAGCTTCACCATGTGGATGGATGCCCAAACTGCAGCAGCTACTCAAGCCACAGAAGGACAACAACCCATCGAGCAACGCCGTATCATCTGCCATTTTCTGAAGCTCTTTGCTGCAGTCGGCACTGTGGTCATACTAAAGTCCAAGGGCAGCATACAGCAATCCAAGATGCTGTTGTGTTTGGCACAGGATCCCACCAGCTTCAAAGCAAAACAATTGCTCCAAGCCGCTCAGGTCCCACATTTGTGTGGCTCCTTTCCCTCTGGCACTCGAACACCACACTCAGCCAGCCCACGTGAATTGATGGGCACTGACATTGTTCATCAGGAGAGGGAGCTTCCAGAATGGAGAAAAGGGGGAAAGAAAGGGGGGGAAAGATATTCCCAAATACTCAGCAAAACTGAATTGTGGTTGCATGAGAAGGAAGAAGGGACTGGCTTGGGTTCATTGGCAAATGCAGAGGAGTAACGCTATTGTAATGCTATTTCAAAACCAAGTTTATATCCTACTCGGTTCTGCCTTCTAAAAACCAAACCAGCTCATTGTTTCAAACCTTGGTGCTGAGCATAGCGCTGCTTTTCTCCAGGTCCTCAGGGATCTGAGCAGAGATCGGCACTTCAGAAAACGATGCTCCTAGAAAGTTTCAGTATTTCAGGAGTTTTCTGGTCCTGGAGAAATATCTAGTCGTTCCCCATGGCCAGCACGTACATGGAGCTCCTTCTATGGCAACTTTCCCCATCAGTGGGGAAACAAAAGAGCACAATCATAGAATTATGCAATCATAGAACGGTTTAGGTTGGAAGGGACCTCAAAGCCTATTCAGTTCCACCCCTGCCATGGGCTGGGACACCTCCCTCTGGATCAGGGGCTCCAAGCCCCATCCAACCTGGCCTCGAACCCCTCCAGGGATGGGGCAGCCACCACTGCTCTGAGCAACCTGGGCCAGGGTCTCCCCACCCTCACAGCAAAACATTTCTTCCTAAGATCTCATCTCAATCTCCCCTCCCTTCTGAAGCCAAGGTCAAATCAATCAGTGTTTCACTTTGGCTGCACTGGTCTGACTTCGGGGGGAAAATAAACCCAAATCTTTTTTATTTCTTGACAGGCTTTATAGGTTTCATTTTGTCTTTTGACAAGGGTTGGAGAACTTGTCTGAGCTCAAGTTTTAAAGCTCCTGCTAAAAAGCAGGCTGGAAAAGAAAAGCCAGTCGGTGGAATCAAGTTCAAATTGACATACATTGACCTAATGTATTGAGCCTGGCATAGCGCTCGCCTTACAAATTCTCCTTTCCCAGCTTGTAGCTCTGCTGCTGTTTCTTACACCAATATATGAGTGAAATGAGTGCTCGCCTGTTTTGTCTTGGCTTTCTTCTTTCCCCTTTCATCAGCCAAATTCCTAAAGAAAATTGTGTTGCCTTTTGCATGTAATATGAAAAATATTTGCATAAGGGTAGTTATGATCATATTTGTGGTTCGTTTTAATGCGTTGGCTTCATTTCAGTCCTTCAGAGCCCTAAATCGGATTTGATTTGCTATTGCTTAAGTATTACTTTTGCCCTCTTTTTCAAAACTGATGCACTGAAAACTATCTAACCCGATCTAGTGGGAGCCTGTTTATTTTCAGCCTGGACAAGAGAAGGCTCCAAGGAGATCTTACAGCGACCTTCCAGTACCTGAAGGGGCTACAAGAGAGCTGGGAGGGTACTGTTTACAAAGGTCTGGAGTGACAGGATGAGGGGCAATGGGTATAAACTGCAGAGGGGCAGATTTAGGCTAGACATAAGGAGAAATTTCTTCATGATGAGAGTGGTGAGACACTGGAATAGGTTACCCAGAGCACTGGTGGCTGCCCCATCCCTGGAGGTGTTCAAGGCCAGGTTGGATGGGACCTTGGGCAGCCTGATCCAGTGGGAGTTTAGTCAGAAATTATGGGACTCAAGATCCATCCCGTAAATGATGCACTATAAACAAACCAGGAATGTGCGAACTTATGCTAATATTTAAGCATCACCTATGAGACAGTTTTAATCTCCAGAGGTTTGTGACTAGCAGCTCCCGGGGCCTGACAACCCTGCCCAGTGCTGTCAGCAGCAGCATCCAACACAGAATCATGGAATGGCTGGAGTTGGAAGTGACCTTAAAGATCATCCAGTCCCATCCCCTGTCATGGGCAGGGACACCTCCCACTGGACAAGTTTGTTCCAAGCCCCATCCAACCTGGCCTTGAGCTCCTCCAGGGACGGGGTAGCCACCACTGCTCTGGGCAACCTGGGCCAGGGCCTCAGAAATTCACATGAAGAAGCTCTTCCTAATTTCTAGTCTAAATCTTCCCCCCTCCAATTTAAAGCCATCACAGGTTCCACATTTTGGCTCAGATCTGACCATCAGCGGGAGAGCAGGCACTAAACACACCGGAATCCGCACAAGTCGGAATGACGCGCTGACACCAAAACTACATCTGCATGCGTTTTGAGCCCAAACCTGCAATTTTTGACCCAAGTTTAGTAAAACACATGGATCTGGCAAAGCACTGGGCACGAGGGGAGTGTGAAAGACTCCTTTTTTCTAGTAGCTTGTTTTCAAACATAACATCCCTTTGCTTAAGCACACGAGGCAGATGGTGTGAATTACAATCCCCTCCCCAAATAAAACACAAATACAGAAGTTTTATCTGCCTGAGATTGTGGAACAGGGAAGTTCCCAGCAGACAGAGTGGTGGATGCCAGGACAGCTGCTCGGGGCAGATGGGTCCTTTGACAGCTTGATAATACGGACTCGCTGGTGAAACTAAACCCCGGTAAGGGCAGCCAATGTGGGGCCATCTGTTTGCTGGAGAGCAAAGGCTCCTGGAACAGCAGGTAGCTGATGCTTTGGTTGAGAATTAAACCAACAGCAAGATCGTCAGTATTTAGAGCCTTTACTTTTGCACCCACACACATCTGACTGGCAGTGGAACTCTGCCCCGTCAGGCTGTTCCTGCTCTGTTTCAAGGTGTGCCCTGGGATGTCTGCACTACGGTTTGCACGACTGAGGCTCTTTAGAAGACATTTTCTGCTTCTGTCAGTGAACAGCGGGCAAGGAGATGGCTTGTGTCAAACTTTCATGTTTGCCAAGAGCTGTAGTTCAAGAATGAAAATCACAATCGGGTTGGAAAAGTGTGATAATGGGTACAGTGAATATAGCAGAGAGCCCGTAAGAACATCTCTGTACCACAAAACACTCTCACATTCACCTATTTTGACACCTTTGCTGGGGAGAATCCTCAGTACACGGCATCAAAAGGAAGCTTCATTGGGAAGGCTGGTGCAGTGGCTGCAGGAAGCAGACACCTCACATCGCTGCCCACAGGGACCACTCAGGTGTGATTTCTTCCATCGTTTTTATATCTTGACCATAAATTTCTCAAGGGCAGGTGGCAGTCGGGCAGAACTTCATTAAAGGGCACAGAAAATGTTAGGTGCTCTAAGATATTAGGATAAAAAAATCATAGAATCATAGAATAGTTTGAGTTGGAAAGGACCATAAAGATCATCCAGTTCCAACACGCTGCCATAGGCAGGGACACTCCCCACTCTCAATTGTCTCATTTTTTCTTTTATTTTCCCTTCAATACCTTACAGAACAAGCTCCGTGGACAAGGAGGGGACAGGGGCACTGAGGAGAGCGTTGAGGTTGCTTTTCTAAGTAGAAGAAACATGATGGGTGCAGAACGGAATCAGAAAGAAGAGAGGATAATGCTCTGATTACATGAAATCTTTGCCATAAAATCCCAACCTGCATTGCATAGAATTATAAATCATGGAATTGTTTGGGTTGGAGGGGACCTCAAAGCCCACCTAGTCCCACCCCCTGCTATGGGCAGGGACACCTCCCACTGGATCCAGTTGCTCCAAGCCCCATCCAACCTGGCCTTGAACCCCTCCAGGGATGAGGCAGCAACCACTGCTCTGGGCAACCTGGGCCAGGGCCTCCCCATCCTCACAGCAAAACATTTCTTCCTAAGTTCTCATCTCAGTCTCCCCTCTTTCAGCTGAAAACTGTTTCCCTTGTCCTGTCCCTGCACTCCCTGATCAAGAGTCCTTCCCCAGCTTTCTTGGAGCCCTGGAAGCTGCTCTAAGTTTCCCTAGAGCCTTCTCTTCTCTAGGCTGAACAACCTCAACTCTCTCAGCCTGTCCTGAGGTGCTCCAGCTCTCGGATCATCTCTGTGGCCACCTCTGGACTCGCTCTAACAGCTCTGTGTCCTTCCTGTGCTGGGAACTCCAGAACTGAACACAGGACTCCAGGTGAGGTCTCACGAGATTAGTAATGAGCTTCCTTCTAGTCGAACAAGCGTTCAGAAAAGCTGAGAGGCCTCAAGAGCTGAAGAAACCTTTCTGAAATATAAAAGGATTAAAAAAGAAAGTGCTCTGCATCGGGGTGCCAGCACTGCTCCTGTTCATGCCCGGGAGTCAATGACAGGAACAAATCTTTAATCTATTTCAAACGAAAACCGCAATTTCTTAATCCAAGCTACAACTGTGAGGTCAACAAACCCTCTCAGGCATCATCAGAGATGATTACAAAGCTCATACATTAATCAAAGGTTAATCTGAGCTAAATCCTAGAAATATTTTTAAGTGACTAAGACCAGGTAAGAGAATGAAGCCAATTCTACCACTTATGTGGGAGTTTTGCTTCTTTTTAATGAGGAAACTGGTTTCCCTTTCACCAGGGCTAAGTACCCAGTGTTTAGAGCCTCCCAGGAGACTGTGGGTTAGAGGTCCTCCAAGTACAGCACAATTTGACTAAAAATGCATTCTGAATAGAAATCCTGTACAAAAACAAAGCTCAAGCACTGAAAGCAATGTCAGGGAAGAGTCTGATCGGCATAAAGTCTGCTCCTTTGTCAGGCTCCAGCCGCCGCTAACAATGGTGTCAGCCACCGGCACGGCTGAGCAGAGCTAAACACAGGGTAGCTGGCAGCGCTGACAAAGGACAAATCGTATTAAACAGCAATTCAGAAGTAGTTTGGTTCCAGTTCGCTTTTCTGAAGCAGCGCTCGACTCCTTTTGATCTTGTCTAGCCTACAAGAAATCACCAGCATCACTGGCAACTTCCAGTTAAAGAGCACTCATCACCGGCCGGGCTGCGGCGCCGCTGACACCCATTGTCAGTTAATGGATAATTTCATAGCGCTCACAAAGCCGAAGTGACAGATTAATTTGATACCAGCGGCTGGAACAGCCTCCCTTTGTGCAGGGCTGTCTGCCTTCGGAGATGGCTGTTTCCTTGGAGTGAGGCTGGTTTGGGAGCAGCACAGCACCCCACCTGCTTCCAAATACCCCTCTGAGCTCTTCTTATCCTTCTTTGTCCCCAAAAGCCAAGATCAGGAGTCTCCATCATTTCCCCAAGCTGCTTGTGTTTCAACTGGCGTGTACATCTGTGGGTCTTGGTGTACATCTCCTGGTCTTGGTGTACATCTATTGGTTTCATTGTACATTTATCGGTCTTAGTGTACATCTATCAATCTCATTGTGCATCTATCAGTCTCATTGTGCATCTATCGGTCACAGCAGTCAATCAAGGCTTCTACAAGAGAAAGGTAAACAGCTTTAAAAGAAAGGACCCATTCTAAACTGATTAAAAATGTTTTGTTATGGAAGAGCAGCTTCATGACCAGTTGAAGTGGTTTCAACCTCTCACATGACGCCTGGACCTGAGCTGGAAGGTCCAGTTCTTCATTTCAGTGGAAAAAAACAAATAAAATAAATTAAATCAATTTTAATCAAACTGTGCTCCCCTACTGAATGATTTGCATTTCAGACCCTGCTCATAACTGACCTGAGGATTTTTTCCTAAGCAAGAAAAATAAAATCACAGTGAATCTTCTTCATCTTATTTCATAGACCACATCAAATTTGTGTACAACACCTGTCCTCGCACTTGCACAATCGATGGAAAAGGTGTCCTTATAGAATGTTTCCTTCCATCCTGACAAACCCTGTCACACTGTTAACAGAAAGCACTCTCGGAGCTCAGCCCTAAACACCACTGTCTGGATAATGGCAAACAACCCTAACCACCACTAACCACCACTAACCACCTAAAGACAACCCTAACCACCACTCTTTAGATAAAGGCAAAGTTTAAAATCCTTCACTTTGCCATGTTTGTGGGAAGTGTTTGCCATCACACTAACTGCTGTAAAGAGTTAAAAAAACAGAAAAACTCTTTGTAAGTTCTTTCTGTACCAAACTACATTTTACCTCCCCCAACCGCCTGCGACTGTGGCAGGTTCCACTCTGACTCTCGATTTCTGTCATCTGGGAGATGAAGGGTGTTCTGTGAAACCAGTACTTACAGTTGAAACTTTGACTATGAGGAAAGGAGAGTGAATGCGCTTTTCTCCCAAAACAGAGGTTTTATGGCATCCCCTCCCCAGGACTGGGCACAAGCGCAGTCCAGCCGGGGTTCCTCCTGCTCCCCAGGGCAGCCACCCTGTCCCTGCTCACACCTCAAACTCTTTGGACCAGTATCTGTTCGTTTACAGCATCGTGAGCAGCCTGATGCGGTGGGACATGGCCCTGCCCATGGCAAGGGGGTTGGAATTAGATGATCTTTAGGGTCCCTTCCAACTTAAACCATTCTATGATTCTATGATTGAGCATAATAAAGCTCTAATCCCAGATCCTTCCCCACCACACTACTGAGGGCAGGCAAAGGAAGGTGTTTTTGGAAGAGGAGGTGCTTCCCCATGCAAATCTTGCTTAGAAGCCTGGGCAAACTGTGTACCTTCACCAATCGTGTTTCCAGTGCAGATTCTTTTGAAAGTCTGGTGGCACAAATTTTCCCCATAGTATTTTACATATAAGTATATACAAGTATCTACATATATATAAGTATTTTTAAGTATATACATATACAATGGTTGGAGTTGGAAGGGACCTCAAAGCCCATCTAATTCCAACCCTTGCCATGGGCACGGACAACTCCAGTTGCTCCAAGCTCCATCCAACCTGACCCTGAACATCTCCAGGGATGAGGCAGCCACAACTTCCCTGGGCAACCTGTTCCAGCATCTCACCACTCTCAGGGTGAAGAAATTCTTCCTTATGTCTAGTCTAAATCTGCCCCTCTCCAGTTTATACCCACTGCCCCTTGTCCTATCACGACAAGCCTTTGTGAACAGTCCCTCTCCAGCTTTCTTGTAGGTCCCTTTCAGGTACTGGAAGTTTGCACCTCAGAGAGTTCTCTTCGCCAGGTTGAACAACCCCAACTCTCTCAGCCTGTCCTTATGTGGAAGGTGCTCCAGTCCTCTGATCATCTCTGTAGCCTCCTCTGGTCCCATTCCAACAGCTCCATCTCCTTCTTATATTGAGGACAACAGAACTGGACACAGGACTCCAGATGAGGTCTCACAAGAGAGGATTAGAGGGGCAGAATCCCTTCCCTCACCCTGCTGGCCACGCTGCTTTGGATGCAGCCCAGGATAGAGTTGCCTTCTGGGCTGCAGGTGCGCATTGTTGGCTCATGTTGAGCTCATCAACCAGCACCCCGAGTCCTTCTCCTTTGGGCTGCTCTCAATCACATCAGCCCACATCGTGTACTGAAACTGGGGTTTGCCCCGACCCAGGTGTAGGACCTTGCCCTTGGCCCTGTTGAACCTCACGATGTTCACACAGCCCCATTTCTCCAGCCTGTCCAGGTCCCTCTGGATGACATCCCGTCCTTCTGATGTGGCAACTGCAGCTTGGTGTCATCTGCAGACTTGCTGAGGGTGCCCTCGATCTCGCTCTCCATATCATTGATGAAGATATTAAACAGCACTGGTCCCAGTACAGACCCCTGAGGGACACCTCTTGTCACGGATCTCCATCTGGACTTTGAGCCATTGATCACTACTCTCTGAATACCACCATCCAACCAGTTTCTTCTCCACCAAACCATCCACCCATCAAGTCCATAACTCTCCAATTTAGAGAGAAGGATGTTGTGGGGGACTGTGTCAAAGGCTTTACAGAAGTCCAGATCGATCACATCCCCTTGGTTTAACCGTGTCCACTGCTGCGGTTATCCCAACACAGAAAGCCACTAGGCTGGTCAGACAGGACTTGCTCCTGGTGAAGCCGTGCTGGCTGCCATCAATCACCTGCCCATCCTCCATGTGCTCTAGCAGAGCTGCTAGGAGGATCTGCTCCATGATCCACCCAGGCGCAGAGGTGAGGCTCACAGGTCAGTGGTTCCCAGGGTCGCCTTTTCTACCCTTTTTAAAAATGGGCATAATGTTAACATTCTTCCAGTCACCAGGGACTTCTCCTGACTGCCATGACTTTTCAGATATCACAGAGAGCAGCTTGGCAACTCATCAGCCAATTCCCTCAGGACTCTGGGATGCATCTCATAGGGCCCCACAGACTTAGATACATTCAGGTTCTTGAACTGGCATTGCCAGTTCAAGAACCCAGAACTAAAGAATATTAATCCAGTGCACACTCATGATTAAAATTGGCTGACAGGTCTCCAAGTGCAGCAGAGAATACAAAATTATCCTCCTAGGCAAGTGATTTTCTGCTGGAGTTCTGCACGGATTGCTTCTTACTGTTCTTTTACCTCCTCCTCCCCTTCAGCAACCCTGGAAGGAACCCAGCGACTGTGGCTGGAGACAATACAGGGATTAGGGGAACAGGGAGCATCGCCGAGAGCAGGGCACTGATACGCCTTGATGGGAACTGCATGACTAAGGCTGACACAAAACACCGCGTGGGTCTTAACACAGACAAAAAAAGATAAATCCTTTAAGGCAGGGGGTGCTGCAGAATGCAGCTCAGTGCTTGGAAGCAAAGGTGGGTCTCAGACAACTTTGGTGGTGACATCTGAGCTGCCTCAATGATCCACAGTGTTTAGAACACACTGCTTCCATGCTTCGGAGAGGACAGGACACAGGAGGTGACACACAGACTGTGAGAGCCACTAGAGGATGAGAATAGAAGCAATCAATGTTTTGGCAACTGGCTGCCAGCAGATCTGCTCTGGTGCTGTATGATGCTGAAGTACATCCAGAAAGAGTCCTCAACACATTGGGCTGATCAGTTGGACCATCTTCTAGAGGCTTAAGGACCGTGAAGCAATGTGGATGTAGAAAATGGAAAGGATAAGTCATTCCCTGGCAGATAATCCTCCCCTTTTATGTCCATCCCCACTCCTCCAATACCTCCTGAGGTCCCTTTCTCCTGAGCACAGGCTCCAACACTTGAAGGACACTGTATCACATCCACAGCTTCCGAGAGCTCTCCCCTGCGCTGGGAGCAAGAGTTTTGGCAAACCAATGATGAGAGCAATGTGGTCCCTTCATCACTTTAGAGCATCCATTCCTCCTGCCAAGCAGCACAGGAAGAGTCCCATGATCCCAGTTGCATCCACTTGCTTCTGAAAGGGACCACCCAGCACACTGAGACGCTAGAGGATTTCTCCAGTTATTTCATGCGCTTTGCTTCATCACAGCTCTTCTCTGGACACGTTTGAGGGCTCTGGGACAGCCACAGCAAGGAAAACACCCAGGAGAACTCAAGTTGATGGACATGTCTACCTGCTGGCATGAGTTACTGCAATCATTACACCAGCATCTCAGCTGGCTTCCCCATCATCTCTGTTGGGAATCAGCAACTTAAGTAATTGCTTTATTAAAAAGAATATAATCTAGCTGACAAAATCAAGAGTGTGAGTCAAACACCCCTTAACTCAACTACATTCAGTCCACCATCTTAAATGTCATGGCTCACAGAAGCATCACGCTGGTTTTGTGCTTTATCAATACCGATTTTTGATCACAATCTGAAAGTAAGGAAAATCCTACAAGGAATGATATTTCAACAGATGCAGTTTCAGGGAGATCAGCATGGGCAATGGGAAAAGATGTGAATTCAGGCAACACATTCCCAGATTTGAAGGGTTTGAGCCTAATAAACTAGGAGAGTGTCCCTACTGCAAGAGTAGTTCCTAGAACACAGCATCAGAAGACGAGACCTCTGAATTTTATGCCTCAGCTACTGTTCGCTGAAAAGTTCCCCAAATTCTCAACACATGATGTGTCAGCAGTGAAGTTCCCAGTTCAAAGAGTTTGGAAAAGTAATAAAAACTGTAACAAAGCATCTGACTTTGACTGTTTGGGCATTCTCAGCCCAGATGCCCTCAGTAGGCACCTCCTCGGCTTTTCACCAGTACAGATCAGCATGGAATTGTTCAGGATTTATCACACAGTGATAGTGTCGTTACCTACATCATCACACAGGACCAAGGGCTGCTGTGCAATCTGTCCTTTAGAATCATGGAATGGTTTAGGTTGGAAGGGAACTGAAAGCCCAGCCAGTTCCACCCCTGCCATGGGCAGGGACACCTCCCACTGGATCTGGTTGCGCCAAGCCCCATCCAACCTGGCCTGGAACCCCTCCAGGGATGGGGCAGCCACCACTGCTCTGGGCAACCTGGGCCAGGGCCTCCCCATCCTCACAGGAAAACATTTCTATGTAAGATCTCATCTAATTCTCCCCTCTTTCAGCTTAAGCTCAGCTTTGTCCTTGCTAAAACCTCATGCCAGGGGCGTTCAGACCAGTATTGAGACAGCCGGGAATCACTCTGTATGTTCAGAGAGGCCTTAAGCGAGAACTCTGTAACCTGAGGAAGCTGCTCGCCACGTCCCAGGTGGAGTCAAGCTCTCAAGTCCCATTCCAGGGTCACACAGCGTTTGAACTTTCAGGCTCAAGATTTTATTGCCGTATCCACTTTCCTTTCACAGCAACCACCGCCTGACAAGCAGAAGAGAGAAACCTGACGCTTGCCATCAGGCACACGGTTACTTTCAGCTAATCCCGTTTAATGAGGAATTCCCAAAGTGCCTCTCAAGCCAAGGGTCAGCTAATCCCATTGAGTGACAGGGATTTTTTACTCTTAGAAGATGGAAAGTGGCTGAAAAGGAGAGTATTGCCTTTTATTTTGACTTACAGATACTGCTTTGAAGAAGGAAACCATGACATCTGGGTATTTGGAAAACTAAACGTGAGCTGTTCCTGTACATTACTGTAAAACCAGGAACTCTTAGATGTGAGAGAAAAAGAGGCTTTCAGAGCAGCTCTCCCATTTAGCCAGCTGGGCTGAGATTTGCCATTTGAAGCAGAAAAAAGAATGCTGATATTGTTTGAAGTGAAGATTAAACAGCATAGAAGTGTCTTGAACTGCCATTCTTCTACAGACAGTGATTAGATAAAAACTAGTTCTTCTTTAAAGTAAAAAACATAGAATGATAGAATGTTTTGTGTTGGAAGTGACCTCAAAGCCCATCCAATTCCACCCCATGCCACTGGCAGGGACACCTCCCTCTGGATCCGGTTGCTCCAAGTCCCATCTCACCTGGCCTTGAACCCCTCCAGGGACGGGGCAGCCACCAGCTCTGGGCAACCTGGGCCAGGGCCTCCCCACTCTCACAGCAAAACATTTCTGCCTAAAATCTCATCTCAATCTCCCCTCTTTTAGCTGAAAAACAGCTCCCAGTCATCCTACCCCTGCACTCCCTGATCAGCTTTCCCTCCTCAGCTTTCCTGGAGCCCCCTTCAGTACTGGCAGCTGCTCTAAGATCTCCCCAGAACCTTTCCTTCTTCAAGTCTAACTCCTATTGTTAAAATAACTCTAAGAAATGGAAAATCAATAATTTATACCCTGATATGAAAGATGCAGTATTTCAGTCTGCTGGCCACACAAACACTTGCTTACACTGACGAGCGCCTGCCTCCCACTGATCTCCACTGGATGTGGATAAAAAGGCTGAGCACGTCATCATGTCCGAGCAAAAGGAACAGCACACCAGGGCCGTCTGAACACCAAACATCCAGGATGTGGAGTGTAATCAACAGTTTCACAGCTCCTCCCAACATGAGAGACTTGTTAAGGTGCTGAGGAGCATCAGCTCACTGCAGTAGATGTCACCTGTGTTCAAAACATGCCAGACATGAAAAGAGCTCCAGCTACTTCACAAGATTCTCAAAATGAAGTGTGTTGCTTTACAACACCCATCTCTCTGGAGCCTTTGGGAGTACCTGCCTTTGAAATGAAACTATATTTAGGTAAAAGCAATACCAGAGAAGGTTTTCTGCAGCTTTTTCAGCACTGATTTTCCCAAACAAGTTATGCAGATGCTGAGAATTCATTTCAAATGAATTTGGCACCACCCTCCAGCAGTGGTGAGCAGTGGCTGAAGCACCACACTCTTCTTGGACCCATGAAGAAAGGACCCAGGGACGTTGTATCACCCAAACTCACTGTCAGTGTCCTGCCCCTTGCAGCTCTGTATAAATATCCACCTAGGAAGCCTCCTCTTTATGGGTCTTAAATGGGGCATGAGATTGTGAGTGGCAAAACCCAGCACTGCACGGTACACCAAACAACATCAACCCTCACGAGAATCTGTTCTGGAGGAGTAAGGAAACAATTTTGAAGGTTCGTTTTCATTCCGCACACCATTTCTCTAAAGCATTAACGTTTATGAGATTGTCTGCAATGCAGCTGCTGCTGTGATGCTTGTCTGGACAGCCTCAAACTTGCTCTATCATGTAAAGGTGACGACTGCTAGTTCAGCTGCAGAAGCTCAAAGCAAGACAGCCACTAAAGCGTTCATCCCACCAGTAAACCAGCCTTTGTGCACTGATTTACAAGAGAAACAGGAAACAAAGATGACATATGACAGCTCAAGGAATAAATTTTCTACTGATACCAGGGGCAGAGGGAGCACACTGGAAAAGGAATGACTATATCTTAATTTTATGTTAAAAACTTGACTGGGAGAAACATTTGAGAGACTTTGTGATGCACTTAAAAAGCATCTTCAGTGATCTCTGTCCCCAAACACCCACACTCTAATGAAAATACGCAGGAAAGGTGGAATGGGCAAGCAAAGTGTTGCAGCTAAAAATCATGTCCCAAAAGTGCACAGAAATAAATGTTGCTGTGGTATCCCAGTAACACAGTGAAGTTACACAGATCAAGCTCAAGGCTGGCACTACAATGACTCCAGGGGGAGTTTCTGATGCAGCACACTAGACTGAGCTCTCAGCAAACTCCAGCCCCCACACTGACCTCTTGAAGTGACTTGCCAGGACTCCCACCAGCTCTCCGATCCTGCTGTCGTTTGAAGGCTCTTTGCTGAAGAGACAGACAATGAGATCCTTGTTGTCTTTCGTGTGGAAGACCACGAGCTGGTCCTTTCCATTGGAGACGCTCAATCCTATCAACTGGGAAGAGAAAGCAAGAACAAAGTTACATACATCAGTAGATCTTTGCCACTCTCCAGGTTCGTTCCTTCCTCTGCAGGATGCCATGCTTGCCCTCAACATCCTCTTCTACCAGGTTGCTGAGGACAGTGGCAGCATGCAGGTCCTCACGCCTGTGGAAAGTGTCCAGGTGAAATAATAGGGTTTTTTTTTTTGGAAGTCAGTGACCTCAAAGGTGCCAGGAAATGTTGCCATCTAGACTAGGTTCGCTCTGAACAACTCCTGCCAGGAGCAGCACTTTCCATGTTCCCATCATGCCTTTGTGTTGCCACGGGCCTCTCAGGAAAGAGAGCAAAAACACTGGGTGGAACTCTCACAGCCGAAGCTTTCCCAGAATTCCACCCTGGCTGACACCAGCGCCCCAAGCCTGCTTTCTTTTCCTTTCAATGGAAACCAACAGTAATCACAGTCTGGCCTTCCCATGCACATCCGCAGCACTGGGAACACAAGAATATGCAGACAGCATAAGAACGAAGTTTGTTACTGAAAGTCTAAACATCTTGATGAATAATATAAGCTGCAAACCCGGCAGTGAGGGCAGGAAAGCTCTGCAGAGGGACCTGGACAGGCTGGGTCCATGGGCTGAGAGTCAATTGTATGAGGTTCAACCAGGCCAAGTACCAGGTCTTGTACTTGGGACACAACAACCTTGCACAACTCTGCAGGCTTGGGGAAGAGCGGCTGGAAAGCTGCCTGGTGGAAAAGGCCCTGGGGGTGCTGGGTGACAGTGTCTGAACATGAGCCAGCAGTGGCCCAGGTAGCCAAGAAGGCCACCAGCATCCTGGCTTGGATCAGCCATGGGGTGACAAGCAGGGCAGGGATCGTCCCCCTGTGCTTGGTGCTGGTGAGGCCAAACTTTGAATCCTGGGTTCAGTTTTGGGCCCCTCACTGCAAGGAGGACAGCGAAGAGCTGGAGCGTGTCCAGAGAGGGGAGCGGAGCTGGGGAAGGAGCCCAGGGGTTCTGGGCTGAGGGACCTGGGGCTGTTTAGTCTGGAGGAGGTTGAGGGAGACCTCATCACTCTCTGCAGCTCCTGGAAAGGAGGTTGTGGTGAGGTGGCTGCTGGGCTCTTCTCCCAAGTGATAAGTGACGTGATGAGAGGAAATGGCCTCAAGTTGAGCCAGAGGAGATTGAGGTTTGTATATTGGGGAAAATTCTTTTACTGAAAGAGTGGTGTAAAAATAAAAACAGTGAGTAAGGCAAAGGAGTGCTGAGTACAGAAAGGATACAGCAGCCCTCCCCTGTCCACCAAAGGACTGCACAACTCCTTGGAAGCATACAGAGATTTGCAGAGAACCACACCGCCCTAAAAGCTGCAGACACTGAGGTACTATTGTGTGGACACAGAAGTCATTATTTCCTTCTTAAACAAAGAAGTGTTCTAGGTACCCAGTGCTCTGTCTGGGGATCTCAGCACAAACCAAGCTGGAGCCTGCTTGCTGCTCTCAGAAGCGTGAATCGTGCTCAGGAACAGCCTGGAGCTGGGTGTTCGCTTTAGCAGTCACAACATGACACCCAGAGAGCCGCTCCGGGTGTCTGACACATCACAGGGAGCACAAGGCACAGCGCAGCCGAGAGACAGCGTGTGGTGTGGGCCCTGCTTTCTCGGTGAAACACTACATGCCTTTAGCATCACTCATATTTTCTTGCCTTCTTCTCACCACACAACACTCGCTCAACCACTGCAACTTGATAGTTTAAACACTGAGCAGAGCCCTCCTGCAACCAGTTGCAACCACCCAGCACAGGTGGAGTTTATTCTCTGCTGCTCAGGCTATTTTGGGGGTATAAAATACTTGAAAAGACAGCTTTGCTTCACACACAGGCACTAACAGCTGCCGGGGTTTATAGTGTCCCTTAAAATTAATTTGCATGCTTCAATCACAGCCCGGGAGCACAATAGTGCTGCAGGGACTAGTGCCATCAAGGTTTTACATGTGCACCAAGTGTGAAAGATGAGCCAATTGAAATCTCTGGATTTGAAAAGCCTATTTAAATATTAATTATTTAACAAAACCACATCAGAAGTCCAAGAGCCCTTTGAAATTTCTCTATTTCACCTCTCCCTGGTACCTGAACAAATAAATATAATGCAAGAGAAATGACTCCAAAGAAGGTGCTTATCTCAGCATGTACAAACACTAACGCCAGCTCTGCTGTCCAGTCTTCTATTCACTGCTGGGGAAGGTGATGGCAAGATCCATTCTGCAGTGCGGCCTCCTTTTAATTCTGTTTTTGCCATTACCTGTTTATATTCCCTCTAGGTAAGAACAAAAAGGCAATTGGACATTGGTGCTTCTGAGGTACCTGCCACAATGCTGGCACACAGAAAACGCCCCAATGTTTCACCTCGACCCCGCGAAATGGTCAGAGCTGAAACAAAAGCCATTGCTTTGTCACCACTTGCACAGCGTTTCCGATCCCGTCCCCTGGGCAGGATGGAGCGGAAGGCAGAGCCGGGGACACGGGCAGCCCCGCAGGATGGGCTACACGGGTACAGGGAACCCCAGTCAGAGGAAAGTGGGAGCCGCAGGGGGATTTCTTCAGCCGACAACAGGTTTGCGGTAGTAACAGACATCATCTGAGTGTCTACAGCGAGATTTCCATGGCAACGCCATCCGTAAGGATGTTGCCAGGGTGCTCGGAGCTGCTGCCAGCCTGCAGCAGGCGCCTGTCGGCTGGGTTCGTCTTTGCAGAGCAGCAGGGCACCGTCCCCCTCCCAGAAGGACACGTACACCGACACACATCAACACTGCTGGAATCTGTAAGCCTACAAAGATGATCTGAGGGTTGGAGCACCTCCTGTACAAGAACAGATTGAGAGAGTTGGGGTTGTTCAACCTGGAGAAGAGAAGGCTCCAAGGAGACCTTAGGGCAGGTTCCAGTACTGAAAGTGGCTCCAGGAAAACTGGGGAGGGTTTTTTTACAAGGGCCTGGAGTGATAGGACAAGGGGCAACGGCTTTAAATTGGAAGGGGGAAGATTTACATTGGACATTAGGAAGAAATTCTTCATGCTGTGAGAATGAGGAGGCCCTGGCCCAGGCTGCCCAGAGCAGTGGTGGCTGCCCCATCCCTGGAGGGGTTCAAGGCCAGGTTGGATGGGGCTTGGAGCAACCAGATCCAGTGGGAGGTGTCCCTGCCCATGCCAGGGGGCTGGAAATAGATCTCCAAGCTCCTCTGATAAACCCATCAAGCACACAGGTAAAGCAGACTTTTTTCTAACACTGTGTTAAATACAGATTTACCTGTGATTATTGATGTGGTGAGTGAATTGCAGTGACATCATTATTTTGTTTGAGGTAACAGCTCAGAAAACCAATATCAATAAATTGTGATGAACAAAATTAATCAAAGAATCATCACAGAATCATGGAATGGTTTGGGTCAGAAAGGATCTCAAAGCCCATCCAGTTCTAACCCACTCCCACTGGATCAGGGGCTCCAAGCCCCATCCAACCTGGCCTTGAACCCCTCCAGAGATGGGGCAGCCACCACTGCTCTGGGCAACCTGGGTCAGGGCCTCCCCACCCTCACAGGAAAATATTTCTTCCCAAGATCACCTGGATCCTTCACAACCCCCACCCATGTAGGAAAACCACTCCGCCTGGAGGCTCTGTGTGCTTGAACAAGTTGGTTTGCACAAGCAGGAGTCAGCATTCAGCCGCACAATCTGCTGACAGATAATTATCACAGAATCACAGAATAACCAGGTTGGAAGAGACCCACTGGATCGTCGAGTCCAACCATTCCCACCAATCCCTAAATCATGCTCCTAAGTACCTCATCCACCCTCACCTTAAACACCTCCAGGGACGGCGACTCAACCACCTCCCTTGGCAGACCGTTCCAATGCCTAACCACCCTCTCCGTGAAGAATCTTTTCCTAATCTCAAGCCTAAATCTCCCCTGGCGGAGCTTGGGGCCATTCCCTCTCATCCTGTCCCCTGTCACTTGGGAGAAGAGGCCAGCACCCTTCTCTCCAAAACCTCCCTTCAGGTAGTTGTAGAGAGTAATAAGGTCTCCCCTCAGCCTCCTCTTCTCCAGGCTAAACACCCCCAGCTCTCTCAGTCGTTCCTCATAAGGCCTGTTCTCCAGACCCTTCACCAGCTTTGTTGCTCTTCTCTGGACTCGCTCCAGAGCCTCAACATCCTTCTTGTGGTGAGGGGCCCAGAACTGAACACAGGACTCGAGGTGCGGTCTCACCAGTGCCAAGTACAGGGGGAGAATAACCTCCCTGGCCCTGCTGGTCACGCCATTTCTGATACAGGCAAGATGCCATTGGCCTTTTTGGCCACCTGGGCCCCTGCTGGTTCATGTTCAGTCGGTTGTCAACCAACACTCCCAGGTCCTTCTCCTCCTGGCAGCTTTTCAGCCAGGCTTCTCCTAGTCTGTACCTCTGCTTAGGGTTGTTGTGCCCCAAGTGAAGGACTCAGCATTTGGCCTTGTTAAACCTCATGCGGTTGGTGTCAGCCCAGCAGTCCAGTCTGTTCAGGTCCCTTTGCAGAGCCTCCCGACCCTCCAGCAGATCGACACTTCCACAATTATTATTATAATAATTGCATAATTACAAGATAACGTCAGTCAAACTGAACATCAGTGGAGGAAAACGACCCTAGCAGTGAGGTCTTTCCAAATCAAGAGACAATGCCACGCAGAGTAGTGTATGAGGGCAAAGAAACGGAGGAGATGAGCACGGTGCTGTGGTGCGTGGTTGGGGCACAGCTTTGGTGGGTGACCAGCAGGGACCTTGGAAGAGGACCCTCAAAACCAACATTCTGGATGCCACTGGAGCTAATCATTCACTCCACATTTGCAGATTAGATTTTGCTGCTCCCTGAATCCCATCTCTGCTCTTCCAGCAATTCAGGGCTGCCAGATTTCTTATTTCTTCACACACAAACCTCCCAACAAATTTGCGTAGGATATTTCCAAGCAACCCAGACCGGTTCTGTGTGTTGAAGATAACCATAGCGCTATCTCAGGCTCAGGAAAACAAGCACGCAGTGATGCTGAAGGGCTAAGATGAGGTTGTTCCCCATCCTCCTTCCTACAGCAATAATCGTTTCTTTGTCACTGGCAGATCAACTCCATCACCCCGAAGGGCAGACACCTCCCTATCATCCTGCATTTTGCTTTGATAAGATTTACATTAAACAGGAACAGACATAAAAAAATTCAAGCAAGACATAAAGGATCAAACCAACCCCCAGAGAGCAGAAATTATGTTGAGAGCTGCTGTGAAACACAAACCCCCTTACGGGGCTGAGATCTTCCAGTGCACAGTAAATAAAAACCAAAATAGAAGAATGAACAGGAGAGGCAGCGATAAGCAGTTTGGGGTTTAGCTTTTATTTCATGCACTGAAATTAAGAGCTAAGAAGATACACCAGTGCCATAGATAATTGCACTATCATGGAATCATGGGATGGTTTGGGTTGGAAGGGACCTCAAAGCCCATCCAGTTCCAACACGTCCCACTAGAACTGTCTTAAAGACATTTAAATGTATTAAAAATTGTAAACTATGATGTTTTTCCATTTTATTGATATGGAAATGGAGCTAAACAGTAGATGCACCACACATTAGCAAGAGAGTTCGTGATGAGATTCCCCAGTCCTCATACTCACGTTATAGAGAGGGATGGTCTTCATCACTTTGTATTGCTTCATTGGGTCCATCTTGTAAAGGTGCCGGTCAGTAATGAAGATCGCTCTGTCCTCCACCTTGTTAAAGCGATTGACCTGTGGAGAAGCAAACTTTCAGTCCCCCTTAATCACTGCAAGAACGTGCAGAATAAAACACTGTAGTAACAAATATGCAAAACTGTCAGAGATTGAACAGGCCTCCTCCACACATCTGGAGAGAGAGGAAAGAGAAGGTCGGTCTCAGAATGCTGTTCAACAGCAAAAGAAACGCAGAGCCTCGGAGGAGCAACACCAAGCCCGGGCCGACGGCTGTTCTTCCTACATTATAGAGGTGCCTTTGCCATCCCAAAAGCCTGATGTGGAATTCCTGCCCACAGAGCATCACCAGCATCTGCGACAGCCCTAACCCAAAGCATCTGAAAGCCGATGCCCATCCTATATTTGAGCAGGTCCTACGTCCCTCTTTTAAAACATCTGTGCCTTGCCCAAAAAGTGCAAAATGTGGATAATGTCTCTTCCACAGACCATTAGTGGATGTGTTAGCTGAGAGCAGGCACGTTCCACTGGTTCTGCTAAGGTTGTGCCTCTCTGCAGGAAGGAAGAGAAGAGTGAAGGGGCCAGAGGGTGCATGGGAGAGCTGAGCCTGCACACAGGGACTGAGGCAACCAGCGGCAGGAGGAGGACACAGCTATTAAGGATACGGATCCAAGAGCGAGTCCAGAGGAAGCCACAAAGATGATATGGGGGCCTGAGACCATGGTCGACCAGAACATACTTATGTATTTATGGGCTTTGTGTGGATCAGTCCTGAGACATGGTGTTTCTTCCCAGCAAACATCAATTAGACATAACAGATCTGATACGGTAAAAATTAACTGTGGCAAGACAGCAATACGTGAACCCCCTTCCCTGTTCTGTTGTAGTTCACACATCCTGTTCCCATGCAATAAGAGTGATGGAAGAACAGATGAGTCAGGCAGAAGCTAAGGATGCAGAGTAACAGAGCCCAGCAGCAAGTCATGTACAGGGGTCATACAATTCTAGAATTTGCCTTAATTCTAGGCATACTGAAATCCTGAATTCATGTTTATTTTTGGCCACCAACCACCCCTCCCACAGCAGCATCCTTCCAGTGCCTGACAAATCCAGTCACCAACCCTGCTGGCAAAGGCCATGTGAGCACCTCTGGAAAATGACTGTAAAGACATAGAACTGTTTATTAGCATGTGCTCCTTCAAAGGGAACAAGACACTAAACGTTCTACCTCGACAGTAACATCTGATCTGGGGACAATCAAACACGACTGACAATAATCAATCACCATTCAACACCTTATGGATTTGTGTGATTGGTTACACAAACAGAAGCAGGAGGATCACATCATGGCAGGAAACAAAATCCTATTTCCCCCAGAAAAAAGTTTTATATCTGGGATAATGTTTTTATTCCTCTCCTTTCTAAACACAGGTTATTTGCATGCCCTCATGTCAACACAACTCATCACAGATACTCCCTGAGGCTGTTGGTAATGTAGGGCTTGAGTGAGTGGGGATTTCACAGAGGAACCATGTGTTCATCAACATTGCAGTTATTACAACTTCTTCAGGAATTGCTACCCCAAATTTGATGTCACACAGAGTTTCAGGTGCCCCAAGAGGCCAGGTACTAAGAGGCACGAGAACACAGAATCACTGACTTCATTTACCTATCAACCACTAAACCATATCCGTAATTACATCATCTACCCGTCTTCTAAATATCTCTAAGGATGGTGACTCAAACCCCTCCTGGGCCTGATGACCCTTTTGGTGAAAATTTTTTTCCTAATGTCCAATCTGAACCTTCCCTGGTGCAGCTTGAGGCCATTCCCTCTTGTTCCCTGTCACCTGGGAGAAGAGACCAACATCCACGTCCCTACAACCTCCTTTCAGGTAGTTGTAGAGAGCAATGAGGTCTCCCGTCAGCCTCCTCTTCTCCAGGCTAAACACCTCCAGCTCTCTCAGCCGCTCCTTGTAAGCCTTGTTCTCCAGCCCCTTCACCAGCTTCGTTACTCTTCTCTGGACAGACCAAGTTTTGTCAAAAGCAAGTGAGGAGTAGGACAGAGGAGAAAGTATTTCTCACTACGGCAAACCCAGAGTCACCAGTGTATTGCAGTCACAGTGATGTTTATTCATCAGTTGAGAAGGGCAGACAAGGGCGAGACATGCAGAAGCGGATGAACACAAACAGGATTTTCCTGGGTGAAATCAGGAGAACTGAAATATTCCCAGTCAACAGGCAGAGAGCAGCAAAGTTCAGAGCGGATAAAGGCAGAAATTGCAAATTGGAAAGCTATATGACAGCTTTAAATGAAGAGCACCAACTCAGAACAAGTAACTGAAGATGATTTTCGACAGCTCGGGATCAATCTTGGCACAAAAAGGTAAAGCAGCTGAAAACAGGCAAGGCATTAGCAGGTGGTGAAGACTTACGTAGGGGATGACATCTTGGGGCTGAGGTCCCTCTCGGAATAGTGTGAGAGGCACTGGGATGGTGAATGTGAAGGAAACTTTGCTGGTTCAGAGGAGGTAAATGAAATGATTGAGGGCCTGGAAAATCTCATAGGAAGAGATGCTGAATAACTGGCTTTATTTTAGAAAGCAGCTGAGTGGGGGAGTGAAAAAAATAAAGGCTATGAAATGCTGAATAGCCCAGAGAAAGTAGGTTAGGTGTGGCTGGTGCTACACGCTCTGTGTTTGAGCAGAGCAGCACAGGCTCCTCAAACCGTCATCTGGCTGCGCAGCTCACAACATGCTCCACGGCTCAGGAGTCTGAGCAGAGGCATCTCCAGGCTGCAGCCTCAGCACTGGTGCCATGCTGTCACAGCTCCAAAACCCCTCTTTTTGATTTAATGTCCTTTTAAACCGTCTGACGTGGTCCTGCTTGTTGCTCCCGTCATAGCGTTGTCCATGCCAACCTCCAGCCTGGAGCCCCAGGTGACAAATGAAGCAGACCTCACTGAGCTATGCAACCAGATCCATTTCACTGCAGAAGTTCCCATGGATGCTGATCAGAGCGTGGGGATGTTTTTTGCAAGACAATCCAATATTGTAGTAGTTCTACAAGTGTGTTTTAAATTCATAGAATCATAGAAGAGTTCGGACTGAAACAAACCTCAAAGCCCATCCAGTTCCACCCCTGCCATGTGCAGGGACACCTCCCACCAGATCCGGTTGTTCCAAGCCCCATCCAACCTGGCCTTGAACCCCTCCAGGGATGGGGCAGCCACCACTGCTCTGGGCAACCTGGGCCAGGGCCTCCCCACCCTCACAGCAAAACATTTCTTCCTAAGATCTCATCTCAATCTCCCCTCTTTCAGCTGAAAACTGTTCTCCTCATCCTATCCCTGCCCTCCCTGATCAAGAGCCCCTCCACAGCTTTCTTGGAGCCCCTTCCAGTACTGGGAGGTTGCTATAATTCCACTTTTTTCTTGTGGTTACCCACTGGTCGTAGTGCTCACATTGAACAACCAATCCAGCTGAAGAGCTAGAGATGCTCTGAAAGGGAAGTCCAGCCGTTCATCCTGCATCACAAGCAAATTCTCACTGCCCTTGAGCTTATCTTTTCCATCTCTCTCCAAGTTTGCTTCAGGTCTCTCACACCCCTATGGACTATTTATGTCAATAATACATGCCATGGATTTAGAAGTAAACTGTCACATTGGGAAGCAGGCACTGAAAAGATTCGGACCGATGCCAGCACTACTGCGAATGCCACCATTCCTTTGGTTTTGTAGGAGAAGAGACAGTCTTTCTGTTCTCTGCTACAGCTCATCCCCTCCACAGAACAGCCCTGCCTAGCACTGTGTTCTCAGCACCTTCTGGGCATTTTGTATTTATATCTTTGTTGATCCAACTTTGAACCAGCCCCAATTTAGCTTTCTGATTGGTTGACGAGGAAAATCAAAGCCTAGTCCATAGCAGAAAAACCTCCAAGTGAGGTTCCAGGAGCCTGTAGGCACCATGGGCTCTGGACTTGGGAAGCAATGGGCCTCTCCAGGGAGCTTGGTGCCACAAATGACAAAGAAGAAAGTGAGAAGAAAAGCCTTTTCCCCAAAAAATTAAGAGAACTGTTGTTTCCAAGGTGATGCAACAAATCCTGGTGGTGTGCATGAAATATGCATTTGGCTTCCTGAAGCAAAAAACTTCCTTTGAAAAAAGAAGAGATGCTCAGAAATGATGGATTTTTCTACCGGCAGACATGACCTGCTTCTACCTCTACCTACTGCGAGGAAGCGAGCGCACGCACCTCCCGTCAGTGAGACTTCAGAGTGTTTTCACAAACTGTCTATAAAAAGAGCTAGAACAGCTTCGGTCCAGATTCATCCTTATTATTCATCCCAAGCTGTTGAAATGAAGACCCCACACACTCAAGCTAAAGAAAACTTTCCCAGCATTATCAGCACTTCGAGAGCAGCTCCCTGGCTGGTGAGAACTGGTGTTGCTTCTTCGACTTTCCTAGAACAGTGTCAATCACCAGCTAAAATAATCCATCTCAGGGAATTTAATGGTTAGCAAATATCACACAGGCCATGAGGTATGTTCTGCACATAAAAATTTTTAAATACATCAACTCCAGGCTTACCTCATGTCTGTTCTGTTTTCCCACCATTTATGCTTTGAATTCTCTTCTTTCCAAGAAAAGAACTGTGTTAGACTGAAATTAGCCAAATTAAAGACCAGACAACTCATGTTGTGGCTGAGGGTAACAGAATCATAGAATCGTTGGGTTGGACAAGAAGTTTGAGATCATTGAGTCCAACCGTATCTGTCCACTACTGAACCAACCCTCAGCACCTCATCTACCTGTCTTTTAAACTCCAGGGATGGAGACTCCACTCCTGCCCTGGGAAGCCTCTGTCAGGGTTTCACAACCCCTTCAGTAAAGTAATTTTTCCCAATATCCAATCTGAACCTGCCCTGGTACAACTCGAGGCCATCTCCTCTCATCCTGTCCCTTGTTACTTGGGAGAAGAGCCCAGCACCAACAAGGCTCCAGCCTCCTTTCCAGGAGCTGCAGAGAGTGATGAGCTCTCCCCTCAGCTTCCTTTTCTACAGCCTAAATAGCCTCAGGGCCCTCAGCCACCCCCAGAACCCCTGATCTCCAGACCCTTCACCAGCTCTGTTCCCTTCTCCAGATGCGCTCCAGCTCCTCAATGTCCTTCTTGTAGTGAGGGGCCCAAAACTGAACCCAGGGTTTGAGTATTTGAGCTAGAATGACCTCACACATGTAGGGACAATTCGTCACCTTACTGAAAGCTGCAAGAACTCTGATGCTGCTCCAGAAACAAAACGTTCACCTCAACCCACCACAATGGCCTCTCCTTACCCATGACAGCCTGAAACACTAGGATGAGACCAGTGGCATGAGGTTTAACAAGGCAAAATGCCGGGTCCAATAACACCTATTCCATCTCCAGACTCCACCTATTCTTGAAATGCTGGGACAGCAACACAAGCCCCAATAGAAGAAGGGTTTTTCCAGGACGTACAGGAGCCAGGCCTGTCCGTATGCTCAAGGGTGTCCTCACACACCATAACCAAGAACTGCTCAGGGTTTTGCCTATAGGTAGGACCTCTGTGCCTGTGATGGCTGACCAGGATATGGTAAGGTTCTGTGCCTCTGAGATCTGCTTTCCCCTCTTCTTTATCCTTTGTAGCTGAACCAGGAGAGAGGGAAACAAGGACTTAAAAGCTTAGAAGGTGCATAAGAGGGAGGAAAATTAAACTCCCACACCAGGCACACAGGTACTGTACAACCCCCCAAGTAATGTTCCACCCTGCCATGCTGTTCCGTTCCATTCCAATCCATCCCATCCATATAATGATCCCCATAATCACCTCTTCAAGAACTGAACATCGTATTCTGTGATTCTATGATTCCACGGGAGGTGGTCTGCTGGTGGCAGTGGGTTCTGTCATTTATACAGCAGTGACTGGTGAGTATGAGAACAGAAACCTCTTATTGCTTCCCAAACAAAAGCATTCCAGAGGAGTGTTCTGTGCCTTTTACCGTGGCCTCATTAAGACGGTCTCGTTAAGAGCACAGCTCGCCAGTTGAATAAGAGGGTTGAGCGATGTTGGTGTGTATTGTCAGGGTTAGTAGAGGATTGAGGGAGCCTGAGGCCAAGCCTCTGCACAACCATGTGGCATCTGGGCTGCAAGCTCTGTTAGGGACAAGGAGATGAAGGAGGACTCCGCCTGGCTTGTTCAATTCATCCTGGAAACAGAACAACTCCTCTTCTGGTTCACTTAATGAACTTTTGCCAAACTGTCTCTGTTTCAGCTAAACTGGAATGACTGTAGAATACAATGTTCAGTTCTTAAAGAGATGATTATGGGGATCATTGTATGGATGGGATGAGGTACTTAAATGCCTTCTTTGCCTCAGTCTTTAATAGTACGGAAAGTTGTTCCCTCTGTGTACACACACAGGAGTTAGAGGAGCAGAATGAGGCTGCCATGATCCAAGAGGAGGCGGTTAGAGACTTGCCAGCCAGCTAGTCACCCACAAGTCTATGGGGCCAGATGGGATCCACCCAAGGGTATTGAAGAGCTGGTGGATGTGCTGGCCAAACCCCTTTCCATCATCTTCCAACAGCCCTGGAAGACTGGGGAAGTTCCACTGGACTGGAGGCTGATGTTGTGCCCATCTACAAGAAGGGTCGCAGGGAAGATCCAGGGAACTACAGGCCTGTAAGTCTGACCTCAGTGCCAGGGAAAGTTATGGAACAGGTGATCTTGAGGGCTATCATGAAGCACATGCAAGAGAACCGGGGGATCAGGCCCAGTCAACCTGGGTTTACAAAAGGCAGGTCTTGCCAAACTAACCTGATCACCTTCTATGACAAAGCAACTCGACTACTCGATGACAGAAAGGCTGTGGATGTATCTTCCTGGATTTCAGTAAAGCCTCTGACACAGTTTCTCTCCCAGCATTCTGCTACGGAAACTGTCACCTCTGGCCTGGACAGGCGCACACTCTTCTGGGTGGAAAACTGGTTGGATGGGGGCCCAGAGAGTGGTGGGAAATGGAGTGAACTCCAGCTGGAGGCCAGTTCCAAGTGGTGTTCCCAGGGTTCAGTGCTGGGTCCAGCCCTGGTCAATGTCTTTATCAATAACCTGGATGAAGGCATCAAGTGCACCCTTAGCAAGTTTGTGGATGATACTAAGCTGGGTGAAAGCGTGGATCTGCTGGAGGGTAGGGAGGCTCCAAAGGGATCTGAACAGGCTGGATCACTGGGCTGAGACCAATGGGATGAGGTTTAACGTGGCCAAATGCTGGGTCCTGCACTTGGGGCACAACAACCCTGAGCAGCTACAGACTAGGAGAAGTCTGGCTGGAAAGCTGCCTGGAGGAGAGGGACCTGGGGGGGTTGGTTGACAGCGACTGAACATGAGCCAGCAGTGGCCCTGGTGGCCAAGAAGGCCACTGGCATCTTGGCTTGGATCAGAAATGGCGTGACCAGCAGGTCCAGGGAGGTTCTTCTCCCTCTACACTCGGCACTGGCGAGATCGCTCCTTGAATCCTGCGGTCAGTTCTGGGCCTCTCACCACAAGAAGGATGTTGAGGCTCTGGAGCGAGTCCAGAAAAGAGCAACAAAGTTGGTGACGGAGCTGGAGAACAAGAGGAGGGGCTGAGAGAGCTGGGGGTGTTTAGCCTGGAGAAGAGGAGGATGAGGGGAGACCTCATTGCTGTCTCCAACTACCTGAAAGGAGGTTGTGGAGAGGAGGGAGCTGGGCTCTTCTCCCAAGTGACAGGGGACAGGACAAGAGGGAATGGCCTCAAGCTCCGCCAGGGGAGGTTCAGGCTGGACATCAGAAAAAAAAAAAAATCACAGAAAGGGTCACTGGGCACTGGCAGAGGCTGCCCAGGGAGGGGATTGAATCACCATCCCCGGAGGTGTTTAAAAGATGGGTGGATGAAATGCTGAGAGACATGGTTTAGTAATTGATGGGAATGGTTGGATTTGATGATCCTGTCGGTCTTTTCCAACCTAGTGATTTTATGATTCTATGATTCTATAAGTCCCTTGCACAGAGCACCCTTGGAGTCATGTTTCTATCACAAATCCTGCCTGAAGCAGGACTGCTGGAACTGCTCCCTCTTGAAGCACCTCCATGTTGCCGCCTTGCCCTTGTCCTCCCAAGGTTTCACCTGGGCCACAAGAAATTTCCCTCCAGCCCACGTCTGCCGACAATGCAGATGCCAGTTACCTTGCGGACGTGACAGGAGAAGAGAACATTCATGTACTTGTCTTTCCGTTTCAGCTCATTGGCCACAGGGATGAAGGAGGCCGTGGTCTGAGGGTTGTCCGGCTTCTGAAAGAGCAGAGATGGGTACGTAACTCTTTGTGCTGATTGAAGGACGTGACAGCATCACATCATGGCAGCTGCACGCCTCACCCTACCTCATCCCTCCAGCACTCAGAGCATCCTGAGGTGTATTTGCTTTCTGACAACCAGCCTTACTAAACCAAACTGCTTAAAGGAAGATTAGAGAAAAAGGAAGCGATGCAGCTGTCCTAGAGAGACCTTCTTTGTTCCTTTCCATTTTATGCTATTTATTAACACTGCATTCTAGCGAGAATTTTACTTTCATATTGATTTCTTTACAGTTTTGGCCATTTGGAAAGCCAGCTGGTGGCATTGCTCATTATCATTTAACGTGACCTGTGATGCTCAAGACAGGCTCAATATTCAGAGAAATAACCCTTAGTGCAGCAGAAGTCAAAGATTCTGAAATGACATAAACCAATTTGCAGAGGAAATTGCAAAGACCTTCCCCATCACAAGAAACCGCAGAATCATAGAATGATTGGGTTAGAAGGGACCTGAAAGCCCATCCAGTTCCACTTGCTGCCATGGGCAGGGACACCTCCCACTGGATCCAGTTGCTCCAAGCCCCATCCAACCTGGCCTTGAACACGTCCAGGGATGGGACAGCCACCACTTCCCTGGGCAACTTGGGCCAGGGCCTCCCCATTCTCACAGCAAAACATTTATTCCCAAGGTCTCATCTCACTTTCCCCTCTTTCAGATTCAAACCATTCTCCCTCATCCTGTCCCTGCGCTCTCTGATCCAGAGCCCCTCCCCAGCTTTCCAGGAGCCCCTTTCAGTACTGGAACCTGCTTTAAGGTCTCCCTGGAGCCTTCTCTTCTCCAGGCTGAACAACCTCAACTCTCTCAGCCTGCCAACCGACAGTCACTTTTCCAATTCCTACCCCAATAGCACCCTGAGCCCCAGGCACTGCACTGATCCCTTTGTTTGTACTCACCAGTGCGATGTAATTCCCCTCCCATGCTCTCTGTAGGCCAATATCAGCTCTGTGACCCTTCAGCACTTCCATGGCAGCAACCTTGGCCCTCAGTTGAGGTAGGACTTCTGGTGGGACACTCCGGATGAGTTCCCCTGCCCTCCACCTGCCGTAAAACACCTGAATCAGTTCCATAGCCTGTACCACACACCATGAGGGCTCCTTCTACCAACAAGAACGCCCCTAGACTACCAATGTCAGTCCTTCACTGTGTTCATAATGCTGAGATGTTGGTTATCATTTGAAAGTGAAACATCATCCCTGACTCCTGACAAGTTTGGCCAGTATCCTCCCTGTCCAATACCCAGAAGCCAACTACTGGCACATCTGTTTGCAATAAAGTTTATGGAAGGCCATTTTTTGGCTCATTTATACCACTATTCTCCTTTCAGAGCTAAATCTGGCCCTGCAATCGGAATCTAACAGAGCGTAACACGGAACAGGACAGGGGAGCCCATCCATGACTCCACACCACAATCCAGCCTTTGGCATCAACACCAGCTCTCCGGGATTAACACCATGAAAAGTGGTTTAGCAGTTAAAATTTTATTGTTATGATAACTGAGCTTATTGAGAAGGCAGGACTCTACACAGAGAGGCTGTGGATGGCTTTCATGAGTCCAGCTGCTAGAGAACTGCACCTGAGGAGATGCAATAGTGGACCTGATGGTCACCAATACAAGTGAACTCATCAGTGACGTTAAAATCAGAGGCAGCCTGGGCTGCAGTGATCACGTGCTGGTTGAGTTCAGTGTCCAGAGGGATATGGGACAGATGACGAGTACAGTCAGGACACTAAATTTCAGGAAAGCAGAATTCCAGCTCTTTAAGGAGTTATTCGGTGGGACCCCCTGGGATATGGTCCTCAGGGACAAGGGAGTGCAACAGAGCTGGCCAGTATTCAAGGATGCCTTCCACAAAGCTCAAGAGTGCTCAGTCCTTAGATGTAGAAAATCAGGCAGGGAAGGGAAGAGACTGGCGTAGTTGAGTTGAGAGCTGCTGGTTAAACTAAAGAAGAGGGAACTACCCAGCCAAGCAGGGACAGGGAACCTGGGACACGTATAGGGACGCTGCCTGGTTGTGTAGGGATGGGGTCAGGAAGGCCAAGGCACAGCTGGAGCTAAACTTGGCAAGGGAAGGAAAGACTAACAAGATGGGCTTCTATTGGTACATCGATCAGAAGAGGAAGGTCAAAGAGAACATAACCCCACTGATGGTCAAGAATGGTGATCTTGTATCAAGAGATGAGGAGAATGCTGAGGGACTTAACTTTTTTGCCTCAGTCTTCACTGATAACCACTCTCCTCCCCTGTCCTGGGTCATGGGACAACAAGATGGTGACCAGAGGGGTAAATCCCCTCCCACAGTAGAGAAGGATCAGTTTTGTGAACACCTGAGGAACCTGAACATATCTAAGTCTGTGGGACCGGATGAGATGCATCCCAGAGCCCTGAGGGAATTGGCAGATGTGATGGCTAAGCCGCTCTCCATGATATATGAAAAGTCATGGCAATCCAGAGAAGTCCCTGATGACTGGAAGAAGGGTAATGTTGTGCCTATTTATAAAAAGGGTAGGAAAGATGATCTTGAGACCCACTGACCTGTGAGCCTCACCTCTGTGCCTGGGAAGATCATGGAGCAGATCCTCCTAGCAGCTCTGCTAGAGCACATGGAGGACGGGGAGGTGATTAATGGCAGGGCAACCTCAGCAAGTCTGCAGATGGCACCAAGCTGAGCGATGCAGTTGCCACATCAGAAGGATGGGATGTCATCCAGAGGGACCTGGACAGACTGGAGAAATGGGGCTGTGTGAACATCGTGAGGTTCAACAGGGCCAAGGGCAAGGTCTTACATCTGGGTCAAGGCAAACCCCAGTTTCAGTACACGATGTGGGCTGATGTGATTGAGAGCAGCCCAAAGGAGAAGGACTCGGGGTGCTGGTTGATGAGCTCAACATGAGCCAACAATGCGCACCTGCAGCCCAGAAGGCAACTCTATCCTGGGCTGCATCCAAAGCAGCGTGGCCAGCAGGGTGAGGGAGGGGATTCTGCCCCTCAATTCCTCTCTTGTGAGACCTCATCTGGAGTCCTGTGTCCAGTTCTGTTGTCCTCAATGTAAGAAGGAGATGGAGCTGTTGGAATGGGACCAGAGTAGACTACAGAGATGATCAGAGGGCTGGAGCACCTTCCATATGAGGACAGGCTGAGAGAGTTGGGGTTGTTCAGCCTGGAGAAGAGAACTCTCTGAGGTGCAAACTTCCAGTACCTGAAAGGGACCTACAAGAAAGCTGGAGAGGGACTGTTCACAAAGGCTTGTCGTGATAGGACAAGGGGCAGTGGGTATAAACTGGAGAGGGGCAGATTTAGACTAGACATAAGGAAGAATTTCTTCACCCTGAGAGTGGTGAGATGCTGGAACAGGTTGCCCAGGGAAGTTGTGGCTGCCCCATCCCTGGAGATGTTCAGGGCCAGGTTGGATGGGGCTTGGGCAGCCTGATCTAGTGGGATGTCCTTGCTCATGGCAGGGGGTTGAAAGTGGATGATCTTCAAGGTCCTTTCCAGCCCTAACTATTCTATGATTCTATCATTCAGTGAAAAAGGGTGGCACCTGCAGGGAGGGGCAGAGAGGAGAGGTGACCTCAAACTGACCAGCAGAGGATTCCATCCCATTCACGTCACAGCCGGTATAAAACTAAGGAATCACGTGGGTCACTCTCTTTCTTTTGATGGCCAACATCCAGCAAGGACCTTGTCTGTCCCTGATCCTGGATCATCCCTGCATCCAGTTCCTGAGACCAGCTCCCCCCAACTTCAGACCCTTTCCCTCGTGTCTGCTCTGCCGCCTCTGTGGTGATGTAGAGTCATCGAGGGAGGGGGGCAATTTCATACATTTGTATATATTCTAGGACAAGAGGGAATGGACGCAAGCCGTGCCGGGGCAGGTTCAGACTGAACATTAGGAAAAACTTCACCAAAGGGGTTCTAAGGCCCTGGCAGAGGCTGCCCAGGAAGGTGGTGAAGCCCCCACCCCTGGAGGGATTTAAAAGATGGGCAGATGAGGTGCTCAGGGATGGTTCAGCAGTGGACAAGTATGGTTGGACTTGATGATCTCAATGGTCTTTTCCAACCAAGTGATTCTACAATTCTATAAATTTAATTATTTTCTTATTAATAGTATTTACTGGTATCACTACTATTATTTCATTAAAGCTGTTTAAGTTTAGTTTCCAACCCACAAGTCTTTTCCTCTCATTTCCCTTTCCCTGGGGGTGATGGGAAGGGAATTGGGAGCTCAGCTGCTCAGTTTAAACTGACAAAATTAGCCAGGCCAGGGCTAAACTGTGACACAGAATCATTATTTGCCCAATCAAGGGTACCAAAAGGCAACTTTACGGAGCAAGCAGCAGGTGTGCTCTAGATTCGACTGAACAGAGAAGCGCTTTCCCCTGTACCTATGGTAAATGCTCTGGAGAGCCTCTTCGAAGCGGCGCAGCACTTTGGGTGGAGTGGGCCACTGCACGTGCTTCCCATAATCCTTCATAAGCCTCACGTTGTGGAAACGGCGAGCAACCTCGTGGATGTAGGCCTTCACCTTGTAGCGGCGGTAATACTTGAGTATCGTGAGGGCAGCCTTTGTCCTCTTGTAGCGCAGGCGAGCCAGCGTGCCCCTCCAGACCTAGGAGTCAACAGAGAAGACAGCTTTAGCAATACATAACAGCATAAAAGCAGGTGATTCTGCTCCTCTACTCTGCTCTTGTGAGACCCCACCTGGAACTCTGTGTCCAGTTCTGGAATGACTAGTGTAAGAAGGAGATGAAACTGTTGGAATGGGTCCACAGGAGGCTATGGAGATGATCACAGAATCACAGAATAACCAGGTTGGAAGAGACCCACTGGATCGTCGAGTCCAATCATTCCCACCAATCCCTAAATCATGCTCCTAAGCACCTCGTCTACCCTAACCTTAAACACCTCCAGGGACGGCGACTCAACCACCTCCCTTGACAGACCGTTCCAATGCCTAACCACCCTCTCCGTGAAGAACTTCTTCCTAATCTCAAGCCTAAATCTCCCCTGGCGGAGCTTGAGGCCACAATCTGAGGGCTGGAGCACCTATGCTATGAGGACAGGCTGAGAGAGTTGGAGTTGTTCAGCCTGGAGAAGAGAAGGCTCTGGGGAGGCATTAGAGCAGCTTCCAGGGCTGAGAGGAAAGCTGGGGAGATGCTTTTTACAGCGGCCTGGAGTGAGAGGAATGGCTTTAAATTGGAAGGGGGAAATTCAGATTAGACATTAGCAATAAATTCTTCATGATGAGGATGGGGAGGCCCTAGCCCAGGTTGCCTAGAGCAGTGGTGGCTGCCCCATCCCTGGAGGGGTTCATGGCCAGGCTGGATGGGGCTTGGAGCAACCAGATCCAGCGGGAGGTGTCCCTGCCCATGGCACAGAGTGGAACTGGATGGGCTTTGAGGTCCCTTCCAACCCAAACCATTCTATGATTCAATTTTGTCTGTACTCCTATGCTGCTGAAATCCATAAATATATTAGTTTTCTTTTAAAGGAAGTGACTTCTCCATTCCAATCAAATCCAATTAAACAGCACTAAAAGCCCACCATGCCTATCAGCATGGGGAGAAACAATTTCAACTATGAATAAAAGACATTGCTTTGAAAATCGTTTGGGGAGCAGCTCTTCAGGCCGTGTGCTGAAAAGCAAGCAAATATGCATGCCAGGTAGGAGGGCAGCTCTGCTGCTGTTGCTGTATCTCATTTGTGCCTGGAGAGCACCAGAGGCAGAGAACACACCAAGTTCTGGGCTTCTCCTTCCCCCACCTGGTGCAAAGAGGAAGGTGGAACCTGGTGCAGGATAACTGCTGGATGCGATCATACGGTGCAGCCAGCACCCAACTCAAAGATCTCAGGCACAACAAAGCCTGGCGGTGCTCAGCCAGGCCGGGCAGGCTGTGCTGTTCCTGTCCAGTCACAGAGAAACATGTATTAGAATCATCGAATAGTTTGGGTTGAAAGGGACCTCAAAGCTCATCCAGTTCCAACCTCCCTGCTATAGGCAGGGACACCTCCCACTGGATCTGGTTACTCCAAGCCCCATCCAACCTGATCTTGAGCCCCTCCAGGGATGGAGCAGCCCCCACTGCTCTGGGCAACCTGAGCTAATGTCTCACCATTCTCATCATGAAAGACGTTGCTCCTTACGTCCAGTCTAACTCTGCCCCTCTCCAGTTTATAGCCATTCCCCCTCGTCCTATCACTCCAGGCCTTTGTAAAAAGTTCCTCTCCAGCTTTCTTGTAGTCCTTTCAGGTACTGAAAGGGGATCCAGGATTTGCTGAGTGCTTGCAAGCCGACAGGCACAACCCTAGGGATCCATCACCAGCTGTACTTTCCCTCTAATTGAATCCGCCAAGATGAAGATTGTATTTTTGTTTCCTTGCAGAATTAAACTGGAAGGATAATGAGTCTCCTGCACACGAAGAGGGCTTCACCGCTCAGTATGGGCCCTGCTGGAGACTTTATTTCCCTCTCTAGGAACATCCCACAGCAACATTGATGCATATCAAGCTTTCTATTTACAGAAGAATTAATTAATTACCTGAGGCAATTTCCAACATGACACGCGCTTTATGAAGTTGATGTCAAAGGATCTCGACAGCTTTACTAATAATCCTGATACACAGCTGAAAAACCCCTATGTTGGCAGCAGAACAGCAAATGTGAGGGGCTGCTCCTCTCTATACACTCTAAATTCAACCTGCAATAGAGATTTGGGGTTCCAAATCCCTCAAAAGCAAAGGAATCGCTTTTTCCAATCCCTGAACAGTAATCCCTCCTCCTTCTCCTTTGGCCTCACTGTCCTTGCATGGGGAGGGTTAGGTGGACATTAGGACAAGGTTCTTTGCCTAGAGGGTGGTGGAGCACTGGAACAGCTCCCACAGAAGCAGTCAGGGTCTTGAGCTTGACAACATTCCAGAAGCCTTTGGCCAATGCCCTCAGCCACACAGTGTGAATGTTGGGGTTGTCCTGTGCAGGGACAGGAGATGATCCTTGTGGGTCCTATCCCACTCAGGAAATTCCATGATATCTCCCACACATGACAAAGAGGTTTCATGGAGCTCCTGGGGAACTATCTGAGTATCCACCATGTCACCAGAGCGTGTGATGCTCCATAAAGTACATTCGTGTTTTAGCATGCCAGAACAAGTCAACTACACAAAGCCGGCCAATCATCCAAGGGCACAGCTGAGCTGATCCACCCCTCGCTGGAGTTTCAGTGCGTCAAACTGGCCATAGGCAGCCAAGCTCCAACATTTCATTCCAAGACAAAACCCAGTCCTTACAATAGCATGGAATCGCCCTACACCCTATTCCGTGGACCAGTTAGTGTGGTGAAGAGCGAACTGTAGCTGCAAAATCCCAGCAGAGAAGCAGATCACAGAATCACAGAATAACCAGGTTGGAAGAGACCCACTGGATCGTCGAGTCCAACCATTCCCACCAATCCCTAAACCATGCCTCTAAGTACCTCATCCACCCTCACCTTAAACACCTCCAGGGACGGTGACTCAACCACCTCCCTGGGCAGACCCTTCCAATGCCTAACCACCCTCTCCGTGAAGAATTTTTTCCTTATCTCAAGCTTAAATCTCCCCTGGCGGAGCTTGAGGCCATTCCCTCTCGTCCTGTCCCCTGGCACTTGGGAGAAGAGCCCAGCTCCCTCCTCTCCACAACCTCCCTTCAGGTAGTTGTAGAGAGTAATAAGGTCTCCCCTCAGCCTCCTCTTCTCCAGGCTGACCACCCCCACCTCTCTCAGTCGCTCCTCATAAGATTTGTTCTCCAGCCCCTTCACCAGCTTCGTTGCTCTTCTCTGGACTCGCTCCAGAGCCTCAACATCCTTCTTGTGGTGAGGGGCCCACAACTGAACACAGTACTCGAGGTGCGGTCTCACTAGTGCAGAGTCCAGAGGGAGAATAACCTCCCTGGACCTGCTGGCCATGCCGTTTCTGATACAGGCCAAGATGCCATTGGCCTTCTTGGCTACCTGGGCCACTGCTGGCTCATGTTCAGTCGGCTGTCAACCAGCACCCCCAGGTCCTTCTCCTCCTGGCAGCTTTCCAGCCAGGGCAGATGAAGCCCCATTCCCTCCATACCATACACTGGATATTGTTGGTAGGAACAGGCTCGTGGACAGCAAAGCAGAGGAAGCACAGCAAACAACCAGGGAACAACTCAACATGTGCAAGGTGACCGAAAGCAACATGCTCCTCACCAGCCCCAGCCCTGCCAGGAGCTGCTCTGCTAAGGAGGGCACAGGCATAGAAACTACTTCAGACACTGCAGGGAAGAGCCGGGAAAGCGAGGCATGACCTGAGACTGCAACGGGAGACGTAAGAGCAGGAAGCACAACCAGCAGTCCCTGTAACCATGGCAGAAAATGAGCTGTACAGACACAACAAACAAAAGTGGCAGGAAGAGAAAGCAGGAGCTGAACAGTGAATGGGGACTGGGACTGAAAACCTCAACTGAGTGCATATAAAGTAATATACTCAAATCCTGGGTTCAGTTTTGGAACCCTCACTACAAGAAGAACATTAAAGGGCAGGTGCGCATCCAGAGAAGGGGAATGGAGTTGGGCAAGGGTCTGGAGAACAGGGGTTCTGGTATTGGTTGAGGGACCTGGGGTTGTTGAGTCTGGAGAAGAGGAGGGTGAGGGGAGACCTCATCGTTCTCTGCAGCTCCCAGAAAGGGGGTTGTGGTGAGGTGGGTGCTGGGCTCTTCTCCCAGGTGACAAGTGATGGGATGAGAGTAAATGGTCTCAAGTTGCGCCAGGGGAGGCTTAGACTGGATATTAGGGAAAACTTTCTTTACTGACAGAGTGGTGAAGCCCTGGCAGAGGCTGCCCAGGGCAAGGGGGGAGTCTCTACCCTTGGAAGGATTAAAAAAAGAGTGTGGCCATGGCATTTGGGGACATGGTTCTGTATGGATGATGGGGTTGGTCTAAGAGTTGAACTGGATGAGCTGAGAAGGCTTTTCCACCATTAATGATTCTGCGCTTCTGTGATGCTGTATAACACTTCCCTTACTTATCCTTTGAGATCATCAGACAGATCGAGAGAGGCAGCAGCCCATGTGTCACAGATGCTGTTCCCAGTGTTCCTTTCTAGCATACTCCATCGTAGTTAAAGTTCTACGGAACCCATGCATCACAGACACAAGAACATCGCTGTGAAGGGCACTGGAGCTCCTGAGAAGCTCTGAGCTTCCTGAAGCCACAAGCTCAAACCGACTTGCGCAGGGCCTGGATTTCACCCAGTGTGCAAGGCTGATTTAATCTAGCATTTTCACGCCCAAGGGCACATTAGGTTCAGAAATTGTGTGAATTTGACAGGATCAGCAACTAGGAGAAAATCACTGAGCATCTGAGGAGACACGAAGGAATCTGTACCCTTATTTAAATCAAAATGTGGAAGACTTTGATGATGGGAGACATCAAAACGTAGACTGAAGGGTTACAAAACGTACCTACAAGGACCGTACAGACAGTAAACCAGGTAAAATTGAAACCCCCAGCACAGGAAAGACACAGGCCTGTTGGAGTGGATCCAGAGGAAGCCACCAAAATGACCAAAGGCCTGGAGCATCTCCTGTATAAAGAGAGGCTGAGACAGTCAGGGTTGTTCATCCTGGAGAAGACTTTGAGGAGACCTTATTACCGACCTCTAGTACTTAAAGGGAGCCAATAAGAAATATGGGGAAAAGCTTCTTAGCAGGGATTGAAGCACCAGGACAAGGGCTGATGGTTTTAAGCTAAAAGAGGGGAAGTTTGGACTGGATCTTAGGAAGAAATGTTTTGCTGTGAGGGTGGGGAGGTCCTGGCCCAGGTTGCGAGAGAATGGGCAGCCCCATCCCTGGAGGTGTTCAAGGCCAGGTTGGATGGGACTTGGAGCAATCTGATTGAGTTGAAGATGTCCCTGCTACCTGCAGGGGGTTGGACTGGCTGACCCGTAAAGGTCCCTTCCAGCCCAAACCATTCTATGAAAATTGTACCACGAACTTCTCAGTTTTTAATTTCTTATGAAGAGAAAGGAGGAACAAAGGGTGCACGGTGGCAGCTAAACAGCTTTGTAAAGGATCTCCAAAAGAGAAAGTCCACGCTGAATTTGTGTAAGCTGGGAAAGACTTTGCAGAGCTTCACTTTAAAACCATTTTGAACTGTTTTCAAACACAGAACAGGGCCCCGATTTTGCTCCCTGGTGCTCACAGCAAGCACGGTCTTGAGGACAGTCTCTTGCTGGGGTTCTTCTCCCCCTCAGCCAGCCCCCCGTGGAACAACAACACTGGAACAGATTGCCCTGATGTCGTATCAGCCGCATCGCTGCAGGAATTGGCTTCACAGCAAGAAGTGTCACAATCACTGCAAACACCAGCCTTCCAAATCCAATTACCCCGCTGAGGCGTGCCCCTCGGCTACACAGGCAGTAAAGAGGTAATGAAAAGCATGTCCGCAAATCAAGTTGTCATAACCGGATAACCCCACGCCTAGGAAGGACCTTCTAGCAGCCACCAGGGTCCTTCCTAGGAGCTCCCACACATAAGAACGACAAAGGTAAGAACAAGCTTTGCCCAGGGAATGGAAAAGAGAGGCTCCGAGGAGACTTTATAGTGGCCTGAAGGGGCTCCAGGAAAGCTGGGGAGGGACTTTTTAGAAGGCATGGAGTGATCGGATAAGGGAGAATGGCTTTAAATTGGAGGAGGAAAGATTTAGACTAGACATAAAGAAGAAATTCTTCATTATCAGGGTGGGGAGGCCCTGGCCCAGGTTGCCCAGAGCAGTGGTGGCTGCCCCAACCCTGGAGGTGTTCCAGGCCAGGTTGGATGGGGCTTGGAGCCCCTGATCCAGTGGGAGGTGTCCCTGCCCATGGCATGGGGTAGAACTGGATGGTCTTTGAGGTCCCTTCCAACACAAACCATTCTATGACTCTATAAAAATCTTTAAGTTAATTGGTTTTTTCTGGCTAGGTGTTTTCTTTCCACCCCCAGGGCTTGTTTCTGCTCACAGCAGCCCATCAGTGACGTCGAAATGCCAAGGCAAACTGATGGCCTCATGGTTGAGCAGTCTCTCCCCAAAACAGAACCTTCAGACACACGAACTAGAGGAGACTTTCAAAGCAATGCTCTCCTTGTTGAGCAGCCACCTTGTGAACTTGTGTGGCGTAGTTGTGAGCCATGGGTCAGAATTATACATGGGACAAGCACTGTTCTCATACCTGAAACTGGGAGAGCACTACCTCTCTCAGTTGTAGGATCACAGAACCATTAAGGTTGGAAAAGACCTCTTAGCTCATCCAGCCCAACCATCAGCCTGACTTCATCAACCAGAACTCAGTTTTATCACAGCATTTAACAGATTATCATGCTGTAAAAGCACTTTTCCATTCTATGCTGGAAGCTGGTGAAGGGTCTGGAAAACAAGGGTTATGAGAGGCAGCTGAGGGACCTGGAGTTGTTTAGCCTGGAGAAGAGGAGGCCAAGGGGAGACCTAATTGTTCTCTGCAGCTCCCTGAGAGGAGGTTGTGGTGAGGTGGGTGTTGGTCTCTTCTGCCAAGTGTCAAGCTACAGGACAAGAGGAAATGGCCTCAAGTTGCCCCAAGGGCATGTTCAGTTTAGACATCAAGAAAAATCTCTTCACTGAAAGGGTTTTCAGGTCCTGGAAGAGGCTGCCCGGAGAGGTGGTGGAGTCCCCATCCCTTGAGGGGTTTAACAGACAAGTAGATGAGGTGCTCGGGGATGGTTCAGCGTGGATAGGTACAGCTGTACTCAATGACCTCAAAGGTCTTTTCCAACTAAACAATAGTAGAGCCATGGCCAAATATGGGAGAGTCACATGCCAAAAACCCAACAGAAAGAAGATCTGCACATCCAGGATTCTTTCTTCTGGCCTCTTACACCCAAGCCCAGGAAAGGATTCAAAAGCTCACATATATTGACTTTCTGAAACTCATCCCTCTATGAAGAGCTTTCAGCTTGACCCCAGATCAAAGCTCCACACCAGCAGGCTGGTTGTTTCAGTTCTTGCATTCAGCAAATCTTGCAGGGACAGGACAAACAAGCCCAAGGATCACAGTGTGCCATGTCTTTCCTCCAAGAAAGGAGAAATGCAAGAATAAAGTGATACTTCCTTGGCCATCTTGCTGTGGCTTTGCTTCTGATAAACCTAGCTTCCCACAGAAATGAGATTGAAGATAACTTGCCCTCATCTGACCTCCCAAGACTGCCCTGATATCTCCTTAACTCTCCAACCAGCTTCAACCAAGCCTGACAGCAGAACAGAAGAATGAAAGAGGCAAGTCCATATATCCTTCAAGAAAAATCAACAGCAGGATAAAGCACGCCGCAAATTAGAGTGACATTGCTGGAAATGCTTCAGAATGAGCTCAAGAGCCATCTGCCTCCTTCAATCTCCAAATCCCAACCAACACATACGGAGCTCCCCGCCAAGCAGGTAGGGGACAGAAGGATCCAGCAGTATTTCAAGGGGGTGAGAAGGTGGGAGTGCGTACAGGATGTGGTGAGGGTGACTGGACAGCAGTGACACTGAAGCAATCACATGGAGAAAGCTGATCATTGTCAATGTAGGTGCCAGCAGGGCAGGACAGATCCACAGGAAGCTGAGCTCTCAGGGAAAGAGGACTGCAGGAAAGCTGGGGAGGGGCTCTTGATCAGGGAGTGCAGGGATAGGACAAGGGGAAAAGGTTTTAAGCTGAAAGAGAGGAGATGAAGATGAGGTCTTGGGGGAAAAAAATGTTCTCCTGTGAGGGTGGGAGGCCCTGACCCAGGTTGTCCAGAGCAGTGGTGGCTGCCCCATCCCTGGAGGGGTTCAAGATCAGGTTGGATGGGGCTTGGAGCAACCGGATCCAGTGGGAGGTGTCCCTGCCCATGGCAGGGGGTGGGACTGGATACACTTTGAAGTCTCTTCTGACCCAAACCATTCCATGATTCTGTGATTCAGCTGACAGGGGGCCCCGAATGCTGAGACAGCCTTGCCTGTAGTTCCTCCATGGAAAAAGAGATAATCTAGATTTGACCTAGATGCTGCAATCTCCATGAATGCAGAAGGAAACCCACACAGGATGCAATCTAAACATATGAGCCAGCAAACAAATGCCTAGAACGACACGTACATACTCAGCTCGTCTAAATTAAACCCCAGGGTTGGATTTCTGAGCAGTGTGGCCACTAACAAAACCTGGAGGACTCTCTCCTGCTCACTGTAACCCAGTAGACCTCCTCCCACCCAGCCTCCTTCGCACCACCCCTAACAGTTGCGTGATCAATATTTAATGCTTCCCTAGCACAAGACAAGGTGCCCTCCAGGCATCCAAAGTGAAAAGAATAAAACAAAACCTAGCTAGAAATGCACACAGGCCTGAACCTTCTTGCTCAGCTTTAAAGGCTTTCAGAGAGAAAAGGTTATTAAATATTGAAGTCAGTAGTGCAGCACAGAAGCAGCTCTGCCACAGGATCCTTCAAGGCGTCGCAGCCTGAATAAATGCTCAGATTAGAAGGAAGCTCTGACTCTGCTGTTCCTGCTTGCCTTTGAAAGGGGTCACCTCCTCACAGCGCCCAGTTACACGAACGGCTGATACTCAACATGCAGCACCCACGGTGGTTTGTGATCTGCCTTTTCCCCAGTTCAAGCAAATTCAGATCTCATCAAAGGTTTGAGGCAAAACCATTTTACATCAAAGCTTCCTCACTTTAAGGGCTCACATTACAGAGCACATAAACAGAGAGTGGGAAGAGCTGCTTAATTTACTAAATGCTATTTTCTCTTTTCACATGAGTCAGCTGAACTGTGTTCATTCTGTCACTCTGCTTAATAGAGACAATATTGCATAAGCTAGAAAAGAGAAAAAGAGATTAATTAGATTGTACTAACAGACCGTGTCCAGTAATAAATATAAACACTGTCGAAGGAATGGTGGTTTTAACCAAGTTGCACATGAGGGACTCGTGCACGTACACACACCAGGCTGGATGCAGAGCCCCAGCGGATCTGGCATAGGCTCCTCCTGCAGCTCCTGCTGCTGCTCAGCAACAGCTGCAGCAAACATCACGCTGCTGCACCCGTCTGCCCTCTGATCAAGCCTCAGCTGCTGCTGCCGCAGTTCAGCCTGAAAGCCCCAAGAAAGCTCTTTGCCATCCTCTGCCTCAGGAGCTGCCAGGTGCCCCTGGTGCCCACGGCAGCTCCCTGCTGGCAGTGCTCCTCTCTCATGCCACCCTGTCACTCCATCCCGGTCGCGCTCCACTCAATTTCCTCCCTCTGCACCAACGAGGGAAGGAAGATGTTGGGAGAAAGGAGATGAGCTTACATGAATAGATGAAGAGAACTGCCACGGCTCCCCTATTAAAGAAGCAGAGAAGTTTACAATTGCCAGAACAAGACCACGGTCATTAGAAGAAGGCAGGAACCTTCACTCATTCCATGAAAAATCAAAGGAGGGCTTTTCTTGGTCAAGACACCAAAATACAGGTAATTTCATCATCTTCCATGTTTTACAGCTGGTAAAGACTGCAAGCACAGAATAGTCTCCAAGCATGGAGAAAGTAAAGAAGCTAGGACACTCCTCTGCGGGCAGAGGACCGAAAGAGGATGTGGCAGACGTCCACAAAGTTCTGAGTTAAGTCCTGCCCTCAATACAGGAACAGTTGGCTACCAAGTGAAGCTGGTAGATGCAAGGACCCAAACAAAGCAAGATCTCTCCACGCAGTGCTTAGGTGAACTTGCTAAAGAAGGCTACAAAACCTAAAAGTGGTGACACATGTCTGTGGACAAGTTCAGAGAACAAAAATTCAGGAGGTGCTACTGAATATGCCCAGCTTAGGTCATCACCCCAAGTCCGAGTGTCTGAAGGGACTGAGAAGGTATTAAGGAGAGGTACGATGCACACTTGTCATGCTGCTGTCATCTCAAGGCATCTCCTGGAAACACAACTGTTGAGCCTGACATGGCACAGCAGCTGCTACAGCTTAAAGCCTACAACTGTTTAGTGAAGTGGCTGAGGACTCAGCTCTGTCAACATTCCTGAAGGTGTAGCAGCACCGTTCTGTTATCAAGCCTTTCTAGAACAAAGAGATTCAGGGTAAACAGATCATGCAAAGACCTAAAATGTTACTCACCTTTGGACACAATCATCACTAAACCAAGCATTTCTGCAGAGCAGTGGTGGCTGCCCCGTCCCTTGAGGGGTTCAAGGCCAGGTTGGATGTGGCTTGGAGCCCCTGATCCAGTGGGAGGTGTCCCTGCCCATGGCAGGGAGTGGAACTGGATGGGCCTTGAGGTCCCTTCCAACTCAAACCATTCTGTGATGCTGTGATGCAGCAGCTCATTACTGATCCCCAGGAGAGATTGGCAAAGCCCTCAGAGGGACCATAATTTATCCTGCAGTGTCCTGTTGGGAAAGAAGATACGGACAGAAACTGTCCATGAATCTCTAGCTTACCACAGGCAGAGCTCACCTGACCCCAGTATTTCACATTAAATTAAGATCTGCTCCCAGTTCAGGTTGCTCAATGCCATTTGCTCTTGTTTGCACTTTAATTAACACCAAATGGGTAGCAGTTTCGCAGATCAAACGAGGCTTAAAGACACCTTAAGGTGCAGCAGATCAGGATCTTTTTAAAAATGAAAAGCTCAGGAACAATAATAAACAGTTCCCTTCCATAAAAAAAAAACAAGGAACCATAAGTAGCACTGGGTGCGGAATCCAGTCTTCCCAGTTTTCCTGCAATACACAGGAATGGGTGTGAAAACCCCAGTCCCACGAGAGGCAGTTAGACCCTGAAATAATCAATACAGAAGATCAGGACTACAAAAAGTTTGTGTAACAAAGGACGGCAGAGGCGTTTGCAGGAAGAAGCCCATTCCAGAGGGGGACAAAAAGCCACATATGAGCTGTGTTACTGATTTTCCTCAGTGCATGGAAGATAAAATCCCAGGTGTTGAGGTGACTTTAACAGCCACAAAGCTCAAGGTCTCAACGTTGGGACACAAGTTGTGGAACAGGCAGCTGCCCTGCCATCTGTTCCTTGCTGGACCCTATTTTCAAATAGCGATGCTCTCACACACTGCCCTTTCCTCCTCCCTATCTCAAGAATCAATTGTTATTTGTACTTATTTTGATTAAAGCATGCTGTCACAGCACAGCCTGGGGAGGAAAACAATTATGAGCAAGTACTCAGGTGCCCTCTGTGCTCCAAAAGAGCAGGATCCATTTCTCCTTGACTCTCCTTTTCACCAGCCTGGATGCTCCTCTGAAGGAAGGAAACTGGCTGTCGAGCTAAACTGGCAGGAAAGAATCAATTTTTCTCTTTATTTTTGGTAGCAGGTGGGTTTGGTTGTGTGAGATTGGGTTCTTTTGGGAGTGGACTTAGATTTCTGTTTGGTTTTTTTGAGTTTGAGATGCCTCGGTGCATTCACTAGAGGTAGAGAAATGATGCTATGAGCATGGGGGCAGCAGTCAGATCAGTCACTAAGAGATCAGTTCGGCCACACCGGCCAGCGGCATCGTCAGCTCAGCACTTACATCCAAACCTTCACTTCACTTAGTCTTCACAGCACCCATGTGCTGCTCCTTTGGAAGCAGCCACAGCATCTCCCTTCCCAGCTCCTCCCTGCCAAAGCCTCTCAAGATCAAAGGCTCAGTTTGTGGTACGAATCATGTGTCACTACAGACCTATTTCCACCAATATCCCAAACTTCATGAACACATTTCCTCAAGATGGCACAAATGCCTCAAGTCCGGGTGGCAAATGCCTCGCATCACCTTTTATTTGGGTCACTGAACCAAAGCCCTCATCAGACTGCTGCTCCTGCCCATTATCGGGCGGAAAACGCCTCCTTTGTCAGAGCGAAAGCTCCCCTTGTGATTAACACTTCCCAGCGCCCCGTGCTCCGAGGACTCCTGGGGCTGGAGAAGAAAGGGAAGGTGAAACATTAAATTATGACAAGTCAGCCACGGTTCCCCCTTTCTGCTCCTCCCCATCAGCTTGGGGAATGTTGCCATGGTGATGGCAGCTGTGGGCGACAGCTCTTCCAGAGCAGCTTCTGCTGAGCCCGATGCCCGCAGCAAAGGGCGCAATGCTGGAGGGGGTGTCGGGAGACCCCCGGGCAGCTGCACCGACCTCCTGTGCTTACGGGGCTCCCGTGCATGAGGAATCCTGCCAGGGAGGTGCTGGGCTGTGGTGCAAGAGCAATTTTGGCTTCCCCTGCACCAGGCGGTAAAGATTTAGTGAAGCGATTACCATGCGCAGCTGCACCAGGCTGATAAAATTACACTGAAACAGTGCACTAAATTACACTGACAAGATTCATCATCTTTGCATTCCGCACGTGCCGGCTGGGCTTTTTTTTCTAGAACAAAGCACCATTCTGCAAAGCTAATGAATACGTGGGAATGTTTCCAAGGGCAGAAAAAGCAACCGAGTTTTATGGCAGCTTTTTGAATGTTATTTTTTATTTCCATCACTGATATCTGAGCTGCCTAATTTGCATTTATGAAGGCAATCACAGAGAATCGCAGAATGGTTCGAGTTGGAAGGGATCTCAAAGCCCATCCAGTTCCACTCTGTGCCAAGGGCAGGGACATCTCCCACTGGATCTGGTTGCTCCAAGCCCCATCCAACCTGGCCCTGAACCCCTCCAGGGACGAGGCAGCCACCACTGCTCTGGGCAACCTGGGCCAGGGCCTCCTCACCCTCACAGCAAAACATTTCTTCCTAAGATCTCAACTCAATCTCCCCTCTTTCAGCTGAAAACTCTAACCTCATGAAAAGCAGTGATGTGCTCAGCTACTGCACATCAGCCATTTGAGTGGACTCCGGCAGCAATGCTCCCAGTGCCACGTGGGTTTTCCAGTACCAGACAGCTCTCGCTGCCAAATTCTCCTGCAGCCAGCAAGCTGGACTGGATCATCTTAAGCCTTTTGCAGCCTTAACGCCTCCATGGATCTATAAGCTGCCATGGTCCCATCCCATCCACTGACAGACTTGATTCAGTCTGGTGTAAAATCCCAGCCTGGAATCCCATAACATTTTATCACAGAAGGAAAAGGAGCACTGAAGATAAAGCTAAAGGACAAGACATCCAGGAGATGTGCAAACAAAAGAAACTGAAGTCATCTATTGAAACTGGAAGTCAGTTTTAATTCAATTTAACCAAACTCATATGAAGAAAATTCTTATCAGTGCTGAACAAAAGGCCTAGCATCATTTGAGGGCTGAGGGTCACTCACACGCTGAAGCTCTAAAGAAAAATACTGAATTTCTGTTTGAAAGTCTTGTCATTTGTAGCAGAGCAATACCCAACAGGATATAGAGCATCCAAAATGAAGATGCACGTTTAACACTCCCGAACCAGAGCCACTGCATACACCCTGCACAGCTCCTTCTTTCCTTTACGATATTCCCGTGCAAAGAAAACCCATTCCTGGTCCCCAGCCTGGGATCGGCTGCTTTTAAGGCTACGCCTCTCATTTCCCCTCAGCTTTTATCACACCAGAGCCCATTGTCACAACATCACAATTTATCCTCAGTTGTCTTTTCCTAAACTCAAATTTGAGGAACTGTAATGCAACAGAAAATTTCATTATTTGTTTTAAATCAAGTTAATCTCTGTCCTTCCTTGTGGATGGAATCTGGTGACTCTCAACAGTAACAGTTTGCTTTCCTCAGCCTTTGATGCTCACAGAAAAAATGAAAGTAAGGGAAAAGGAGCAAGAATTAAATTTTTCGTGTGAGTTTTTAATGACCAATTGAAATTGAGAACAGAAATTGCGATGCAGGCAAAACTGCCTTGGTGTTTTCAGAGCACAGGGAACACTTCTGCACCTTCATTCTGATTTTATTTTATTATGTCAATTGTTCCTTTTTGGGCACTGCCAGTGCTGAGGTCCCCCGTCTGCTGGCAGCAGAGCCCAGCTGGGGCGCAGATATGGGAGGGAGGTGGCACAGAGAGGAGGAGATCAAACAGCAAGCAAGAAAGGTACCAAAAAGGGAAGAGATTCAGCAGTGTACAATGTACCTAACCACCAACCTAGCACCTGCGCCTCTGCTGATGGGTTAGCGAGCCTTTAGATTCACAGAATCATAGAAGGCTTTGGGATGGAAAGGAGCTCTACAGGTTGTCCAGTCCAACTCCCTGCCATAGGCAGAGATATCTCCCGCTGGATCAGGGGCTCAAAGTCCCCTCCATCCTGGCCTTGAATACATCCAGGGATGGGGCAACCATGACTGCTTTGGGCAACTTGGGCCAGGGCTTCCTCACCCTCGTTGTGAAGAATTTCTTCCAAATGACCAATTTAAATCTTCTCCCTTCAATTTAAAGCCATTCTCCCTCACCCTTTCACAACACATCTTTGTAAAAAGTTCCTCCTTAGCTTTCCTGTAGCCCCTTTCGGTACTGGAAGCTGCTCTAAGGTCTCCCCAGAACCTTCTCTTCTCCAGGCTGAACAATCCCAACTCCCTCAGCTAGTCCTCACAGCAGAGGTGTTCCAGCCCTTGGATCATCTCCATAGTTTTCTCTGGACCTGCTCCAACAGTTTCATGTCCTTATGTTGGGGACTTCAGAGCTGGACACAGGACTCCAGGTAGGGTCTCTTGAGAGCAGAACAGAGCGGGAGGACCACCTCATTCATTAGTATTTCTTGTCTTTAGCTGCGAGTTCCAAGACTATAAAGACCTCCTCTCCATCACTCTGCAGCATCTTAGAGCCTGGTTGAAGAATACCCAGGAAGATAAAGGCAGATACATGTGAGTCACAGCAGGGTTATGCTACAGAAATGAAGCTCTGGTTGTTCACCCTTCTTCAAAGTCTTCCATACAACAAGCACTGGAGAAGGAGCTTTGTCTCTTCTCCACACACCTTTTATGAAGTAAATTAGAATCTCACTAGGGAATTCTCCAAGAGAAATAACAAAAGGATGATTCCACCTGAGCTATTTCAATTGTGTGGAACAGAGCAACATCTCCATGTAGATTTGTGTCTGTCCCTCTCAGCTCCAGGGAGAGGAGAAAACAGGGAGGGGAGGTTTGCAAAGCCATAAGACAACATTCACTGGGAATTTAATGTCTGTCGCTTTTGCTGATTCTTTCAATAAGAGAAGCTCCAAAGCACTGTAGTTATTGTACAGACAACCCAGCAACACCTGATGCTGCACAAACGGTTATAGGAAAGCCTGTCACAGAATCACAGGGTGGTTTGGGTTGAAAGGGACCTCAAAGCCCATCCAGTTCCATCCCCTGCCATGGGCAGGGGCACCTTCCACTGGATCCAGTTGCTCCAAATTCCATCCAACCGGGCCTTGAACACCTCCAGGGATGGGGCACTTGGGCCAGGGCCTCCCCACCCTCACAGCAAAATATTTCTTCCTAAAATATCATCCCAATCTCTCCTCTTTCAGTCAAAAACCGTTCCTCTCATCCTGTCCCTGCGCTCCCTGACCAAAAGCCCCTTAACAGCTTTCTTGGAGCCCCTTTCAGTACTGGAAGCTGCTCTAAGCTCTCCCTGGAGCTTTCTGTTCTCCAGGCTGAACAACCCCAACTCTAAGTTGATCATTATTCCTAACCAGGTTCTTACCTTCTAGAGGTAAAAACTCTTTAGCCCTGCTCTCCTCCAGCATTGTTGAGCACTGTCCAGATCCCAGCCTAAACTAAGTAAATCTGAAGTTTCCATCTAAAGGGAAGGCCAACAAACTCACAATAACTGACTTGTTGCTCAAAAATCTGCCACACGCTGTTCGGTGGGTTTTCTCTGCACAAGGAGGTCAGTGCTAACCTTGTAGTTAGCCATCACCTGCTCCCAACCCACAGACAGGACAAGTCTCTTAAATAATTTCACAGTAACCGCACCTTTCAGTGTCAAACAAGGTCACCTCCCAATTCCTCAGATGTTGACTACAACTACCCAGGTCACCCAGGAACAAGGCATCTCCCCTGCAGATTTATTCAACGAGGAACTCCTTAGCTTGCCCATATCATCACGGGAAGAAAGGGAGGCTCTGGATTGATAGCATGACACAGTGAATTTGCTAAATGCATCGAGACCCACGTGGTTGGAAAACTGGCTGCAGGCGGAGGGTCTCCTCCCAAGAAACCAGGGTGAGCATAGTGGAAGTGCAACCAGCAACCCAGAAAAGCACTAACCGAGGTATACGAGGAGCCCCACCCATCAGCCCCATTTCACTACGGAAGTATAAACCAGAATGAGCTCTTGGGAAAGTACGCTGCCATTTCCAGGGAAGAGACCTGGAAGGAGATGACAAGCAGTCCAACAAAGCTGCAGTGAAGCTCGACAGCAGGGCAAGCAGAAAGCTGCCACAAAAAGGCAGGAAACAGCTGACCCAAAAAGCCCAGAACAGGCAGGTCCTGCAGCCATTGAGCAATCTGAGCTTTACACTTCCAGAACAAAACAATCACAAATAAAAAACAGTGATTCCAGAAAAAACAATCACATATATAAAAAAAACTTCCAGAATTCCTTACTAGAGATGAACTATGCAACCTGGCACAACAGATACCAACATAATCACAGAATCATTAAGGTTGGAAAAGACCTCATAGCTCATCCAGTCCAATCGTCAAACCAACCCCACCGTGCCTATTGAATCATGACTTGAAGAAGCACGACAACATGTTATTTTAACCCTCCAGGGATGGGGACTCCCCCTGGCTCTACCACTCTTTCGGCAAAGGAATTTTTCCTAATACCCAATCTAAACCTTCCCTGGTGCAACTTGAAGCGATTTCCTCTCATCCTGTCCCACGTCACTTTGGAGCAGAGCCCACCACTCACCTCACCACAACCTCCTTTCCAGGAGCTGCAGAGAGCAATGTCTCCCCTCAGTCTCCTTTTCTCCAGGCTAAACAGCCCCACGTCCCTCAGCTGCTTGAGGACCCCTGGGCTCCAGCCCCTCTCCCAGCTCTGTTCCCTTCTCTGGACTCGCTCCAGCCCCTCAATGTCCTTCTTGTGCTGAGGGACCCAAAAGTGAAACCAGGATTCGAGGTGCAGCTTCACCAGCGCCGGGTCCAAGAGGATGATCCCTGCCCTGCTCCTGCTGGCCACCCCAACAGAGATGCAGTCCTGGACTTTGCACTTCCATACTGGTCAAATCGATTTGCTCTCTAGAAGGGAATCAGATTAGACACTCTGCAAACACAAGCAATGGGAGTGCTGTGCATCACTATGGAAGCACGCAGTGGCTTGCCTTCACCTCCAGGGTCTGACTCTGCACAAGAAGTGATTCAGCCCATTGGGTTTAGAAAGTCTGTGGAACCTTTTGGTAACAGCACAGCTTTGGAGCAGGCTTTTTCTCCAAGAATTTTTTATCCCCATCAGTCAACAGTTTCTATTTCTGATGGGCAAAAGGGTTTAAGGAGTTCTGTTGTTTCCCAAGTTCCAAGGATGACAAAGCAAAAACGCCTGGTAAGAAATACATCTCTAAAAATGTTGAACTTGTCAGCAATCCCTGTCAGTCAGGACAAAGTCAGTTCCACCATCCTGTGGCTGTGAAACTGAGAAGTCGTTGCTCTTTGCTCACGCTCATAAAGAACATAGTCTCCAGCAGGTACTAATACCAGCTACTATGTGTTGCCTTTGAGGTTACAAAACCAGCTTCTACTCTGCCTTTGTGGCCCCAGAAAGCAACTGAATGATTTAGGAGCCATCCAAGTTACAGTAGACTCCAATGGCTTAGAAGGAGACCTTCATCAGCAAAGTTGGCGAATTTCTTTGCCCTGCAGTCACAGAATGTAAAATCAGTCATCATAAGGGTAAAACCAGACAGCTCTCGAGCTCACATCTCACCTTCAGAGACGAGAGACAAGTGCGCAGGTCCTGTTACACAGTACCTTGGGTGTCTTACCTTTTGCAAAGCTAAGGGCCTATTTGCTGTTCTGTAGGTGAGGGGCCACAGGCTACACCAGAAAGGATGCCCTGGGAGGATGCTCGTTTGGGAATCCTGCCCCTTCTCTCTTCCTAGCAGGCCCCCGGGGAAGGCTTTCCCTGTCTCTGTTCTCACTTGTCTTTTCCTCTCACTCCTTTCCCTGCACTCCCAAGAGTTTTACCATTAGAGTTAATGTGCACCATCAGCTACGGATCCAATGATCAACTTTTATGCACATAAGCCTGTCTCAACATCCGTTGTGCATCACTCACACACTCATCCATAAAAGCTTTTTCAAGTTTCCAGGCTGTCTGCTTTCCCTGAGTACCGAGCACATCTTTTAGAGAGTCACCAGCAATTTGCAGGTCCAACAGCTCACAGCACATCCCACCACATGAAGGCTTCAAGGCAGCTACAGAGCGCGCTGGAAGAGCTGTAAAGGAATAAGTAGTAACCAAACAGCCACATTCTAGAAGATGTGCAGACTCGGCACTATTGCAAGGGAGCAAAGGTGTTCTATGGAACTCGAGCTGAATTTTTGATGCAGCAAACGAAATGTTACCTTCTGCAGGAAGAGGACGATCCGCACAAGCATCTTGGCATGCAGCTCCTCCAGGGTGAACAGAGTGCGAGGGGTGCGGATGAAAATCTTGGTCTTGCCATAAGCAACATCGTGCTGGAATCCATGGCACTCGATGAGCTTCTTCACAGCATCCTTGTCTGAAGGGAGGTCATGGTTGGGCCAAGTGAATTCCGAGATCATCTTGTACCTGGAATTACAAATGTACAAATGTAAGCTCATCATCCAGGCTCTCGAGAACACTGACCTTCAACACAGTTTAGAAATAATTGCAATCTGAATTCTAATAAAACAGTTTATAGACAGAAGAGCCTTAGGGTATCCTCTGTAGGAACTGTGATCCTCAAAATCCAAGGAAAATGAATAGAAGCATGATTTTGTGAGACGCCAAAATATTGTGAGGAGCTCACTTCATCAACATGGCACTGACAGGACACGACAAGCCTCACCACTGCCTCCCTGCAGATTTGGCAGCTCCGTTATCCACACTCTCAGCATTCCATTTTAAGTTTTTTGTGAGGAAGAAAAGCTCTGCTTTGCTGCCCTTCTGTGCGAGAAGCCAACTGGAGCCAATCGCTTTGTTAGAAAACAGAGATCTAAAAATTCTGTAAATAACTTCTCTTGTTCATCGTTTTGGCAGCTGTTTCTAACATTTTCTGTGATTTACTGAACTTGCAGGTCAGTGACTGCCACAGTCTGTGCAAACCCCACCACTGTTCAACCCTTCCCTCCCATCCTTCCTCTCTGAGGTCCTTTTCACACCAAGACACAGAACAGAGGTTGGAATTAAGACAACTACAAATCAAACAGGAAAGTAACTGCATCAGACTCTGCTCCCTGTAAGATTTACTGGCTTCACGAAGTGCTGATGAGGTGAACAGACGCCTGCAAACAGCAACAATGAATTTTCTACATAAGATTTATGGACATAATCAAATCTGTAATAGACGTTTCCACTGTACCAGTATCCGCATTCATGTACTAAATAAAGCAAGCATGCAGCAATCTTAACCACTTCTCTCTTTAAAAGCCCACAATCCAAGTCAAGCATCAATCTCAATGGTTGAGACATTCTGAATTTCCAGCTGCTATTAAACGGGCACAGCAATAAACCTTTTCCTGGGGAGCAGGAGCACTGCAGGAGTCACTCAACAGCCGGAATGGAAACACATCACTCTGCTGCCTTCATTCATCACATTGGGGTTTTGGAATAAACTGTTGGAGAGGATTAAAAATGGAGGGGCACAGTGTGCCAAAGCAGGGAACACCATCAGCGTGAGGGTTACAACATGTGGAAAAGGGATCCTCCTGATCAATAGAACTGAAATATTATAACCACTCCTCAGACTCACAACAGGAGATCCTACATTTACACTTGGCTGGAAAAAGCTTTCCTTCTCTTGAACACATGCACACACAGGACATCAAGATTTGACACTGGTTTCTCTTTCCTATTCTTATCAGGAAATGTTCCTGCAATAATTAATTCACTGGAACAATCTTCCACCTTGACACATGGTACGTTAGGAAGGAAAAAAGACAAGCAGCGTGGCCAGGCAAAGCCAGTATTACAGAACAGGCCTGCTCTGTCAACAGGGCTAGAAAAAAGGGGTAAGATGGCAGAGAACTGCAAACCTGCCCAAAGAAATCATAGAATAGTTTGGGTTGGAAGGGACCTTAGAGGATCATCCAGTCCCAACTCCCTGCCATGGGCAGGGACAGCTCCCACTGGATCTGGTTCCTCCAAGCCTCATCCAACCTGGCCTTGAACCCCTCCAGGGATGGGGCAGCTACCACTGCTCTGGGCAACCTGGGCCAGTGTCTCACCACTCTCATTGTGAAGAAATTCCTCCTTATGTCTAGTCTGAATCTGCCCCTCTCCAGTTTATAGCCACAAAACGTGGCAAAACCACAGCTCTAGTATTTGGAGATATTCCGAGGCAAACATCCACCTCCCTGCCAGCCCACAGGTGGTGGGGCTGGTGATGGAACATCATTGTTCCATCCTTTTGTTCCTTCTGTCCCAATGCCACCAGCTCCTTTCCCGCAGAAGAGCACGACCTGGATGCCACAGCAAGTCAAAAGCCCAAGCTCACCGCTAATTATAGTAAGGCAGAACCTGAAATAAATCCGCTCACTGACACCACAACCTTTCCCTTCCTTTGCCTGATCCTGACAGTTTCAAGGTCACTTATACATTAAGCATCCATTTCCACATTGCTTTTGTTTCTCCTCCTTCTTCTCCACACTTAGCTATCGGAACACCCAGCATGCACGAGGTTGCAACTGAAGCTTACAATTCCCACTGCAGCTCTCTTAAGAGCCAAGATTTTTGTGAAACATTAAATTATTAAGCTTTAATGAAAATACTGTGTCTGCATATGAACTTGGCTCATTCTCTTCTCTTCTCCTCCCACAGCCACCTCGGTGTCCTTTCCATGCTATGTTTAACATTGGCTGGAAATAGGCACGTGGATGCCTGCATGGGGCCGGTGTTGGATTACGCTTGCACGCAGCCAGGCCTGCAGATGCCTCACAGGCACTGCTCTCCCCTGCCCCACACACATGCCCCTTCCTGAAACCCAATCGGCTTTACATGTATAGGCAGTTCTATCTTGAAACAAAGGAATCCACCGCATCTATTTAAGATACTCAGTCCTGACCTGCACTTCACACCACTGGAAGATGCATTTACCACATGGGTGTACAACATCTCTGAGTTCAACAAAAACATATTTAGATCTTACTTTCTGGTAAATGCTGACTGATTTGCATGGAGCTCAAATAAAACTCTTATTTGTTTCAAGGAAAGCTTGAAAAGGACATTTATTAATGGTCTTAACTGCCATTTCACATCATTTCCTACTGGTACATACAAGACATCAACTACCTTACCTTTTGGGGTTAAAAAGCAACAAACTTTACCTACAGAAAGGAAAGTTATTTTTATATGCTTTTTATAGACACAAGTACCTAAATATGTATATAACAAAGGTAGACATGCACTCTATATATATATGTATTTCTCTATATTTATGTATGCATCTCTTATCTTTCTCTATCCTAATATACATCTCCTGCCCCCTCTAGGCAGAATCAGCAGAACAAAACACAGGTATCTCTGTTGGGCTCAGAAAATCTGAAAACCCCAGGGGCCCGTATGGGAGTCAACCACCTGCCTGTGGGACTGAACTTGATATCTTCTGCAAATGTAAGCAAACAGATGATAGTTACATCCCCAAATCCCCCTCACTGAGTTACATTAGATCTGCCTGCAAACCTGCCCCATACGCACTTGCACGAGTCCAGAGCTGAAGGGCCTGGAGTCTCCTCTGCATTCCTCACTTCCCAATTACACTGTTGAATCTAGACGAACAGAAATCCCTCATGATTCTTGCTCAAAAACAGCTCAAAAAATGTGCGGCGTGTATCACAAATCACATCCCAGCCCCAGAAGCAGGGATATCTCAGCCAGAGATGGGGAACGAAGAATTTGGGAAAAAATAAAACCAATATCGAGGCCAGAAGATTATTTTTTATAATTCAGAGAAGTCAGCATAGCCTGCACTCAGAGCAACACTGTGACGTGTAAATACAGTGTCTGATAACTCTCATTGCAGATGTTTAATCCCACTCCAGGGTCTGGCAGAACAAGCGTTACAGTAGCCCAAGAGCCACACCAGTTCCATGTGCCAGTTTGGTTTCCTGGCCATACACACCGCTTCTGGTCTTCAGCTCACAGGAGCTCCTCAAACATTCATTAAAACCAAGCAGCTGCTTATATTAATAGGAATTACAGAAATCTCAAGAGTAAATTGTAATGAGTTCCACATGACAGGTTGAGAGAGTTGAAGTTATTCAGCCAGGAGAAAAGAAGGTTCCAAGGAGACCTTAGAGCAGGCTACAAGAAAAGGCTACAAGAAAGCTGAGGAAAGAAAGCAAAGGCCTGGAGTGATAGGAGGAGAGGCACTGGCTGTAAACTGGAGAGGGGCAGATTTAGATGAGACATTAGGAGGAATTTCTTCACAATGAGAGTGGTGAGGCCCTGGCCCAGGTTTCCCAGGGAAGTCGTGGCTGCCCCATCCCTGGAGGTGTTCAAGGCCAGGTTGGATGAGCCTTGGGCAGCCTGATCCACTGGGAGGTGTCCCTGCTCAACCCAAACTATTCTATGATTCTGTGTGAGGGCAAAAGCACACTGGAACCTTTCATGACATTGAAGGAGGCTGATCCACAGCACTGGTGGCCACATTTTGTGAGCCAGACCCTTCTGCTCCACTTCAGGCACCACAGAACGTCCAGGCAAATCTCCACTGTGAACAGCAGAAGATCTTTCAACATCACTTTGTTTCTAACATACAACATCCCACCCGCACAAATAGTTTAATTGTTTTCTACTCTTTTCCTCATCTGATTCAATAACAGAAGTAAAAATCAATTTACTATTTCATCAGTAAGAGGTTGAATCCTTGGTACCCGTGCTAATTGACTGAATGCATAAGGCAGATTTCAATTTAAACCATTTTCTTTGTCACAAGTCTGGTAGGAATTAAGAGGGCAAGAAGTATCAAACACACGGTTTAATGGAGTCACTTTACTATCTCTCTCCAGATTCCCAGTTCTGAAGTCCAGAGGTTTCCTCCGGCATACGAATAAAGTCACCGTGCCACATCGAGCCCTTCTCTGACACACGCCTGTCTGTCTGTCTGACTGCAACAATTAGACGACACTTGGAGAGAAAACAGAAGTTAATTAGCTCTGGATTTAGGTTGATGCTCTGGGGAAGGACTTCATTACATGTTCCTGCTGCAGAGAGTAATACAGCAAATGGATTTTAGCAGCAAAGTCGAGTGGGTTTGTCACGTGTGCATCTCTAGACACATCTCCTGCCACAAAACAAGGGAGCAGCTAGAATCTGTGTTAGCCTTGTGTTCTATCATACCCAACACCAGGTGTTAAACCAAACACACCATCATGCGCTCGAGAGCGAGGATCACAAGCCCAGAGGACTTAAGACTCACCCTTCAAGGACAGAGAGCCAAATCACATCCGTCATCCCGATGTCTGAGTTGTCCTACAAAAAGATGAACCAAGCCTCTTGCCAGCACCCTTCTTACCTGTGAAGGAACTTCTCATACGTTTGGCGGTAGGCGAAGCCTGCTCGGCGGACTCTCACGTTCTCCAAAAGGCCAAGGTATTCGACCTGATGCCTGCAACGCTCCTCGTCAAAAAGCTGGGGTGACTTCTTATCGTTGGGCTTAATGCAACGGACATAATAGGGCTCCTAAGGGGACAAATCAAACCACGATTCACTTGGAAAGAAAACAGTCGATGAAGATAAAGTTGTTTCCTTGTGAAAGCACTGAGATGTCAGTCTACCCCAGTTACCTGAAAGAGGCTTGGTTGATCAACAGGAGTCACAGAATCATTAGGTTGGAAAAGACCTTTGAGATAATCAGCTCCAACCATACCTGTCCACTACTAAATCACGTCCCAAGCACCTCATCCAACTACCTTTTAAAGGCATACAGGGATGGGGAGTCGACACCCTCCCTGGGCAACCTCTGCCAGTGCCTGAGAACCCTTTCTGTGAAGACATTTTTCCTAATGTCCAATCTAAACTCCCCTTGACGCAGCTTAAGGCCATTCGCTCTTGTCCTATCACTGCTCACTTAGGCTCCCCTCAGCCTCCTCTTCTCCAGGCTAAATCACAAGGTTGGAACAGAAATGACAGAGTGGCCCATAACATGTTCCTCCTCTAGCACAATGACATCTGTTATAGGACCAGTGCGTTACTCACTCGAGTTCCACAGTCCCTTGCGACACATCAGAACTAGTTCTGCAGCCCCTTCTCTACTGCCTTGGACAATAACAAACCTGGTCTTCATAAAAGAGAGAACAAACACTGCCCTGATTGTCAGATAAAGGGAGATTGAGATCAAATCTTAGGATGTTTTTCTGTGAGAGTGGGGAGGCCCTGGCCCAGGTTGCCCAGAGCAACAGTGGCTGCCCCATCTCTGGAGGTGTTCAAGGCCAGGTTGGATAGGGCTTGGTTTTTCTATGCAGAAAAGTAAATATTCAGGTTTACTGCAAAGCAACACTGGCTTTGACTACACTATAAACATTCAAATAAGTCATCAGGAGAAGAAGGAATTGGAGCAGAATGTTCACAGAAAGGAGGGGAACCTCCACCACTGGAGAGGAACAGCCTGAACAAGCACCTGCATAGAACAGGCAGAGGCAGAGGTGCCCTCAAACAGGAGGTAAATTCCCAAGGTTCCCTTCAGCCCTATTTTCTATGATTTGTCTCTGATTTAGCTATGTTTTCTGTGATTTGAGGTCACTTACCTAATCTCAGGATAATATGAAAGGCCCAGCCCTGCTCTTTTCCCTTCAGTAATACTGAAGAAACAGGATCATCCTTGAATACCTGGCCAGCCCTGACACAACCTGGAGGAATGCAGCACTAATGACGAGCACAAGGAGCTCCCACTCCTAACTGAGCAGGAATAGGTTAAATATGAGTAATGACCAGGGTAGCATATGGAGGCCTTGGAAAAGTAGAGCCTTCTGTCCTTGAAACTGATACATGCCAGTGGACCTGCTGGGGAAGGTGTTGGACTGGAATGTTTCCCTGCCTTCTCAGGCATGCGACCAGCAGCATCACGCTGTGCCTTTCCCCTGGAAGGCTCACTTTGGGGTAGGAATAACGGGACACCATACCAGAGCTGGCAGCAACCCTGTGCTGCCGACCCTCCATGCAGCGAGCCGGGAAAGTGTGAGGAGGCATGGGGAGCGTGTGGGTAACAGAAGGATCCACAGCCAATGCACATCCCTACATCATCTCTCTTCTCCCAGTGACTTCATCTCTCATAGAATTATTAAGGTTGGAAAAGACCTCTGAGATGATCCAGTCCAACCTCTTCCCACACTGTGCATCAGGGAGAGGTCTTTCATGTTTTACTTGGCTCCTTTCCTTACCAGGGTGATGGAGGTAGAGACACACGCAATGGAGAAAACCACCCTGCTTCCAAATAACCGGCTGAGCGTCTGGTGAGGCAGCGCTCCCTTCATCCTCCTCCTCTTTTCACATCCTCAGAAAGCAGTGGGCTCAAACAAGGAAGGAACACTAAGGAACACGATCTTCCCTGGGACATCAAGCAACAGCTTTGCTCTGCGTGAACTCTTCTACAGAGGTCGCCACCACACTGAGCACTTTCTTCTGCCACAGTAATTCAACACAATCCATAACTTCTCTATTTGTTCTCTTTTCCCTCAGGAGGGAAAGTGAAATATGACGTGCTGGTACAATTCAAGGAGTTTTAAGAAATTTGCATATTAACATTTTTGCCTTCTGCTGAAATTGTCTCTGCACTGAAGGTAAGAAGGTTTACTGGGGTCTTTTTGTTCACTCTAGTCACCTGCCAGCTCTCAGAACCAGCAATCTGTGTGGGTGATGACTTTCTCCTTGGTTGGAGAGCCTGGCCGTGCCATGGGAACGTAGCTGCCATCAGCGCTCTTCACGGTCTCTCAGATATCATGTGTCAAACTCTGCAGGCAGAAGCAGCCCTTTCTGAACCTCACATCAACGCTGAGTAGGCTTGACGTGGTTGTGGCACCTGTAACTGGTGAGGAGTAGGAGTTTGCTGGACCCGATGCCTGCAGTTTCTAAGCTCTGAATTGTAACCTCTCCGTTGCATGGCAAGAAACGAAGGCCAGGTCATTCACCTGCTAGAACATCTTCTGGATGAGTGGGAATCAGTTCTTTAGGGAAACTGTAGGGCAGACAGAGAACACCCTGGGTTACCCCTGAACTCAGAAGCTGTGAAGGAACCTGCAGTTGTGAAGATGAATGTATGCAGCTCTTCCCATACCCTTCTTGTTTGGGCACGTTACTCATCCTTAGGGTCAGACCCAGCCCAGTATTGGCAGTAGGGCAACTAACATCAGAATGATGCCAGACCTGCCCTGTTGTCTTGTATGCGATGTCCAGATGAATGCAAATCTTTTGATGATATTGATATTACAGTTGGACTCAATGATCTTAAAGGTCTTTTCCAACCTAAAAGATTCTATATCACAAATATTCCGTGTTTGAGCAACAGCACTGCAACAGCTTGATGACACAGGAACCAAATCAAAACAGTCACTGGGAGCATGAAGTCACAGCAGTGGCGTAAGGGAAGTGGTGGCATGTGTTCATTAGTGACATCAGTGTCCATCTCCACAGTGCTTCATTACTACTAACACCTCATCTCCTCGTGCAAAGCTGGCTGTGTGGAACATCACTACTGTCTTTGCCATTCGAAACCACAAGAAGCCTCCATACAAACAACCTGGGAATCCCAGCCCAGCACACAGAGAATCAACTCTGTCTGCATTTGATCATAGATTGGAAAAGACCTTTGAAATCATCAACTCCAACCATACATCTCCACTACTAAATCATGTCCCCAAGCACCTTATCTGCCCATCTTTCAAACACTTCCAAGAATTGAGACTCCACCACCTCTCTGGGCAGTTCCAGTGCTTGAGAACCTTTTCTGTGAAGAAATTTTTCCTAAGTCCAGTCATAGGAAAAAGGTCAATCCTATGTCCAGCCTAAACCTCCCGCGGTGGAGCTTGAGGCCATTCCCACTTGTCCTGTCCCCTGTCACTTAGGAGAAGAGACGAACACACACCTCTCTGCAACCTCCTTTCAGGTAGTTGTAGAGAGCAATGAGGTCTCCCCTCAGTCTCCTCTCCTCCAGGCTAAACACAAGAGGGAGAAGTCAAGGCGCTGCTTTCCTTTTGGAAAACAGACATAGGAAGTTCCTGCACAGACAGGAGATCGTCTCTCAGTGCAATTACGGTGTAATTAAAGCCACTCAGCAACGACAGTTACTAGGTGAAATGCTACAGCAGATTATTCCATGCTCAGAATCCCCCCAGCTTTGTCTCTTCAAGGGGATAATTACGCAGACCCATTATTGCACCATGAGGCTGTCAAGGCTGGGAGTAGCATTTTATAAATGGAAGAACTGAAATACAGAGACACAAAGGCCCCGGCGCTGACACCTCTTTAGATGCCTCGCTGCCACTCAGGGTTTTTTAATTTGTTTTTGGTTTTGTTTTTAAATTAAGCTGAGTGACTTCTATATTTTTAAATATTAAAGAGGAGAAAAAAATCAGTTTAAAATCATTGCACCCTAAAAAAACTCCCCCTCGAGAGACTTCTTTTCCTTATAGTTCGTCAGATGAGAGAAGGGAGAGGACACAGGACTGACATATCTGTGCTGGATATGTGCAGTCAGTCACACTGACAACATAACAGAGATGAAGCCTGTCAACCTGGAGAGAAGCACAGGAGAATGAAGGGTCAGACAAAAGGAGTTACAGAAAAGGAGAGGGGAAATGAAAAGAAAAAAGGAGAAGCCTGTCCAGAGAGTGTTCCTAGAAATGCTCATCATTTACAGCCATGTCTGCCAAAAGTACTTCCCGTGTCAGTATTTAGAATGAAAGCCATTCAAAGTGATCCATCAGAGAGACAGCAAATCCCCAAGAGAACAGCATGGGTGGGAGAACGTGTGCTTGAGGAATCACGGAATAGTTTGGGTTGGAAGGGACCTCAAACCCCATCCAGTCCCACCCCCTGCCATCAGCAGGGGCACCTCCCACTGGATCCAGTTGCTCCAAGCCCCATTCAACCTGACCTTGAACCCCTCCAGGGATGGGGCAGCCACCCCTGCTCTGGGCAACCTGGGCCAGGGACTCTCCACCCTCACAGCAAAACATTTCTTCCTAAGATCTCATCTCAATCTCCCTTGTTTCAGCTGAAAACCGTTCCCCCCAGTCCTACTCCTCCATTCCCTGATAAAGAGCCTTGAATTTTCCTGAGTTTCCACACTTGTATGGAGATGTTCTAGACATTAGGAAGAAATTCTTCACGATGAGGGTGAGGAGGCCCTGGCCCAGGTTGCCCAGAGTGGTGGTGGTGGAGCAGCTCAGAGCTGTCCCGTCCCTGGAGGTGTCCAAGGCCAGGCTGGATGGGGCTTGGAGCCCCTGATCCAGTGGGAGGAGTTGGGAACAAATGGACTCTGAGGTCCCTTCCAACCCAAACTATTCTATGGTTCTATGAGTCTATGTGTAAATACAAGCTGTAGTTGAAACCTTATTTGTGAACCTGCAGTGTTCACACCACTTTCATGCCACTCACCTTAAGGAAGCATCTGACAATCAAATAACCACACTACCCAACCCTTCCTTCTCAGGAGCCACAGAACTCTGCTTCACCACCCAATTCTAGATTTAAAAGCAGAATACCAACTAAACAGGATTTTAAAGGTGGTTATTTTCAATAACCAACTAACGCCATAGGTACTGTCTTCACAAACTCTGCACTTTGTTTCTGAAATTACTATTACACCTGCCCACCAAATTAGCATTTTGGGGGACTATAACAGGTTTAAAGACACTGTTGATCCTGCCAAAAACCCTGCAGCTTCCCAAGAAGGCCAAGTATCAATGAAATGCTCCTGGACTGCTGTTCAGTGCAGAGACTGCAGAAGCAGAGCATAAACAAGGTTGAAAGAAGTTTACTGAGAAGTGTTAAGCAAGCAAGAACAGCGCGATTGAACAGGGAGGCTGGGAGGAGAACAGCAGTGCTGACTGCACTCACACACTGGGAACACTGCTGTACTGTTAATAAACCAGCAGCTCAAACTGCAATAACACCCAAGCCTATCTTCATCCCAGGTTTTTGAGAAATAGATGAGAAAAACATGAACTGGAATTTCCATCCCTATAGAACCTGATTCCTCTGACATACGTGGACCACAGCAGCAAACACCACTTGCACAGAGCTGTTTTCCCAGGCTTCCCAAAACCCCCTCCCACAGGCAGACAGACACATGGATATTGTCACTGCTGATCCCCAGAAGAGCAACTCCGGTCTCAATTTAAGCACAGGGAAAATGAGTAAAGCGACCCGAAGGGAGAATGACAGTACCCGCCAGCACAATGAGCGGTGTCCCCAAAAGGGACGGTGGTTTTCCCAGCCTGGGAACAGCAACTGCTCAAAGCCCATTCTGATCCCATCCTCTGCCGTGGGCAGGAACACCTCCCTCTGGATCCGGTTGCTCCAAGCCCCATCCAACCTGACCTTGAACCCCTCCAGGGATGGGGCAGCCACCACTGCTCTGGGCAACCTGGGCCAGGGCCTCCCCACCCTCAGAGCAAAACATTTCTCCCTAAGATCTCATCACAATCTCCTCTCTTTCAGCATAAAACCTAACCCCACCGCCCCTATCCCTGCACTCCCTGACCAAGAGTCAGCTTTCCTGCAGCACCTTTCAGTACTGGAAGCTGCTCTAAGGTCTCCCTGGAGCCTCCTTTTCTCAAGGCTGAACAACCCAACTCTCTCAGCCTGTCCTCATACAGGAGGTGCTCCAGCCCTCAGATCATCGTCATGGCCTCCTCTCCTTTCTTCACACATAGTGCTGCTTGTCAAAGCAACACTTTCTACTATAAAACTTAATCATTTACTAAAATGAAAGGTTTCATTTCTCACCCTCCAACACAGCAAAGAGGAGGAAAGAAGGAAATCACACAGATCTGCCTGTATGTTCATTGAAGTCCCTTGGTAGCAAAAGCCAGAGAGAGTCTCTCCACCATCATACTACATCCTCTGGCCCCTCTGCCACATCGTTAAAGACGATTACTTATTTGACTGGAGAACAGGCCTTATGAGGAATGTCTGAGAGAGCTGGGGTTGTTTAGCCTGGAGGAGGCTGAGGGGAGACCTCATTGCTCTCTGCAACTACCTGAAAGGAGGTTGTGGAGAGGAGGGAGCTGGGCTCTTCTCCCAAGTGACAGGGGACAGGACAAGAGGGAATGGCCTCAAGCTCCACCAGGGGAGGTTTAGGCTGGACATTAGGAAAAAGTTTTTCATAGAAAGGGTCATTGGGCACTGGCAGAGGCTGCCCAGGGAGGGGGTTGAGTCACCTTCCCTGGAGGGGTTTAAGGTACGGGTGGACGAGATGCTGAGGGACATGGTTTAGTGTTTGATAGGAATGGCTGGATTCGATGATCCAATGGGTCTCTTCCAACCTGGTTATTCTATGATTCTATGACCCTAAATACACTGGCTTTCCTACGAGTGAAAGACATGCTAGTCACAGAGAAAGCAAACTCCACCTTCTTTATGCAGGAGTGGCAGCAAACTCTCCTACAAGACCTTCACAGGCGGTCGCTGCCCCAGCCGTGCACCTCTGCCACCGACAGGAGGGCAGCAGCCTCGCCCTGGAACAGCTACACCCCACTGATCCAAAGCTCAAGTCGATTTGCAAACAGGAATACTCACCTTTGATGCCAGGTTGTCCACCAATGCAATCATGGAGTTCTTAAAGAGCGTAGCAGCTGTCAGAGGCCTCTTGGTTACCTCTGTGATGCTCAGTTTACCTTCAGGCCACATCATCTTCAACACAGGGTTAGAACTAAAAGAGAGTCTCTTTAGTTCCAGAGCCTAACAGCAGTTCCACCACAATTAGCTTTCACCATCTTCCTTCTGTGCAGATCTACTGGTGTTCTCAGCTCAAATTGTAGCAGCCAAATTAATATGAAATCCCTGGGCAAACATCTCTTGCTTTCGAGTGATGCTTGGTTCAAGCTTACAACACAACACGCTGCAAATATGACAAGGGTGTTCTCTCTCTAGATAAAGAGGTGCAGGAATGGGATAACACAGATCCTGCAGAAGCGATCTCTCAAAAGCAGAGCCTGCCTTGCCGACACCGACATAAAGGATTTAATGGAAACCGAAAAGAGCAAGGCCACAGCCCACAACATCCTACCTGAGACTCACTATCTGCTCTCAAGCTGTATCACTGCACCTTAAAATAATTCATACATTTCAGCCTACATTTTCTTGAAGGGTGGAAGGGGAGGTAAAACAGCCATGATGGATGTCAGGAGCTCTGGAATGGACAAGAGTTGAGAGCAGTTACAGCAATCCCAGCGCCCATCCATCACGTGCTTTAATACGCCGTAAGCGGTCTTTGCAAACAGTCTTCACCAGAGACACGATAGAGAACAGAGGCAAAGCATAGTAAAACCTCTGTACAGCATAGATTTGGTAGGTTTTTGGTTAATGTAAAGCCCCGAAAACACAAAGAAATACCATTCAATGGAGTTCAGTGAGTAAACAGGTCTGTAAATAAGGTTAATGGTTGTACCAGCTTTTAATCCCAGTAAACAGAGCTGGCCATGTGGCTGAAGTCTATTTTATGCTGACCTCCACCTCTGAGCAAAGTCTTTGAAAGGTGGAGATGGGCCAGTTACAAAAGCATCGATTGGAACATGTTTAGTGGTAGTCATCAAGGAACACAGCTCTCTGGGGCACTTCTGTACACACTCATTTTGACAGGATTTTAAAAATTGCTCTCAAAGGCAATTTTTACCTCCCTATTTTGTATTTAGAATTGCAGATTTGGGTTGGAAGGGAATTTAAAGCCCATCCAGTTCCAACCCCCCTGCCATGGGCAGGGACACCTCCCACTGGGTCAGGCTGCCCAAGCCCCATCCAACCAAGCTCTGAACACCACCAGAGACGGGGCAGCCACAGCTTCCCTGGGCAACCTGTTCTAGAACCTCACCACTCTTATAGTGAAGAAATTCCTCCTTATGTCTAGTTTAAATCTGCCCCTCTCCAGTTTATACCCATTGCTCCTTGTCCTGTCACTTCATGCCTTTGTAAACAGCCCCTCTCCAGCTTTCTTGTAGCCCCTTCCAGTACTGGAAGGTCATTATAAGGTCTCCTCAGAGCCTTCTCTTCCCCAGGCTGAACAACCCAAACTCTCTCAGCCTGTCCCTGTATGGGAGGTGCTCCAGCCTTCAGATTATCCTTATAGCCTCCTCTGGACCTGTTCCAACAGCTCCATATCATTTATAACACATGGATTAATTTTTCACGTTCCACGTATGAAAAGGATTCAAATCTATTTGTCAATTTTTTCCCACACTCCTAAATTTCTTTCAGAACAAGTGCTTCCAGCTGGGGCCAGGGATGGTGGCGACCAAATGCCACTCAGTACCTTCAGCACTAGTTAAAGGGAGGGCAGCAATGGGACATTCAAAAACCCGGTTAATGACCAACCAAGCAGCACATGTAATCTCTGCCCAGCTCTCTTGATTGCACAGTGAGCTGAGTTCAAACAAACACTTTAAAGTTAGTTCAACTAAAGGTTATAGCAGACCAAACCCAACATATACAGAATAAGGATTTTATCCTGAAAAATCAAACAAACACCCTTCGGGTCACAGTCAGTACACAAAGTTCAAATCCCTAAGCAATGGGTTTATCCACGTACACTGCACACACAGCAAACACAGCATCAGGGAAAACATTTGCTCCTTCTAGTATCCACTCCATAAAAAGGATTCTCACACATTCACCTCATTAATACTTTTCTTCCTACCTGTTGTACATGAGGCGCTTGAAGTCTTGAAATAAGGTGTCCTTGTTTTTGTCAATAAATCCCGTGACAGAGTAACTAAAAAAACATGGAAAACAGAGTTAATTACAAAGAAGTAAAGTCCTCCTCAGACCTGCTGGGTCAGCATGAGACTAGCATCCTTGTACTCCTACAGACAGGGTTATCAAGCATGGGAAAGGGCTGACCAAGGAAGTGGTTGAGTCCCCATCCCTGGACAGGTTTAAAAGCTGCATAGATGAGGTGCTCAGGGATGGTTTAGTAGTGGACAGGTACGGTTGGACTCAATGATCTCAAAGTTCTTTTCCAACCAAACGATTCCACGGTTCAGGAACACAGCTCTGTTTCCCAGCCTATCCCTAATCTGCTGCACGAGCACTGTCTGAGGCCTAGATCCCTCTGCCCAGCCTTCTGCCTCCAGCACAAGAACATCATATGTTAGACACCATGGAGGTGAAGAGCACGATGGCCAAGATGCTTTGCAGGACTTTAGCAAGCTGCAGTCAGCCCAAACCCCAGAGCCAGAACCATGACTTCCGCCTCCAAGTTCAGAGCACAAGTTTGTGTTAAATTCTGCAGGGATTAAGTTTTCTTTTTCAATAGATCAAGTCTGTCCCTCTTCTGGTTTTCAGCAAGATTGCCTGGAATCAAGAGCTGCGACACATCTAACTCCATACACATTTTGGATCCTTTCTTCATCTGTTCCCAAAGAAACATCACCCCAAAAGACACTGTTTCAGAGTTCCATCTCCTATCCAGGACTCCAGACAGACAGTGCTCTGTCCTCAAAGAAAAGGTCCAAAAGCTCCCCCCTCGGTCACTTCCTGAGCTTCAGATCCCCCAAGGAGGCCTGCACCTAAACCAGGGGTGCTGGGATGCAGAGCACCACAGCATTCAAATCCCTGCATGGAGCCATCCTCAAATCTTACTTGTTCCATGTAAGATCTGGACTGAACTATGTTATCTATGAATATTTCCATATTTTGGTTGTTGTTTGCAGAATTCTCCAGCCACTGGCAGCACAGAAGGTTCAACCATGACTATAGCACCTTGTGTTTCCCCCCTCCTCAAAAAATGCTCTGAAGTAAGGGACATCATAGAATCACAGAATCATGGAATGGTTTGGGTTGGAAGGGACCTCAAAGTCCATCCAGTCTCACCCCTGCCATGGGCAGGGACACCTCCCACTGGATCTGGTTCCTCCAAGCCCCATCCAACCTGGCCTTGAACCCCTCCAGGGATGGGGCAGCCACCACTGCTCTGGGCAACCTGGGCCAGGATCTCCCCACCCTCAGTGTGAAGAATTTCTTCCTAATGTCCAATCTAAATCTTCCCCCTTCAAATTTAAAGCCATTCCCCCTCATCCTATCACTCCATGCCCTTGTAAAAAGTCCCTCCCCAGCTTTCTTGTAGCCCCCTTCACATACTGGAAGCCCACCATCAGCAATCACTTAGCTGAAACTCCAGAACAAAACCTAGCTGACCGATGGACTCTGGTATGATCACACTGGTTATCCTTAAATATTAAAGGCAAATTTAATTCCAAGACAAAAGAAATCCTAAATTATTTCCTCGTTTACTCCTTTAGATTCTGCTGGCACAGGGATCAACAGCAACCCGAAACCATTAAATCACTCCAGCAATATTACAGAAAACAGGTTTCCCGTATGGGCACTTTCTCCTTTCCCTTTCTAGTCAATCTCCCCTCATAATCATCACATCCTGCAGCCTCTTCTGCAGGTTTCAGGTAGGGAAAACTTCCAAACCTGAAGAGGGAAGGCTCCTGGCACTGATGCTCATTTCAGTTCCACACTGCTTTGTATTTGGAGTCTGCTCAAACCGTTTTGAGAATTTAAAGTCAGGCAGTTATACAATCACATGAACCAGATGTCGAAACCCGATTTTATTAGCTCAGTATGGTTTTCCTGCATAAACAGGGTGGCTTTTTGTTTTCCCCTCCTTTTTTTCCCTGAAGCACTGCTCTCCTCTCATCTACCCCCCGACACGTTCTCCTTTTGTTCCAGCTTCAAGTACAAAATCTTATTCCGTACAGCAAGTCACCAGCAGAAGATTTAATTGATAGGCAATCACTGCACTCTGTAATTCCGTGTGACAGCTATTCTGGTGCGTACCCGGAGCAGCATTAAAACAGAATATTGTACTGCTTCAAAGCCAGCTAAAAGACAGAAATAGAAGGTGCAACTTTAGTTCTGAAAGGAACTCACATCACATCACCGGCATAGTGCTTGATTCGAAAGTCTCTGTCAAACTCCAGCGTTTTATCAGTTGCACAAAGCTAAAATAAAACAAATTCACATACGTTAAAACATCATCAGGGGCTTTCAAGTTTCATGGAGGAGTAAAATGCATCTGAAACAGAAATGGAAACTTCAGTTATTCCTCTCTATATAAGCATGGGTGGATGTGAAATCCAGCTAGAACACTGCTTGATGGTATTTTTCCATGGGTGCACTCTAAGAAAACGGTTTTGTACAAAATCAAGTTACAAGCCTACAGTTTTATTAAAAAAATTGACACTATCTCAAAACATCAAAAAGAACATTTATATATGTAGAGAAACATTGCAATTAAGAGTTAATTTATAATCGTTCCTGTGTACTCAGCACTATTGAGGTTGCACCTTGAATCCTGGGTTCAGTATTGGGCCCCTCACTGCAAGAAGGGCATTGAGGGGCTGGAGTGTGTCTGGAGAAGGGAATAGAGCAGGGGAAGTAGCCCAGGGTCCTGGAATGGCTGAGGGACCTGCGGCTGTTTAGTCTGGAGGAGGCTGAGGGGAAACCTCATCGCTCTCTGCAGTTCCTGGAAAAGAGGTTGTGGTGAGGTGGGTGCTGGGCTCAGCTCCCAGGGAACAAGCGATGGGATGAGAGAAAATGGCCTCAAGTTGCACCAGGGGAGGTTTAGATTGGATATTGGGAACAATGTCTTCACTGAGTGAAGTCAGAGTGGTGAAGCCCATTGTGACAGTGACAGGAGCCATGGTTGCTCTGGCCCGGATCACTCTGGGCCACCTAACAGCCCTCAGCAGCGCCCACCCTGCAGGCGAGCACAGGGCGGTCACAGCTCCAGCCTCCACTCCCACCACCCATTCCACACCCTCAGCACAATGAAGGTGTCAAGTGCCCACACGGCAGCCAGTCAGGAGCACAGGCCATGATACACTCAGTCCCTTCAGGAATAACAGAAGCCAAAAAATCCATCAGGCTCAGCTTAATTAAAAAAAAAGGAGAAGATTAAAAGGAAGAATTTTATTAAAGCCAAAAGAAGCAGGTGGAAGAATTAAGTCTTTGCATGGGCACCATTTTAAAACACCAAGGGCTGTGAGCAAATATCTAGTATCCACCAAAGGCCTTGGAAAAATAAAAGAGGAAATTAGCACAGTTAAAATAGAGGGCAGGAGAGATTATTAGAAGCAGGAAGATATCCTCCAAAACATTTCACCCGTGTCCAAAGTTGAAGATAGATTGGCTCAAACGGACAGAACGGATGTAAACCAACAAAAGAAAAGATCATAGAATCCCTAGGTTGGAAAAGACCTTTGAGGTCATCAAGTCCAACCATAGCTGTCCAGTACTATACATTAAAATAAAATCACAAGGAGGAAACCAAGAAGTGAGAGTAACAAGGTAGATAGGTTACGAAGGAGTAAGAAGTCCAGCACAGTAGAAGCAGGAAGCACATCAGGGTCTGCAGAGCTGATGGACAACCATGGTGTAGAAGGAACACAGAGAATGAAGAAATGAGGCCATACCAGGAAAACAAAGTCATTTTTCTTTTTGCAGTTGTGTTCACCAGCAAGGGGCTATAGAGGATGTAAAGTGCCTCAAAACTTACATCTCAAACCAACACGTTAACAGAAAAGGTGTAAGATAAGCAAAGCCACAAGGGAATGAAGCACCTGCTGCTACCAGACAGGACACAGTCAGCTGCATGAGCTTAAAACTCATCCAGTACTGGTGAGACTGGCAGGTGCCTTAGCTCGTGCTAGGATGGGTATTTAAGGAGTGATCCTCTCCAAGGTTTGCCTCTACTGGGCAAATCAGTTGAAACTGTCAAAAAAGAACAGCAAGTATTTTTATGGAGTTGATATCTGCTTGGATTCCTCGAGCCTTTTCACCCGAGGTCTAGGCTGCTAACATCACCTTAAACGAGCTATGATCTCAGGGTAATGGGAAGGTCATCAAGCCTGCCGATGGTATTTAATTATTCAGGAAAGTAAAGGCAATGGCTTAACTCCAGGAAGACATGAGAGGCTAAACGAATGGCAAAGAATAAATGAAATTCAACATAAACAGTGATCCATCCAGAGAAAAGCCAAAGTTCATAGCAAATAAGGGGCCCGAAACTGTCCCTTCTTAACCCAACAAGTGCCTTAAGCACCCTCCCTCTCAAAAAGGATACCAGAGAACTGGAGAAAGCTCTATGAAGGACAAAATCCAATCAACAGTACTGACTGACTGACTGCTGCAGAGGAAGGGCCAAACAAACTAAAGTCTCTTCTGGTCAAGAAAAAATGCCAGGAGACAATGAACGGAGAAAAACAGGAAGGAAGGAGCTCTTCACCTGAGTATCTAAGCTATGGAATTTGTTAATTCAAAAGAGAAGAGAGAAAAACCTACTCAGGACACCAGCCCTGGTTCAGGAGGCTCTTGCTCTGCAGGTCACTGGACACTGGGAGCAGACCAAATTATTTACACATTTGCTTCGTACTCCTCCATCATTTTGACCTTCCCTGTTGGCTGGAGTCTTGGAAGACACCCCATCAGATAGACTGGAATGGATCTTCTCCTACTCTTCCCTTCACTATCATCTTGTTGAGGTTGAACCTTTCCACAGCTTGATGATGTAAGAATTTACAGGCTGCCCATAACTGCACTCAATCCTTTGGAAGTATAAGATCACTCAAAAAAATCAGAACTTAAAGAGGCTGAGCAAATGAACTTGTGATGCTGAGAAGCAGGGTGGGCAGCATGTCTGCAGACCTAGATCAGCATTGGACAATTCAGAGGACAACCCATGCTTTAGGAACATGAAACTTTGCCACTAATACTCACAGGGGAAGTGTTTCCTCGCATTTTTCCTGGTTTGTTTGGCTTTCACCAGACCAACCAAGCTGACAGCAGCAGATCAGATATGACTACACAAACTAGGACACTACTATTTAGGGCACAGCAGCCCCTCAGAGCTTATCCACATGGAGCCAGCGTTCAACCCGCTCTACAGGAGAGCAGTGAAGCATTAACTCTGGCTGCAAGATGGGAGCTGTTCCCATAACTTATCGGCACACGCACTTTAACTCTTTGGGAACAGCTTGGATCTACACTGAGCTTAGGGTATCAGGACAAAACTACCACAGCCTGCAAAAGCAATCTGTGAAACAAAATCAAGTCCTTTGTTTTAATTCAAGCTAAATGGCATGGCTTAGAGAGCTGAGGTTCCCTGCAGCAGCTCTAGATAGGACTGAGGAAGCTACCTTAGATACCAGTGAAGTACATCTGTGAAGATGTGAAGGGGAGAAAAAAATAATTATGAGGCTGAGGGTTTTATGGGTGAATTTTTTCAAGGCTATATTGATTTAAACTAGAAATTAGCAGGCTGGGAAGATACATCATCCCCTCCATAAACAGTATTTATAGCAGTATTCCCTGTTTCCCTCCCAGCCTGTGCAGTTGTCTGACAATGCCACCCCCTACTGAGGAACGCTGCACTGGCAATATTTTCCATTAATGTTTCCTGTGCTGTGTGGGGACTCCTGAAGGTGAAGACTCAAACAGATTTATGTTTTATAATTTTCTTTTTATAGCCTCCCACGTACTTTATGAAATCCAGACCTCTTCCCGCTCCGTACCAAAGTCCTGCCTGCCCTCGCTGTAACAGAACCACGAGGCCTCAGCAGACCCTGGACCAAGGACAGGACAGAACTGAACTCCTTTCTCTGCCAGCTCACATCTGCCTAGACAGCTCCAGAAGCTGGATCACTTCCACACTCCCCACTGCAGAGCATTTAAGCCTTCATTCCCCCTAGGCTTCACTATTCCTAATCATTAGCACTACTGAAAGAAGCAATTTGCATTAATGAGTACAAACAAAGACAAGGCTTCATGAAAAGCCTTGTTTTCAGGTGCGTTTATTCAGGCCAAGCTTCACCTAACAGATCTGCTGGTAAGATCTGGGTTATCGGGAAGAGACGTGTGGGGCAGATGAGAAGGCAGGTGCTGCAAATAACGGGCACTTACGGAATGCCACATCTGGGAGGAACAAGTGGTTATTGTATTTCCATCCTAGCCTCTCTCCAAACAAGCTGCATCGAGAGCCGTTGTTTATATCCAGCCTCCCTGGAGGCAGCGCTTAGCACATATCTTATACAACTGCGCTAATTCTGGATTTCTGACCTACATAAAATATTGCACTGGGGTGGGGGAGGAGAGGGAACAGACATCCTCAATGGTGTGTTTCAGACAGCAGTAGAGAGACATCAATAAATTAAAGGCCCCAGTTTGATCCCTCAGTGTGAAAGATTCTCAAATTAATCAGGCTGGTGACCATGTTTTCAATATGCTGCCGAGTGAGGAATAAGTAAAGCCTTTTAATCTGCACACTGTACACAAGCCAAAGCAAGCCGAGGGGCCAAGATGATCATAGGCACAATCTGAGATGAACATGTTTTGCAGCCAATGACGATGAAAAAACTCACAGTGCTGTAATAAAGCAGAAGTGTAAATAATTTCACTGTCACTGTGCATTAGAGCAGCCTGGGAAGAACGCCACATGGGCTGAAAGCGCACATCGATTGGTTACCAATGACATCATGATACATCAAGGCACAAGCTCAGGCTTCTTTTATGCCTGGAATAAAACAGATTGCACATTGCACATAACTTCAGCTCCCTCTGCCGGATACTGGGCTGCCCAAGGCACGACCCAAACCCAGACCAGATCATGGTGCTGTGGTGAGGAGCTGCTGCTGCTGCTGCTCTCTGGTGTTTATGGCCCACCCAACGGCACTGATTCCAACCCCAGACACCCCCTTCAAATCCTTTTCCTTATTCAGCTACCCCTAAAAAAAACAGGAAAGGCACCACAGAGAAAAGGAAGCAAGTTTTGAGGAGACAGACGAGTGCATTACCTTTCTGCTGGAGAAATGCGCATGCTTCCCCAGCTTGTTATTCAGAGCCTCCAGGAACATTTCGTCTGTAACCTTGCCAACATTCATGCAGGCATCGTCCAGAATGGCAATGATCCCTTTGTGCTGCTGCTCTACCAGGTCTACGATGACCTGGTTGTTGAAGTAATCGATCTGTAAAACACACAGAGCGGGTGCATTTGTGACTTTGGCTGGCGAAAAGGGGAGCTGGGCGGGGGGGCAATGTTGGCTACTGATGAACACGTGCCTGACAGACAGAATGGAGCCCGCGCTCACAGGAGAGGAAATCAGCTCTCAGTACGGTGACCACTAACACAAAATTAAGCAGGCTGCTTCCCTACCACTAAAGAGTAGAGAAGCTGACCTTTCACACCCCTTGCATGCATCTTGAGAGCTCTGCCAAAGATCATTTGCTCCAGAATGCATTTTAAGATGTCTCTTAAAACTCAAGTGTGCACAGTCATTACAGTGAAAACTGTACATCTCGTCCTCAGTATTGTGAAAGGAATTTGGACAAGACAACTCAAGATTTGTACAATTGAGCAGTTCCAACTGGACAAAATACATAAGCACTCCAAACACCTAGGGATGTGTGTGGTTGGAAAACACCTTTGAGATGATCAAGTCCAACCTTACCTGTCTGCTACTGAACCATCCCTGAGCACCTCGTCTGCCAGGCTTTTAACACCTCCAGAGATGGGGACAGCCCTGAAATCATTTATTTTCCCAAACCACAGCAAATATAGAAATGTCATGAGATAAATGGTTGGCTTTTTCCACAGCTTGATTTCCAGACAGCGAGCCTGGCAGTACAGCTGACGCAGACACAGATGTCCTATCGACTGCGACAGGAGCACACATATGGACAGCTTTAGATCTGGGACTTCTGCTGGTACACTGACCTCGAACCGACCTCTCCCTCCTCTGCCAAATCACTCACATGCTTCCAGGGAATTCCCTCTCGCTGGTACTCTTCCTGCTCCTGCTTTAGAACCAGCTGAATAAAGAGTTGCTGGAGCTTTTCATTGCAGTAGTTAATGCAAAATTGCTCAAAACTGCAAAAACATCAGAACAAAAAGAGATGAGTTTTCAGGAAAGGCGAAAGCCCCACATTGCACTTTAACAACGTGACTCACCTGTTATTGTCAAATATTTCAAAGCCATAGATATCCAGGACACCAATGACTGTGTTTTTCCCATGTATCGTAGTGTCATAGTTCTTCACTTCGATCACATCGTTGATGTGTGACACGATCCAACAGAAGAGCCGCTCGTATATGGCCTGCCAGGAGACAAACACTGAGGAATTTTGCCTGCATCTGTCTCAGTTCTTTCTGGTCAATGCAATATGTGGTGTTACAAAGCCTAATACAAGATGCTGCCCTAACAAAAGCTACAGATAACATTCTGCTAAAACTGAACAGCTACTGAAGAAGAAAATTTAATCATAGAATCATGGAATAGTTTGGATTAGAAGAGGCCTCAAAGTCCACCCAGTACCAACCCATGCCATGGGCAGGGACACCTCCCGCTGGATCCAGTTACTCCAAGCCCCATCCAACCTGGCCTTGAACACCTCCAGGGACGGGGCAGCCACCACTGCTCTGGGTAACCTGGGCCAGGGCCTCTCCATCCTCACAGGAAAACATTTCTCCCTAAGATCTCATCTCAGTCTCCTCTCTTTCAGCCAAATATTCTGTGAAAATATCTTTTTTCTTTCATCCAAACCACGTTTACCCAAAGTCTAAATCCTAGGGAGTTCCCTAGGTACAGTGATCCTCTAATTTGGTTCCAGTCTGCTTTTCAGCTGCCTAATAACTTCCATACTTGAGAATAATTAACAATACTGAAAAGCAAATATTGCTCAGTTACAGAAACCTAACAACCAAACACAGCAGCAGTGAAATACTTCTGTTCACCTTTCAAAAAGAAAACATTCTGTAGGTGCAGATACCTTTGCAGTCTGTGTGTTTAAAACATACCGCGAAGCTGTGCAAACATATAATCTTAGGGAAAAAAGTCAAGTTAATAATTGGGGATCTTTGTAACTTGATCTGTTCTTCCCTTGCCATTTGATTTCTTAGCAAAGGAAGGACAAATGTCATTCTTTCGGTCATCCGTATACCCCTCTCCAAAAAAGAGATAGCACTCAGGTTTCCAATCTGAGTTAAGAACTGAGGTTTCCAATCCAGGTTCTCGGTGTTACAGTTCCACTCCTTGCTCTTTGCATTTAGCTCCTAAGTGAGGTCAAGAATCCCATTTCACAAAATATTCAGCCCTGTACAACAGTTTCCTTTTGCAGACACTATGAAGGCAGGCTCACAGCTCCCTCCCTTCTTCCGCGCCGCAAGCGCTGCTGGTTGTAGTGCACGTTTTGTCACAGCCAGTGGAGGGGAGGGACGCAGCTGCTCTGCAATCCCCTGATGGAACACAACGGCCCATACGTTCAAAAATAGATCTGCATGAAGTACAGCCTTCCCGGGTCTCAGCAAGCACTGACTGTACTTATTGATCCATCCAGGAATCTTACTGGGACCTGAGCACTGAAAAATGTGCATTAATGAAGGCAATTCAATAATGAATGCCTTCCCCAGGCACCACCATTCTTTGCTGCATGAAGAACAACTCAAATAAAAGGCAAAAGAACTGTGAGTTACTGTTACGTCCAAAACCAGATACAGAAAAAGGAAATCTAAACTCACCTTTGCAAAGGCATCTCTGCCATAAGTGGCTTCTTGTTCGGTGTGTTGTTTGTCAATGACATCCCGACCTGTAGCCACAGTTCGAAACAGAAGAGCCTTCTCCACCAGTTCAGACTTTGTTGACAGCAAGTCAGCAATGATCGACACAACCTTGCTGTTTTCTATTACAGGCGTATCACCATCCACAGAAAATTTCAAGTTCCCCTGCAATAAGTAGCAAAAAATTAGACTTCTCACTCTGTCTTATATTAAAATGAATAAGTACAGCCCAAGCCTATCCATATTCAATCTCCTGCTCAAGTCAGTAAATCTCCTAACGCATCAGAAAGGTGCACACTCACGCACCTACAAAGCTCCAATGCCAGTGGAAGCAGCAAAGCCCAACTCAAAGAAAGCATTCCTGCTCAGAGTCCAGATGAGCTTTTGAAAGAAACTACATCAAATGCCTCCAGAAGTTTAATCACTGTCTCAAGACTTAAGAGTCCAGTGGTGGGAAACAGCATTACACACACAAATGGTGGACGGAGCATTTCACAGAATCATAGAATCACAGGATGGTTTGGGTTGGAAAGGATCTCAAAGCCCATCCAGTCCCACCCCCTGCCAAGGGCAAGGACACCTCCCACTGGATCTGGTTGCTCCAAGCCCCATCCAACCTGGCCTTGAACCCCTCCAGGGATGGGGCAGCCACTACTTCTCTAGGCAACTTGGGCCAGGGCCTCCCCACCCTCACAGGGAAACATTTCTCATGTCCATCTCCCCTCTCAAAATCTTTCCTCCTTGTCCTATCCCTGCACTCCCTGATCAAGAACCCCTCCCCAGCTTTCCTGGAGCCCCTTTCAGTACTGGATACTGCTCTAAGGTCTCCTTGGAGCCTTCTCCTCTCCAGGATGAACCCCAGCTCTCTCAGCCTGTCCTCACAGCAAGGGTGCTCCAGCCCTTGGGTCATCTCCAGGGCCTCCCCTGGACTTGCTCCAACAGATCCAGGTCCTTCCTGTGCTGAGGATTCCAGAACTGAACACTGGGCTCCAAGTGGGCTCTCACGAGAGCAGAGCAGAGGGGCAGAATCCCCTCCCTCACCCTGCTGGTCACATTTCTGATGCAGCTCGCCACAGAAACACCAGGCTGCAGTTCCAAAGATAAGGCTGCTGCCCACAATGGCTGTGTGAACACCCCAGAGAAGCTGACATGGCAACACAGCCAAGAGGACTGGACTGAAGGGCGCTGCCACAACAGCTTTGTCACCGAACACCTGCAGTGCCAGGATTCAGCAGCACCCGCTGCGTTGTCTGCAGGAGCAGCCTCATCCCCTGCCTGCATGGCCTGGCTCTGCTCTGCCTTTGTTCCCTTCCCAGTACTGGGGCACAGCTGCTCCATGGAGGATAAAAAAATCGGGAAAAAGTCACCGTTTCCTTTGCCTGCTTCCTCCTGTGCCCCTGCAGAGCCTCTCTCCCACAGGAAACAGAAGATCTGAGTACAAGACACTGTGCAGCGAAGAGACTCAGTGGGTCACAGGAGAAGACAGGTGAAGGAATTTCCTTAGACTACAGGGACTTAAGAATTCTCCTGTTCCTGGCTGTGCCAATGCCTCCACCCCGAGGTGAAGCACCACCCCTCCAGCAAAACCACAGCAAGGATGGAGAGTGTGAGTGCCAAAGGGGACGGAAGGACAGTGGGACGAGAGCTCCCTTCCCCCTCACTGCCAAACCCAAACCATTCCTTTAATTAATTTTCAGAATATTCAACAGCTCCCAGTACCTGATGATATCTGTTTAGGGATCTGGAATATGCAGGAATAAACGTGATCTTCCATCATTACTGCAGTGTCCAATTTCATCAAGGAATTTCACTCACCACTGGAAGATGTAAACTGTAAACACTTTTCTGGCCAAGAAATCTTCCAGCTGCTTCTGCAGCACGGAAATCAGAGCTTCTGGAACTGAGAGTATACTGCCTGACCTCCCCAGAAGAACAGCTTGCTCATACCTGTGGCAGGGAGCTTACCAGGTGAAGAATTGCTGCCACAATTTTGTAGACAGTCTGAATCTCCTCTTGCTTGAAGCCTATCACCTTCATGGCATCTGCTACTGCTTTGAACTCTGCACCATCATTGATGGAGCACTGAAAGAGATATTTGGGATGTGAGAGGCTTAACAGAAGTCAGCTGCTGGAAAGAAAAGGCTTCGCAAGCCCATACAGATATGCACTCTACTATTTTCCAGATGCAAGACACTAGCATGAGATCTTTTCATCTGATTCTAATGCCACCCCATACACTTGTACATTGAACCCTGCACTGTACACACATGGATACCAGCAGCAATGAGACACAAATCTATCACAGCATGGTTAAACAATCCAGCTCTTTCCTAATGGAATCTACCCTGAAGCAATTCATAAAAAAAAAAATGATTGTGGTTTATTTTCTAGAGGAACTGATAAAGGCATCTGAGAAGGTCTGTGGGATCATTTGCCAAAAGTATCTCAAGGAAACATTCAGGGAGCCTTTTGTCTGGACCCTGCCTCAGAGGGACAACACCAGATGTATTTAAAGTGTCCTGAAACAAAGAAACTTACGCTTAATAGTTTAATTTAACCATTAAGGCAGGTACACTTTAAGGTACACTTTATTTAGCACTGGAGAAGACTCGGGATTTGTCCTCAAGAGCGCTTCTGCCAAGCAGTGACTTCACAGAAAATTTATACACAGAATTGTTTTCAAATTCAAAGTGACAATTATACTTGCTCTGGGAACCTCATTGCATAGCCTGGGGGAATGAAATCAGATCAGCTCGGAGTCAGCTCAGTGTGGCAGTATCTGAGTGGTCGATGTCAACGACTCTGGGGACAAGAAGATAAGGGTCATTGACGTTCCATCCCACCACTTAGAAATCATCATTTCAGTTTGAAGAATTTCATGGGTTTGTTCCCTCCTTTCCTTCTCAGAGTCCCCTGTGAGGATAAGTCAGGTGTGAAAAATGAATGCTTCAGTAACTTAAATGCTCCTATTGTAAAAATAAATAAATAAATGAGTCTCTATGGCTTTTTAGTCCAGAAAGCAGCATAAATTAACCATCATGAAGCATGGAAAGTCTTTTACTGATAATGTCAAACACCTATGCCTGCATTTATTAACAAGGGTGATGTCTCTCCTACAGCATTTGGTTGTTTTGTATAAGCAGACACCAATGTAGCAGGCACAAGTACACATCTGCTTGCCTTCAAGAGTCAGAAAATCCATTTGAAACAGCACGCTGGTGTCACCTTTCCATCTTCATCCCATGAATACTGGTCTCAGCCTCTGCCAGTTCAGCAGTATGTCAAGTATTTCATGAAGCACTTACGATTTTAAGACAAGTTGCCTCTAACTTGCTAACACCACCCTCACCTTCAGCTGTGCTCCAGGACTGACGTAGTTGTATGCAGACGCATCCTTCTGCAGGTGGAGGGAGCGTAACATCTGGTCAGAACCCCCCTGGAGCAGCTGCACAGAGAGTACAAAGAAACAGTGAGTGAAAAAAAATACAATCCTTCCTTTTTCTGTTTTTATTCATCTGCTTGACAAGTGAAATCATTAAAAACATTAGATTACTGCTAGAGAAGAATCATTTACAGTAACTGGAGCCACAATATGTGTGAAATACATGGCCCGGCTCTGCCCAGCAGAGTTGCCTGAGTGACTGTCCTGTTGAGTGACACAACTGCTGAGAAACTGAGCCTGCAGCCTCCACAAACAGGACACGTCTGCATCTGTGTCCAGGGCAGCACATTGCCCTTCCCTGCCACACAGACTTCCCAATACGGCAATGACACAGTGATAAGAAAGGTACTAACGTGCCATCACAGAGTGCTGTGTAAGTGGGAAAAAAACAAACAACCTCATGCTTCCCCCACTGCAAAACAGAGAATGAAGGTTACACTAACAGGTTGACCGCTTCCCCCAAAGGACCCACGAGGGAACCACCACACGATATGGAAGACATTAAAAAGAATCCTAAGAGATAAAGAAAGTCAGCTTGCTGTCAGAAAATCACTTCCACATGGACTAAAGGCCTCAAGAGAAAATAGAGGGATTAGACTAGTTACAAATAAAACAGTGAGTCAAAGTCCCATGTTTTCAGTATTTGTTCAGTTTGCCTGCTTTAAAGTTTACAAATGTGTTTATATGGGTCTGGAGCACAGAGATAAATAAATCCTCCCAAGCTCCTTCCCCAGGCCAGGCCTCCCCGCAGAGCTGGAGAGCCTACGATCACCTAAAAAGCAATCACAAGGGAACCCTTTGCAAAACACAAGAAAGGGGGAAAGGTTTGAATATTTTGCTTATTGTGTCTGGGAAATGTGAGAAAAGTGATTTGTTTCAGCAAACAAATACAAACCTGGTAAAATGAATGAAAGCTTCGCTCCCCGGGCTGTTGCACAATCACACGAGACTGAGGGAAAACAAAACATAAGATGAGTATTGTGGATGTGCATGGCCTGCTTCCCCAGCAGCTCCCTGGGACACAGACACATCGATTCACACAGCTAGGACAGAGCCTAAAGGATCTTGTCTGGACAGAAAGGCTGTTGTGAACACTAGTAAAGGCACAACCGAGGAGTCTGGAGTCTGTGATCAAAGAGACCGCCTTGTATAACAGCTGCAATGTCCTACTTACAACCAGGAATCCCACATGGCAACTCCAGAATTGCTCTCATGCAAGAGCCAAATGAAACATCATTTTAGTTTCAAGAGTCATTTAATCACTGGAAATGAAAACCAGAACTCCTATGAGGAGCAGTCGAGAGAACTGGGGTTGTTTAACCTGGAGAAGGGGAGGCTGAGGGGAGACTGTATTGCTCTCTACAACTACCCAAAAGGAGGTTGCGGAGAGGTGGGTGTTAGTCCCTTCTTCCAAGTGATAGGAAGAGAAGAAAAGGTGCCAAACTGCATCAGGGGAAGTTTAGAATGGACATTAGGAAAAATTTCTTCACTGAAAGGGCTCTCAGGCACTGGCAGAGGTTGCCCAGGGAGGTGGTTGACTCCCTATCCCTGGAGGTGTTTAAAAGGCAGGTAGATGAGGTGCTTGGGGACATGATTAAGTAGTTGACAGGTACAGTTGGAGGTGATGACCTCAAAGGTCTTTTCCAACCTTATGATTCTATGACTACAAACCAATGCTTCACAGACAGGACCTCTTGGTCCACTTCTTCAGTCCCAGAAGGGAATGAGCAACATCACCCGCGCTGTGCTACCAGCAGGGTGTTCACTGGGGACTGAGCAACAGCTCCACCTTCAGAGCACTCATTCCAAATCAGTGCAGACAGCACAAAACCACCCTGCTAACCACAGCAGAAATTCAGTCAATGACTAATGCATCCTCATCTTATGCTACAGATATTTACATACACACAGAGTCTGAGCTGCGTAGGCTGATGAGCTGTGTGCTCCTGCTGCAGGTCACTGTTAACCACCTGGATTCGGATGAGAACCTCAATTGTTTACAAGATGGAAGCAAATTTAACTTGGTATTTCATTAATATTAAGAATATTAAATGGTCAGGATTTAGGTCACTGCAGTTCCAGCCTCAGCCCCTTTCTGCACAAAAGTATCACTCAATAAATGTTCTAGTTTGTTGTTCTTAGGGTTTTTTAATAAAAAAGTGTTTATTCTGAAAATAGACTTTAGGGAAATAATGGGGGAAGTACAGAACACAAACAAAGCAGCATGTTAGCAGATGTGGTCAAACACAAATTAAAGCCAGACACATAACGAGAACTGTTAATACACCCAAGCCCAGTGTCTCTACAGAGTTTTACATATTCCAGTATATTTGGCCAACTCTTAACAACGTACAAGGATCACTTGGAATATATAAAAACAAAGGTACTAGAAGATTATACAAGGCTGTGGCATTATTCCAGGACAACAATTCTGAAGCGTACGGATGCTACTCACACACCTAGAGATCTCCTTTTATCCACCAATGAGATCTCAACGCGGGAACTTATAAAGAAGGAGTTTTGCAGACGTTAAATTAATCTCTGCTTTTATTCTGGATAGAAAGTACATGCAGGTAGAGGCACAGAAGCTTTGAGCAGCCCGAGTCCCTCACGCAGTGAGCTCTGAAAGCAGTGCTGTCACAGTAACAGTGCCAGCGCTTCAGAAGCAGTTCAGTTATTTATACAGAGTTTTGAAGAAAAATTAAGCCTGAGATTTAAGGATTCTGTGCCCTCATACGTCACCTATTGACACATCATGTTCAAAATGAAAACTTCCTAATGGCAAAGCACACATTACAGAACTCCCCTAAAGGCATCAACTCTCAAAGCAAGCTTGGCTTACCTTTTCTAGCAAGTAATTATTGATATGCCCACCGATAGGGTCTCCTTTAAAATCGAAGTTGATATCCATGTATTTTCCAAACCTGCTGGAATTGTCATTCCGGTTTGTCTTGGCATTGCCAAAGGCTTCTAGCACACAGTTGGATTTCAGCAGTATGTTCTTCACTCTGCAGCACAGATAAATGGAGAATAAAAAGGAGTAAGCCCAGACTTTTACACTCAAACCATGGAAATCTTTTTTCACAGGCATTTCTAGAGAAATTGGGAACAGCAGAGGTGCTCTTTGATGAGATATTTGGGTAGACAGGTATATCCGTGATCCCATGGCAAATCATTTGGGTGCTTTCAGCAATGTTCTTTCGAGCCGAGTAAATAGGAACCAAACACCAGATAACCTCAGAAATTTCTGTCGGGGTAGGTACAGCATCTGTTCCAGCAGAAAGTCACATTCCTTGCTCAAAAACTTCCACTTGAAGGCTGATGGGCATATTTTGCAATTCAGGAGCAACAGACTCGAGAGATAATGGAATATGCTCTTTGCATTCAATATGCCATTCTAATGTACCCATGTTCCAGGCAATGTGCCATGGGAAACATGATTTCTAGATACTCTCTTTATTTTCTATGTGATTTTAGCCATCAATATGACAAAATTACCAGAGTAAAAGCAGTATCAGAAGAAGATGAGGTTGTTCATCCTGGAGGAAAGAAGGCTCCGGGGAAACCTCAGAGCAGCTTCCAGTACTGAAAGGGGCTCCAGGAAAGCTGGGGAGGGGCTCTTGACCAGGGAGTGCAGGGATAGGACAAGAGCAACAGTTTTATGCTGAAAGAGGGGAGACTGAGATGAGATCTGAGGAAGAAATGTTTCCCTGTGAGGGTGGGGAGGCCCTAGCCCAGGTTGCCCAGAGCAGTGGTGGCTGCCTCATCCCTGGAGGGGTTCAAGGCCAGGTTGGATGGGGCTCGGAGCCCCTGATCCAGTGGGAGGTGTCCCTGCCCATGGCAGGGAGTGGGACTGGATGGGCTTTCATGTCCCTTCCAACCCAAACCATTCTGTGATTTTATGATTCTATAAGTTTGGTAAATGCTGTAAAATCAGCATACAGTTGGTACAAGAGACCACCTAGGAACATGGTGGTCCACAGAGTGATCCATAAACAAAGCAATTCCACTTGTTTTCCTGCAAAGCCCTTACCTCTCCACCTCTGCTCGCTGCCCGGGGTTGGTGATGGCTGCTATGTACTGCATAATGTATTTACTGGCCTCTGTCTTCCCAGCCCCACTTTCACCTGAGGGCATAAACACAAAGATGACACAACAGATCAAAAAGGCAAAACAAATCATCAGGTAGCTTATCTTAATTCTGCCCAAACAGTGCTTGGGGAGTTACTATTGTCTTTTTAAAGCAATCTTATTTATGTGCCCTTAGAACGTTCTCTGAACACAGCCATAATCCTGCTGGGTTGTTGCTGCTATGCTGGCTCAGAAGCAGTTGTGAAGTGAGGTTTCACCAGTCAGGAAAAGGCCTGGCACACAGGATCAAAAGGAATATTGTTAGCGGAGACAGACTGGCATGCAGAGGCCGAGCGAGCAGAAGCGCCAGGAGCTGCTGTACAAGAGGCTTCTGTTCAGCACAACATCACGGGTCTCGCGCTTTTCAGGGACACCAAGGAAGTGAAATGCCAGGATCCAGGGAGCGACTGTTCACGGTGCAAGCACTGCTCTCTCTGTTAGAGCAGTGACAAACCGTCACTCTGGCCATCGAATCAGGGAACAGAACACCAGCCAGGCACATCAGGGGCCAAGGACCAGCAGTACTGAGGAGCAATACAAGGCCTCCTCCCCAGTCTCCGTTCACATAGGCAGAGAAGGAAGAGGACTTGGGTTCCAATTATCACCCTGCATGCACACACCAGCTCTTGAATTAGTACAAAATAATTGTTAAGGTCTCCATGCACGGATTCAAATGCAAATAAGCAGTTTTAAGATAAATGAAGGGTGGTTTTTTTTATAAAATGCTGTCAATTAGGCAAATCATTCTTCCTCTGCCTGGAATGTCACAAAGACAAAGCGTTCATCACAATGCAAAGCTCTTTCAGCTTACCCGATATTACAATGCAGGTGTCTTTTGATCGTCTCTTCATCGCTTTGTAAGCAGCATCGGCAATTGCAAAGAGGTGTGGAGGCCTCTCATACAGTTCCCTTCCCTTGTACTGCTCAATTGTGTCACGCCCGTAGATGTTCAGGTTTTTGTAGGGATTCATGGAAACGACCACCTCCCCAATAAAAGTATAAATCCGTCCTTTCTCAAACCTACGCGAGACAGGACAAAAAGGAGAAAAGGAATTGGTCAAAATAGTATGTTTTCCAAGCAACGTGCTCATCTCATCAGGTCTATTCTTCAATCCATCATCATACTGAAACTTTACGATGTTTATCGGCTACAGACATTACCTGACCAGTGTGGCCTACGAGGCGGATCAGCACTTTCCCCATAGAATCAGAGAATGACTAGGGACAGTGACTCAACCACCTCCCTGGGCAGCCTCTGCCAGTGCCCAATGACCCTTTCTGTGAAAGGTTTTTACCTAACATCCAGCCTGAACCTCCCCTGGCAGAGCTTGAGGCCATTCCCTCTTGTCCTGTCTCCTGTCACTTGGGAGAAGAGTCCAGCTCCCTCCTCTCCACAACCTCCTTTCAGGTAGTTGGAGAGAGTAATGAGGTCTCCCCTCAGCCTCCTCTTCCCCAGGCTAAACACCCCCAGCTCTCTCAGCCGTTCCTCATAAGGCCTGTTCTCCAGTTCCTTCACCAGCTTCGTTGCTCTTCTCTGGCCTCGCTCCAGAGCCTCAACACCCTTCTTGTGGTGAGGGGCCAGAACTGAACACAGGATTCGAAGCATGGTCTCACCAAGTTCAGGGGCAGAATCATACTAGGGATTGGGAACTAGGTCCGGCTTCAAATCTCACTGCCCACGAAGGAAACTTCTACCATTGTTTCACTTACAGATGCACAATTGATCAGATTCTGACTGTGTTTCTGAGTACAGCCACGTCTTGCTTTGCCAACACAACCAACCCAGCTTTCTGCATATTCAGATATTTCTGTTGCCATTCACATACTGCCAGAAACCGAAGTTTCTAGGAAATTCTTTAGTAAAATTTAAGTTAACATAATTTATTTACAGTGAATTGTGATGGGTCCACACAATCTCCTTCATAAAGGGGATTTAAAGGCAAACTTTTTTCACATTCTGCAGTCACCCACAGCCCAGCTCAGGGCAGAGAAGCACTCTTTAGAGGTTTAACAACATTTGCAAGAAAGTATATCAAGGTACAAGCCAAGAAGCAAATCACAGCCTTTCCGCTCTAGCAGTTAGCTTCCACTCCATCCTTTTCATTGGAAGGTGCTTTGCTGCCATCACTGCTGCAAAACCAAAAATGAAGGCTTTTTAGGAACAGGTGAAAACAGCGCTGAACAACACTTTTCCTAAACCCAGCATGGTCCTTAGTAGTCCTCCTACAAAGGAGACAGGAGATAATGTGAAGTTTGCTCATAGAAAGTGTTTAAGCTAGAATAAATTTCCGAAGAAATCCATGTTATGGAAGATACCCAGCAACAGAGCACAGGATGCATTTCCAATCAACCTTTGGAGACTTCAGACAGCACTCATCTCTCAGAATGAGAAAGGACACAATATCGTGGGCTGCATCCAAAGAAGCGTGGCCAGCAGGGTGAGAGAGGGGATTCTGCCCCTCTATTCCTCTCTTGTGAGACCTCATCTGGCGTCCTGTGTCCAGTTCTGGAATCCTCAGCATAAGGAGATGGAGCTGTTGGAATGGGTCCAGAGGAGGCTACAAAGATGATCCGAGGGCTGGAGCACCTTCCACACGAGGACAGGCTGAAAGAGTTGGGGTTGATCAGCCTGAAGAAGGGAAGGCTCTGAGGAGAACTTATAGCAACCATCCAGCACCTGAAAGGGGTCACAAGAAAGCTGGAGAGGGGCTGTTTACAAAGGCTTGGAGTGATAGGACGAGGGGCAGTGGGTATAAACTGGAGAGGGGCAGATTTAGACAAGACATAAGAAAAAATTTCTTCACGATGAGAGTGGTGAGGCACTGGAACAGGTTGTCAAGACAAGCTGAGGCTGCCCCATCCCTGGAGGGGTTCAAGGCCAGGTTGGATGGGCCTTGGGCAGCCTGGTCCAGTGGGAGGTATCCCTGCCCATGGGAAGGGGGTTGCAACTGGATGGGCTTTAAGGTCCCTTCCAACCCAAACCAGTCCATGATTCTATGATTTAGAGATCAATGCCCAAACTATGGTTCCTCTCCACCCGGCTGCACCCTGTATTTAAATCTCACAACATTAGGTGGCACCACAGCACCTCTACAGACTGAAGGGCCCTCCCAATCCTAGACGGACCCCAGTCCGAGTTCTAGCAGTGCTTTACAGAATTCATTACCACCCCCGTGTGGTGACAGTCTTGACACTTTCTACTGTTCATTTGAGGATTTTCTGCAGCATCTTGGCAGTGCTAGTTTTTAGCAGGTGGAAAAAAACTCCAAAACCACAATCTAGTGACCAGTATTCCACTTCCAAAAAGTGAACTGGCTTCTTAATCCAGCTTCTTCCAGAAAGACTTCACTAAAACAGCACGAGAATTGCAAAACATCTTTTTGTGAGTCCTGATTTGCATTTCCGAAACCATCGGAGAGCTTCAAACACACAGATATTTTGTACTGTAGAAATATACATTGTTTGAAGCTAAAATATTTCAGACAAGGGAAGGCTGTTATAATTGATAGAACCATACAACACTTTGGGTTAGAAGGGACCTCAAATCCCATACAGTTCCACCCCTGCCATGGGCAGGGACATCTCTCACTGGATCCACTTGCTCCAAGCCCCATCCAACCTGGCCTTGAACACCTCCAGGGATGGGGCAGCCACCACTGCTCTGGGCAGCCTGGGCCAGGGCCTCCTCAAACTCATCATGAAGAATTTCTTCCCAATGTCCTGTGTAAATCTTCCCCCTCTAATTTAAAGCCATTAGCAATATCAGCAACTAACTCTTGCAGCAAGAGACACAAACTGGATTAGATCGGCCAAGTCAGTGAAAAATAACAAAAAAATCTTTCTATAAATACACTAACAATAAAAGGAGGACCAGGGAGAATATTCAGTCCCGACTGGATGTAAATGGAACAACTGTGACAAAGGACGAGGACAAGGCTGAGGTACTTGATGCCTCCTTTGCCTCAGTCTTTAATAGTAAGGAAATTTGTTTCCTCTGTGTACAAATCCAGGGGTTAGAGGAGCAGAACAAAGCCAGCAGTGGTCCCGGTGGCCAAAAAGGCCAATGGCATCTTGGCTTGGATCAGAAACGGTGTGGCCAGCAGGTCCAGGGAGGTTCTTCTCCCTCTGTACTCGGCACTGGTGAGACCGCACCTCAAATTCTGTGTTCAGTTCTGGGCCCCTCACCACAAGAAGGATGTTGAGGCTCTGGAGCGAGTCCAGAGAAGAGCAACAAAGCTGGTGAAGGGGCTGGAGAACAAGAGGAGCGGCTGAGAGAGCTGGGGGTGTTTAGCCTGGAGAAGAGAAGGCTGAGGGGAGACCTCATTGCTGTCTCCAACTCCCTGAAAGGAGGTTGTGGAGAGGAGGGAGCTGGGCTCTTCTCCCAAGTGACAGGGGACAGTACAAGAGGGAATGGCCTCAAGCTCTGCCAGGGGAGGTTCAGGCTGGACGTTAGGAAAAAATTTTTCACAGAAAGGGTCATTGGGCAGTGGCAGAGGCTGCCCAGGGAGGTGGCTGAGTCACCTTTCCTGGAGATGTTTAAAAGATGGATGGATGAGGTGCTAAGGGACATGGTTTAGTGGTTGATAGGAATGGTTGAACTCGTTGTTCCAGTGGGTCTTTTCCAACCAAGTGATTCTGTGTGTGATTCTGTGTGTGAATAAAGTGCAGGCAATGATGCAACTCAACCAGGACACAAGCTTGGTATGAAATACAGAACCACAGCCCAATTCCTATACACCAGCTTATTCACTGGAAACCAGAAGAGGGACTTAAATACCCTGAAAGCGTCATGTGTACAGTCATTCTCCTTGGCCACCCCTAATTTTAATCCTCTGAAGCACAAAGCAGACATCAGGATATTGGAAGGTGCTGAACATGCAAGGCCCCAGTGGGTGCACAGAGATCGTCTGCCATTATGATCTTCATCTTCCACCCTCTCAGGAGCACAGGAGACTCTGCAAACACATAGGAGAGCCTAAGAAAAACCAAACACACACAACGCTTCCTCCATTCAGGAGATCAAATCACACAAGGACATACGTATGTAATGGAGACCACTACAGGGACATCAGAATCAGCAGATCCTTCCCATCACAGGCCATCTGCAAGCACAAGTTGCTCAACGGTGAACATACAGACTGCTCTCCAAAAGTCACCGCACAGCAGACACAAAACTGCCCTGAAGGCACTAATAATGACAAAAATAAAGACACAGCAGTTGCTGGAGGTGATTTTAAGCCACATTATACTAACAGGTGCACAGCTGGAGGGTTCCTGGTCAGCACAGAGGTTAAGGGGGTTTCTTTTAGCTGCCGAGAAAAACAAACAGATATCCCTGCTGAAGTGTGGTGCCAAGTCACTGTCCCAGTGCCCAGCACTGACCTCTTCCTTAGGTAATGAATTATGCACACAGGCAGGAGCAGAGCGCAGTTTCAGTTTCCTCCCTTGACAGCTCAATGTCCCCGACTGTCCCATGAGCAGAACCTACAGATTTACCCACCGTCGGCCATTCTGAGCCCTCTGCTCAGAGCAGCCCTGCTACCAGGGCACAACTTGGCTTAGGGGGTTCCAGCTCGTCCCCACAGAGCAGCCTGACATCCCCCCTGCTCACTTCCTTGGCAGCGCCAGCTCAAACAACAGCTTTCATGCTTGGCCTCCAAGCCAAGCTGTAAAAGGTTTTACTGGAATTCTGAATGAGTTGTGACTTCAGTCTCCGTCTCAAAAGGCAGAAGGAGAGGAGGGAGGAGATATCCATCTCCAGTCTTGACAAATAGGTATCTTTCCATTTGCAAAGCGAACTTCCAGTACCTGAAGGGGCTACAAGAAAGCTCGGGAGGAACTGCTCAAAAAGGCTTGGATTGGACTAGGAGCAATGGGAATAAACTGAGGAGAGGCAGATTTAGACTGGATATAAAGTGGAATTTCTTCACAATGAGACTGGGGAGGCCCTGGCCCAGGCTGCCGAGAGCAGTGGTGGCTGACCCATCCCTGGAGGGGTTCAAAGCCAGGTCGGATGGGCCTTGGGCTGCTTGATCTAGAGGGAGGTGTCCCTGCCCATGACAGGAGGTTGGAACTTCATGATCTTTAAGGTCCTTTCCAACCCACACTATTCTATGATTCTATCTTTCAAGCTTGGCTTTAAGTACATGCAGTTCCTGAAGAACTGACATCCCTACTTACCTCTCCATTCATTTTTTTTTTTTACTTCTCAGCACAGGGGCTAAAATTCCAGAGCTGTGCTTTGATGTTCCTAAAAGGAGCTGTCGCTCCTCACCCCTCCTTGCTGATAAAGCCTCTTTTCATCCGGCAGCGCAGCAGCAGGCCAAGAACAGCAGCGCCTGTTTTCATAGCTTTATGCAAGAGCCATGGTTTCGCTTGCCCAAGAACTCATGAAAACTTAAGAAAACAACCAGCGACAGCAGCCCAAAGAGGGAGGTGCAGGCTGTACTAAACCCACTGCTCGGCTGCAAAGCAAGGTCCAAAACCAGTCGACGACATAGGAGTGGATTTTTGTAGTGAAAAGCAATCTACAGCAGAGTTTATAAGAGAAGCCCCTGTACGCACTCCTGGGGTCAGCACCCCATGGTCAAACCTCAGTTTGTGTACACGACAATCCCAACAGCTTGTGTTGCTGCTGGGAGGAGAAAATAATCCCCCTAATGATGCCGTGGATTATTTCTGTACTGCTGTTTTCTGCGTTTTCCACTTAGCCCACTCTGGCATCTGCAATCCAGCTCAGCAGTCAAAAGGAAAATCACAGTATTTAATCCCTGTGTGTTAGTTTGATGAGGAGCATCAGCTCTTTTTCAAGAGGTTTCTATGCCTATTTTTATCACCTTCGTAAAGCAGATTGACAGTGAGACACAGAATAGAAATCACTGAAGGGATCGAAAGGATTGTCTAGAAAAGACGACAGCCAAGACTTCATTTTGTAGTTTGTTCTTTCAGGGAGTTGGAAAAAAACAATACACCTTGAAGTCCCAACATCCCATGTTCACATCCAACTGTCACTGGAAAATAGACCATAGAAAGCAAAAGCTGAAGCAGAAATCCTCACCACCAGAGAGCACTCACATTTAGGATTTCTCCCACCTGACAAACATGCCAGTCAAAAATAAAACTGTTCTTACCGAGGAAATGATGCAACTTCAAATGCACTCAGTACAAATAAAGAAAAGAGTGAGCTGGCAAGGCTTGGAACTCATACTCCAAAACAACATCTGCAGAACACAGACCGTTAAACAAAGGCATCCTACCATTCAATCTCAACTCCAAACGCCGCAATTCTGATTCAAAAGGGCATTTCTAATTATTCATTTATACAGTAACTCCTCTGCACCAAAAAGATAAACAGAAACTCGCTGGGATCGCAGACCGCAGGCTCACTGCTATTTCCAGAACCCAGCATCCTGTCTGAGCCACCCGCGCCAGCTCCCAGGGAGCGTCTGCAGCCAGATCGCAGGCTGTGCCTCGCCGGGGTGAGAAACGGCTCCACAGAAACACCAGAAACACACTGTGCCGGTCTCCCCCTCCATCTGTCCAGTACCCAAGAAGCAGAGCAACTGCTCAAAAAAACACATCAAGTCATCAGTCACCTCATTTCTGCTTCTTTAAGAGAACTGAAGCAGAACTACTGGTTTTATGGATCACTTTCTCCTGGGAAAAGACCTTCTCCCATCTCAAACTACTCCTTTCCCACCACTGATGACAGCAGACATCCCATTCAGCATTACATACACCCCAAAGGTTGCCCACATCAGCAGGTGCTCAGTGAAGTCCCCTGGTCTCATCCCTCTCCCTGGAGCTACACGGATGCTCCAGATCCCGCACAGCTTCATGACAGGAACTCCCAACACGGCCAGTGGCTGAAGGCAGACTTTCAGCTTAACCTATATCAGTAGCTTAAAGTAAAGCAAACCTTAACAAAAAAAAAAAGCAAAATCAAACAATTTAGGATGGATACAGGAGGGTTTGATACGCATCGGCCTGCACTAGACAGTCAGAAGCTAACTCAGCACCACAGAAAGCTAAAAGGATAAAAGCTGGTGGTTTCAAGCTGTGATCTATTTCCAGCTTACCCATTAACTTCAAATCACAAATGAAACTGGAATATTTAGTAGGAGCATTCTGCTTTTCCGTCCCTCCTCCTTTGTGCATGGGAAGGTGGATGATCCAGCAGCTGCACACCGCTCCGGCATGTGGGAATCATAGAATCATCAGGTTGGAGAAGACCTCTGACACCACTGAGTGCAACCACTCCTATCTATCACTAACCCAGATCCTTTAGTACCGTATCCTTAAGCAGAGGGACAGTTTCTTCTCCTGTTGCAAACACCCTGTGTGGTTTGCATTATTCCCCCACGGGTGTCCCCAGATCTTCATGGTTGGACTCGACGATCCAGTGGGTCTCTTCCAACCTGGTTATTCTGTGTTTCTGTGATTCATTATTTCTTCCCTATATATTTCTATACATTGAAAACCCATTGCTGCAGGTTTTGACTCCATCCTCTTTGCAGATGCAAATGAAAGCATTAACTAAAACTGGTGCTAGTGAAGAGATGTATGTGGATAACCACAGATGGGACTTTAGGATGTGTTCACTAAGGAAGGGAATTTAAGTAGGCTTCTGGCAGGGAAATGGTATTTATCTGCTTAAAATGCAAGAATGTATAGGTAATTTAAATGCAAGAATGTATAGGCAGTTGGCCTGACAAAGGAACAACTCTTATTCTTGTGCTATGGGACATAACATGACTTTGCTTAAGCACACTTCACCATGTGTATGTCAAACAGTTGTGCTTTTTACATGCCATACCAAGTCTGTACTGAGCATTCGGGGCTACTTAAACACTTTATTTTAGATGAATCTTGAGATAAACTCAGCTGTCAAGCAGGAAAGAATGACTTTCAAGTCTTTCAGTGAATTGCTCATAAACTGTATTGCAGCAAATCATCCTCCTCACCAGAGAACTCAGATAAACAGGATTTGTGTTGGCAGAACTGTAGCCAAAATATTCTTGCTGCACTTGGAAAAACAGAAAAAGAAGAGTCCAGTCAGGGCTCCCTCCCAGCGCTAGGAAAACAACCCACATCTGTCACAACTCAGAAAAGGCATCTCTACAACATTTTGATCCATCATGAAGGCCAGAAAAATTGGAATTTAAGTTCTTTTAACGTGCAGGTGAAATTTTGGCTTGCAGTTGTCCTGCCTGGGTTTGGTTTTTCAGATGCTGCCAGTTTAACAGCTTAGGAAATGCCATTCGGTGCGCGTCCTGCACCACTCCTTTCCTGTACAGAGGGAGCAGCGAGGGCAGGGTGAGGAACGCTTCGTTCATCTCCAATTTTGACAGTCAGCTTTTGAAATGAGGTTAAAGGAGTCTTTTGTCATGACATAATTTTTTTTTCAAAAGGAACCAGTAACCGAGGAGCAACCAGTGCTGCATCTCCCCCAGCAAACCAACGCTTAGCAAAGGGACCATGATTCAACAAGGTTGGTTCAGCTCTGCCACAGCTGACCCCCCACTCATCCGTGCAGCATCACAAACCCGCTGGGCAAGGGCAGGGAAAGGGAAAATGAACGATGGGTGCTAAATCTAGCTCTAAGGAATAAAGGCTAGAACTGTGAAATGCAGCTACGTAGCTAGAAACTGGTATAACGTTAAAATCTCTCTCCTCAAACATGAAGTATGAACCTTGAACTGAAAAACCGCCAAGCCACTAAACCCAGGAGTCGCTGACCTCTCTCTGCTGTTTGCGTCAGACCGAGCTCTCTCCGACAGCAGGAAAGCACCATATGCTCCTTTTACATGTCTAGAAGCATGGCAGAAGGTGCAAGGAGACTTGAAACAGATAACAAGACAAACAAGTCTTTGAAAAGCTTGCAGGGACAAGACAGTGCAGTAGGGTTATTCCAGCCCACATGTGAGGAAGTTGCTATTGAGCACAGGTAGAGGAAAGACGCAACTGCTTTCTCCTCATGGGGTAGTAAAAAGCGCCCCCCCTTCACAGAATCATAGTATCACAGAACAGTCTGGCTTGGAAGGGACCTTAAAGATCATCCAGTTCCAACCCCCTGCCATGGGCAGGGACACCTCCCACTGGATCAGGGGCTCCAAGCCCCATCCAACCTGGCCTTGAACACTCCAGGGATGGGGCAGCTACAACTTCCCTGGGCAACCTGGGCCACCTGGGCCAATGCCTCCCTACTTTTCTCATGAAGAAATTACTCCTTTCCATGTGAAAAGCCTGGCTGGAACACTGTAAAATCCCAATGCAGTAACCATATTGCTCTGCTTTGAGCATGGGCTGCCCCGAGTGACCTCACGAGGCTGAATTATCCTATGAGTCTGTTTCTAGCCAGGAAAGAGAACAGGTATGGGACAGCAACAACCAAGAGACTAACATCCACCCATAGTCTCTAACAATTCAGTTTGTCAAATAAAAGCACATGATCGATAAAAGAACAGTACAAAGAAAAAGAAGGAACAATCTACCTTACTTCTGAGCTCTCTACTCCCATCACACATTAAGTCAACTGGATGCATGTAGAAGAGCATGGACTTTGCCATGTGAGAGAATTAACTTCATCATTGAATCATGGAATGGTTTGGGTTGGAAGGGACCTCAAAACCCATCCAGTTCCACCCTCTGCCATGGACAGGGACATTTCCCACTGAATCAGGGGCTCCAAGCCCCATCCAACCTGGCCTTGAACACTTGCAGGGTTGGGGCAGCCACCACTGCTCTGGGCAGCCTGGGCCAGGGCCTCCCCACCCTCACAGCAAAACATTTCTTCCCAAGATCTCATCTCAATCTCCCCTCTTTCAGCTGAAAACCGTTCCCCTCATCCTATCCCTGCACTCCCTGATCGAGAGCCCCTCCCCAGCTTTCCTAGAGCCCTTTCAGTTCCAGAAGGCTACTCTAAGGTCTCCCCGCAGCCTTCTCTTCTCCAGGTGGCTGAACAAGCCCAACTCTCTCAGCCTGTCCTTGTACAGGAGGTGCTCCAGGTCATCTTCATGACCTTCTCTGGACTTGCTCCAACAGATCCATGTCCTTCTTGTGCTGAGGACTCCAGAGCTGAATGCAGGGCTCCAGGTGGGGTCTCACCAGAGCGGAGCAGAGGGTGAGAATCACCTCTCTGGTGCTGCTGGTCCCACTGCTTTGGATGCAGCCCAGGACACAGTTTAGCTTTCTGGGCGGCAAGTGCACATTGCTGGCTCATGTTGAGCTTCTCCTCCCCTGCACCTCAAATCCTCCTCCTTAGGCCTGCTCCAAATCCAGTCTCCATCCAGCCTGTATTTGTGCTTGGGATTGACCTGACCCAGGTGCAGACCTTGCACTTGGCCTGGCTGAACTCCATGAGGTTTGCACAACTTAAATGCATAAGACTCATTAAACTACTGAGAGGGAGGGAAAAGTGGAAGTTATTGCACTGTGATTCCATCAGTAGATGGCCATCATCTTGCCAGCTAGCCAGAAGAACTAATTAAAAAAAATAGCTACACAAGTTCTTATAAAAGAAAACTGGGACGGGACTTACCCTGGCCAATGCAGGCTTGAAGTGAAAGCTTGCTGTCAGGAAAGCAGTACTGGAAGAGCACTTCATTGGAGACTACACGGACCACTGACCCCTGCCAGATACTGCCAAACTTATTTTATGGGTATATTTAGACGATTTGGGTTCCTGCAGTGACCAGTAACTGCCTTCGTGATCCATTTTGTTCCTTCCAGTTTGGTGTTACAGCATTCAGGTACTTAAGACTTCATTCACCACCTCCTCTTTCCAAACCCCATGTCCACATTAGCTGTAACCTGCCATGCCATGATTATCTCAGCCTTCAAAATCGGGTGTTTAGCACTGATCATCAGATTAGACACCACTATCTGCAAATGTCTTGGTGGACAAAATTGGAGCATGAAAGGAAAGAACCAGACTAGTGGCTGGTGGTCGTGCAGAAGATGCCATGCACTCCCAGTGCCCTGGTTCAGTCGTGCATGAATGGTGCAATGGTCAGTGTGTCTGAAGAGTGTCCAGAGAAGGACAAGTTCATGTTGCTGAGTAACAACCTCTCTTTGGAGGGGTGCTGAAGGAACAATAAAATCCTGCAGCTCAGAAAAATCAAGAGACGTGCAGAAAAACAGCGACCACAACTGACAGCCTCTGAATTCCTCCTAACCTCTCCAGCAACCTCAGGAAACAAAACCCATTCACCTCGCACAGCAGCGTCCTTGTATCAGCAAACAAACCCCGAAGCCACATCAGCAACTGTACTGATGATGACTTTCCACCTTATTTAAGCCACATTTCTTGCCCTATAAGACCTTCCCAGTTTCCCGCATACACAGCACAATTAACAGATGCTGCCATCTACCTACACCCCCATCTATTCCACAAGCTTTGGTGCCAAGGAATGATCACGGCAGTTCATGGGTTTGCTTTGGAGATGCTTGGAGAGCCCTTTTGCAGTCAGCTGGCCGTGAGACGCTGATGTTCAGACGCTTCATTGTTCAGCTGTAAAGGAATATTCTGCATTTGTTAAGCTCATGCCCAGTGCTGATCTGTGAACACTGCCGGAGCCTCCTGAATACAGTATTGTTCTGATACAGGGCTCCAAGATCCAAGATCATCTATATCCTAGCACAGAGCACACCATCCACAAGCATTCCTCAGCCTGCTCAGCCCTTTGATTACATTAGAACTAAAATAAAAGTAATGCTCTATTTATACTAACACAGGCCATGCAAGTCATGCAAAACCAATGCAAAATAATAAAGCAAAATATGCACATAATGCACAAATACGATTTAGGTTTCTGCCTAATCAGAGTTTCTTTTATAATTACCGCAGCAATCTCCACTATCTCACCTACACACAAACATCGAGTATGCAGCCCTTAGACTCTGTGTTTTCTGGCCATGCAGCAGGCAGACTCCTTTAGGCATTTATGTGTTTAACAGTGCTGTGACCTAACACAGCTCCTGTGGTTTTGGCTTGCGAATTGTCCTCACAGTGCATTAGATTACCGACACCGGGCTTCAGCAGACAAACTGCCGAGTCTCTGAGCAGCAGATGAAGCCGTTCCACCTACAGCTGCCCATCCAGTGCCTCTGCCACGTCTGCTGGAGGGATGGCGAGAGACAGCCCATTCCAATTGCAACTGACAATGCCCTGCGAGACAGACCCCAACAGCTTCAGCCCACTAACAAGCCATTAGCAACAGAGGGGAGAAAACTAAGATCACAAATCACACAGCCAATAGGTTTCCCCACAATGCGTCCATTAATTGTTCGGGTGGAAAGAAAGGATTTTTTCCTCGTGCTTCCCTGAAGACATGTCCAGTCAGGAAAAGCTTCCCATTTCATGGCTGCAGATTTGGCTCAGGTTTGCTGGATTGTTTTTGTGTATTTCCAGTTTTGTGTCAGAAAAGTTGCATCTCACCTAAGGGCAACCTGAACCAGAACTGCGGTGAAATCCTCTCTCCACCTTCCAGTCTCTCCCCATCAGCAGGAACCGAGCAGCAAACACCTTGCCAGACAAACATCACGCCCTACAGAAAGGAAATGAGGTACACAGATCCCTGTGGAAAGGCTTGGGAAATACACAAGGTTTGTCCTTCCAGTGGAAGAGCAACTAATGTTTTATAGAAAGCTTGGTTTATAAACAAAGGGGTTTTTTTATTAAACCAAGTGCAGCGGTTTCAGCCAAAGCCACAAGTGACTGAACTGGCAGCTTCAGCATCAGAGTCTTCCTTCCCCCCACTGAAAGTACAACTTCCAAAAGGGAAGGGGAGAAGCAACGACACAAGGAACTCTTCTAATACCCTTGTGGATACGGAAGGGCGCAGGGTAGGATAGGCAATGTAAGCAAATGAATTTGCACACAGTCATAAGTACTTCACCTTCCTGTTCTTTGAATGAGAAAACCTCGGAGCAATAGGAACTGTTATTTACGCATCCATCATTCATGGCAAAAGGAGTGAAGTTGTAAATACCAACCATACTGCATTGTTAAACAACGCTAATGCAAGAGAATATTAGCAATATGGAAAAGGAGTTAAAGGTTTTCATAGTTCAGAGAGATTACTTGACTTATATGCTGCTTGTTTTATTGTTTTAAATCATCACCAGAAGGACTGTGTTCATTTACTTCCTTCAGACCTCACATATTTTTTCCGTCAGGATAGCTCAGGAGCTGAGAGACTGTTCAAACAGCACTGTGACACAGCACAAACACCTCCCAGAATTCATAGGTGGGTGACCTGTAAAATACCTACAACTCCTCTTCCACAAGCCAAGACAACTATGGTCATGCCATCACATGTTTAATTCCAGGCCTGTGGAATTCAGAACCAGTGAAATTATTTAAACCAGGATCTTTTCAGAGGGCACATCAGCACAAGAGGCTTCTACTTCTGTGTCGTTTGCTGGCCAAAGCCACGCTGTGCTGTTCATCAGAAAGTTCAATAACAAAGTTTTTAGCCACTAATTGTTTACTGAAAGCCCAATTTCAGCCCAGAGTGGGGTCATTGCACACTCTCCACTCTGGCAGATCTGATTACACACTCAAACCCAGCAGCACAGAGTGAAGCTGTCTCACTGCTCATTTCATTCATGAGAAAAGAAGGCTCCAAGGAGACCTTATAGTGACCTTCTGGTACCTGATGGGGCTACAGGAGAGCTGTAGAGGGACTGTTCACAAAGGCCTGGAGTGATAGGATGAGGGGCAACGGCTGTAAACTGAAGAGGGGCAGATTTAGACTAGGCATAAGGAGGAATTTCTTCACACTGAGGGTGGGGAGGCCCTGGAAATGGCTGCCCAGGGAAGCGGTGGCTGCCCCATCCCTGGAGGTGTTCAAGGCCAGGTTGGATGGGACCTTGGGCAGCCTGATCCAGTGGGAGGTGTCCCTGCCCACTACGGGGGGGTGGAACTGGATGATCTTTAAGGTCCCTTCCAACTCAAACTATTCTATGATTCTCTGATTTCCAGGTTGACCTCATCGATGTTCCACGTGTCTAACAAAGCTGGGCGTCAGCCAAAATAACCTCCACAGGTCCCTTCCAAACAACACTGCTCTGGCTACCACAGACACACTGCAGCTTCAAATAACAGCTGAAAGTAACTGTCCTTTCCAATAACAGCATAGGTTTGCCAGTTTATTTAAACAAGGCTGTAGTAAAATATTTTTTTTTTTTAGCCATCAGTTTAATTATCAGAGGAGCTAGGCCACCTCCTCCTCTGAAAGCAGCTATGTTCTCTCTTCCTCTGTGAGCAATCCTTGCTGAACAGCAGTGTACTGAAACAAAACAAAGAAATGCACTTTCAATCAAGAAGTCTGGCAGTCAGAGACCGGCAACCTGTTTAAATTTTTCAAAAATACACATGAAGTCATCTATTACAGAATCACAGAACAGTTTGGGTCAGAAAGGACCTTAAAGATCATCCAGCTCCAAGCCCCTCTGTTACAGATAAATTCTTTTCCATATTATTTCTCTACGTTTCTCAAGCTGAAGCTTGTATTATCCTTCCCACATTCAACCGATCACTTATTCTGCAGCAGAGGTGTCTCACAAATGCTTGTTCAGTTTGAATAATTTGATAGCATTAAATTACTGATAATGAGAAGCTTAGAGATGTTCACCTACCAGCTCCCCAACACACTTAGTGATCACTTTCCAATGGGCAGTGACAAAAGACAGCATGCATACTTCTCTGATAGAAGCAGCAGCAAGGCTGACATCCTCACCCCAAAGTGGCTGTTTGTTACCTAACACAACTCTGTCCAGACCTGCCTCAACCACAACATTCTTCTCCACACCTGTCAGTGACAGAACTCAAACCCCCATCACATACAACCCTTATTATTTGCATTTTAAATACGTAATGCATAGTGATACAAAAGCCATGACTACACAGAATCATAGAATAGTTTGGGTTGGAAGGGACCTTCAAGATCATCCAGTTCTAACCCTCCTGCCATGGGCATGGACACCTCCCACTGGATCAGGGGCTCCAAGCCCCATCCAACCTGGCCTTGAACACCTCCAGGGATGGGGCAGCCACAGTTTCCCTGGGCAACCTGGGCCAGGGCCTCACCTCTCTCATCGTGAAGAAATTCCTCCTTATGTCTAGTCAAAATCTGCCCCTCTCCAGTTTATACCCATTGCCCCTCGTCCTATCACTCCAGGCCTCTGCAAACAGTCCCTTCCCAGCTTTCTTGTAGCCCCTTCAGGTACTGGAAGGTTGCTATAAGGTCTCCTCAGACCCTTCTCTCCTCCAGGCTCAACCCCAACTCTCTCAGCCTGTCCTCGGATGGAAGGTGCTCCAGCCTTCAGATAATCCTTGTAGCCTCCTCTGGACCTGTTCCAACAGCTCCATCTCCTTCTTATGTTGAGGATTCCAGTACTGGACACAGGACTCCAGATGAGGTCTCACAAGAGAGGAATTGAGGGGCAGAATCCCCTCCCTCGCCCTGCTGGCCACGCTGCTTTTGATGCAGCCCAGGATACAGTTGGCCCTCTGGACTAAGGCTGTGTGTATACACAGCATACGCACCAGGTATAGTATTTTTATGGTCTTTTACATCTATATATAAAAGTAACCATTCAAGTTTATATGTATACAAAATTCCTCCTAGGAAATACTGCACATGCTATTCTGGCCTGCTTCAAACTGAATCTGGTTAATGAAATCATCCCTTCTACAATCCAGTAAGGGAACGCATCTACAGCTCTGGGACACAAGGAGATGGTCTGTGGGACTCACAGGTAAAGGAGCGGGTTCAAGTGTTTCATTCAGAGCTCTTTCAAGCAGTGCAACGAAACTACTATAATCCCACTTTTGTCAAGAGGGGAGAGGAATGTATCTATGAAACGCTCTTTTCCTCTTAAATATATTCATGAGAGACTTACAGGAAAAGAAATAAAGTCGAGTTATTTCCTGTTCACAGCTTTGTCCTTTAAGAAGGAGAACAAAAGAATTTGACACTTCATATCCTCACTCATCTCGAGCTCCCATTCCTTGGCCTTTTAACTGGAGCACAGCCTGGCATCAACCACTAAGGAAATAGCCCTCCACACAGGAAAACCTCAGGCTTTGCGGAGTTGCTGCTACGGTGCACAGGGCGTGAACACTGATAAGCAAAGGCCAGGAAACAAGGGCAGGCATTAATGCCATATCTTCAGTTCTCGAAGTACCAGGTCAGGGTAGATAAAACCCAGCTAATTATTTTTGCTACCTCTCTCGCATGCAAGCCAGCTTTGCCTTTTGAAGCTCCTTACTTGTGTAGTGAAATTCTGCCTCACTCCTAAAAGAACCACAGCTCAGCAGTGAAAAAGCCAACGGTTCTAGGAAATGGGCCACACAAAAACCCTTCCAAGCTGTCTGGTAACCTGATACAAGAAAAACCCTTTCCTTAGTCCAAATCTGTTGATGTCACCTACATCAAGGCAGGCCAAGAACCCAAAACGGTTTAGCACCACTTGAAGCATCAGTTCACCCTGCAAACTTCTCAAGTGAGCTGAGGTTCCTCCAGCTATAGAAGAGAGAACAATAGACTCCCACTAGCCAAAGCGATGCACTAGGATGGAGGATTCCTGCTTTGCAGACACCAAGTGGAAGCTCTAAAATACAGGATCAATATGTTAAACCAGCCTGTGCAACCAGCCAGCAGTGATAACTCACAATTTCCCCTCTACCACCAGCACTACTCCCTAAACTCTTTCTTTCCCCTTTTTCCTGTGGGGATAAAAGGAAACGAGGAGAAGCAGGGAGAAGAGGAGGGCTGGAAGGAGAGGAGAGAACAGGAAAGCGTAATTCCCTCGGCTCAGACTTGAGGGTTTTTTACTTACTGCCCTTCCCCAAACCTCTAGCAACTCCATCACCACATCCGTTGCTACTGCTTCTAATTTTTCCTATTTTAAATACAGGGAAACAAACCTGTTTATAGTTATTAAATCAAAAGCCTGTTAATATTTATGAGGTCACATCAATGTTTCCTTGTCTTTGGTGGCTCCATCTCCTCCCGCTTGAGCCTTATGGACGTTTTCTAGGAGCACACTGAACTGGTGGCTGGTATCACACAGCCCATGTAGTGTCCTCTAATCCTCTTTTGCCGCCGATGCATGACTTTGCAATTTACAGCACTTTCCTCATCTGTACACGAATGGCTCAGCACTTCATATAACTGGATTTCACCCATGAGGTGATCCAGGCGTCTCCAGGAGGAGCACTACCTCCCCTAGCTCTGCCATCACCATTCATAGAATCGCTTTGACACTAAGGCTACCTCAGCAACATCTGCACCCCCCTTTCTGATCCACTGTGGGGAGATTCCTGTTTCAAATGATGCAAAGCAGCTCACAAGCACAGCGTAACCACTCATTCGTTGTTCAGCAGACATTCCACCAGTCTTGGGAGAGGGATCTTCCTCAACAGGTCTCTGCGCACATGCACTCCCACAGCTCTCCAGCAGACCACATGCTGCACCACACATCACAGCATCTCCCGCAGGGCACCTTAACGTAGGCCAGGCTCCATTTATTTAATCTGAGCAGCCCTGCAGGACAAAGCCACGTTGCCAAACCCCTGTAGAGAGCAGCGACTGCTTCTCCAGCCTGCTGGCCCTGCAGCAGGGTTAACCAGCACACCGCCACGAGCCTTCCACTCAATGGCAACGTTCTGATATTCAGACAGGTGGAATTTTGGGGTTGGTTCCTAACCTGCACCGACCAGGTTGCCCCTGACTATATAAAGAGATCTTAACATCACTAGCTCCTGTGTGGTGTCCATGCTGCAGAAGTGGGGTTCACCTCCTGCCAGATCTCTGCAGCTTCCTGTGCTCCCTGCTCTGAGGATATAGTGGCAGAAGGCAAGGACCAGCCCTGCCTGGAGCCACCTCAGGTCTGCAGCGGTGTCACCTGGAGCTTCATACGGTGAGAAAACAGGGATAGGGCTCCTCAGACTCAAAGCAGTCTGAGCGCATCCTCCTAGCACCACACCCAGGCTGCTCGGCTCTTCCAGGATGGAGCCGCTCCTGAACAGGGCTCACACACACCTTTATCAATGGCGTGGTTAATCTGCAACCGGATCATTCCAGGGCAACTGAGGATTAAATGTACAGGAAATAGAATAGATATTGCTAAAACTAAACATTAACTCACTGCTGCTGGACTCTTGCATTTAAGCCTCCCACCTTTCTCATTAAGTAGGGAAAGAAGATGATGCTAACAACAAGGGTTAGAATCGTGGAACCATTAAGGTTGTAAAAGCCCTCTCAGCCCGTCCATTCCATCTGTCAGTCCAACCCCACTGTGCCTACTAAACCATGCCCCCAGGTGCCATGGCCACACTCTGAACCCCTTCAGGGATGAGGACTCCACCCCTGCCCTGGGCAGCTTCTGCCAGGGCTTCACCACTCTGTCAGGGAAGAAATTTTTCCAAATATCCAATCTATGCTTCCCTTAGCACAACGTGAGGGCATTTCTTCTCATCCTATCATTTGTTCCTTGGCAGAAGACCAGCACCCACCTTGCCACAACCTCCTTTCCAGGAGCTCTACAAAGCAATGAGGTCTCCCCTTGCCTCTTCTTCCCCAGGCTAAACAGCCCCAGGTCCCTCAACTGCTCCCAGAACCCCTGGGCTCAATCCCCAGCTCTGTTCCCTTCTCTGGACGCATTCCAGCCCCTCAATGTCCTTCTTGTAGTGAGAGGCTCAAAACTGAACTCAGGATTTGGGGTGCAGAAGCTGACAGCATGAAGCACCATTTACAAACAGTACCACAGCATACACAGCATGGAACAACATTTCCACAGACTGGGGAGACTTTCAGAAATTCCAGAATCTTTCTGATCATTTATTGCTGGCCTCCTTCCCAATCCCCATTCCCAACAAAGTCAGCATTCCTATTCCTGCTTTAAACAGGTGAGTTCAGGTTGCTTTGTTCCCTCAGCCCCTCTCTGATTATCTGCCTTAACTCCATTTCCAAAGAGATCTCCAAGGAGAGCACGGGGCTAGGCTCCACTGGTATGAGCAGCAAGGTGGAACCACACTGATTGCGTCACACACCTCTTTCTTCAACAGTTAGTAAACAGCATCCTTTCTTCTTGCTAACCACTACCTCTGTGGGGTAAACTCACACAACCACATGAAACCACAGACCTCACATTGCCCTGACCAATGGTGAATGCACAAACTGACATGTATCACAAACATGGTGCGTTCGAAACCTGCACAGAAATGTGCAGTTGGTGAACTAAGCACAGGCTCTTGCAGTGCTTCTCAGTTTCTCCATAGCATCAATTGCTTTGTAAACATGCAATTATGATGTAAGGTTAAGAAGATGGGCAGGTGTGATGTTTTCACCACATGCCAATAATCAGTCTATAACAAAGGTATCAAGGTAGGATTTTCATAGAATCATAGAATGGTTTAAGTTGGAAGGGACCTCAAAGCCCATCCAGTTCCACCCTCTGCCATGGGCAGGGACACCTCCTGCTGGACCTGGTTGCTCCAAGCCCCATCCAACGTGGTCTTGAACCCCTCCAGGGATGGGGCAGCCACCACTTCCCCAGGCAGCCTGGGCCAGGGCCTCCCCACCCTCATAGGAAAACATTTCTGCCTAAGATCTCATCTCAATCTCTCCTCCTGCAGCTGAAAATCATTCCCTCTTCCTGTCCCTGCACTCTCTGACCAGGAGCCCCTCCCCAGCCTTCCTGCAGCCCCTTTCAGCACTGGAAACTGCTCTAAGGTCTCCCTGGAGCCTTTTCTTCTCCAAGCTGAACACCCACAACTCTTTCAACCTGCCCTCATAACAGAGGTGCTCCAGCTCTCAGATCATCTCTGTAGCATTTTAAAGGCTTCTGAACCGTATCTCCACACTGGCCAGGCAGTAGCACCCATTTTCAAACTACAGCTTTCTTGGATGATGATTACTTCTACCCTGCTGCAGTTATCAAGGCTGTTACCCTCACAGTTTGATCAGAAGCAGCAGCGTGCCGTGCAGCTCAGTGGTACTCGACAGGTTTCCAACTATTAAAATGACCCATAGAAATAATCAAAAATTCACAAGGGACCAATTCCTCACATTCAAACTGAAAGGGCTGTTAAAATATCCAAACAGATTAAGGAACGGTTAGTAAATCTATGATATCAACCCAGTAACCTACATTAGCAGATTGCAACCCTTTACAGGCCGTTGCTCCCTTATAATAGTGCTTTTATTGCTGCCTCATGAACCTTGGAGTTGGCTCACGGTCCCCTTGTGTTCCTCTCCCTCCCTCCCATTGTAGCCAGTCTTAATTAAAAAAAAAAAGAGAGAGAGAGAGAGAGAGAGAGAAAATCGTTAGACACAACTGTCTTCACAACTGCAAGCAACAGAAGAGAAGTCTGGCTAGGCTATGAGTTTTAACCATGGTTACCCAAAGTCAGGCAGGTGGCCTCTGCTGGCATTCTCACCATTAAACCATAGAATTACGGAACGGTTGGGGTTGAAAAGGGACCTCAAAGCCCATCCAGTTCCACCCCCCTGCCATGGGCAGGGACACCTCCCACTGGATTCGGTTGCTCCAAGCCCCATCCAGCCTGGCCTTGAACTCCTCCAGGGTTGGGGCAGCCACCACTGCTCTGGGCAACCTCGTCCAGTGCCTCCACACCCTCACAGGAAAACATTTTGCCCCAAGATCTCATTTCATCTCAATCTCCCCTCTTTCAGCTGAAAAGCACTCCCTGACCAAGAGCCCCACCCCAGCTTCCCTGCAGCCCCTTTCAGTACTGGAAGGTTACTCTAAGGTCTCCCTGGCGCCTATTCTTCTCCAGGCAGCTGAACAACCCCAACTCTCCCCACCTGTCCTCATACAGGACCCTCTTCTCTGGGCAACCTGGGCCAGGGACTCCCCACCCTCACTGTGAAGAATTTATTCCTAATGTCCAATCTAAATCATCTCCCTTCCAATCTGAAGCTATTCCCCCATATCCTAACACTCCGTGCCCTTGTAAAAACTCCCTCCCCAGCTTTCCTGCAGCCCCTTTCAGTACTGGAAGCTGCTCTAAGGTCTCCGTGGAGGCTTCTCTCGGCTGAGAAATCCCAACTCTCAAAACCTGTCCTTGGATGGGACATGCTCCAGTCCAGATACCCCCAGGAAGTCCACAGGAGCACTGAAGGAATGAGGTAACCCTGACTATCGACAAGCCTGGGTGCAGAACAGTCGAGCAAGCAGTTGTTTGTGTACATTACATTAACGGGTAACCAACCCAAGCCGCCAGCACGTGCAGATCTATCGTGATCGAGCAATTCAGGAGCAGAAAAGGCAGCATAAGCGGAGACGAGTTGTTAGCAGTGACCATGGAACCAGCCAGACAAGCAAGCAGGATCCCTGTCAGCACCACTTACTCTGGGATTAAGATATTATTTCAACTATTGACAGCTTATTCAGTGAGGCATCCAAACAAAAGTCTGTTTCAAATGAAAACAACTGACAGAGAGGAGGACACAGGCTGCTGGGCACTCCCAGGAGAACGGCAATTACAGGCATTGCGTCCTTCACAGCTGGCACTCGTGACCTATAATCATAAAAAGCAGGAGGTTGAAAGAACAAGCATCCTGTATAGATTTGAAGGAAACAAATACAATAATATAGCTGTAAATGAGTTCCAGTAACCTGTGGGACACAAATCCCTCCAGCAGAAAGAGCTGCACCTTCCTCCATTGTAAACTAACTCTAGGTGGTACCTTCAGTAAAAGGAGCACAACTTTGGAAATCAGCCCCTCAGCCCACTTGTCTAAGGCTTCTGCAGGGGCTCTGTTAGCAACTCACTGACCTGGTTACCCCTCTAGTGCCTGATAAACCCATAGTACATACATGGCAAGTGTTCTGACCATGTAATACTAACCTGAGCTTCCCAAGGAGACAGTTGATGCCAGAGAACCGTAACAGCTTTAGATGGAAAACCACTTTTAGCAAGTTAATTGCTCCATGGCTGATAATGTTTCCTACTTTGTCTCAGGGCTGAGAAGCTCAGTGAAAGTTTCACACAGGCAACAGACTAGACTGCAGGACTGCTCTTACTTCTTAGGACAGAGGGATCTTCATGCCAGGGCATTCTCTGTGCTGCTCCAGCCATGCTGTCCCAGGCCAGGGAGGGAAGGGGCACAGATGGAGCATAGAAACATAGAATGATAGGATCACTAGGCTGGAAAAGACTTTTGAGATCATCAAGCCCAATCATACCTGTCCACTACCGAATCATTCCCCGAAGCGCTTCCTCTGCCCGTCTTTTAAAGACTTCCAAGGATGGGGACTCAATCACCTCCCTGAGCAGCATTTCTAGTGCCTGATGACTCGTTAGGTGAAGGTTTTCCTAATGTCCAATCTGAACATCCCTTGGTGCAGCTTGAGGCCATGTCCTCTTGGCCTGTCACTTGGGAGAAGAGACCAGCACCCACGGCTGCTAAGAGCACAGCATGAGCTCCAGAAGCACCTTTGCCCCCCGTTCACCAATACGGATGTGAAGGCTGGAGAGCTCAGAGGAAACCAAGGTTTATATTCAATGCAGCAGTGAAACATCACCTGAACAGTTAGTTCATACAAACCATAAAATGACCCAAGAGGAGGAAAACAATGTTTCTGATATGGGATTAGACGCTAATGTCTAATTCAAGATGCACTGATGAGCAAAGGCAAAACCCTTGACTGCTCCTGATCTGATCTAGTTCTCAGCAAGCTTTGTCATCCTAGAATCTGAATGTGTGAGGAAGGGGTCAAGAATGACCCAGTGAGAAGCAGCTCTCCAGAACCTTCCTTGGTGCTGCCCTAAGGCACAGTTTCTCCAAAACATAAAATGCATCCAGGATCTTGGGAAATCCCATATCTCCAGCGTACTTCATGGAACATGGAATGTTTTCAGTGCCAGACCTTTTCTCCTCTCTCCTGCTGCAGCCAAGCACTCACCCTCAGTAGTCCCTGCCACTCTGCTCTCCTCACAGACCTTCTCACCCCAAGGGCTGCTCCCATCGCAGCCACTGCCGCCACCTCCCCGAGAGCAGCCCAGTTTATAGCACTGTCTGTGCCAGGTTCTGAAGGACACATGAGAAGGCAACTTAGTATCAGCAAAGAAACATTCAGAATTCTGGTTCTGTTTAAGCCTCCCCCTCCAATAATACCAAATAGTTTAAGGATTCCCTAAATGGAAAAGCAACCAACACAAGGCTTAAAGGTCATCTCAAAGGGAAACCAAGTGCAACAAAAATGGCCTGTGAGTTCCACACACGTTATTCCAGGCTGCCTTGATTCCATTTAGGGCAAAGAAAAAAACCCATGGAAAATAAAGTAAAAGGGAATTTAAGGAGGTTCTTAACAAGTCTTTTCAGTACCAGGGAAAAGGATTTAAAGACATCTCAGGTGTGGCTACTGAGCCAGCAATAGGAGACCTCTTGATCCTCTGAACACCTCTCTGCTGGCAGGCTGGACCCTGTCTTGCCGTGGGTAAAGGCCACAGAACGCTCGTCTCAGGCTCAGTAGAGCCCACGTCAACCAAGTAGAACCTCTTGGAGCTCTTCAACCGGAACACAACAGACGGGAGTTGTGAGCTGCAGCCTCAAAGCACTTTGGAGAACAGGAAAACAGAAGGATTTCCTGACTATTTTCTCATTTGCCTGGCTGCCAGCACTCAGAAGAGTCACCCACCAGCAAAGGAACCAAGGGGGACGAGACACGATCAATCATGAAACAGCAAATAGAGAAATGGGGCTTTTATAAACACTCCTCCCCTGTGCCATTCTGTGTGCACAGACACTGATGCCACCGCCACAACAGAGCCCAGGCCAAGCTTTTCCCTTGTTAGAAACTTTACTCTGATGCCAAATCGCCACACCTTACACAACGTGGCCCCTACCCAAACTGACTGAAGAAATCAGCACGTCTCATTTTAGAGCTGCCTTGCAATTTGAAGTTAACAGAGTAAATTCTTCAAGCCATGCCAATCTCTCGGCTGTTTCGGATTTGTGCTTTGCCTTCACACCTTGTTAAAAAACCCAAAGTGCCTGCCAGCTGGTTCTTTGCACCAGGAACTTCAGTGATCACATGAGGCCACAAAATGTGACTGAAAAAGATGCACAGATGGACCAATACTTTTAGTATCTTTAAGTTCTCTTGATGCATTTGCTATAGATAAAAGCAAGCTGCAATTCACATCAATCCAGCCCAAGGCTACTGACAAGCTTTAGCCCTCAGGCCAAAAGGAAACCAAACTACTAAGGAAAATGGAATTGCATCCTGCCAGACTAACAACTTGTCTGCTTGCAGAAAGATTGACCGTAGGAAATAAACGCTGTTATTTTTTACAGGGAAAACACTTACTCTAACGCTTAGTCTTCAGTAGCTGCTCCTTGTCTGAAGCCTACACTGACTTTCAGCACAGCATTGGTAAGAAAACAGCTCAGGGGTCACCTTCTGCAGTTAAAGAAAGGATTAAGGACACGGGACAATGCCACAATCACAAGCAGTGCTGTCACTATGACTGTCGGCTGCACACATCGTGCATCTCGGGCAATAACAGTATCATATAAACATTCAACAGGCATTTTCAGTTCAGCAATTAGAGAGAGAGAGGCCGAAAGTTTCCCACAGCATTTAAAATCTGGGTTCAGGTGAGCATCTTCTGCCTGAACAGATCCTCTGCGAATAAACAATCTTCCATGATGCACCAACAATAACTCTTGTTGGACAACAAGTAAAGATTCAAAAAGAGAAAAGGCCAGCAATTAGCTCCTGAAATCAAAACTAAATTCCTGTTCAAAGCAAAATACAGCAGCAGAGCTGCTGATAATCTGGAGCTTCCCAATCTCCAATGTTGCTCAAATTGTTGCAGTAATCACTTCTCCCCTAGCCCTTGGTTTTCAAGGATCTTTTAAACATGTGTTACTGTCTCACTAAACCTAAATAGCTCAAATCTTAATCCAGAACACTATTATAAAGAAATCTCTGATAAACCCAGTTACTTTTTCACTTTCAGGGAGTTTATCACAGGAACATTCAAAGAAATCAGTCTGGCAGCTGGTGCATTGCTTCATCCCACTGCCTCACAGCAGATATCCAGCATTATTTGAAATGCCAGGTTTTATGCATTGGAAGGACAAACTTCAGAATAAAGCTGTAGCTGTCACCTTGTCAGTTCAGAGGATATTTTATTCCTTATCCATAAGCACACACATTGCATTCTCTGAAAGAAGCAGCAATGGTACTTCCAACTTTCAGTAAGAATCTGAAAAATGGCATTCCCCATACTGAAATGGATGGCAAATGGGTTACAAAGATCTGTAAAAATGATATTCCCATACTGAAGCTCCCACTCCAGCAAGAGTTCGAGACAGGAGACAGCACGAGAAAGCATCCCAGCAGATAAGCCCTGGTTCTAACTCTCCAGAGTGCATTCCACTACATGGCAGCAGTGCTTTCTCAGCCTTCACCTGCCAAAACAAATTTACTGCCATTTAAGGTTGTTAAAATTTTTCCCCGATTAATCACAGCTCTGCAGCCACATGTCTCCAAGCCGAGTGTTTTGCTAAAGCTGGTGAGTTCGCCACAGTGCGCTGCACAGCCACAGGCCATGCCAACACGCTGGTGTCACGCTCGTCCATGCCAGCCGTGACGGGAAGGGCAGCAGGAGAAGCAGGAGCTTCCAAAGGGCAGCAGATCCACTGCTCACAGGGCTGAAAAGCACCTTCTCTCCCTGTGGGGCAGCCAGCCTGGATCCAGTGAAGCCAGACCACTGCTGAGCAGAGAAGATCCTCCTAAAACCATTTCCCTATCCAAAGAGTTATTCCTGTTTTGACAAAAGGAATTTAAATAGAGAGGAATGAGCCCATTGCGGTTTCCTACAGGTCACCCTGTTGTTGAAGCCCCAAGGGAGCACTAAAGCATTGATAATAATCTCCTCTTAGGAAGTAATATCTGTGACTATCAGGAAATAATTTGGTAAATTACGGCGCCCCGATCCTAACAAGGCTGATTTCAACCTGGAAACACACAGCTCATGCTTTTATTTAGACCCTCCTGTTCAGCTTTACTCACCGAATCCCTAAGCGGGGACAACTGCCTCCCCCTAAGCTTTCTCATTAACCTGGAAGGCAACTCTTCTTCAGACACCTCTGGTATGCACCCAGCAGAGAGGGCTGCTCCCGGCTCCAAACAAGCTGTTCATTAAGGACAGGACAGAGGACATAGATGTTAGCAACAAAATACTGGGGAAAGGGACAGAATTGGAAGGAGTGTCTTGAGCAGACAAAAACCTGCAGCTACAACTCTTTCCAACTTCCATTCCAGCTGTGTGTTCTAGCTCATCACACCACTGTTTGAGAGCTGCCACGCCAGATCCAACAGCAGACATTGCTATCGATGATGAACTTCCCAGCAGGAAGATCTTACTTTGGGTAAGGCAGGAGGAACTTCCATATATGAGGCCCTTGGAAGACCACAATGGGTGTTATTTGCTGTACCTGACCAGACCGGTTCTTGCTCCCTGAGGAATCCTCACAGCCCAGTTTCCAGGTTAAAAGTGTTTCCCCTCAGTTCTCTCATTCCCCATCCCACCAGCTCCAAGATCTCCAAAGCCCCCCAGAAAGGCAACTACACAGCAATAAAAAAACAAGTTCCAGCTGTAGCTGTAGTGTTACAACAGCAAAACTATAATTGAAATGGAGATTAACCAGGGACTATCTAGGAACTTAAAAACCGGGAGTGGTGCAGCTCACACTAATTAACCACCCATGCTCCCACGGGCTGCTGCAAGCCAAGCCTGAGGACTCCAGAAACCAGCCAGGAGGCAGAGTCAGTGGCAGGAATAATGTGCTATTGCTTTCTGAAAGATGACTATGGGCAATTCCCACTCCCAGCAATAAAACCAAGACAGATGGAAAGGCAGGGTGGCAGCAAAACCATGAATGGCGACACCCTCCAACTGTACCTGGGGTTTCTGTTTGTTGTTAGGTGGACAAACGAGGGAAGCAAAAGCCAGCTCCTGAATAAAGGCTACCAGCTAAAATCCAGTGACTACTGGATAAAACATTAAGTAGCCCGAATGACACACATTCTAACAGTCTGGCCTGGTTTTGCCATAGGTGGATCTGGCAAATATGAGTAATCCTTGGAGGGAATCCCAAAATGCTCTCCTGGCACAGTCATATCTGTGCATAGAAAAGAAGGAACCAAGACCGTGAGGCAAAAAAGCCACCTTCACAGTAACAGTGGTGCTGGCCAAATCTGTCAGGGAGTTGCCCCTGGATGACGTTAAAGCAAATGCTCATGAAGATTACAGGATGGTTCTGTGTGGAAGAAGAGGAACATGTTATGTGCCATATTCACAAGTACAGTCTAATAAATAAGTTTTTGTGAGATCCCAAAATACACTTGGTAAGAAAGCAGGACAAACTGAGGTGATTAGTTGTGATTACTTAGCAATAATAAATTCAGTGGCTTCCAGAGGTCAAGTACTGGCTAAGTAGCAAGGCCCCAAGGAACATTCCTGAAGGCTGACCATGAAAATAAATGCAAGAGAGAAAATACTAACATAAATATGCTCAGAGAAGAGAGTTTCCATTGACACCTTCTACGAGCTCCCCGATGGGACAGGCAGGAGCAGGGGGTCAGTAAGCAGTGGGAGTTGAAGGCTGTCATTCAAGGAGAACAGAAGTCCCAGGACCCCCAGCACCACCTTCTGTCACCGTTTCACACCCTGGAAGGCTCCTGGGGTTTCTGAGCAGAGAAGCAACAGATCCTTTTCCCACCCAAATCAGTTCACATGCAGTAGCACCATCACCTGAAGGTGCTTAAGGGCAGGGACATCCCCTGTGAAAGCCCTCGGTTCTTGCATCGCTTTAAAGTTCCTGTGAAAGTGACTTCCAATATGACCTACTCCACAAAAATCCTTCTGTGTCAAATATCTTGTCTGTGTTCACACAAGATTCCTGTGAGACCAAACACTACTTGTCTCTGCCACACTAAGAGAAAGGTTAAGTTCCAAAGGCAAAAATCCTTGGTGCGCAATCTTGATGGCAAGACGAATTAATGTAAGTTAAGAGCAGAAAACCTGAGATGCTGGTGGCCGTGGCAGCCACAGTGTGATGGGAGGCAAACACAGGGCAAGATTACAGACTGAGAAATGATCCTCATCACTGGGACTTGTGATTTGTTCCCTGGGTCTCAGGATAACTATTGTTCTTAAAATAATCCTCCTACAGTTAAATGAATACAGCTGTCTTCGCCCTTATTAAGAGAATTTTTCAGCTTTCATCGCTCTAAAGAAAAGTTTAGAAGCAACCACAGCATATCCTGAAGGCTTCGATGTCAGCAAGCAGAAACCCAAATGAGGGAATGGTGAATATCTCAGCACTGCTCACTCACCACTCATACACAGTGTCCTCACTCATGGACAGACAGCGTAAGATGTTTCTTCATGTTATTTCCTCCCCACATTAATGAAAAGGGGCCTTTTTGGCACCAATAGCACTGGAGCACCCATAGTATCAAAACGGAGGCCAGAGCTACAAAGACACTGCTGTCTTCAAGGACAAGAATGTTTCGTTTGCAGCAAATCTATCACACTGTTACTCAAAGAACAAAACGAGAGCGTATCGAAAGCTCCCACAACCCAGTGATGACCAGATGAGTGGGCACAGTTGTGTCATTTTCCTACAGGCTGTTACACAGCAAATTTCTTGGGATCTGGCCATTGCTGCTCCCAGCTTCTCCATCAAATGCCTCATTACGGTAAAAGCTGTTCAGTTATCTTCAGCTGTTTAGTGCTGAGAGGAGCCAACACATCTGCATATGAAAGTTTAGGGGTTGGCTTTTCTTTGCCCCTGAAAGCTTTCCTAGAGAGGTGATGGGATTTGCCACACTCACCAAGAGAGCCCAGAATCTGGCACTAGAGGTGAAAAATACTTTGGCACTACACAAAGGCAGCGAGAGTGGTGTGGGAATTGCTACTGCCACAAGGTTTCTGACACGGAACTCAGGTACAGGTATGGAGGAGCCTTCAAAATGCAGCAGAAGTCTCTTGATGAAAACAACCCACCAAACTGAACGTGATTACTGAAATGTCTGAGCTCCCTAGTCTTCCCACATCCCTGTACAATGTAAACCAGACCTTCTGACCCAGCCAGTCTTTCTATAAGAACCTGTTTAAGAGGAGGCTGAGGGGAGATCTTATTACTCTCCACAACCACCTGAAGGGAGGTTGTGGAGAGGAGGGTGCTGGCCTCTTCTCCCAAGTGACAGGACGAGAGGGAATGGCCTCGAGCTCCGCCAGGGGAGATTTAAGCTTGAGATAAGGAAAAAATTCTTCATGGAAAGGGTCTGCCCAGGGAGGTGGTTGACTCACCTTCCCTGGAGGTGTTTAAGGTTAGGGTGGATGAAGTACTTAGGGGCATGATTTAGGGATTGGTGGGAGTGGTTGGACTCGATGATCCCGTGGGTCTCTTCCAACCTGGTTATTCTGTGATTCTGTGTGATTCTGTGATTCTGTTAATTTGTTCTATCCTGCAATTTGTTTTAATAGTGTACATAAGTAAACTTAACTTTAGCAATATTCTCCTTTAATTTAGTCAAGGTGCTACAAAACACCTTCAAAATCTACTCAGTTTGCTGTATTTAACTTATTTTTTTCTAGATACAAGGCTGACGCAGCAAAGGCAGAAGGCTAAAATGTCTCATAAGGTAGAGTTTAACATTCTAAAAGATTATGACCCAATTCAACAGCTTCCACGATTCATCTACAATGTTTGCTACACAATACATTTTTACTGCTCCCAAGCTAGTCTGTACAATAAAACAAATTAAATTGATCTGTCTGTCTCTAAAGGGTCTCCTCACTAATTTCAGTAAAGAGCCTCTCAGCAAAGCAGCTGAATTACAAGTTATGAACCAATTACAGTTACCAATCCTCCTTCTGACAGAGGACACAGATGAACTACAGTTTTCTCCCAAAATTCAGTAGCAACAAACCTGGACTGGTCTCTAAAGTCTCGTGGTCTGTGCTGTGTCATCGGAGCCCTGAAACAACATCATCAACACAGAGAAGTCGTGGAAACAGCACAGACCTATCTGCTCTCAGCCAACTGCTTCCATTTTTCCTTCACATGTCGAGGAGCAGGTGCCACCTTGGCTCCTAAATGAGAGGATCCAAGACCCAGAAACCCAACAGAAAAGCAGGAAGAACACCCAATCAGACATTCTTTAAGTAAATGAAAATGTTTGAGATTGACATTGCAGCTCTTTGGCATGATGGGACATGACAAACATAGCATCTTTTTAAAGACAAGCGTGCCCCCATAGAATCATAGAATAGTTTGTGTTGGAAAAGACTGTAAAGCCCATCCAGCTCCAACCCACCTGGGATGGGCAGAGGCACCTCCCACTGGCTCTGGTTGCTCCAAGCCCCATCCAGCCTGGCCTTGAACACCTCCAGAGATGGGGCAGCCACAACTTCTCTAGGCAATCTGGGCCAGAGCCTCCCCACTCTCATCATGAAAAAATTCCTCCTTAGGATCCACCACGCTTCCCTGCCTGTAGGAACAGAGCACCAGGACCTAGAGACAGCTGCCAGGAGGTTTTGTTAAAGACAAGGCTCGCTTTGACAGTAAACAGCCCTGCTTTAGGTCTCCAAAGATATAAGGTCTTAGTGGAAAACATGTTTTCTATCAGCTGGTGGGAAAAATTAAGCAAAGTATTCCCAATTTTATTTCAAAATTGTTCAACTTGCCTTCAGGTTCCAATCAAACCTGGCTTGTGTAGTTTCATACCAGGCTTAAAAAGGTTTACACGTATCTGATTTTTCTTGGCCTTTCCTCAAAGGGTTTCAGTTCAGAACAACTAATAAAGATCCAGAGAATTGCCTGCCAGAGACCAGGGATGTCGAGCTGAGGAATGTCTGCATCCTTTAACGCCAGGATGCAGTTGGGCCCAAAAAACAAGTGAAGAACAAACAAAGACAAGATTTCTATTGTTTGTTTCTGCCTGGAGAAGAGAAAGCTCCAGGGAGGCCTTAGAGCTTTCAGTACCTGAAGGGGCTACAATGGAGAGACTGTTTACAAAGGATTGGAGTGATAGGACGAGGGGCAATGGGTATAAACTGGAGAGGGGCAGATTTAGACTAGACATGAGGAGGAATTTCTTCACCATGAGAGTGGTGAGGCCCTGGCCCAGGTTGCCCAGGGAAGCTGTGGCTGCTCCATCCCTGGAGGTGTTTAAGGCCAAGTTGGATGAGCCTTGGACAGCCTGATCTAGTGGGAGGTGTCCCTGGCCATAGCAGGAGTTGGAACTGGATGATCTTTTAAGGTCCCTTCCAACCCAAACTATTCTATGATTCTGTGACTCTATGTTTTTTCCACAACATAAATGCTAAATTTTAGAGGAAACATAGAAAGGGATATACTCCTTTTTTTGCACCACTGCCTGCAGAGATGCACAAACGTCATTTGCGTTCTGTTCACCTAAATAAGGTCAGCACATAAACCACACAAAGCAAAGTTACTCTCTCACTGCAACACAGCTGAAACTGAAAAAAGGAAACACTTTATTATCACAAAGCATTGTCCGCAAAGTTATACATCTAACTCTGGGTCTTATTTTAGAAAGTCTCCCTGGTAATTTGCCTGTGCTTTTGAAAAGCAAGTAATATGTTTTGAATTATAAGAGGTTATAGGGACATTTTTGTGGTAAATTTGGACTTTCATTTGCAAAAAAAACCCTCAGCGCTTCAGAAATCGTTTCAGAAATAACATTTTTTTGTCATTGCTAAGCACTTTTCAACAAAGTTTAATAGCTACTGTTCCAAGGGGCTGTTTACATCCAGCTTGAAAGGAAACCTGGGGGATTCGCATCCCTGCAAGCAGAAGGAAAAGCGGCATGGCATCTTCCCAATATTCTGAGAAGCAAACAAAGGAGAGAATATTCTTTGCCACGTGCAGGGGTCACAGTTCCTCTACACGAGTACACTTCAAGGCTCCCTGTGCTGAGGGATTCTGGTGATGCTGGTAAATAAAACTCTCTAAGACTCGTTTTGGGGTTTTAGAAAGCAAGCAGCCTTTATCAGACCTCGGCAACATGCGGGAGTGATCTCCATCAATCATGTGCAACAAGACAAAAGCTGGGACGGAACAGATTTCCCACTTACATGCACATGGATATTTTTCCCAGAAATTTTATGCATTTCCTATTACTTTCCAAGGTCTAATTTTAATGTTATTATGAAACTTTGCAACAGTCAAAACTCTTGCTCATTTGGAGTTGGCTCCAGCTCTGCCTGACCTTGCCTTTGAGATAGGAAACTCCAAACAGAGGGGACTGCAGAAGGAGAGACGTGTTTAGCACAGATTATCCTCAACACAAGGTGTTATCATCTTCGAAGAATGAACAATGGCTGGGAAAACACCATTTTAAAAGAAAACCTGCTATCAGAGGTACATTCTGTCTAAATTTCAAAGAACACAATTAATTAGACGAAACTTTACTTTAGATTAAATAAAAAATATTCCACTTTTTGTAATAGTAACCAGTGCTTGTTTCCCTGGGATTGTTCCGGAGGCCTGTGTTGTGCTTGCATTTGTTCCCCTGGTTTTACACTCACAATTCAGAAGTAACGAAGCACCAAATGAGTCAGTATTCAGAAGAAGTAGAAGGCACTATTCCTGGCCTCGGAAGTTTATAACCTTGATATCCAGTTGCTTTATAAACAGTGCACGGGAAGAGAGGCCTCCAAACAACCACAGCTAGACTTTTCCTTTGAAGGTGAAACTTACTTTATGATTCATTCTTGTAAACCAAATAACCTGTTTAGTTAAATTCAGCAATAGGAATAAAAGCAAAAGTTTCACTGCAACATCTAGGAGATGCCACATGAAAGCCTCATTGTGCTTTTAAGAGCTGTGATGTGAAAGCTTTTACAGCCACCAGAGTTTCTGCAGTCTGACAGGTCAGATTTTACCACCTCAATGTGCCCCAGAAGAGCTCTCCCAAGAGAAAGCTGTGCTTTTCACACAGTGGGAAAAGGAGATTTTTTGTTTTAACTTGTTTTCCTTTGCCATTCCTCGTGAGACAGCCTTTGCTGCCGTCCCATAAGCTGTTAACATATAGGTTCTCATTACTCCTCGGCTGTTTTTGTTTCTTGCACAGAGCAATGTAGTGAATTGCTTAAGCCCCTTTAGTTTCTCCAAGGCAAGTTTGTGCAAACGTAAAACCCAGTACCATGATGAAAGCCCTGACCAGTCCAATGCTCATAATGGGAGCTAAATCTTACAAAGGAACCTTTGCAGAAAGTGCCGGCTCGTGCCCTCATGTATAATTATTGTAGAATCATAGAATCAATCATTCAGGTTGGAAAAGAACTCTCAGCTCATTGAGTCTAATGGTTAGCCCAACCCCACCATGCTGACTAAGCCATGTCCCCAGGTGCCATGTCTACATGTTTTTATGAACCCCTCCAGGGGTGGAGACTCCCCGCCTGCCCTGGGCAGCCTCTGCCAGGGTTTCACCACTCTTTTGGTAAAGAATTTTTTCCTGATATCCAATCTAAACCTCCCCTGGGGCAACCTGAAAATTCATTTGTGGGGCAGCAATGTACACCTGCTCTGCATCAGAACGACACTGAAAACCTTTCCCTCAGGACACTGTAAGAAGATATTCAAAGGCCATCAGAAGGTCCAGTGAAACACTGCGTAAGCTGGCTTACTCCAAAAAAGAATGTGAGATTGCACATGTACAAGGAAGCACCAAACCACAAACTCAAGATAGGAGATGGAATTAGACGCCCTACCCTAAACTCAACACCCATCTCTTGCAGCACATTGTATGTCACATATTGTGGAGATCTGCCACAAAACTGCTCCAAGTTTTATTTCCTAGGAAAATGCAGTGAGCCTTCAGGCTTCACAAATTAAGTTACATCAGCCTTAAACAAGAACAGATCATGATACTATAAGTGAATTAGTCTGATATTATAAGTGAATTATTCCCTACCTGAACAACCTCAGACTGGACAGTGCTGGGCCAGGCTCTGTCCAGACACAAGTGAACACGAACTCCAACGGGCAAGGATCCAGCGTGGAACCAGGAAGCTACTTGATCAGATCAACATGATAACCAGTGGTGACAGCATACCAAGCCTCCTACCATGATAAAGTTTGCCTAGGCTTCATAAATTAGACATTTAAGGAGGTGGCAGCGTCTCTATTGAAATTTATATGGCATTTTTTCCGTGCCAAAAGGAGCAGCTGAGGGAAAAGTACAACGCTGGTCAGAAAGGTCTGAAGCAGTCACGTTAGCAGATCAGTGCTGTGGGAGAAGCAGATAAACATTGGGAGGAGATAAGCTGTTTCTGAGGTCAAACAGGAAAGAGGCAAAGAGATAGGTGAAGCAGATAAAATAGAAAGCAAAAAACAATCTCTGCAGATACGCTTTGAACAAGCTTATGTGGGAAAGGAGGGTTGGCCAAGGCATAAGGCAAGAAGTGAGCACAGCAAGCAGCACGAAGGGAACTCTAGACAAGAGCCGTAGTTCTGCATGCAGCTGAGATGCAGGTCTGATGAACTACGGGGGAACCAGCAAGATTTGACTGTGAACAGGCTCAGAAAGGGCGCAGTCAGATGGCACAGGCAGAATAAGCAACTTACTGCCCAGAAAAGCTCACTTGCTAGAGCAAGAAAACTCCAACTGATTCACCAAGCAAGGTATCTCCAGTGGTGGGAGTGCTAAAGGCAGGTAACCGGCTGGTTTGATGCCATATTTTCACCCCATGGCACATTTTCCTAGAAGGAATGCTCTGGATCAGAGCAGCCCAGCAGTCCCACACTAACGGCTGCCTGAGGTTTCTCATATCTCAGGGTTAGCAGGTCAAAGCAGGCAAATGGCAAGGGCATCCCGGGGGCAGTGCTGAATGCTTAGCACAAGCCCAAGTAGATGATGTGATGTGTGTGGATCTAAACCATTAATCACGAACAGAACTAGCGCGCTGCCCCATGTCCGCTAGCAGCAGCACTGACCAGGCTAGGCCATTAGGGCTTAAACAAACCCCTGGAACAAGAGAAACATCATAGAATCACTAGGTTGGAAAAGACCCACCGGATCATCGAGTCCAACCGATAAAGGTTACCTGAGGAATAGTTTAATGGGTTAGATTTGAAGGAAAAGTCTTTTTAACAGGTTAAATCTATCTTTTTCACTCCCAGAGACAGAACTACCTCATATCCAAGCTGTTTTGTAGCATTTGAAAGCACCGCAACTTCTCTTCCTCATCTAACAAACATCAGTACATGGTATCAGCAGAGTGAGCCAAGACCTCGTTGGATTCTGAAAGGAACAGAAATCCTCTAGAAATAGCATGCCTGCTTCCAAGAACTGGAAATGACCATTCGCTACAAGGACACTCCCTTACTGAACACTAACAGTGGTGGGTTTTCTTCTTCCCCACCCCCCCATCAGGATTTCTTCATCCCACAAAAAGATACAATCACAGCCCAGGGACTGAGACAGGAGAGTGACAACGTAACAGTCAAGGATCCAGCGAGATCTGCATCTCTCAAAGGAATTTGAGCAGGTATGACTACAGGGAAATGTTCTGGTACTACAAAAGCCTGAAAGGAATGCAAGGGGTCAGTTGATCAGTAAAACCATCCAGAGAGGTGGATACTTGAACAGAATTCAATAAAAAGGACTCTTGAGTAAAGGAGACCATGAGACTAATTGGAAATATTAGTTAATATTTACTACAAGGATTTGGCAGCTCTTAAAGCCAACCTTTAGCCAGTGAAATTCCAAAGGTGATGATCACTCCTGTTAAGATGGTGCAGGTTCTACAAGCCATTTCAAACACGTGGCACTCGAAACCAAAAGGATTCTGCTTGACAGTATTGCAAGCAGAGGCACTGCCCACTCTGAGGATTGGCAGGACCCACATTCCTTCATCAGGATCTACAAAATCCTGCAGGAGCTGGGAAGGGGCTCTTGATCAGAGAATGCAGGGACAGGACAAGGGGAACGGTTTCCAGCTGAAAGAGAGGAGACTGAGATGAGATCTTAGGAAGAAATGTTTTCCTGTGAGAGTTGGGAGGCCCTGGCCCAGGTTACTGAGAGCAGTGGTGGCTGCCCCATCCCTGGAGGTGTTCAAGGCCAGGCTGGATGGGGCTTGGAGCAGCCAGATCCAGTGGGAGGTGTCCCTGCCCATGGCAGAGGGTGGGACTGGATGGGCTTTGAGTTCCCTTCGAACTCAAACCATTCTGTGATTCTATAGAAAATACTTACAGAGAAGAGTCAAGGATGAAAGCAAAAAGGCTGCTGAGGGATCCTTAAATTCACAGCTGACTTTTTGTAGATATCCTTTGTGTAAAAAAATAATTTATTAAAACAAGATGCAACAAGGAACATCTCCTAGTGAGGCGGTTCAAAATAGTTCTGCTTACAAAATGAATTCTGGAGGGATTTTTCTTCACACCTGATGCCATGCACATGGATGTCCCTTCCAAGCTTGCTGCTTGCTAGCTACCTACAGCAAAATCTTGTTTTCTATGCTCTGACAAGGATCATAAACGCAGCTCAGCGCCAGCCGGCAAGCTGGGGCCACCAGGTCTCAAGCACAGCACAACCAGCATAAGCATTTAAAACAGCAAATTACCCTGAGAGATTGATCTCATTCATAAATCTGACCTCGTATTTTACTCAACACCCACATGCTAAAATTGTTAAACAGTACCTCACCCACACTACTGCTAAAAGACTACTGTGCCATTTCACTCTGAGAAGCCAAGGGGTTCATCAGTCAGGATGTGCAGGAGCAGAGTCAGTGAAACAATACAAAATCAGCACATACAGAGGCGAAACAAATTTCACGTGGGACATCATCTCTTTCAATGCGCCGTCCACACGACTGCCGTCAGGAAGCGCAGAGCCCACCTGTAGCAGCTCTTGGTTTCTGTAAGCGGAACGCTAAGTCCCTACAGAAATTGGAAAGCTGGCCCTGATCCCCCCTGTTGCTACTTGTGCAGTTAGTATCTGCTTTATAAGTGAGATCGATGGCCTTTTCCATCTACGAAGATCTAGCTGGCCCCTGGCCAAGCTCGTAAGTCAAATCTTGATGGACTAAGGGGAATTTTCATTCCATTCATTCCAAATTCTGACACATGACAGCTCTCTGCAAGCTGAGCGAATCTGAAGAAGCCAAGAGCAGCTGATGAGACTTAACTGCTGGCCGTCCGAGAAGCAGTGAGGAGTGTCCTACGGCAGCAGGCACCCCACTCCAGGAAGAAAGTAGACTCTTCCCAGCAGCTTTTTAATTCAACACCACATGAACAACTCAAATATTCCTATCTATTTAAAATGAGGAAATTTAAATGGCTTAAAGGCATGGAAAGCCTGTTTATTAAGCATGAATATTTCATTACGAAAAGCACGAATGAAACCAAGCATTCACCTAACATTTCCTCAGCCAGGATTAAAGATACTTTTACTACCCAGCATGAAGCCAAACCTCTCCCACCACAACCACAATCATGAATGTTTCAGATGGCGCTCAAAGAACAAGCAAACTGGTGTGAAAACATCAATGCAATACAGACAGAAGCCCCTTGCTCTGACACTTTAAGTAAGATTAAGTCAATGCAGAGCAGAAAGGGTGCGACAGATGAAGAACCAAACGCTGCCAGTGAGCCCGATCCCTGCAGAACCATTTTCACCGAGTGTTGCTTTAAGAGGTCAGAGATCAGTGTGTGCAGGGAGACGATTGCAAGGGCCACGAAACTGTAGTTCTTCACACCACACCTTGGGCAGGCTGGGATGACTAAGAATCACCTGAGTGGCAAACACAGCTTTCCATTACAGCTCCATGCTGGAATGAGTTAAAAGAAGAGGAGAACAACCCAAAATCCATTCTATGGTCATTACACCTTACCAGGTGCTTCCATAACTTTCCTTTCATGCATCCTTGAATTCTTTAATAACTGTGACAAACATCTATTCCATTCCCAGGAGGAGATTTGCACAATGCTTATGAAAAATGAGCAACTCGCTAGAAATTGGGAGGACATGAGTCAGGTGGCACCTGCTCACAATTCAGATGTGGGAACAGAAACATCCAAGCACAAAGCTCATACAGAACTATCCCAAAAGCCACCCTGCTGCTGTGATATCAAATGAAAGGGTTTGGAGTACAGAGCAGGACATCCTCCCTTAAACTACAGGCGGGTCACGCTTGGAGGACAGCTAAATACTGGCCCGTGAGTGCCAGCAAGAGGACCGAGAGCTTTCTGACAGTAAAAAGATTCCCTGTTTTAAGGAGCCTTTCAATTATTCTTACATCCTGTGATAGGAATTGAAATGCCAGCTGCTACTACAACAACCAACCTGCCCGGAAGGGTCAGCAGGGAGCTGGCTACAGGAACCGGACTCTGGCAAACTGCTCAAAACCAGCAGTATATAATAATTTGTACTTAAGGGTACTTAAGGAACAATTATCTGTTACAACTCTGGAGATTTCTGTAAAGAAACAAAGCCAGCTACTGAGTCCACCCTGACTCTTCCAATGCTCCTGCCTTTTTCTTTTTTTAGTTATTTTGATGACTAAGAACCACAACCAGACTCTCTACAAAGCCCACTCAGAACTAAGGAATTCAAGGACAGGATGACTTTTATTAACAATTAATGTGTAATGCACAGCGATTGCCTGAGTGTCCACGTGAAATGGCCAGTTTGTTACATAGTTGTAAGACACCACCATGAGAAAATACTGTGATAACCTCGCTGAATCACTTCACACACCTACAAATAAGAGGGCATGGAGTGCAGAGATGGGGCAATGAGGCAGCAAATTGACATTTCATCCCACCAACCCAGGCAGGTACTCACGCCAACAAACCAGTCAGCCACTAATCCAGTCCCCGTCAACACCACTAAATTCAAATATTAAAGTAATGAAAAGTGCAACTTCACCATTTCTCTTTTTCCCACTAGAAACATCCTTGGGGAAATATCCTTGCATGCACCGAAGCTGGAATTATTTCAGTTCCACCCACATCTGGGCTCACTTGGGAACTAAATCCAGCACAACCCGTCTGGGGTCAGCCCTTGACCCTGAACGAAAATAGCTCTGGCAGAAAGCTGGATTTATGGAAAAGGGTGGAGCCCATCAGAGTGTAAACCTAACAAACTTGCCACTTGAAGTTAATGACAGAGAAGCAAGTTCCCCCGTTCTGCTCAGCACATGAGGAGCACCAAGGTGACACGTGCAAGCTACACAACCTGCACAACAGAACGTGACACAATCAGCCCTGAGCAGGTCAGTCTCAGGTGCGATGCGGGTCTGACACAACTCAAAATGCACCAGCAGTGTTAATTACCATCTCCACAGCAATAAAACATAAGAGAAGCAAAGGTTGCTTGAGCATTGCAATAAGGCCAGCAGCGAAGCTGGGTCAGCGGGCCAGGGCCACAGCTCTCACTTTTGATAAATTCAGATTGGCTTTCCCAGATGTTCCAGTGCAGGCAAACCTGAAGTCAGTGGACAACAGCACCAAGGTAAGAAATTCTTCTCAACAAAGATGATTCAGCTCACAGCACAGACAGAAGACAGCCTTGAGAGGCAGGCAGAGCTCTGCCTGTGAACTGCAGAGTGCAGCCAAAGCAATGCACACATTCCTGAGCAAAAGAGAAAGGAGTTAGAACTGGTGTCAAAGGGAAAAGCCTAGTGTTGAGCACCAGTGACCATGGTGTTGAAGTTGAGGGGACACTTGACTGTGTGTTGGATACAGCAGGAATGTTCACACAACATCTGCAGCACAATCAGCACAAAACAGGGAAAAAGTCAGAACTACACATCAACTGTACAGATCCAGAATTACCAGCCACTTCTACTCATCCTATTTTATACAAAACCAAAGTCTACAAGTGCAAGGCACCTCTGAATTTACTGATTCCTAAATACAACCAAGATGCTGCACTTATTTTTCAGTTATCTAGCAATCCATTTCCAATACTTCATTTCCATTTCTAGTACACATTAGCCAAAGAATCAAAACTCCAAGAACAAACTGTTAGACATGTTTCCTGATAATTGCAACAACTTTGTCCATAGGCCCTTTGTAATACAATTAGAGTGTTGGGGTGTGCACAAATGAGATACAAATTTAAGCTTTTAGAAGCACCGCAAAATGTATTTAAATCTGAACCTCCTGTTCAAAGCTGACCTGTTCACACTAAGTCTTCTGTAGTATTTAAACACAAATGCCTCCTCATCCAAACAGAAATCCAAAATACAGAAGCAGAAATAGCATTAAATACACCAGTGGTTGTTGTTATACCTGCACCTGCAGGGATCTTAGCCCTGACCTTCCAGCACATTAGATGAATGCACACCCTATCCAGTTGTGCAGCATAAAGATTCCCCAGCTCTCAGCACGTGATGCAGCCAGACCTCAAAACCTCCAGATTTCATCCAGGAGAGACATCACAATAGTCTGAAAGAGCTTAATTTTCTCCTTTCTTGGTAGTTTTCCGACAGCTGAGGCAGCTTAGCCCACCTCTCCTCTTTAGCTATCGCCAGAGCCGCTCTCAGATGCATCCTATAGCTGCAAGGGCCAACATGTTATGATTTCACCACCTTCTCCAGAAGCATCAGGAGAGGAACTGGCAATAAAACCTGAGCAAAACTGGGGCAAGGAGGCAACCAATAAGTCACTTCTTTATCCCAAAGCCTTCCCTTTGGTAATCACCAAATCCTTGCTCAAGCAGGGGCATAAGAGTTTATCAGGAAAAGCTCACATGAATCTTTTATAACGGAAAGTGAAAGACAGCCGTGGACTTAGGGTCCCCACCAGCTGTCCTTCCTATCAGTGCTGCTCGGGATTGAGTTGAGCTTCACAGGGGAACAGGGATGAAAATGCAGCTGTTCCCGAAGCCCATCGCATGTAGGAGGGAAATAAAACCATAAAGATCACAAAATGTTAACACAGTGAGTCTGCACGGGTGAGCGGCTGTAACGCTGCTACGAGGCTGGAGCAGCCTTGGACTTGGTGACTTTTATTGCTGTTTTTTTTCCACCTCAACTTTGCACACTCTCAGCATGGGCAGATTCGGGTTAGAGAGAAGCGACGGGGGCGCAGGCGGAGGGAGATGAGATCTGGGAGGAGGTTTGCCAAAGGGGTGACAGAAAGCCAGGGCTTGGGGCTCCCTGCCTGCACCCCAGGCACCTTCATACTCACTTTTCTCTTCCAAGTACCCCAATTTTATAGGGAATTCCAGACTTTTGCACCAGGTTTGTTCTGCTGTGGCCGAGCCACTGCCTGGCTGAGGGGATAACAGCTCCCTCAGCACAGGGCTGCTACAGGTGACTAAACCAGCACAGCGCTTCCCCTCCCCACACCCAAAATGAGGGAAAGGGGGGGAAAGAAGTTAAAAACCGAGACTTCACACCCCTTCAGAACCCTTCCTACCCCTCAGACACCTTCACAACCCCCCACATCCCTTCCTACCCTTTCATAAACCCCCACACCCCTTCCCACCCTCTCACAAACCCCCACGCCTTCTCATCCCTTCACAAACCCCCACACCCCTTCTCATCCCTTCACAAACCCCCACACCCCTTCTCATCCCTTCACAAACCCCCACACCCCTTCTCATCCCTTCACAAACCCCCACACCCCTTCTCATCCCTTCACAAACCCCCACACCCCTTCTCATCCCTTCACAAACCCCCACACCCCTTCTCATCCCTTCACAAACCCCCACACCCCTTCTCATCCCTTCACAAACCCCCACACCCCTTCTCATCCCTTCACAAACCCCCACACCCCTTCTCATCCCTTCACAAACCCCCACACCCCTTCTCATCCCTTCACAACCCCCCACACCCCTTCTCATCCCTTCACAACCCCCCACACCCCTTCTCATCCCTTCACAAACCCCCACACCCCTTCTCATCCCTTCACAAACCCCCACACCCCTTCCCACACCTTCACAAACCCCCACACCCCTTCTCATCACTTCACAAACCCCCACAATCCCTTCACAAACCCCCACATCCCTTTCCACCCTCTCAGACCCCTTCAAGACTTCTCAGACCCCCCACTCACTCTTAAAACCCTCTGACCTCTTTCCGCTTCCTCACAACCCATCAAGACCCCTCACTCCCCCTCCCACCTCCTCAGGTGCCCTCAGATCCCCTCAAGACTCTCTCCCACCCCCTCAAGACCCTTTCAGACCCCCTCAAACCCCCTCAGGACCCCTCACCGCCCCCCGCTCTCTCACCGCAGGCGGAGATTGCTCATGAACTCGGGCATGGTGACGGCGTCCATCAGCACGAAGTCGGCTTTGCCGAACTCCAGGCTCTCCTGCTCCGCCATGGCTGGGACGGGGATGGGGACCGGGACGATCGCGACGCCCGCCTCGAACCCGCGGCTCCGCCTCACCTGCGGGCGGGGCGGGGCCAAAGGGCGGGGGGCGGCACGCCCGGCCACGCCCCCGGCACTGGCCACGCCCCCGACCGTACACACTACTCTTGCCCCGGCCACGCCCCCCGCACTGGCCACGCCCCCGAGGCTGGCAAGCCACATGGACACACTCCCCCGCCCTGGAGACGCCCCCTTGTAGCCACGCCCCCTCATTGGCCGACTGTTCCCCACGGCCCACCCTCCCGTGCTGGCCACGCCCACTCATGGGCTGGCAATCCCCTCTGGCCACGCCCTAGTGTTGGCCACGCCCCATCTAAGGGCTGACTGTGTCCCGCTCCGGCCACGCCCACACCTGACCACGCCTCCCTAGCCACGCCCTATGCGTTCTGGTCACGCCCCCCCACTTCTGACCACGCCCCTCGCTGGGCAGTGCTTCCAGCGCTGGCCACGCCCCCTGTCTCAGGCCACGCCCCACGCCGAGCGCTGCCGGAGCAGCGGCGCCCTCTGCCGGGGAGAGGCGCGATCTGCAGGGTGGGGGAGGCTCGGGGTGCTGAGGGGCCCACGGACCAGGGGGCTGCGAACCCACCTGCACCCGAGGGTGACCCCGTCCTGGGGGCTCATCCTGCCCCCAGAGAGGGCTCCGCAGCAGGGTGAGCTCAGCACCATCCTCTGCAGCGCTGTGTCCTGCACCCCAGCGAAAGCCCCCAGCTTGAAGGTACCGGGAGGGGATCCAGTACCCAGGGGAGCCCAGAGATCAGGGTGCTGTGAACCAGCACCACAGGGTGACCCAGTCCCAGAGGCTGCATCCCGCACCCAGGAAAGGCTCCCCGCTGGGCTGCTGCATGGGGGTGTCTCCCAGCACCGTCCACTGCAGGGTTGCATCCTGCACCCCAAGGAGGCCCCTGCACAGGGGAGGAGCCCCTCATCATCTCACGGCACTGTTTTGGGGGAGCCTCCGTCCCAGGGGCTGCAGGGCCATATCCTGCACCCAGGGGAAGGATGCTGAGAGCCACATCCTGCACCCCAATGAGCTTTGGGACTGGGTCCTGCCCCAGGGGGAACCGCGACCTTGGGTTTTTACGGGGCCACATCCTGCACCCCAGGGCATGGTGTGATCCTGAGCCAAGGGGACACCTTGGAACCCAGCGAGGAGAACCCCCACCCCTGCCCAGTGTCCCTCAAGGCAGCACCCAAGGCCCCTGTCCCCACACAAACACCCTGCAGGGTGGGGGGCTGCACCCCAGGGAGAGCACGAACACCCTCAGTCGTGTCGGATGGGGCCAGATCCTGCACCCATCGCCCTCCTTTTGCTGTGTTCCAGCACCTCGCACTATAGAACATGATCCCGCACCTGGAGACCCCCCTGTGACAGGGTGTCACCAGGCAGAGCCAGATTCTGCACCCACGGGACACTTGTCCCAAGTTTCCGCTGTGAAGGGCCAGATCCTGCACCCAGCACCCTGGGTGCTCGCCCAGAAACCCTCTCACAGAACCTCGGGAAACTCACCAAAGAAGTGCAAAATCAAACCACACAAAGAACCTCACAGCAACACATGATGTGCTGAGCAAAGGTCCTGTACCACCCAGCTGCCTCAGGCGGATCAGATTAATGAATCTACTTAAGGCAACAAGGGTAGGGGGCACCTGGGAGGGGGTATGACTCGACCTAAAACAGTATTTTAGGTGAGAATGGCTGGTTTAGGTGTAGAGGGTGTAAGGAGTGTGATAGCATGGCCATCCCTGTCCCTGTGCTCATGCATATCTCTGTGTCTATCCTCTCCTTGGCTCCATCCTCATCTCCTTCTCCATCCCCGACTCCGTCCCCACCCCCATCTCCATCCTTGTTTCCATCTCCATCCTTGTTTCCATCTCCATCCTTGTTTCCATCTCCATCCTTGTTTCCATCTCTATCCTTGTTTCCATCTCTATCCTTGTTTCCATCTCATCTCCATCCTTGTTTCCATCTCATCTCCATCCTTGTTTCCATCTCTATCCTTGTTTCCATCTCTATCCTTGTTTCCATCTCATCTCCATCCTTGTTTCCATCTCCATCCTTGTTTCCATCTCCATCCTTGTTTCCATCTCCATCCTTGTTTCCATCTCTATCCTTGTTTCCATCTCCATCCTCATCTCCATCCTTGTTTCTGTCTCCATCCTCGTTTCTATCCCCGCCCCTGTCTCCATCCCCATTCCCACCCCCCAGCCACAGCCCATCTGGCAGCAATGAACCCCTCGAGTTAAAGGCAGCACCTTCTGGCTTTTTCTTTCCTTGTTCCCAGGAGAACAGGGTTGGAGAAGCTCCTGAAGGTGAAAAAGTGCCCCAAATGCCCTGTTTGTGATTTACTCCTGGTGTGTTTGGCTTTGTGGGGGATGTTTCCCACCCTTGCTCTATGCAGCATGCTGAATGGGGTTTGTGTTATTGCAAGTGCCTAATTTGCCTTATGCAAATGCCCTGGGAGCCTGGGGTGAGGTGGAGGAGCCTGGTGGAAGGTGGCACCTGCTGCTGGGACTCCTGATCTGCTCTCCCTTCACAGAGACTTCAGGGCCAGAGCGAGTGTGGGTGTTCAGCCAGCACCATGTGCAGGCAGCAGTGATGAAGCCCACTTTCCCTGTCCTCTTAAGGAAAAAAAGAGCTTCTGGGTGGCCCTGGCAGAGTCTCCTGTGCCTCCATCCCTGCAGGCAGAAGAAGAAAGTGGCTACATCCACAAGCTCCGAAACCAGGTACGCTCTAGCCAGGCTTGGGTACAACCACCTGCTTTCCAAGCTCCGCTTGGTCATCCACGTATCCTAGCCTTGTGTTTGCTGAATCTGGAGGGGTTTGACTTAGACTGGTGTGGTGGGCTGGGGAGCTCTGCCTGACCTCTGCTGCCCTACAAGGTTCAACCAGGCCAAGTGCTGAGTCCTGCACTTGGGTCACAACAACCCCGTGCAGCTCCAGGCTTGGGGAAGAGCAGCTGAAAAGCTGCCCAGGGAAGAAGGACCTGGGGGTGCTGGTCAACAATATCTGAACATGAGCCAGCAGTGGCCCAAGTGGCCAAGAAGGCCACCAGCATCCTGCTTGGATCAGCCATGGGGTGGCCAGCAGGAGCAGGGCAGGCATCATCCCCGTGTGCCTGGTGCTGGTGAGGCCAAACCACAAATCCTGTGTTCAGTTTTGGGCCCCTCACTGCAAGGAGACATTGAGGGGCTGGAGTGTGTCCAGAGAAGGGAACGGAGCTTGGAAAGGGGCTGGAGCCCAGGAGCTCTGGGAGCAGCTGAGGGACCTGGGGCTGTTTAGCCTGGAGAAGGGGAGGCTGAGGGGAGACTTCATCCCTCTCTGCAGCTCCTGGAAATGAGGTTGAGGTGAGGTGGGTGCTGGGCTTTTCTCCCAAGTGAGAGGCAATAGGATGAGAGGGAATGGCCTCAAGTTGCCCCAGGGCAGGTTCAGATTGGACATCAGGAAAAGTTTCTTGACTTGAAAGGGTTCTCGGGCACTGGCAGAGGCTGCCAAGTGGTGGTGGAGTCCCCATCCCTGGAGGGGTTTATAAGCTGGGCAGATGTGATGCTCAGGCATGGTTTAGTAGTGGACAGGTACAGTTGGACTCGATGATCTCAAAGCTTTTTTTTTCCACCCAGACAATTCTATGATTCTGTGACTGTACAGCTGTCTGTGCTGATGCTCTGGTGATTGCTCTCCCTGCAGGCATGGTCCACTGGAGGCTCTGATCTGCTTGCTGCTGCCCTAGCCTCGCTGGGCAGCCCCCGGCTGCTGGAGGCTGTGGCACTGGAGGCCACCCAGCTCTCTCGCTGCAGCAGGAGAAGCCACCTTGGCCAGTGGGAGGTCCTACTGGCCATGCAGCTGGTGCTGCTGCATGAGCTCACCAAGCCTCCTCAGGGATCTGTGAGCTGTCAGCCACCACTGAAGGGACCTGGCAAAATGGGATGGTCTTAGGAGTAATTTTATGTGGTTTTGGTAAATAAACAATGGCAATAAATACTTTAACAGAGCCTCCAATCTGGGCCAGCAGCTGCCAGCACTGAGAGCATTGTGTGGGCTTGGACCACCATGGGTCTGGTTGTCTGTGTGCCCAGAAAGGGCTTTGAGAGGGAGGGTGCTTGTGCACTTCTACCTCAATAAATATTTGTGGAGCAGCTGAATGGTCCCTGGAGGTCGAAAGGGCTCTGCCTGGCCAAAGGAGCCTCTTTGCTCCAGGATCCCTGGCTGCTCAGCAGCTGGATCATCGCTGCACCAGATTTGGAGAAAAATGGTGGAGGAAAGGTGGCTGTTATTCCAAGTCCCTGTGCTCAGGGAAGTCTCCGGGTTCTCCAGCCTCCTACCTGCAGCTCCAAATCCAGCCATGGGGATGGTTGGACTGTGTGGCAATACCTGGCTACTCACCTTCCCAGGAGGGTGTCCTCAGCCCCAGCTAAGTGCCACCAGTTCCCAGTGGTGCTGGAACAACCTCCCTGCATCAGCCTTCCTGGCTGTTGAGCTCCTGTTCCCAGGAGCAGGAGCAAGATCTGGAGAAGGGATGCTGGCATGAGCTGAAGATTGTGAAATGCCTTGTTGGTGGGTTCACAGTGGGAAGTGGTGACAGTTCTGCCTGCCCCTGAGTGACCCCCTGTGACTACCTGGGCTGGCTGGCGGGCCACCAGCGGTGTTGGGGGACTCACTAGACCACACAGTGGTAGATTCGGTAGTGGGTGTCAATGGTATAAAGCAGCTCGTGGTTATGGATGATGGTAACTCCAGCTGCATCTTCAAGTTGCTCCTACCTGCTCTTTCCATTCTCCTGTATGTATCCAGACCTGGGTAGCATGATGGACAATCACCTAGCAATGGCCTTTGGCTCTTTCCATAGTAAATATTAGGATAACAGTTGCCTTCAAGGAGTAGATCCTGCCCATAGGGAGTGGGTTCAGGAGCTGCTGCCCAAGAAAAAGTTGAGTTTTGATGCCACCCTTGCTCTCTCTGCTACATGTGCTGCACAGCCTCATCGTCATCCCCATGCTGTGTGGGGCTTCAGCTTGCCCTAGCCCTGATTGTTTTGCTTGAGTAGGATTGGTTCAAATTCATGATCAGGGGCAAACTCCTATAGAGGAGTCACAGCTCTTGTAGAAGTAAAAGCTGTAGGTGACCTGGAGAAGACAGCCAGCCTGTCCCCCCTGCAGCTCCAGGTGACACAGACATTCACAGACTACAGCATTCCTGGCCAAGGTCTGCTCCACCTGCCCTGAAAGCTCCATGCAGGAGGAAGAGGAGGATTCCACACCCTCATGATGCCACCTGGGTCCAAGCTTCACCACCCCTGTTAGGGTGTTTCTTTTGTGTCACAGCAAGGAAATACTGAGTTGAATGTCCCCTTACTGCTGCTTGTCCCTGCAGGCTGCCCAAAGCACCATCTCTCTTTCTTCTCTTCTGCTTTATTGCTGCATCTGCTCCTGGTGTCTCATGGCCAGTGTGATGATGACACATAGAGACAACAGTGACTGTGGAGATGACCATTCCTGCCGAGAAGTAAACCTGAACCTAGAGCTGTGCCAGCTCTCTGAAGAAAAGTGGTAGGAGCTGATGGTGGAAACCCCAAGGTGGGGTTCCTGGCCAGGACAGGTCAGGAGAGCAGATGGTATCAATATTGCCTTTTCCTATCTGAAATCCTACAGCTCACCTGGGCTCTGGAGAGCCCAAATGCAACCCAGTGTGAATGCACCTGATGCCAAAGCAGCTCAGCTGCCAAACCTCTGGGGACTTCATGGAAGGGATGAGGATCTGCACCAGCTGGGAGCTGTAGCAGCACTTCAACTGCCCTTTGAATATTTCCTATTTTTCAGATCGCTGGCTGTTGTCTTAAGGTCAGCATTTGGCACAGCAGTTCTCAGATCTCTGTGCAAATCCCTGCTCAAATGGCTTTGTCCTTGAACAAATGTCCTTCCAAATCTCTCAAGCAAAGGCTTTCCTGGGTGGAGCTGCACTCCAGGGTAAGTTGGGAGCAGATACTGGAGCCCTGAGTAGCCAGAGCTCATCGTTCATCACCTGGGGCTCATTTCCATTGCCTTTGCTGTTCAGTGCTTGGATGCTCTCCTCATCTCATTTCTTTTTGGCCCTGATCTGTAGAAACTTGGACTCATCTCCAGAAGTCATTCACTCTGATGAAGCTGAGCTGCCCCTTGATGCTGATACAGATACAAGATGCTGATATCAAGGCACCTTCATCCCGGGAAGAGCCAGAGCATCATGGGGAGCTCTGCACCAGGATGGTGCCTGCAGTGCATTTGTGCATCTACTGCTGGCTCTTCCTCAACCTCACCGCTCTAGTGGATCCTTGGCTCCCCAGGATCCATGCTTTGGTCTCTTTATTTTGTTCTTTTTTCCCTTTTTATTTTGTCCTCCCTGCTTTTGGAAAGGAGAGTTCTTGTGTTAAATATATGGATCAGAAGCAGAGGGTGAATCAAGCAACTTCTCAAAGACCTTCTAGAGGGTCTGGTTTGGGGGAAGAGGAAGATGTGCTCCACCTTCTCCTCCAACATTTTATCATAGAATCATTGAGGTTGGAAAAGCTCTCCTAGCTCATTCAGTCCAACTATCAGCCCACCTCCGCCATGCCTGCAAAACCATGTCTCCATGTGTCATGTCTAGATGTTCTTTTGAACCTCTCCAGGGATGGAGACTCCCCCACTGCCCTGGGCAGCCTCTGCCAGGGCTTCACCACTCTGTCAGTGAAGAATTTTTCTCCGATATGCAACCTAAACCTGCCCTGGCACAACTCGAGGCCATTTCCTCTCCTCCTATTCATGGGGAAACACCTGGGTGCCAAACCTCAACTCAAAAATTGGATGCAATGATGTATTCCTGGAGGGGCCATGCCCTACAGAGGCTTCATGCACCACATGGACACCCCTTAAAAAATCCTCTCTGTCATCCTCAAAAGCAGTTTAGGTAGAAGCAAGAAGATGAACCTCCATGTAACTGGGCCTGAAAGGGCTTTTCAGGGTGGGGTTTTTTGATAGTATCTCCTGCTTTTTCCAGTGTTGGTGATAGAAACCTAGAAATGGAAGGGTTAAACTTCAAGAGGTGCTTTTTTTCCAGTCTGTAGATCCAATATTAACAGTGAAAGGCTCTGTCCTTCATGAGGGCTGGAGGACCCTGGCTCCCACGGTTCACCACTCTAAAGGATGGACTCGTGCCATGTGGGTTGCCTTTGCTCAGGATCACAGCAGCCCTTCCAAAAACAAGATCTGAACCCAGCCCAAGTCTCTCATCTGAAAAACACAGCTGTGGGGTTTAGAGCTCCGGCTGGAGACTTTTGGGCAGACAAAACTAAATCAGACAGCAAACAACTTTGGGAAAACAAGCAGAGGAGCTGCTTCGTGCTCCAGCACAACACAGTGTGAAAGGACAGGGAGAAGACATCCAAAACTGCTGATTCTTGTCCCCTGTGTAATGAGGGATGAGCACGCATCCCCTCGCCAGGGTGCTGCAATGCGCTGGGCTGGGTGTTGGGTTCAGAGCACATCCTTGTGCCTGGGCAGGAAACCTGCCAGGAGGCAAAGTCATCTGATGGTTGCCTTTAGATATTCATAGGATCATAGAATGCCTAGGTTGGAAAAGACCTTTGAGATCATCTGTACCTGTCCACTACTAAATCATTTCCCTGAGCACCTCATCTACCCGTCTTTAGACCTTAGATTCCATCACCTCCCTGGGCAGCATCTGCCAGAGCCTGAGAACCCTTTCAGTGAAGACATTTTTTCCCAATGTCCAAACTGAACCTGCCCTGGGGCAGCTTGAGGCCATTTCCTCTCAACCTGTTGCTTGTCACTTGACAGAAGAGCCCAGCACCCACCTCACCACAACCTCCCTTCAGGCAGTTGTAGACAGTGATGAGATCTCCCTTGCCTCCTCTTCTCCAGGCTAAACAACCCCTACACCTTCAGATGCTCCTTGTAGGACTTGTTCTCCAGACCCTTCCCCGGCTCCATTCCCTTCTTCTGGACACGCTCCAGCCCCTCAATGTCCTCCTTGCACTGGGGGTCCCAAAACTGAACCCAGAATTCAAGGTGTGGCCTCATCAGCACCAAGTCCAGGGGCACAATCCCTTCCCTGCTCCTGCTGGCCACACCGTTTCTGATCCAAGCCAGGATGCCATTGGCCTTCTTGGCCACCTGGACCACTGCTGGCTCATGTTTAGTTGCTGTCACCCAGCATCCCCAGGTCCTTTTCCACCAGGCAGCTTTCCAGCAGTTCTTCTTCCCCAAGCCTAGAGCTGCACGGGGTTGTGGTGTCCCAAGTGCAAGACTCAGCATTTGGTCTTGTTGAACTTCATCCCATTGACCTTTGGCCATCAATCCAGCCTGTCCAGGTCCCTCTGCAGAACCTCCCTGCCCTCCAGCAGATCAACACTTCCTCCCAGATTAGCATCATCTGCGATTTTGATATTTAATTGCATTGAAGGTGATCACAGAAACAAAGCGAGACAGGATTTGGGCTCTGGGAGCTGGACTGAGCACCTTCTGTATGAGGAGAGGCTGAGAGCTGTGATTGTTCAGCCTGGAGAAGAGAAGGCTCTGGGGAGAGCTTAGAGCAGCTTCCAGTGCTGAAAGGAGCTCCAGGAAAGCTGGGAAGGGGCTCTTGATCAGGGAGTGCAAGGAGAGGATGAGGGCAGACAGTTTTGAAAGGAAAGAGGGGAGATTGAGATGAGATCTTAGGAAGAAATGTTTCCCTGTGAGGATGGGGAGGCCCTGGCCCAGGTTGCCCAGGGCAGTGGTGGCTGCCCCATCCCTGGAGGGGTTCAAGGCCAGGCTGGATGAGGCTTGGAGCCCCTGATCCACTGGGAGGTGTCCCTGCCCATGGCAGGGGGTGGGACTGGGCAGTCTTTGAGGCCCCTTTCAACCCAAACCATTCAATGGTTCTATGAACAAGGATGAACTGGATCACTGAAATATAGAGGTTTCTCTGAAAGGTGTTCTCTGCTTCCTCACCTGCTGGGTCTCCCTTTAAAAGCACAACTTTTGCTTTTGATAAATTATATTTGTACTTCATTTCTTCTGTCTTAGTTTCCTCTGATATTTCTTCTTCTGTTCCATTAGCCACCTCACCTCCCTTCTTTCTCCAGTCTCCCTGCCGGCACACGGCTCTGTCGGCCTCCCCACCCTTCACTGCTCGGCACCACCAGCTGCCTTTCCCTCTTCTCTATTTTTCTTTCAAAAAGAGAAGTAGGAAAGAAAACTACACATCCCACCAAAATTTCCAGTCTAACGCATAACCTGGTGCTGAGAGTGGTGATGTTATGGTCTCCAGCCAGCGAGGAGGATGTTAAACTGTAAACAAAGCTAAATATTGAGTTCCCAAGCTTTCTGTAATTGCATAAAGTGGAGACTGGGCTTTCTTTTATGGAGTTTTCCAGGAAACATTATGAAGGCAGAAATGAGACTTCCCAAGTCTCTAATGTGACTGTTGGACAAATGCACAGTGATTTATACTCAGACAACATTATTAACATCCCCTTTCTGGACAGAGTGAGACAGAGCAAGACATCCTGTAAAACAAAGCAGATAAAGCCAAGTCTACAATTCCTTTACTTCTAAGAAGGGGAAATCTTTCCCAAACCTGTTCCTGGGAATCCTCTGGAGGATATTTTAATTTCTGGGAGAAGAGGAGGGGACCCGGAGGACCTGGAGGCAGCATGATGGGTTACGGGGCTGCCTTGTCCCTCAGCAGCATCCAACATCTTTGTTGTCTCCTGCCTGGTGAGGAAGGAACTTGCCCTGTGGCAAAAGCTTTGCTATGAGCCACTGCTTATCCACATGGGTGCTGTGATTCCCCAGACTGACAAGGGAATCCAGCCAAAACCACCAGTATCGACTGAACAGAAGGGAAACATCTTGAGATATTCATCAAGTTGTGACTGCAGCTGATTTTGCAGTGGCCTGGGTGAAAATGCCATCCCTGCTTGGCTGGAGATGCACTGCTGAGCCTGAGACAGCCCTTCTGAGCAGAAAGTGATGGAACCCCAGGCTGACCACTGCAACCCCGAGCTCCTGCGCTGGCTCCATGGCAGCGTTGGGGGGCAGTGACCCTGTTTGACATCAATGATTTGCAGTAAAACTCTTCTAAAGAAAGGAAAGGAAGCTTCTTGGAGTTTGGAGACCTTTGTGAAAGCTTCACTGGCTCCATGGTCTCTCCAAGACGTGCCCAGCGTGGTTCTCCATGCTTCACCCACCCCACCATGGGCTGAGGCAGCTCGGCACAGCGCCGCTTCCCTGCAGTGAGGCAGCTGGCTTGTCACAGTGATGGATGTGACCTCCTCGGCCAAAAATCCACTCTTGGAGAGGATGGTGTGGATCAAGGCTGACTGCTGTTAAACGACCTCCTGGAGCTGTGAAGCTGCTAAAAACAGCAGCAGAGAAAACAATGCTGGAGGGGTGTCCTGTTCCAGCATGGGATAAGAACAACTGAAACCCTTCCTGATAGATGTTTGTCTAATCTGTGAGGGGTTTTTTCACCCTCAAAATGTCCACTAAAACAGACCTGGCATCAGGCAATCGGTCCTGGCTCATCGCTCTGCTTGCATTTACTCAGTCCCTAAATGCCTTAGTAAAGCTCTCCTGCCACAGCTTCATCCTGTGCTTCCCTGTCCTCTCCAGGCAAACACAGAGAAGGGTTTATTCCTTTCCTTTTACTGGCAGCCTTTTGTTTATCGAAGGGCTGTGATCACAGCAGTGCAGGAAATGCACCTGTCAAAAGAGTCTGGAGGTCAACTAACCCACAGCTGCCCCATCTTCCTGCAGACTTCGCTCCTCTGGACCAAAAAACCCAATTCTCCCATTCTTCCCTCATAAATCATATTTTCTAGATTCCCACTAATCCTTGCAGCAAGCAAAAAAACCAAGCCCCTGATTTGGGGCTGCTCAACCTGAGCAGAAGAAAAAGCAGCCTCCAACTTACCTGTGAAGGCTAATCACAGTCGCCCTGTACTGCTTTCTCCCTGGAAGTTCACCCAGCTGCAAACAGACACAGTTCTCGGGTGAGAATTCTAGTTTAAGGAGCAGGTTTCCAGCTATCTAAGATGCAGTGGAAGATCCCTCAGAGATACCTGCATTCTCAATGCCAAAAGAATGTTTAAAATCTGCATAGGTATTTCCACAAAATGTTGAAAACCCCTGTATCTTAAAAAAACCTGGCATAGTGACTTCAGCTGCACATAACTCAGAATGATGATCACCCAGTCATCATCTAACACCCAAACACCGTGCCACCCAAGATAAAGGACTCCTGAGGGCATGAACTTCCCCGAGCTGTCATTAAAAAATGTGTCGCAAGTCTTCAGAAGCTTCTCCCAACCCCTGCAGGTGCAGCAGCCGCCAGCCTGGAGGTCTCCCAGCTCTGGGCAAACAGTCCCAGACATGAGTCAAAGAGTAGAGGCTGCTAGCAATGACCTCGGATCCTCTGGGCTCCAGTTCCTGTGAAAGCTGTGGATGGCTGTGTGAAAGGACCAAAAGAACACCCCCTAAAATCATGGAGTAGAGCTGGGTAGCAGAGATGCCAAAGAAATCCAACAGCCAAAGACAGGCACTAGATGTGCACCTCAATGGTTTCTAACTACTCTGGCATGGAGGAGTTTTCCCTGGACCATGGAGACCAGGACTTGGCCAACTTGGTTTCCTGCTACCAGAATTTGTGATCAAGAAATCTGTGATAAGCTCAGGTGGAGAAAAATTTTGTGGATTTAAAGAAGTGAAATGACTGAGGGGATGTTGTTAACCTGAGTCATGGCGAGTGTCTTTGAGAGGATGCTGGGCTCTACCTCCCTGGGCCCATCTGCCCACCCTGACAACTCCAGGGATGTGAGTCCAGCAGCCAGAGCTTGCTGTGATGAGACAAAGCAAGGACATAAAAATTGGTACAGAAAGGATGGTGAGTATGACCTGAGGGCCAGAGGGAAAACAAAAGAGAAAAGAGACATTGAAGTTCCTCTAAGCTCATTTCTCCAGGTCCATGACCACTGGTGTCCTCAGTAAACACTGTGCCCCATCATCTAGATTGTGAATGAAGATATTTTCTCCTCAGGAATCTCCAGGGAAGAGCAAGAGGAAAATATGTAAGATAACAGGAGTCAAGAGGAGGGTACAGGGTTGCTGAGCTCCATAAAAAGCTAGAAACACATGAGCGTGAAGTGGATGAGTTCCACCATCACCCAGCCAGTGACTCCTCCAGTCTCCCCACCCAAGTCCCACTCCTCTTTGGGGTTACAGGAGTGGGAAGTGTTGAGCTGTGCTGGCAGGACAGGCAAGAGGGGCAGCTGATGCTGCGCAGCCCTCTGTCCTGCTTCAGGCACCTCCTTCCCAGCATCCCCATCTCTGTCGACTGCCTTCTACTCAGGAACCTGCTCTGGTCCTACAGCCAAGCCCTGATCAGAACAAGGGCATAAGAAGTGCTTAAGAATATAAAATATTCCCAACATGAAATGCACAGTGAGAGTTTCTCCCCACACTTATGTCTTCTCCCCATCACCTTCCCCCCAGTACCAGTCCAACCACCATGCATCAGCAACCAGAAAAGGCCCAGAGACCTCTACTGCTCCTCAGCACCCCAGTCTCTCCTCTTGACACAATCTCATATTCAAAGGAGACCAGGAGAGCTTATCTTACACAGCCTCTTTCTTGGCACCAGGTCTTTCTGCCACCCTATGATGCCTACAGGGATCTAAATTGCGGGGGCAAAACTCAGACCTTCCGAGGGATGGTAGTGGGATCAGAGCTGCTGAATATGTCCTTGTCAGACCTGGGTCCTAGAATCACAGAATCATACAATCATTGAGGTTAGAAAAGCCCTCTCAGATCATCCAGTCCAACCATCAGCCCACTCCCACTGTATTTATTAAACTACATCTCCAAGTGCCACATCTACATATTTTTCTTAAAGAACGGAGACTCCACATCTGCCCTGGGCAGCCTCTGCCTGGGCTTCACCACTCTGTCAGTGAAGAAATTATTCCTGATATCCAATCTAAACCTCCCCTGGCACAACTTGAGGCCATTTCCTTTCATCCTATTGCTTGTTACATGGGAGAAGAGACCAGGACCCACCTGGCTCCAGCCTCCTTTGTTGTAGAAGTTTCCCCTCAGTTTACTCTTCTCCAGACCCAGCAATTCTAGTTCCATCAGATGCTCCTCCTAAGACTTGTTCTCCGGGTTCCTGGCTTGGCCACAAGCACTGAGATGTCCCACTAGCCTGAGGACCAGCACTAGATGGAGCCACTCCATCGGGAAACAGGGCTCTGCTCCTGCCAGCAGCATCCATCCCCCTCCAGCCCTGCACACCCAGTCCAGCCCCAGCAAGGGGGCTGTATCCTGGGACTGTACTGGGAATAACAGCACCAGGTGCTGGGGATGCAAGGGACGGGATTTGGATCCGTGCTGTGCGGCAGCCGGAGGCTGTAAATGATGCTGGTGCCACTTCCATCACCTATGGAGCTGGATGTGATCTAAGTGTTTGAACTGGTCATGTTTAAGTCTGTATAGCTCAGAAGAACAAATGAAGGTCATGCGGGATGGGATGGGATGGGATGGGATGGGATGGGATGGGATGGGATGGGATGGAACAGAAGAGAACAGACTAGACTAGACAAGAATAGAATCTAATTGAATCACAGAATAGTTTGGGTTGGAAGGGACCTTAAAGATCATCCAGTTCCAACCCCCCTGCCATGGGCAGGGACACCTCCCACTGGATCAGGCTGCCCAAGGTCCCATCCAGCCTGGCCTTGAACACCTCCAGGGATGGGGCAGCCACCACTGCTCTGGGCAGCCTGGGCCAGAGCCTCATCATTCTCATAGTAAAGAAATTCCCATTATGTCTAGCCTAAATCTGCCCCTCTCCCATTCCCCCTCGTCCTTTCACCCCAGGCCTTTGTAAACAGCCCCTCCCCAGCTTTCACAGAATCACAGAATAACCAGGTTGGAAGAGACCCACTGGATCGTCGAGTCCAACCATTCCCACCAATCCCTAAATCATGCTCCTAAGTACCTCATCCACCCTAACCTTAAACACCTAAAGTCCCTTTCCTGGAGCCCCTTCAGATATTGGAAGGTCACTATAAGATCTCCTCAGAGACTTCTCTTCTCCAGGCTGAACAACCCCAACTCTCTCACCCTGTCTCAGATGGGAGGTGCTCCAGCCTTTGGATCATCTCTGTGGCCTCCTCTGGACCCATTCCAACAGCTCAATCTCCTTCTTACATTTAGGATTGTAGAACTGGACACAGGACTCCAGATGAGGTCTCACAAGAGAGGAATAGAGGGGCAGAATCACTTTCCTCATCCTGCTGGCCACACTCCTTTTGATGCAGCCCAGGATACTGTTGGCCTTCTGGGCCAGCTCATGTTGAGTTTGTCAATAGAATAGAATAGAATAGAATAGAATAGAATAGAATAGAATAGAATAGAATAGAATAGAATAGAATAGAATAGAATAGAATAGAATAGAATAGAATAGAATAGAATAGAATAGAATAGAATAGAATAGAATAGAATAGAATAGAATAGAATAGAATAGAATAGAATAGAATAGAATAGAATAGAATAGAATAGAATATTTAAGTCAGAAGGGATTTACAAGGATCATCCAGTCCAACTGCCGGAGCACTTCAGGGCTGACCAAAAGTCAAAGGCAGGGTATGAAGAGCCTTGTCCAAGGAGAACAGCCTCTGACAGCCACAGGGCATTGGCCGTCTCTCTAGGCAGCCTGTTCCAGGGTTTGACTACTCTGTTAGTAAAGAAATGCTTCCAAATATCCAGTTTAATCCTCCCCGGATGCAGCTTAGAACCATAACCACATGTCCTATCTCTGGATTCCAGGGAGAAGAGCTCAGCCTCTCCACGTCCCCTCCTCAGGAAGCTGCAGAGACCACTGAGGTGGCCCCTCAGGCTCCTTCTCACTGAACCAGAAAAACCCAAAGTCCTCACCCACTCCTCCCAGGATTTGCCTTCCAGCTTTGTGCCCTCCTCTGGGTGCATTAGACCTTCATCTTCTCCTTAAACAATGAGGCCCAGCACTGCACAGTGTTCGGAGGTATAGAATGGGCGTTACCGTGTATATGTGGTGTAGGATGGGGAAATTGGGATCTTGAAGGTGAGATGATGGACCACAGGCTGGGAGCACGTGTTGGCAGACTGGGAATCCAGAGTGGGATTGTGATCCCACACCTGTGGTGCTACCCACAGCTCAGGAAAGACTCCACCACTGTCAGTTCCCACAGGAAACAGAAGTTTGACACTGGAGAGTTCTGTCTGGCAGAGAAAAGGAGACCTCAAGCCAGCAGTGCTGGCCAGCCGAGGAGGGTTGCAACTGGAAACACAGCTTGTATTTTAACAGGGAAGGTTATAAATTGTTGGAGCCACTCCCTGAGGTGCTGGCAGGCTCAGTCACTGCCAGGCTGAAATAAGGTTGTAGACCTTCTCTAGAAAGCATTTTTCTTCCAATACAAGTTACTCAGGGCTGTTCTGCATCACCCAGATGTCTTTTCCAGAGTCCTTTGGGGTCAAAACGCTGCCTTTGAACATGGGTCCTGGTGTTTGGGAGCAGGAGCTGAAGGTGATGCTCCCACAGGAGTCGTGCCTGAAAGCACAGCATCCTCTGGTGATGATGTGGACAAATATAACACATTGCATGGGTCTTCACTCCACCACAAAGTGAGGGAGTCCTCCTGCACGCTCTTTTAGTTCAAGTGTGGCTGCAAAGACGCAAAATCCTCCCCAAGCAACAGCAAAGGTGTCTGTCATCTCCTAGCCCTCTCCTGATGCTATGGAGCATGAGCTGTTCCCAATTCCACAGCAGAAACTCCTGGCCACAGCTGCTGAGGCCTGGATTAGACCCTAGATTGTCAACCTCTATCATGGCCTTTTCTTGTTTCTGACTCCTGGCCCCAAGTAGGTGCTCTCTTCATGCTGGCCATCACGGGGGACCATGTCCAGCCCCATGGGACTCTGGGAACAGATCCATTCCCAGTAAATGGGCAAGGAACCCCTTTCTCTCTCCTTGGTAAGATAGGTGGGAAACTCAAAATACTCCTGGTGTTTCAGGGATGTGGGTTTTGCTACATCACCCCTGCCCGGGGTGTTTCCAGTTAACAGTTTCTTGGCAGTGTGAATATGAACCCTGCACTCGGTGCAGTGAAATGCGCTTCCCCCTCCACCACCGAGCACCAGAGCCAAGAGGCTGCACCTTGCCAAGTGTTTACAGTAATCCTTGGCAGGTACCCAGGCGTCCAACAAAGACATCTGCTAAATCCACAGAACTGAGCATTCAGGAAAGAGAAGCTGGAAGGTTTCATGAAACTTTGCTCCCAGCCAGGCTCTGTGAGTAGCAAACTTGCCTGTCCTGGCTGGGGAAGCACACCTGAGCCTCCCGAGACCGGGGTTTGTCTCAGACAACAGTTCCCAGTGGGTTTCCTTGCTTGGATTAGCTCCTCTACAGTGTTTGTGGCTTCTGTCCTTGTTTCTGCAGCCTCCTTGCTGTGCACAGATCAAAGACGATCCTTGTGCCGCATCCACGTGGGCCGTGAGTCAGGCCGGCACTCAATGCCCAAGCGGAGATGCCCACCCCAGTACTTCCCTCCTGTGGATCATGAGGCTGCAGGAAAATGGGACAAGGGACAGAGGTGCTGGTGAGAGCACGGGTGTAGAAGAAAGCCGGGCCCTGCTGCCGTGGGACTCGGCAGCACAATTTGACCTGTACAGCTATGGAGGCTCGGTGCTTCAGGCTATAGAGAATCATGGAATGGTTTGGGTTGGAAGGGACCTTTACAGGTCATCCAGTCCAACATCCCTGCAGTGTTCTTCAACCAGATCAGGCTGCTCATATGCTCTACACTCTGCGCTCTATGCTCTCTGCCACACGCTATATGCTACAAAGAGCATGGGGTTAGAAAATCTGAGATGTCCCTGCATTCCCTTGCCCCAATACATGAAACCAGGAGGTGCGTCCCCTCTGCTCCCCTTCCAGGCTTGGGGAAGAATGGCTGGAAAGCTGTCTGGCAGAGAACAAGCTGGGGGCATTGGTTGACAGTGGCTAAATGTGAGCCAGCAGTGGTCCAGGTGGCCAAGAAGGCCACCAGCACCCTGGCTTGGATCAGCCATGGGGTGACCTGCAGGAGCAGGACAGCGATCATCCCCCTGCACTTGGTGCTGGTGAGGCCAAACCATGAATCCCGGGTTCAGTTTTGGGCCCCTCATTGCAAAAAGGACATTGAGGGGCTGGAGCGTGTTCAGAGAAGGGAATGGAGCTGGGGAAGGGGCTGGAGAACAGGGGTTATGAAAGGAGGCTGAGGGACGTGGGTTCTTTAGTCTGGAGCAATGGAGGCAAGGGGAGAGCTCATTGCTCTCTGCATCTCCTGGAAAGGAGGTTGTGGTGAGGTGGGTGCTGGGCTCTTCTGTCAAGTGACAAGGGATGGAATGAGAGGGAATGGCCTCAAGTTGCCCCAGGGCAGGTTCAGATTGGACATCAGGACAAGTTTCTTGACTGAAGGGTCCTCAGGCCCCGGCAGGGGCTGACCAGGGTGGTGGTGGAGGGTTTAAAGGAGACCTCTGGGAGGGTTTAAAAGCTGGGTAGATGAGGTGCTTAGGGATAGCTCAGTAGTGGACAGGTACAGTTGGGCTTGATGATCTCAAAGGTCTTTTCCAACCTAGTGATTCTATGATTCCAACATCTTCTTTGGAAACCTGCATCAATATTTTCATGGCTCCAAGAAAAATAAGCCAGTTTCCCAGGAAACAGCCTCAAAAAAAAAAAAAAAAAAAACCAAAACAAAAAAAAACCAGGTCAAAACTTTCAAGTGTTTTCCATCTCCAAAGGCTGCAGCCTGTCCTCCTGCACGGTGTCTCAGAGGGATCGAGTTGCAGTCCCATCTCCTGTCGCAGAGCTCCTGCTTGGACACAGTCTCCCTGGAAAGAGGATGAAGCTTTTCCCCCTGAATCCCAGATGGATCTTGCACAGCCTCTCTCCCTCTCCTGGAGAGAGGCTCCTTTCAGTTGCAGGGCTGGGAAATCACATGCTTGATGGCTTCGGCATGATGTAATTGTTTTTGGAAGAGACCTGAGCGCTGGTTGGGTCCGCTTGTTTCCAGGTGCACACCGATACTGGGAAGGGGCAGTGGCCACTTCAGCCGCCCCTCCTGGCACTCGCGACACAGCCGGGTGACCCTGCTGCACCTGGGAAATGCAGGTGCCAATTTTCAGCATTCCTAGTTCCTGCAGAAAGGAAAATGCTGAGAGTGGTTGATGCATGTGGAGATGCTGCTGAATGCCTCAGTGTGGGTCACGGAGACCTCCCAGTCTTCTCCTGTCTGCTCGTCTCCAAAAGTGGGAGCTACCAAGGGGCACCAGTCCAGAGAGGACATCTGAGTCAGAAAGTCCCAAAGCTGCAGATTGCTGGAAACCAGGAGGGTTTGCTGGGAAAGGACCTGCCCTTGGGTTCCTTCCCATCTACCCTGTTAGCTGCTGAGGGGTTTGCCCCCAGCACAGCAGTACCAGAGGTGACACAGAGAGTGGATGTAGCAATCTCATCCCTCAGCTCCAGAAAACACTGCTGGGGAGGGCTTGCTCCAGCACCACTTGGTGTCAAGGTGCTTTGCCTGGTGGATCTTCAATCTGCCTCATTAATGCAACATTTTATTTTTAACATGGATTGAGAAAGGACTGGGAGCAGTCCTGAAGAGGACTTGGGGGTGTTGGCGGATGAGAAGCTCAACAGGAGCCAACAACATGCACTTGCAGCTCATAAAGCCAACTGTGTCCCGGGCTGCATCCAAAGCAGAGGGAGCAGCAGGTGAGGGAGGAGATTCTGCTCCTCTGCTCTTCTCTCGTAAGACCCCAGCTGGAGCCCTGTGTTCAGTTCTGGAGTTCTAAGCACAGGAAGGACATGGAGCTGTTGGAACAGGTCCAGAGGAGACCGTGGAGATGATCCAAGGGCTGAAGATCTCCTGTATCAGGACAGGCTGAGAGAGTTGGGGTTGTTCAGCCTGGGGAAGAGAAGGCTCCTGGGAGACCTTAGAGCAGCTTCCAGTGCTGAAAGGGGCTCCAGGAAAGCTGGAGTCAGAGTCCTTAGCAAGGCCTGTTGTGACAGGATGAGGAGGTTTTAAACTAAAGGAGGACAGATTTAGACTGGATGTGAAGAAGACATTTTTTACACTGAGGGCAGTGAGGCAGTGGCTCAGGTTGCCCAGGGAGACAGTGGAGGCCCCATCCCTGGAAATATTCCAAGCCAGGTTGGATGGGACTCTGAGCAACCTGATCTGCTTAATGATGTCACTGCTCCTGCAGGAGGGTTGGACTGGATGACCTGTGAAGGCATCTTCCAACTCAAAGCATTCTATGATTCTATTATTTTATATTTAACAGCCTAGAACATGAACTGGGGTGCAACCTCCCATCCATCTCTGCCTGCATTTTCCCAGGGAATTGCATGGATTTGTCCTCACTTGCTTGAGATATGAAGTTACAGCATGGGGAAGGACAGCCTGGACGGGCAACCACCATCATCCAGCCCCTCTTTGCCCCAGCCTGGAGCCACCAGAGTGTCCACTACTCCACTTCCATGACACCAAACAAACACTGCAACAGCTCAGTTGACTGTGCCTGCTCCAGCAGAGCGATGGTTGAGAGCTGGAGCAAGAACAGCTTGGAAGCTTGTCTGACCAGCACCATCCTGCCCAAAGCTTCCTTATGCTTTCCCTGAAAGGTAAATCCTCTACAGTTGTCCAGGAAAAAACCAAGACAACCTTGGAGCAATTCCTTGTGCCACGTGTGTGTAGGTTTAGACAGATGCAGCCCATCATACATTCACGTGTCTGGCTCCCAGACCAGCTCAGGACTGAATGAATCCAGGTGGGTGAAGCTGCATGTGCAGAAGGTAAGAGGATACACCCTGCGGACTGTCACTCTGTCTGTGCAGAGTGGACTCGGCAGCAATTTGGCTTTAGGTTTGCACTCTTCACTGGCTTTAGCAGATCTGTAGCAGATACAGAGCAGATCACAGCAATGCACTTCCCAAAGTGAAGGAGCAGAGGAACCATAGAATTATAGAATGAATCATACATTGGGTTGAGTTGGAAGGGACCTCAAAGCCTATCCAATTCCACCCCTGCCATGGGCAGGGACACCTCCCACTAGATCAGGTGGCTCCAAGCCCCATCCAACCTGGCTTTGAACCCCTCCAGGGATGGGGCAGCCACCACTGCTCTGGGCAACCTGGGCCAGGGCCTCCCGACCCTCAGTGTGAAGAATTTCTTCCTAATGTCTAGTCTACATCTTTCCCTTTCCAATTTAAAGCCATTCCCCCCTCATCCCATCACTCCAAGCTCTTGTAAAATGTCCTTCCTCAGCTTTCCTGGAGCCCCTTTCAAGTGCTGGAAGCTGCTCTAAGGTGTCCCTTCTCTTCTCCAGGCTGAACAACCCCAGCTCTCTCAGCCTGTCCTCCTACAGGAGGTGCTCCAGTCCTCAGATCATCTTCACAGACTCCTCTGGACCCATTCCAACAGCTCCATATCCCTCTTAATCTAGGGATTTCAGAACTGGACACAATACTCCTAAAATCAGTCCTAAAAACACCATCACTGGCAAAAGTGGTCTGGATTTTTTAAAACAGCCTGGGCACCCTTGGGTGAAATGGGCTGAGATGCCACTTTCTTCTTGAGGAACAGGGAGAAAACATGCGGCTCCTGGGGTTGCAGCCCAGTCCTGGCTGGCAGCGCAGGCTCCTTCATCCAGAGCTCTGAAACTTCATGTAGTAGGGAGGGGAATGTAGGAAGGATATATTTATATTCTCCTTAGACCTGTTTTTCTTAAGAAAGAGATTGGTTTCCTTTTTTTTTTAAAGTGACTTTATGAACTTCTGCATCTATATTAAACACCAAAAACCTATTTCTTATCTTCATGGGGTAGAAGCTGATTTCTATTGAATACGAGACTTGTTGCTCTTATCTAAAATAATTTGATTGGTTAAGACATGCTGAAGCCTGCATATATGGAGAAGGGAATCAGGCTCTCATCTTAACTTGGCAGCGGGGCAGCTTTTCCCCGTGATGTCTGTTGCAAGAGCATCTTGGGATCCTGTCAATGAACTGGGCTCCTTTTGCATCCGGCGCTACACAAGCCAGAAGGCAGAGTTTGTCTCTGAGTCAGATCATTGACAATGCAACATGACACAAGGCAGAGGGATAGGACATAACAATGACTTCATCTTTTGCTACAACTCCATGTTGTGGCAAGAATTCTGTATTTTATTGCAGGAATTTCTGGTCAAACCTGCAGCTTCCACAGACACTTTATTTGATTTCAGGACTTTGTTGATGGAAAATCATTAGCATGGTTCCAACGAGCCTTTCCTGCTCTTCACCCCATCCTGACTCTGATCCCTTTCTCCTCCCGCCTGTTGGCACTTGTTATTCTTCTACTTGTTAAAATAAACATCACAATTGTCACTGGGGACAAGGATTGAGTAATTCCTTAACTTTCTTAGTTAAACAAACTCAATGTAGAACTGCTTTACTCTGTTAGGTGGGTTTGTCCTAACCCCAGTCACTCTTGTCTTTATTAACCCTTTTGCAGCAAAAGACCCGCAGCCTCATCCCAGCAGTCCCGTGACCAGGTCTAGATAGGTCCCCTCTGATTATATCCAAGGAAGAGGTTTGAGCTGGCTTAAGCTTCTGACAGGAATAGAAATTCATTACCGAACACACTCTGTCTTCTTTCTTGGCCTTGAGTCCACCTGCAAGAACAGCCTCTGTTTCTATATCCACACAGTGCAAAGCAAGGAGGGAGCTCAGGCCACGTGTGTGCCGATGCCCGGAAAGCCCTTGTTGACTCCATTTCCTTTTCCTCCAAAACTTCCGTCTGATTTGATCAACAGAGAAGTCCACTCCTGGCAGCAAAGGAGCATCTCCCTTATCCAAGCTGTAGCAGGAGTTTGTGTTCCACTCCCTGCCTGCACAGTAGGGTTTGGCATCCAGCAGATCCATCGCAACAAACACTGCAGAGGACTCTAGAATCGGGGAATCGAGAAATGGTTTGAGTTGGACAGGACCTCAAAGCCCGTCCAGTTCCACCCTCTGCCATGGGCAGTGACACCTCCCACTGGATCAGAGGCTCCAAGCCCCATCCAACCTGGCCTTGAACACCTCCAGGGATGGGGCAGCCACAACTTCCCTTGGCAACCTGTTCCAGTGTCTTACCACTCTCATGGTGAAAAAATTCTTCCTTATATCAAGCCTAAATGTGCCCCTCTCCAGTTTATACCTGTTCCCCTGGGTCCTCTCACCACAAGCCTTCATGAATAGCCCCTCTCCACTTGGGTCACAACAACCCCGTGCAGCACCAGGCTGGGAGAAGAGCAGCTGAAAAGCTGCCTGGAGGAGAAGGACCTGGGGGTGCGGGATGATAGTGGCTGAATGTGAGCCAGCAGTGGCCCAGGTGGCCAAGAAGGCCACCAGCACCCTGGCTTGGATCAGCCACGGGGTGACCAGCAGGAGCAGGACAGCGATCATCCCCCTGTACTTGGTGCTGGTGAGGCCAAACCATGAATCCTGGGTTCAGTTTTGGGCCCCTCACTGCAAAAAGGACATTGAGGGGCTGGAGTGTGTTCAGAGAAAGGAATGGAGCTGGGGAAGGGGCTGGAGAACAGGGGTTATGAAAGGCGGCTGAGGGACATGGGGTTCTTTAGCCTGGAGCAATGGAGGCAAGGGGAGAGCTCATCGCTCTCTGCATCTCCTGGAAAGGAGGTTGTGGTGAGGTGGGTGCTGGGCTCTTCTGTCAAGTAACAAGTTATGGAACAAGAGGAAATGGCCCCAAGTTGCACCAGGGTAGGTTCAGATTAGTTATGAGGAAAAACTTCTTCACCAAAAGGGTTCTCAAGCCCGGTGGAGCCCCAATCCCTGGAGTTGCTCAGGGATAGTTCAGTAGTGGATAGGGATGGTTGGACTTGATTATCTCAGAGATCTTTTCCATCCAAGCAATTCTGTGATTCCATGAAGCAAGAGGCACTGCCTGTTTCCTCCTGCCGGGTATATCAAATGAGCCCCATTTACTGGCACAGGAGCTGCAGGACCCTCAAGGACAGCAAACCTACAGGCCCTGCATTTATCAGCACAGACAAATGTGCCTGTGTGCTCCCAGGCTGTTTTGTAAAGGGCACTTTCTGTGTTTGGAAAGCAAAGATACCTCGAGTGTTGATTTTTGCATGTTTTTCCAGGTCTTAATCTTAGCCATGGTTTGCCTGCCTGCAATAAACCCCAATTGCTTTGTCTGTAAATATTTAGCTGCGTTCCGCTCCCTCCCCCCCACTTCATCGAGCTGTCAAGCCTGGTGGAGGAAATCCTTCTCTTTTTAAGGCATTTTGTTTCAGGAGGAGGAATGTCATCATCTTGTATGGTCTTGCAGAAGAGAGGGCTTTGGACATGCCTGTACCTTGTTTCATGCCCAGCTCTGGGTCCAGTTGTTCCCCTGCAGTGGTTCTGATCCTTCCTGGGGACAGAAGGAACCCTGGATGTGTTTCTCTCCATCTCTCTTCATATGTGAGAGCAGGGATCAAGGCCATGATCTGGTCTCCCTCCACCAAGAAAGAGGAGAGACTGAGATGAGAGCTTAGGAAAAAATGTTTTGCTGTGAGGGTGGGGAGGCCCTGGCCCAGGTTGCCCAGAGCAGCGGTGGCTGCCCCATCCCTGGAGGTGTTCCAGGCCAGGTTGGATGGATTTTGGAGCCCCTGATCCAGTGGGAGGTGTCCCTGCCCATGGCAGGGGGCAGAACTGGATGGGTTTTGAGGTCCCTTCCAACCCAAACCATTCTATGACTCTGATTCTATGATCATCCTCCTCTGGTAAAATTAAAAATGAAAGGCATCACAAAGAGGGTGTTAAAGCTCCAAGGTTTGTGTGAATTATCTTATCTTATGGGCACAGTTTTCATGGGAAATACAGGGAGGGAGGTATAGATGGACAGGTGGTAGGATGGTTGATAGTAAGATTTTGAAATTGAGAGATGAGCAAAGTTGTGACGGAGACCAGGGATGCCAGTGGAGGTGGCAATGGACGAGGAGTGGGGTGGAAGGCTGGGAACCTCAGGAAAGGAGAGAATATCCAGAGTAAGAACTGAGTAAAGCCCTGGAAATTAGGTGTGTCTAGCCCTACAGTGGTTGACTGCCTTTCCTTTTCTGTTTCTCTGTTTCTTGGTAGCCCTTCCCACCACATACGAGGAACAGGAGAAAACGTGAAGGTTTTGAACATTTTATCATATTTCCAGTCTGAGAAAATCAGTAACCCGCATTAGAATGGCATGTAGTCATTTTGTTATTTTATGCTGGAGCAACACTGAATAGAGCTAGCAGAGTTCCCAGGGTGGATGGCGAAGGCGCGGGGGCAACCCAACTGTGGATAACAACACAGAACAGTATGAGAACCTGAACTGGGGACTGGGATACAGCAGCTGAGTAAAGACACCTGCTGAAGAATACAGAGCGAGGAAGCTCCCTGGCGCTGATCTGGGAGGAGGTGTGAACACGGAGCTGCACCCACCCTCTTGCAAGGTAGGGGACGGCTGCTTTGCAGAAATGGAGTGGAAGTACAAAACAACAGGCAGCAGCCGCTGGGGTTTAATTCAGACCATCTGAATGCCTGTAAGAGGAGAGAGCTTATCAACTGCTCAGGATTTTGAAGGTTCAGGCGGAGGACAGAGGCTGGGATAAAAGGGGACATTCCGAAAGGGGGGCTGCAAACCAGCAGCCGCCGCCAGCTGAGCCTCTTCGAGGGCTGCCTGTCCCAGTGCCAGGGGGGTTTCCTCTCTGCTCTCCTACCATATCCCTGGATCCGTTCCTGTCCATGCTACCGCACTGCTGTTAGTCAGAGAGGGCTCTGACCGTTTCAGTCACCCAGGAAGCTGGAACAGCTCTTCCCAGCATGGTGAGAGGCTGCACAGAGGCCAGGAATCCTGACTGCCTCAGACACAGACCTCATGCTGTTTCACAAGATCCCAAATTATGGCATTCAGCAGCGACTGCAGAGTTGAAATACCTGAAGCAGAAGTTTGGGACCAGGCCCACAAATGTGTCCATTTGAGAGTTTGTTCCAAAGCCTTCATCCCTAGTGTGAGGAGCAGTAGGGATGGGGCAGCCACCACTGCTCTAGGCAACCTGGGCCAGGGCCTCCCCACCCTCATCATGAAGAATTTCTTCCTAATGTCTAATCTAAATATTCCCCCCTCCAATTTGAAGCTGTTCTCTCTCTTGTGCCATCACTACAAGCCCTTGTAAAACTCCTTGGATCCTGATATCCTGTTAGCTGCTAGGGGGCAGGTACCTCCATCAACTTCTCACTCCCTCTAGGAGTCAGAATGAAAATCCAGCACATTTCCCCCCCTTAAAAAAAAGCACTGGATTTGAAGCTCTAAGTGTGACAAATAACAATTGTATCTGGGATGTATTTCTGACAGATGGCTCCCACGAGTTGATTACAGCCAGCTCCCTTGGAGGAAGCCGCTGCTCATTTTGGGTTAAGGAGTTACCAGCTAAAGCAAGGAGTATTCAACCAAAGTAGTGCTGTCAACATTACAGCTTCTCAGAATCCATGGGCTTGGTCCCTCCAAACTACAGCTTAAAGAATTAAAGAGCATAATTAATTTCTTTTTTTAAAAAAGCAACATTTGAGTATTTCATTTACTGCTAAACTCTCAGAGCTGGGGCTTAAAAGAAAAAAAATACCACACGAATATTCTGTAATATCTGTGCTATTCTGACAAAGCTTTTGTGCTCGTTTGCCAGGATGTCCTTTAATATCCGAGATGCCATCAGGTTTATGACTGGCATCTTCTGAGGCAACACAACTCTCCGAGAAGTGATCTTTAGGGAGCTGGGTTTGGAAACCCTTTAAACGTCATCCCAAACAGGACTGCTTACTACAGGAGATCCTGTAATCAACAAGAAAAAGAATGCTCACATTTCCTAGAACAGAGCAGCCGAGTCCCCAAATCAGAGGTGGCTTTTAATAATCTTGGCTTTATCTTTCCAGTGCTCATTTCCCCTTTCTATACGCTAGAGCTGGTGCCTCTGCAGAAGAATCTGATGAAGATTCAGCTTCACAGAAGTTGGGTGGTGAAGACTGAAATCCTCAGGTGACCCCACAGCAGTAAGGTAAAAATCAATGCTTGCTCGATGCTCCAAACCATAAATGAGCAATGAGAGCCAGCTCAAGCCCGAGCCCTGCTCCGTACGCTCCCAACTCGGATCAAGAGCCCATTCTGAACAGGGCACCCAACTGTTAAAGTGCTGACACGTATGATGATAGACTAGCGCCAAAAGCAGAACTTGTGCAGAAAGACAACCGATTTGATCATATTTTGGCAAAGATAAGAGGAAGCTGTACAGAAGCGTATTTGCTGCAGGGCCAAAGTCTGATTAATTGGAACTGCTCCGTATTCAAAGGAGTGGAGGAAAAACTTCTGAACACCACTGAGGCTGTTTCTCATTTGTCACTGACACAAGCCATGACTATGCCATTCAGTTGGAAGGAATTGCAGCAGTGTTGTGTAACTGAGATCAGAATCAGACCCATTCCACAAAGGCTTGAATTTGTTTGTTTTCCGATCTCCCACCCCAGCGAGATAACACATGCAGCCAATTTCTGTGGACCTCTTAGACTCACAGAATGGTTTGGGTTGGAAGGGACCTCAAAGCCCATCCAGTTCCACTCCCCTGCCATGGGCAGGGATACGTCCCATTGCAACATGTTTCTCCAAGTCCCATCCAACCTGGCCTTGAACACCTTCAGGGATATCAACACCTCTTCTATAGATTCTCTTAACACCAGAGAAACAGCCGTTTGCCAGCATTATACAAGTAAGGGCTTTTAAAATCCCTTTTCCCTAAGAGGGACGGCTTCAGTGCAAGACTGCTTTGCTAACCTTGCTCGAGTTCAAGTCCAGCTGTGATAGACGGCTTGCTGGAAGTTAGGTTAGGCAAGAAGATGAGATGAGCCATTAATTTTTACATCTACCAATCTAGGGGTCTTCATCTCTTTCTCAATAAGAAAAGGATACTACAGACCTACTCACCCTGAGATATATAGAGAGAATGTTTATATATTTATATAAGGTATTTATAAATCAGCACCTGAGTCCTTCAGGGCCCCCTATAAAGGACAGGGACATTGCTGAAGTGTCTGGTAGATGTACAAAACATGCACAAGGTGTAAAAGAGGAGAGAAAAGCAGGATCCTCTCTTTTGCATGGGGCTGGCACTAAGGAGCTAAGGAATTTGTCACGGATCATAAATCAGTTGCAGACTCGGAATTAAAGCAAACTACCTTAAATACTTCTTTTGCTTTGGGCAGGAAAGCGCTCCAAGATCTGTAGATAAGAGTGCCTAGGAAGCACTGTTATTCCTAAAGCAACATCTTTAGCAAAGTTATATCCAAAGAGCTCAAAGAACTGAGGTTTTCCATACTAAGTGCAATAATCCCCCATGCAATACTACTCCCATTTACCCCGCAGCAGCTCCCAGGCTGCAACATGAGGAGGAGGAGGGTTCTTTGCCTTGTGTTTACCCAAAGAGAGCTCAAGGGTTAAGGCCCAGAGTGTGTAAGTTACAAAGCACGCTGTGTCTCATGTGTGGGAGTAAATGTCATATCCCGCTGCACCGGGTATTTATAGCACAGCGCTATTCGGGAAGTGAAACTTTAATGGTGAAGTTTTCAACCAGTTGCTTCAGGTGTAAGTTCTGAAGAACGAAAGAGCCAAGAGTCCCACTCGACACTTTCTGGCTCCATTTGGCTCTGGAAGTTACAGCGAACCAAGCAGGGTCTGAATCTGGTCTGCTTGGGTTTGAAAGGTCCAGTCTCCCACACTAACGGAGTGTTCCTGCAGCTGACACATCAATCCCAACTCCCCACCAGAGGCCAGAGCGCTGCTTTGTCATCATTACCCACACTACCTGGTGGAGGAGCTCTTCCCATGCAGGAGGGACACCGCAGTCCATAATGTGGCCCTCAGAGAGGCGAACGCCTTTCTCCTGGTCACCCATCTGGCTGAACATCCCAAACCCCACACGGGTTCTCCAGAGCAGCTGCCCACAGCCAGCAACCGAACTTCAATCAAGAAGGAAGCAGAGGACCCCCTTTGCAAGGGGTGACCTCAAACCAAAAAGAGGGAGTCTGCAAAAGGCAGGAGCAACCATGGTGCTAAGGCAGAGACACCCACACCTCCTGTCCTTTGAGTGCAGCGTAGAATCAAAGGATGTCCTGAGTTGGAAGGGACCCATAAGGACCATCAAGTCCAACTCTTGCCTCTGCACAGGACAACAGCAGTGTGCTCAAGAGCTGGACTGGATTTAAAGAACGTGGATTAGAATCATGGAACCATAGAATCACCAGGTTGGAAAAGACCCACCAGATCATCGAGTCCAACCATTCCTGTCAATCACTAAACCACGTCCCTCAGCACCTCGTCCACCCATGCCTTAAACACCTCCAGGGGAAGTGATTCAACCACCTCCCTGGGCAGCCTCTGCCAGTGCCCAAAGACCCTTTCCGTGAATTTTTTTTCCTAATGTCCAGCCTAAACCTCCCCTGATGGAGCTTGAGGCCATCTGCTCTCATCCTGTCCTCTGTCACTTGGGAGAAGAGCCCAGCTCCCTCCTTTCCACAACCTCCTTTTAGGTAGTTGCAGAGAGCAATAAGCATCCCACAGTCCCACCAGGAACCCATCCCAGTGGTCCCAGCAATGCCCCCCAGCTCATGCAAACCCTGTGCCCAGCCCCTGCACCCCTCAATCTATGGGTGCCCCCCGCCTCTACCCCAAGAGCATGAGCTGTAGTTGGATGATTTTGGGGGTGGTAGGTAAATGGCTGGGGGGGAGTAAAGCAGTCACAATACTCCTTTGTGAAAAAGGTGCGATGCCACAGGGGTTGAAGGGTTGGTGGAATGAGGCTGAAGATTAGCCAACAGGGTAGGAGCTGCCTCCATCTCTAGATCCAGGCTGAAGCGCACGCTGTCAAAGACCTGCCTGATTCAAGTTCTTTACAGCTCCCTACTTGCAACACGCTGCTCTTGGCTCACACACATGCAGTGAGCACCAAACTTGGAATAACAGGTCAAAACCTCCAAGTTAAAAGCATCTTTTGATCAGTGGTCACAGGGTAGTTCACTGTAATCAAGCCAGGCAGGAACAAAAGGCCTTTTGTGAAACTAACTGTGCTCTCTGAGCTGTAACTATAATCACAGCCCACGTTCCAAAAAGTAGTTCTTGCCATTATTGGGTCACCCAAAAGAAGGGCTGTTCTTATTTTGCACCAATTATTGATGTAGCTATTTGTGTTAACTCTCCAAGTCAAGTAACTGATGCACCCTGCACAGTTTACATAAAAAGAAACACAATTCTATTTGCATTTACTCCGTTTGTACTCCCGTTGATAACTACTTGTGGGTTTTATTGCCACAATAGAAACCAGCGCTTGGCTGTATGTGCCCCGTAACTACCAAGGGGCAGAGCCGTGCTCAGGCAGCCAGCGCCCATCTCCCAGCCTCACCTCCACCAGCCAGGTGGCTTCTGCTTGGGTGGGTCAGACAGGAGGTGTTCTCATCCGCCTCCAAACAGGCTTTTTCTGTCAGAGGGGTGTCAGAAGCACTCTGACAGATCCGTACGTGCTCACGTTACTTCCAGTGAACGGACTCTTTGCATCTTTGAGCTATTACTGTACACCACAAACACCATTTGCTTACTGGGGCAGTCATTACCACGTTACTTACACTTTGTGCTTTCAAGACATTCTTCACAGCTTTAGGAATGACAAACTCCTCTAGAGATACATGATTGAGGACATTGATTCCTTTCAAATAACTCAACCACTGAAGAAAAGCGGAGTGTTCTGGATTTTAGTATTGAACCTGGTCTTGCAGCAGGTTCCCTGTGTGCTTCTCAGACTCAGTCCTGTGTGCATCCTGGCCACCCTCTTCAGACAAGAACTTCAGAATGGAACTTCAATAGAAAGGTTTAGTATTTGATAGGAATGGTTGGACTCAATGATCCGATGGGTCTTTTCCAACCTGGTTATTTTATGATTCTATGATTGTTCAAAACCCACAAAATGAATATTAAGGTCCATTACATTTTGTTAAAATTTAATTTATCCTCTTTCCACTGTGATAAAAATATCAAGTGATAAATACCTCTAAATACACCATTATGATCACCTCAACTACTCTAGCAAAAATAACCTGACAAAGCCTGCCTCAGGTCTTTAAAGGCAGAAATGTTGTCGAATTACTTCAATTTCTGTAAAGCTTTGCTTTGTAAACATTTCTCACATTGTTCTTTATCTTTAGCAGACATCTCCATCTTTTATACCAGTCTGTCCTTTATCTTTAGCAGACTTCCCACATTCTTCAAGGGAGCTTAGAAAAGCAAGAAAGGTTGGAAAAACTGTGACCAGCCATTACTGTGACTCCTTCCTGACTTGAAGCTTTTCTTGTGCTTGAAGGCAAGAATGATTCTTCACTCACAGAATGTTGGAGATGGGACAGATCTTGCATTCTGTGACCAAAACATGTATTGCTGAAGTGCAGGAGCACACAGAACAACATCCCCCCTCCCCAAAGCTCAGTTATCTCCATACCTCCCTCTCTGAGTTGAGAGTTATGATTATATATATATATATAACTCAGTTATCGAGTCAATGAGTCATAGAATCATTAGGTTGGAAAAGACCTTGGAGATCATCAACTCAAATCAGGGAGTCCAGAGCCAGAGGGAATAAGCAAGTCTATAAGAGTCCTTTTTGAAAGCTCTGAAATTATTACCTCTGGCAATTCTTCTTTTGCATGTCCTGTCTGACACAAGGGACAGGAGTTACCCAAACTGACGCCCACCTTCAGTGCCAAAGCAAAGAATAACAATAGGCATGAAGAATAAACTGCTGCTTACTGGGGAGTATCAGAGACTGATGAGGGGGAAAACTATCAAAGTTATCCCGAACTTACACTACTCAAATATATTGTCTCCACAGAAGGACTGGAACCCTTCCGGTCACCTCCATGGGGACTGAGGAGGAAGGCTCATCCTCCTCTCTCCCATGGCAGGGAGGTGGAACTGCATGATCTTTAAGGTCACATCCAATCAAAAACATTCTATGATTCTATGGCTTCGATGCAGCCCTGACATCACACACAGAGATCCATTCACAGAATCACAGAATAACCAGGTTGGAAGAGACCCACCGGATCATCGAGTCCAATCATTCCCACCAATCCCTAAATCATGCCCCTAAGTACCTCATCCACCCTCACCTTAAACACCTCCAGGGACAGTGACTCAACCATCTCCCTGGGCAGACTGTTCCACTGCCTAACAACCCTTTCCGTGAAGAATTTTTTCCTTATCTCAAGCCTAAATCTCCCCTGGTGGAACTTGAGGCCATTCCCTCTCATCCTGTCCCCTGGCACTTGGGAGAAGAGGCCAGCACCCTCCTCTCCACAACCTGCCTTCAGGTACTTGTAGAGAGTAATAAGGTCTCCCCTCAGCCTCCTCTTCTCCAGGCTAAACACCCCCAGCTCTCTCAGTCGCTCCTCATAAGATTTGTTCTCCAGCCCCTTCACCAGCTTCGTTGCTCTTCTCTGGACTCGCTCCAGAGCCTCAACATCCTTCTTGTGGTGAGGGGCCAGAACTGAACACAGGACTCGAGGTGCGGTCTCACCAGTGCCGAGTACAGGGGGAGAATAACCTCCCTGGACCTGCTGGCCATGCCGTTTCTGATACAGGCCAAGATGCCATTGGCCTTCTTGGCCACCTGGGCCACTGCTGGCTCATGTTCAGTTGCTGTCAACCAACACCCCCAGGTCCTTCTCCTCCTGGCAGCTTTCCAGCCAGGCTTCTCCTAGTCTGTACCTCTGCTTAGGGTTGTTGTGCCCCAAGTGCAGGACCCAGCATTTGGCCTTGTTAAACCTCATGCCGTTGGTCTCAGCCCAGCAGTCCAGCCTGTTCAGGTCCCTTTGCAGAGCCTCCCGACCCTCCAGCAGATCGACACTTCCACCCAGCTTGGTGTCATCTGCAAACTTGCTAAGGGAGCATTCTTCCAGCCTTTCTTTGAGTGTTTAATTGCCAAGAGGTATCAGTCTTAAACAGGGAAAGAAAAAAGAAAAAGGCAACAGAAGGTCAAAAGCAGTTAGATTTTACTCTCCAAAGAGGCAGTTTACAGACACAGTGCTACCCCAGCACCTCTGGCCTCCTCGTTCACAGAATCACAGAATGGGTTGGGTTGGAAGGGATATTAAAGCCCATCCAGTTCCACCCCCTGCTATGGGCAGGGACACCTCCCACTAGATCCTGTTGCTTCAAGCCCCATCCAACCTGGCCTTGAACACCCTCCAGGGATGGGGCAGACACAGCTCCTCTGGGCAACCTGGGCCAGGGCCTCCCCACCCTCCGTGTGATGAATTTCTTCCTAATGTCCAATCTACATCCTCCCCGTTCCAATTTAAAGCCATTCCTTCTTGTCCCATCACTCCAGGCCCTTGTAAAAAGTCTTCCCCAGCTTTCCTGGAGCCCCTTTCAAGTGCTGGAAGTGGCTCTAAGGTTTCCCCAGAGCCTTCCCTTCAACTCTCTCAGCCTGTCCTTGTACAGAAGGTGCTCCAGCTTCCTCCCACGTCCCCGGGATCACAGGGACGGGGCTGAGCGTGCCCAGCATGAGGGATGATCATGCATGACACTAAGCTAGGCAGGAGTATCAATCTGTTTGGGGGCAGGGAGGCTCTACAGAGGGATTGGAGCAGGCTGATTGATGGCTGAGACCAATGGGATGAGGTTCAACCAGGCCAAGTGCTGAGTCCTGTGCCTGGGACACAACAACCCCATGCAGCTCCAGTCTTTGGAAAAGCGGCTGGAAAGCTGCCTGGAGGAGAAGAACCTGGGGGTGCTGGTCAACAATAGCTGAACATGAGCCAGCAGTGGCCCAGGTGGCCAAGAAGGCCACCAGCATCCTGGCTTGGATCAGCCATGGGGTGGCCAGCAGGAGCAGGACAGCGATCATCCCAGTGTGCTCAGTGCTGGTGAGGCCAAACCTCGAATCCTGGGTTCAGTTTTGGGCCCCTCACTGCAAGTAGGACATTGAGGGGCTGGAGTGTGTCCAGAGAAGGGAACGGAGCTGGGGAAGGGGCTGGAGGAAAACGGTTATGAAAGGCGGCTGAGGGACCTGGGGCTGTTTGGTTTGGAGAAGAGGAGGCTGAGGGAAAACCTCATAGCTCTTTCCTTCTCCTAGAAAGGAGGTTGTGGTAAGGTGGGTGCTGGCTCTTCTCCCAAATGACAAATGATGGGACGAGAAGAAATGGCCTCAAGCTGCACCAGGGGAAGCTTAGGTTGGATATTGGGACAATTTCTTCACTGACAGAGCGGTGAAGCCCTGGCAGAGGCTGCCCAGGGCAAGGGTGGAGTCTCCATCCCTGGAGGGCTTCAAATACGGCGTAGAGGTGGCATCTGGGGACAGGGTTTAGCAGGCACGGCCGCTCAGGGCTGGCGGTCGGACTGGACGAACTCAGAGGGCTTTTCCCCCCTTTAATGATTCTTGGCTTCTCAGACCCCCCCCCACCCCGCGCAGGCGCCGCTCCTGTCAGGAAGCCCCGCCCACTTCTGGGAAACCCGCGCCTCCCCCGCCGGGGCACGGGGAGGCGGGGGCGGAGCCGGGCGTGGCACGGCGCTGATTGGCTGGGACGCGGCAAGGGTCGGCGCTGATTGGGCAAGAGGAGGGCGGTGGGTGGTGCTAGGGCTGCGGAGAGCGGCGGCGACTGGCTGCCGGAGCTCGGGGGCGGGGCGGCGATTGGCGGCGGGGCGGGGGGCGGGGCGGGGGCGGTGGAGCGCTGCGCTGATTGGCCGCCGCGCAGCGAGGGGGCGGGGCCCGCGCTGTCAGCGAGCGGCGCTGCGGGGAGGCCGGAGGCGCCGCACCGGCCGGTACGTGCGGGGACCGGGGGCTCCTTGGCCCGGGGGGACTCGGTGGGACCCGCTGGGGGCCGGGCCGTGGGGGGGCGACGGGGGACAGGAGGGGCGACCGGGCCCCCTGTGATTAGTGGGAAACCAGAGCCCCAGTGGGAGGAGAGACCCGAGCCCTCGGGAGTTGGGGGGGAGCCCCGGCCGCTCTGAGCTCTCCCGGCCAGGGAACGGGCTCCCGGGGCTGGTTTGGAGCCTTTCGCTGCCGACTGCCCCGATCCTGGGATCCGCAGCTCTTCCCTGTGCGCTAGGGTGCAGGTTCTTTTCCCCCTTGGATCCCTTTTCCGCTTAGATCCCTTTCCCCTGGAATCTCCTTTCCTCTTGAATCCCCTTTCCCCTTGAATCCCCTTTCTTCTTTGATCCCCTTTCACCTTTTCCCCTTTGATCCCTTTTCCTTCTTTGATCCCTTTTCCCCCTTGGATTCCCTTCTCCCTTGGATCCCTTTTCTGCTTAGATCCCTTCCCCCCCTGGATCCCTCTTCCCCCTTGGATCCCTATTCCCTTGGGTCTCCTTTCTCCCTTGGATCCCTTTTCTGCTTAGATCCCTTCTCCCTTGGATCCCCTTTCCCCCTTGGATCCCCTTTCCCCCTTGGATCCCCTTTCCCCCTTGGATCCCCTTTCCGCCTTGGATCCCTTTTCCCCCTTGGATCCCTTTTCCCCCTTGGATCCCCTTTCCCCCTTGGATCCCTTTTCCACTTAGATCCCTTCCCCCCTGGATCTCCTTTGCCCTCTTGAGTCCCCTTCCCACTTCCCACTGGGATCCTTGGCCTCGGAGAGTCAGCTTGACGATGAGGAGGCAGCCCCAGAGCTGCCGCCACGCTGCACACCTGAGCGAGAGCTGTGTCCGGCCAAGCCCTGGCCCTCTCCTCCCTCCGACACCACTTTTTATTTCTGGCAAGAGGTTAAAACGCTTCTTTGCTGATTAATAAGTTGCTGCTGTGGTTGATCTCAGATGCTTCCTGTCTGTTCCCGTGGGTTGCAGCAGAACCCGCGTTCGGCGCTTTGCACATGTAAGAAGCAGCAATTCGAAACCAGCATCCATAAACAAGGGCTGCGTTTCTTTTTCAGCTGGCTTTCTGCAGTCTTTTGTGAGTAATAACTTGCACCCCCTTTGCTGCGACATTGGTGATAAGAATAATCAAGTCGGGCTTTGAAATGTGTGGCTGTAGGGTGCTGCCGTATTGCATTTTAACTAAGTTAAAATCTGTTACTGGCACGACTGCTAGATTCCTTTGGAATGAGTCATTTGCTATTAACTATTAAATTTTAACTGCTATAAGGGAGTTAATCTTTGCGTAGTATGCTGTGGAGTGTAACAAACAAACATGAAACGACCCAAAAAGCCTAAAGGGTTTGTGGGACCCAATCCAATGTCCCTGGAGTCTGTGAACTCTGCCACTGTCTGCCCCAAAGCTCATGTCAGGGCTAGGTGTGAGAAGGTGGAACTGGGCCACGGTTCTAGTGGTGATGTGATGCCTAATTATTGCTCTGGCTACTGAGGGGAAGGGAGCAAATGTGACTGTGCTGCCACTTGAACCTTTCTAGTGCAACTCTGGAAGCTTCCTGGTGAGCATCAGTTGTGGAGACTGGAGAGCGGAGGTCTGGAAGACTGAAAGATTTCCAAGGTTCAAATAGAGCAGCTGGCTTGGAGTAGAAGAGACTTGAGCTAGGAAAAGGTCTGGAGTTGCTGGGAGATGGATATTAGAGGATGGAGGGGGGAGCAGAAGGAGGCTCTGAGAGCAAGATATGGAGTCCTGGTCCTCCAGTCTGGGAAACCAGGCATTGCTGGTCACAGTTTAGGAACTTCAGAGCCCTGGAGGATAAGGACCTCATCTTGTCTGAAGGGCAGTTCTCTGCTGCAGGTGGCGTGGAAGTTTGCCTCACAGGTGTTTGATCAGGCTAGACAGTTAGAAACTACTCCAGTCAGTTCATACTCCTACTTTATAGTATAAAATCATTATAACTGAATTCACATGACAAACTGTAAATTCAGATTACATAGACATGCTTCCCTCTGTAGTGAATTTAATAAACCTTTGGGTTTGCCTAGCATTTTGGCCTTACTGCTTCCTTGTGGGCTTACATGGCATTTTGTGATTGAAACTTTCAAGCTACAGAACAATGAATAATAATAACTGGTGAAAACTTAGTGCTGCTTGCTTGGGCAGAATCGAGTTTAATGTGAGTTTGTGGTTATTATTGGAAGTTTTCCATTGAGGTGCTTTATTAACCCATCTTGGAATAAGTTAGGCAATAACTCCACTTCACAAGTGGGTCTGAAAATTCAGGTGGTCGTTAAGGCGTGTCCTGAGAGCTGGTGTGAGAAAAGCAGAGCCAGGAGCCTTGTTGGGTTGATTTTGTTCTGATGCTTTCTTGTTTGCAAAGCAGTTTGGAAAAAGGAGCTGCTGCTTGGACTGGATGGGGCTGTGGTGATGTTTTTAAACTCTGGGCAAACGGTGTTATTCATATCTTTGTTCAACAACATGAAAAGCGTTGTGCTCAAGCTGGTGCTTGAGGAAAAGGAGATAGTTTTGTTTAGATACTTAGAGGATTTCTGCCGATGGTTAAACCCAGTCAGGTATTTTCCTACAGACATTTTAACCAAACTATTGCAATATCCTCGTGTCTGGCAACTGCAGAGACAATTGAAGCTCATTACCCTGGTGTTTACAGTAAGCAAGACAGATGGCTGAAATGGGATTTTGAAGTATTTACTATCAAACCACTTGAAAGAATATGTTTACATATTTATTATCACTCGTAACATAACTTACTCCCGAACGTAAGGCCGATAGTGAAATCCTTCCCTGGTGGTTTGGGTAGCAGGCTGAGCTTTACCTGGTGATCTGCAGGTGAACCTGCGTGCTGCACAACTGGAGGAGGGATGGGGGAACCGGACATGGTTGTGGAGGAGCCCCTCGCAGAGCTGAATGGACGACAATAGTTAAAAAAAAGGGGGGGAAGGCTGTGAGAGCATCCTGGAATAGCAACTGCTGATCTGACTCACCAGTCTTTTAATCAGTCAGGCATTCTATTTATTTTTACTTTGGAACTCTTAGATACACAAGGGAAGTCTTTTTTTTCCTCTTAAACATGCTAACTTTAAATGGTGTTGAGTGTGTTTTAAAGTAGGGAGGTGTGTTTAGGGCTACAACTCTTATTTTTTTAAGTCCTTGCTGACACAAAGTGAAACTGCTCCTTGCTGACAGTGCCGGCTGTATCTAAATAACCACCCCAGACCCATACTGCAACCGTGTGCCTTAAACTGACACGGCCGAAAACGGAACTGCCTTAATTTCAGTTCCATCTGAAAAGTGGGCAGGCGAGGAAGCTCATCGATAGCATCCGAGTAGGGAGAGAGAGCGGCAAGGAGGCAGGGAGACAGGGAAGCTGTGCCTGGGGTTTGAGAGGGTTGTGCTATAGATCTACTCCTCGAGCCCCAAACCAGATCTGTAGTGGGGTTCAGGTTTTTAACAAGTGTCATCTTATTTTTTTCCCTTGGTGAAGCATGGGTTTCAGTTGGTTTGGTGCTTGGTGCAGTGGTTTTGTAGCTAATACTCTAGACAGGTTCTTTTTTGGCTGCAGACTCGGCACTTTCTCAAGCACCTACTGACAGGTAGGGCCCCAAAAGATGAGTGGGTTCTTTTAGTCTGACATTCCCTCACCTAGCGATGCATAAATTCCTGGCTTATGCGGTGATGGTCAGCAGACCAACTCTGCTAAAGTGTGAGTTGTGTTGTTCTGATGAATCGGTAGCAGCTGCAGAAGAGAAGGCCGACCTGAGTTAATGCATTGTTTAAAGCTTTTCTCAATAAGGAAGTGGGAAAAACCTCACTGAGACAACATGATTTTTCTCTGTCTTTCTTTTTTTTCCCAACTAAATGTCAGTGTGAAACTGCTACCAAGCATTCGACCGCAGATTGGGAGAAGGAACCTGCGTGCTTTGAAGCTGACTTATGCAGTCTTACACTATTTTAAAGCTCTTTTCAGAGTCTTTCTTGCCCAAATCTATGGGCTGCTCCACAAAATGTTAACTGAAATTCCCAAAAAGCCTTTAGCAGGGGAGGTTGGACCCAGGCAGACCAAGCAGGACCCCACGTCATGATGTGCTGCAGTGTTTTAGTGCTGGAGAGGTATTTGCATTACTTTTTTCCAGCTATGAGTCTCACTTTCTATATCTATAGTAACTTCACGAAACACAGAAATGCTCTTTTAAGGTCCTTGCTACAAATAGCTCTGGTGGAGAAGGAAGAGCAGAAAAGAGTGAACAGGGATGTGTTTAGAGAAGGGTGGAATGAGGAGGTTTTATAGAAGTGGAAAGCACATGGTTATCTTCTACATTAATAATCTTAGAATCATAGAGTCATAGAATGGTTTGGGTTGGAAGGGAACATAAAGATCACCCAGTTCCACCTCCGGCCATAGGCAGGGGCACCTGCCACTGGACCAGGTTGCTCAAAGCTCCATCCAACCTGGCCTTGAACCCCTCCAGGGATGAGGCAGCCACCACTGCTCTAGGCAACCTGGGCCAGGGCCTCCTCAACCTCAGTGTGAAGAATTTCTTCCTAATGTCTAAAGTAAATCTTCTCTCTTCCAACCTAAAGCTATTCCCCCTCATCCTATCTCTCTATGCCCTTGTAGAAAGCCCCTCCGCAGCTTTCCTGGGGCCCCTTCAGGTACTGGGAAGCTGCTCTAAGATCTTGGAGCCTTCTCTTCTCCAGGTTGAACAACCCCAGCTCTCTCAGCCTGTCCTCATAGCAGAGGTGCTCTAGCCCTTGAATCATCTTCGTAGCCTCCTCTAGACTCGTTCCAACAGTTCCATCTCCTTCTTAAGCTGGGGATTCCGGAGCTGGACACAGGACTGCAGGTGGGGTCTCACAAGAGAGGGACTCAAACAATAATGTTTGAGTGTCTCCTTAATTCTGACTCCCTGCAAGTCTCGTCTGCCCTTTTCCAGGATATGAGTTTCACACAGGAGCACAAACACTATTTGAGGGAGGAGCTGCTGCTGCCATTGATCCACGACCTCCGCAGCACAACCTATATTGTGTTTGGCTTTCATTCTGTAAAAATACACTTTCTTTTTCAAAGCAGTGAGAACTAACACGAGTTAACCAGAGGAGAGGGCAGAAGATAAGGAGCAGCCGGTGTGGAGTAGGGGTGTAGGATTCGCTTTTATCTACTGCATCGTTAACCCGACTTCCCCTTTTTTCCTTGAAAATATTGAACTCATACAGACATTTACAGCAGGAAGAAAGTCAGGGATATGGAAATCAAGAACTACAGTTGAATCTCAGTGCCCTGGGTGAGGGAGAGGAGGTTTTGAAAGCCAGAGAAGCGGATTGAGGTGTGAAGCAGCCACCTTCCAGCTCAATAACTTGAAGCTCCTCGTGTTGCATGTAGGTAATTTATGTCTGTGCAGGAAGCTGCGCTCATCCTGGCGCAGTGGCAAGTAAGTCGGCAGCTGAAACTGCAGCTCTAGTGTATCTTGTCTGGGTAAATCCTGTTCTAGTGGCCTTGCCTTGGAACTTCAGGTTCTCGTTTACTCCTTTTTATCCTCTTTTATGCCTGCAAAGAGCCATCGGTGGGGCCTTGGCCTGTGAGACTGAGTTCCTCTGCCCAAACAGAGAGGCTAATGAGTGCTTTGCGCCTCTCTGGATCGCCATCCCCTCCAAGTGCAGAGAGGGGTCTGGCCCAATCAGTTCTCAATATGTAGCTTCAAGAGAAGTTATGCCTCCAAAATGATCTAAAACTTCCAGTTTTATCAGTGTTTTTTAATCACAACTTCTGCCAACTACGCTTTGTTATACATCCCGTAAGAATAACTGGGATTTTGATTCTCATACGGACCTGAAAATTGTACGGTAACGGTTAAACTGGGCTGGGCTCGCAGCGTCTGTGCCTACACAGCCTTGTAGACCTGAGTCACACATTAAACTGTCTGAGCGCTAGCGGCTGCTCTGTTAGAGGACATTGCTCACAATCGCTACCTCTGGACTGTTTTTTTAAGTCGGCGAGTGAGCTGTGTGCTTTGTTGACTTTAATCTCAGTAATGCTTCCTTGTTATTCTTTTCCATTTCAGAGGGCAACAAGGACTTGATATCCTGTTTTTCCCCTCCCTCCCTTGTCTTTTAACTCAGCTGAGGAGTGACCTGTAAAATTACCTGTGTTTTGGCAATGGGGTTAGGTTTGCACTGCAGACCTTGAAGGTCCGTAAAGGTAAAGGGAGGGCAAGGAGAGACAGAGTTAATGCAAATCAGGAGAGAGTGAGTATAAAAATAGCTCTGAACTTGTCAGTTTGGTCGCTAGTGGCTTGGGTTAGTCATCTGGCAGGCTCTCTTTCTGCTGCTCTGAGATATTATTTTACAGCACTTGAGATTTGACATAATTTCTGCAGAGGAGAAGGAGCGGGATGGGTGTAATGAGTGGGGTACTGTCATCAGCACTTCTTTTGCGCGGCAGCTGTTCTCTGTTTAGCTGCTGAATCTGGTCATTGTTGACTTTCCTTGTATACCTGCCAGGTTGTTAGGTGACTCATTTACACACCACAGCAAGGGTCATGCACTCGGCTCCCAAACAGCTCCCTTCCCTTTTTACTTGGTGGCCCTTTAGGTACCCACTGGTTTTGTCATTTTCTTGATTGATCTCTGTGTTGCCAGGAGCCTCTTAGAATAAATGCCCTGTTCAAGGCAGAGATAAAAAGGACAATAAAAAGGAAAATCAAATCCCTGGTGCAGATTTAAAGTGCTGAGCCTCAAAGATGTGTCCCTGTAATAGTTCTGAGATTTGTTCCAATGTCCCTTCTCCTTATACTGGGTTCATGGTGCTGAACACCTGTATGTGTTTGCTAAGGTTTCTGGATTTTCATGGGTTGATTAACGATGGAAATGTTCATTTCAAGATTTTTGCACTTGAGTCATTAGAGGATCGGTGTGAGGAAGCGAGCATATTCTCGTTTAAAAGACAACTCTGTTTTAATGTTCCTGGAGTCCACGGTGAGGGAATGGGGAGCAAAATCAAACCTGTTCTTTCCTCTGGGCTTGTGTCGGTGGGGCTTTAGGAAGCACCTAACTCTCCTCATTCCTGACTTCCACCACACAGTATGTGCTGTCCTGCGATGCTTTGCCTCCATCCTTCCTTATGCCTCTCCCTTTGTGCCCCTGGCTCCCTTCCACCTTCCCCAGTGCTGCCAGTTGGCCAAGATCTGGCATCTGCTGGGACTTGTTTGGAGCCGCGTTTACGCTAAGCGGTCAGGTAGCAGCCCTGCTGATTGATTCGCCAGCTGCTGCCAAGCCAAGGGGATTGTCTTTTCCAGCCCCATCCTCTGTCCAACACCAACCTGCATTAATCCAGATGCCGTAAGAGCTCTGCTTTTGTCAGGCTTGACCAAGGATTTCAGAAGTTATTGGTGATTAAGAGGAGGGAAGGAGAATGAGAGAGGAGTTCTGTGTGGGCAGAACTGATCGCCTGGCCTTGTGTCATTGGTAGGAAAAATGAGAAATGGATTTGAGGGTGGCTGAGAACAAGGAAGAAAGTAATTAGCAAGATTTTATGGCCGTTTTCTGTGGTGTGAGACCACAATTTAATTTCTCCTCAGTGCACTCTAGGAGAGAATCTTTCATGTCTTCTCTTTTTCTGTTGTTTTTTTTTTTTTGGAGGGGTGAATGTTCTTCCTGTTTAGTGATGCGAGAGTTCCCTCTTCTTTATGTTTTTACTGTATTAAAGCAAAGGGAATATACCGAGAAATAAATGTCCCTTTGAAACCTGTGCAGTCTCATATTTTTAATACTGAGAATAACCTGGAGTGCTGTGTCCACCTCTGGGGCTCTCAGCACGGGAAGGACATGGAGCTGTCAGTGTGAGTCCAGAGGAGGATCCAAGGGCTGGAGCACCTCCCTTCGAGAACAGGCTGAGAGAAATCAGGTTGTTCAGCCTGGAGAAGGAAAAGCTCATGGAGTCCTTAGAGCAGCTTCCAGGACTGAAAGGGGCTCCAGGAAAGCTGGGGAGGGGCTCTTTGTCAGGGAGGGCAAGGACAGGATGAGGGGAACGGTTACGGTTTTCAGCTTCAAGAGGGGAGAGTGAGCTGAGAACTTAGGAAGAAATGTTTTCCTGTAAGGGTTGAGAGGCTCTGGCCCAGGTTGCCCAGAGATGCAGTGGCTGCCCCATCCCTGGGGGGTTCAAGGCCAGGTTGGATGGGGCTTGGAGCAACTGGATCTAGTGGGAGGTGTCCCTGCCCATGGCAGGGGGTGGGACTGGATGGGGTTTGAGGCCCCTTCCAACCGAAAGCGGTTTATGATTCTAAGGTCAATCATTCGGATCTTCAGTGATACAAGTCAGGGATAGCAGGCTGGCAGTCTTGGGTTCTTTTTCAGCTCCATGCTCAGAGATTGTGCAGGACCTTAATGTGATTTAAATCATTTCATAATCCAGTCCTTTCAGCAGCCTCCTGATTCTCACGAACTTGAAGTTACTTCTGCTTGTGAAGTATTTTCACAAATGTTTTGCTTTGGTTTCTTGTTCTTACTCAGTGACTCTTTGAACCTGGGAAATGGCAGTGATGGGAATTACGTGCCAAGGAGCTCCTGATCCCGCCGTCAAGCACAAAAAGGAGCTCACAGCTACCAAGGGGCTGAACGAGACAGTGAGTGAAAAGCAGAGCAGTGCATGCAAAGTAGAAGATTCAAAGAAGGTCATCTTTCACAGTCAGTGGAAAATCCTAAATGATGTAATCACCAAAGGAACAGCAAAAGAAGAAACAGAAGGAGGCTGTGCATCAATTTCTATTATTGCCCAAGCAGAATGTAAGTAGCAGGGCGGCGTGCTCTTCATTGAGAAAAAGGAATGTGTAATGCAGTATGCTTTGCGCTCCTGGAGAGCTGAGACGAGATCTATTTGTAATCCCAGGCCGGGTGGAGATGGTGACACATCCCAGTCTCTATTTAGGAAGTTCGTGAAAGCTCCTAATAATGTGGCAGCATCCACTGAATGAAGCATAAATAACAGAACAGCGTGTGGCCGTTGCTCCTAGCTGCTTTGGAAATCTGTGTCATCTGTTCTTGGCTGACTTCCGAAAGGTGTTTTAAAAGATTAGGAGAAAGAGAAGAAAAACAAACTCAAGCTGTCAGGGTGATCAGGAGATGGGAGTGCTGGGAAACTGTCGACTGCTGGGGGAGGAAGAACGTCGTGTGGGTGATGTGTCACGGCTGTGTGGTGATTTGTTGGGATCGCTGGTTTAGCAAGCTGGTAGAGTTGTCTTAGTCTGGTTGTTACTAGGAAAGCCTTTGCCTGATATTGCAGACATGTGGTGATCCTGTTTTCTTTCATGCAGGTGAAAACAGTCAGGAGTTCAGCCCCACTTTATCAGAGAGATCCTTTATTGCTCATAGTAAGCGTTACAGGTGAGAGACCTCTTTTGTGTGTGATGACTTCTTCCCAGGCACCCTGGCTCTTTGTGCTTACTATAACTTTTCCAAAAACACTGTTGTTTGAATGAGCTTTCCTGGATGAGGCTCAGGAAGAGTGTGTCTTTGCCCAGACGTCTTGGAACCTTTTTGTGTTAGGAGAAAATACAAGTTGAAGCACAAAGCACTTGAAACACCTTGCATTGTCTTATTGTAAATAAGACAATGATTTACTGGTCCTTGTAGCCTTCTGCCTCTCTTTCTGGGTGGCCAAATTTGTTTTGAAGTGACTGAGTGATTTTTTGAGGTTCATGGGCTGGAAGTAGAAGGATCTAAGGGAAAATTTTCTGTCTTTTTTAACTGTCCTGATGCGTTAGAAACCACATTACACCACCCTCTCTGAAAAGTGTGAAACTCAGGCTGTGGGTAGAAATGGTCCTGAAAAAAGGGAACCAATTTGTTTCTGGGGAGGGTAAACAAAAGGGGATGAGGGAAGAACCTCTAATGACAACATCAGAAATAGAGTTGTGAAGAGAAGCTGAAAGTGGCCAAGGGGGAGTAACAGTTGTGATGAAAATAGAGGCCTGGGACTTGCTTTTCTGAAGTCGCCTGGGAGTGAGCCACTTCTTCATGAAGAATATGTGCCCTCTTGGGGTGGAATACAGGCCAACTGTAGAACCACAGGATGATTTGGGTTGAAAGAGACCTTAAAACCTGTCTAGCTTCAACATCTTGCCACGGGCAGGGACACCTCCCACTAGATCCGCTTGCTCCAAGCCCTGTCCAACCCAATCTTGAATCCTCCAGGGCTGGGGCAGCCACCACTGCTCTGGGCAACCTGGGTCAGGGCCTCCCCACCCTCACAGAAAAGCATTTCAGATTCAGTGTGGTAATGCCATCACCTAGAACTCTGCTCATTGGACCTTTTAGCACTCAGTGGGGCACTGGAACAGCGCTTCTGGCTGTGAACTGCATCAGTGCCCAGCAGAGGCAGATGGTATCCTGCCTAGCTCAACAGAACAGCTATGATTTCTTCATTTGAAGATCAAATATCCTGTTTTTCTGTTACAACTCGATTAAAAAACCCTAACTACTATGACTGATATTGAATAACTGCAGGCAAATAGTCCTCCCGAGAGCGGCCTCTGTACAGACCCACCCAGAGCCAGTGCTCTTTTGTGTCTGTATGCATTCCTAGAAATCCTATTCTACCAAGCTTCACATGCCAGAACACTTGGGCTTTTTGATGCTATTTTATTCGAATGCACTTAATCATCCATTTTCTTTGGTGCAAAGCCTATTCTTCTTTCAAATAGAGCAGACATTTATGTAGGAGCACTTTTATTAATTTTCACAGGCTTTAAAAATCAATTGCATCTACACATAATCTCAGTGTTCACTGTAAATCATGGATACAAACTGTCTCAAAGCAAGCTGGAAACAGTGCTTTTCCCTCTCCTTTGCTGTCTAGTCTTGCTCTTCCTTGTGGAATTTGCCAGTACTGGGAGGCTTAATGCTTTGCTTCCCCCTCAGACCACCTGTATTTCTTTCTTTCAATGCCAGGTGCCTTGATATTTAAGTTACAAAGCTCATAATAGAAGGCAAGAAGTTATATTATCGTTCTTTATTCTTTAAATCTCAGAGGGCAGAATCGCTAGTTCTCACTCCTGTTCTGTGGGGCCATAATTGCTGACTGGAGATGTGCTTTCACTGTCAGATCTAAGACACCTCATGCGTTTTGGTTTCCAACAGCCGGTCAGACAGTCTTGATCAAATCCCTAACAATGTGGCCCACGCAACGGAGGGGAAGATGGCACCTACCTGCTGGAGGGGGAGGCATCGTGGTAAGACGAAAAAGAAACGTCACAAGAAAAGATCCAAACGGAAAATAAAAACTACGGCTGCTGGCAAGCAAGGTCCCAGAACTCCAGAACAAGAGAGCTGCACCCCGATTCCTGTCCAGGTGAGAGTCCTGAAGCCTTTCTTTTGTGCTGCTGGGACCCCTGCAAACTCCTGACAATTCTCAGTTGAGTTCTGGGTGGCTGTGCTGAACTTCCTGCTCAGCTCTTTTGTTTTGTTTTACTTTCTAGGAGGATGAATCACACCAAAATATTCTTTACAGAAACAGTTTTTGGGTTTCAGAATTTAACAAGGACTTGGTTTATGATCCACTGCCGTTTGAGAAACCCGAGAAAGTTCTGTCCACGGGCAAACTCCATTCACCAACAAGCCAATACAAAACCGACCTGCATAAGTTGATAAGCCCTATTCAGTGCCTTAATCATGTTTGGAAACGGCACTATCAGAGGGACAATGTTCCACAGCCTGAAACCCTCCATCCTTTTCCCTACAATATAGTACCCCCTCATTTCCCACATTTGGACAATCCTCTCCATGCCCTGAAACATAACGCTCTGGAGACATACTTCCATGGTGATCTCAACTATCAAGACAGTGAGCAGCGCTTATCTGGCCTCAATTTAAAATATAGTTTCCCCAAATGCATCAATCAGTCCATGAAAACCAGTTCGGACAAGATTTCTGTGGAAGAATACTTGGTAGACGCCTTGAAGGGCAGCGTGAGTCTCGGCGAGCCACAAAATTTAGCCAGCCTCGCCAAGACGTGGAGGGGAGGAGGTCTGGACCTGAAGGAGCAGTTTCATGAAGCAGATGAAAATGAAGGCGTGCTACTTACTGAGGTGATCTTCTGTTCCACACTCAAGTCATGGAAGGCAGAGTTTTTGCTGGGGTTCAGAAGACAGATAATCTGCATCCACATGTTAACTTCTGTAGAAGGCTCTAGGGAGACCTTAGAGCAGCCTTCCAGTACCTGAAGGAGGCTACAGGAAAGCTGGGGAGGGGGACTTTATGCAAGGGAATGTAGTGATAGGATGAAGGAGAATAGCTTTAAATTGGAAGAGGGAAGATTTGGATTAGACATTAGGAAGAAATTCTTTACTATGAAGGTGGGGAGGCCCTTGCCCAGACTGCCCAGAGCCATAGTGGTGTCTAAGGCCAGGTTTGATGGGGCTTGGAGCAGCCAGATCCAGTGGGAGGTGTCCCTGCCCATGGCAAGATGTTGGAACTGGATGGGCTTGGAGGTCCCTTCCGGCCCAAACCATTCCATGATTCTGAATGGTTCTTGATCTGGTTGAAGACTGCCGGTTAAAGAAGTGGGTTTGTTTTTTGAAGGATATAAAGCCCTGTGTTAGACTCAGGGCTGTAATTTGTTCACTCGTTCACAAAATATGCATGCTGGTCTATGAGAACTTTTTCTGTGCGTAGTCAGTATTCAAACATGGTCTCTCTGTCCCTGAAAGAACCCAGTCCATTCAGGCGAACAGGCTACAGGGTTGGATTGGCTATGGATGACCTGGGCTGTGACAGACAGAAACCAGACAGATGTAAAGTGCGGAGGTGGAAAAAGCATGTCTGCTGCCTCTGCTGGGAAGCCGGCAACCTGCTCATTGTCTCTTGCCGAGCACAGCGCTGGGGCATAGCAAATGCATGTAAATCTCAGAGGTGTGATTCATTTCTGCTGAATTCAGTTCTCTCTTGCCACCTTAACCTCCTCTCCGAGGACTCTTCACTGGAACCAGTTTGACCCTGTCAGTATTGGCATTGGAGTTCAGGTGTGACTTACCTGCATGAGTATATTTACACTGAAACCAGAGAAACCGTCTCAGTCTGCTGGCTATAAAAACGATTTGGCTCACACATGGATGTCTACATTTAGTCATGTGAATCTTCTTTTATTCGTAGGATTTACCTTCATAGCGATGTCCTGCATGTGAAGGGAATAGCTTGGAGCTCCAAAGGTAGCTGGATACAGGTGGCCTTTCTTTACAACAATAGGGTGCACTCAATTAGATCCAGAGCCCATAGAAACCAAGTAGATCCTCCCGTATCATTTCTTCTCAGGCCCATGACAGAAGTAATTATGTACAGGAATACTTAGAGAGGTGTGGCGGTATCCATCATCATGGCTTTACTGAAACTGTTGGTCTCTTTCTGTGTAGCTCAACAGTTGAGTATTTCTTTCCATGCTTCATCTTGTTTTCTGATTTCAACTTCCAGAAACTAAAGCCAGTGGATTATGAGTACCGAGAAGAGGTTCATTGGACCAAGTGTCACGGTTCTTTGGGCATTGGCTCTTTTGGAGAAGTATACAAAATAGAGGACAAACAGACAGGATTTCAGTGTGCTGCCAAAAAGGTAATTATGGGTAAGAAAAGGGGGTGGGGGGGTTCCTGGCTTAAGAAGGCGCATGGAGAAAAAGTTTTCTCCTTCCAGCTGCCAGGGACTGTAGGTGCCTTATAATGGAGTCGCAGTGAAATCCTGGGTTTGGTGCTGAGAACAGGCCAAGAGCAGAGGTTTCAGGAATGCTCTCTGTTCTTAGCGAATGCGGGGAGAAACAATTGCGTGAGGTACCTGCTTTTCCAACCGTTCTCATCTTAAAATACACGTAGTGTAAACAGTGACACAGCAGGTATTTCTTTGCTGAAAGAGGAGTAAAGCAGGAAAAAATTAAGGCAGTCAGTAGGCACTTAAAGCAATGCCTTTTGTCTGTCTGGTGAGTGTTGTGTGATACCAGCCCATCGCACTAAGGTGATTCTGTTAGAGGTGCAGCAAAGGATGTGCATTTTTCCAGAATCATAGAAAAGAATCATGGAATGGTTTGGGTTGGGAGGGACCTCAAAGCCCATCCAGTTCCACCCCTGCCAAGGGCAGGGACACCTCCCACTGGATCCGGTTGCTCCAAGCCCCATCCAACCTGACCTTGAACCCCTCCAGGGATGGGGCAGCCACCACTGCTCTGGGCAACCTGGGCCAGGGCCTCCCCACCCTCACAGGAAAACATTTCTTGCTAAGATCTCATCTCAATCACCCCTCTTTCAGCTTAAAACCATTCCACCTCACCCTATCCCTGCACTCCCTGACCAAGAGCCTCTCCCCAGCTTTTCTGGAGCCCCTTTCAGTACTGGGAGCTGCTCTAAGCTTGTCCCAGCCATCAGTTGTGCAGCAGGGTACGCCACTGTCACACAGTGCATGATGTGGAATATAACTTGAATTGGGCTATTGATTTGCTGGCAGTGATGGGAGGACCTCTGAGGTGAAGGCAGAGTGATAACGCAAGCAAATGATGAGAATGTGAACTATTTTGTTTGAACTTAACACTTGAATAGTTTCGTCACCTCTGTGAACCAATATTTCTCACATTACTCCAACAGAAAGCTTCAACAAGTGTGTGGGAAGTGTTTGTCTTGAGTACAAAAATACTAGGTGCAAAAAGAATTGGAACTTGCATTTTTCAGTTGAAAATGTTTGCTTTTTCTTGTTTATACTGGTCTCAACTTGATGCATTGCCTGTGGAAAGGTAGAAGGGGTGAGACTAAGCCAGCTTGTCCAGTTTTTAACCATTTAATTTGTCGGCTATATAGAAGCAACATATTTAAAGCACATGAAAAGTTATTTCCTCTTCTGCCTCTTCACATTTCAGCTGTGGGATTTAGTGGCAACATGACCAGCTTGCTACCTGACAGTAATTTATTCTCCATTTTGCAAATACATCGTTTAAAGAGCAATAGCTGTTCCCAGTGGGGAATATTTTCAGGAAGGAGGAGGAGGAGTGCTGAAAAGACAGACATGAGAGTAGGAGAAGCTGAATTCGTTCAAAATGTCTCTTTTTTTATCCATAATTACTGGAGGACTTCAGAGGATGCTTCTGTAGATCCAGGATACATAGAATCATAGAATGATTTTGGTTGGAAAAGACTTTTGAGATCGAATCCAGCCATCGATACAGCCCTGCTAATCCTGCCACCAGACCATGTCCCCAAGTATAACATCTACTCATCTTTTAAACCCCTCCAGGGAAGCCACCTCCCTGGGCTGCCTCTTCCAACATCTATCAGACCAAACTCTTAAACCAGTGAGTTCCAACATGCACGTGGAACACTTACTCCTACCTATTTCATTTACCACCAGTAACTCTGTGGCATCACTGCTGTCTGCCTGGGTCAGAAGGGGACTGCCTGCCCTTATTTGGTGGTGTAAGCACTTGCTCTCCAAGTTCTTGAGATTAAACAAAACCAGCAGGTCCAGGGAGGTTATTCTCCCTCTGGACTCGGCACTGGTGAGACCGCACCTCGAATCCTGGGGTCAGTTCTGGGCCCCTCACCGCATGAAGGATGTTGAGGCTCTGGAGCGAGTCCAGAGAAGATCAACGAAGCTGGTGAAGGGGCTTGAGAACAGGCCTTATGAGGAACATCTGAGAGAGCTGGGGATGTTTATCCTGGAGAAGAGGAGGCTGAGAGGAGACCTCATTGCTCTCTCCAACTCCCTGAAAGGAGGTGGTGGAGGGGAGGGTGCTGGGCTCTTCTCCCAAGTGACAGGGGACAAGGTGAGAGGAAATGGCCTCAAGCTCCACCAGGGGAGGTTTAGACTGGACATTAGGAAAAAATTTTTCACAGAAAGGGTCATTGGGCAGTGGCAGAGGCTGCCTAGGGAGGGGGTTGAGTCACCTTCCATGGAGGGGTTTAAGGGACGGGTGGATGAGGTGCTGAGGGACATGGTTTAGTGATTGATGGGAATGGTTGGACTTGATGATCCAGTGGGTCTCTTCCAACCTGGTTATTCTATGATTCTATGATTCTATTCTGTGCTGACAGTGAAGAAACATGATACAACCTTTTCCCACCAGAATCTTAACGACTGATGTTTTACTCCTGTTCTTGTTTTATTTTGTGTGGCTAAACTTAGTGGATAGAGCTTTTCTTTAACTATTTCTCAATACAAACTGAGTCCTACTTAAAAAGGTGATGGTGTCGACTACTGCTTGTGGCCATGCTTCATATTCCCTCCTCTTTGGGGGATTTTTTGTTTTTGCCAAGTACTGCACCATCCTTAGATATTTATTTCTTCTTACATGAAAGCAGAAAGCTTAGGTTGTCAGCCTTACCTGAGACAGAAAGTATCTTTCTCCTGAAGATTACCAGTACTCAGCTATAAGCCAGAGGTATTGCAACCTGACATCTTTTTTTTGATGAGTCTTGACTTCACTGGGGCACTGGGGCAGAATCTTTCTGAGCGTTCCCAGCTTTTGCTGTACCTGCTGGTTTCTGCTAGTGAAGGTGATGCTTGTGCCTCTGCTGTCAAACAGCGTGGGATGCTGACCCAGGCATCAGGGAGGCTGATGCTGTCAAGGTCCATCACAAACTTTGTTCAGTGCTGCTTCTTTGTCCCTCTAGGTACAAGTTGAACACTTCCGTGCCGAAGAATTAACGACATGTGCTGCGATAACAAGTCCTAAAGTTGTCCCCTTGTATGGAGCTGTGAAGGAGGGACCTTGGGTGACCATCTTCATGAAGCTGATGGAGGGTGAGAAGGGAACATCGGCATGGAAACACCATTGTTAACTGCTGAATGCAGTGGACGTTGATCTCCTCTTCCTCCTGCCCCAGTTTTAAATCTGTTAATGCTTTCGTGTATCCAGAATGTTCCTAGTGTTAATTCCTGAGTGGGCTGGGGTAGGTATGTGCAACCCCTGCTGGTGTGTAGCAATGGACTGTCTTGTGGGAAGTCATTTCCAGTCCTGCTTCAATCTAGTTCACCATGTAACTCTTGAACAGCAGCTGCAAATTCACACTAGAACACAAAATGGTGCTGGTTTTTGCTTTCGTGTTTATTTGCCTGGCACCACATCAAGCACCTTGTACTGGAAGAGGGGATGCTGTAACGTAGATGCTTCCATTGCCTGGTGCTCCTTTTTGCAGCCACGACATGGGAAACGCAGCCTGTGAAGAATCAAGCTGGTGATCAGGAGCACCTAGAAGTGTCTGATAGGATCACAGAGTCGTTCCTTTTGGTACAAAGCAACACCATTGAACTGACAATAAGCAAAAGGCTTCACGAAGAAGGCCGGTTTCTTTGGGCAGTAGAACTCTGGGAATAAACAAAAGAAACAGGCCTGTGTGCAGAAGATAAAGGCTGTCAGACCTGGCAGTTCTCTTTTTTTTTTTTTTTTTTTGTTAGAAACAATGAGGAATGCTGATGATGCTGGGGAGAATTTAAAGATAAGCTAACATGGACTCTCTGGATTCCTTCCTAGGTGGCTCACTGGGTCAGCTAATTAAACAGAGCGGCTGCCTGCCAGAGGACAGAGCCCTCAGTTATTTGGGCCAGGCGTTAGAGGGCCTGGAGTATCTTCATGCTCAAAACATTCTCCATGGAGACGTAAAAGGTAGGATGGTACTTGAGGTACCTCGTTCTTCCATCTTGCTTAGAAGGGGCAAACTGCTTGGACTTCCCCTCCTCCACCAGGGGAGGTTCAGGCTTGACATCAGGAAAAAACTTTTCACGGAAAGGGTCATTGGGCACTGGCAGAGGCTGCCCAGGGAGGGGGTTGAGTCACCTTCCCTGAAGGGGTTTAAAAGACGCATGGACGAGATGCTGAGGGGCCTGGTTTAGTCTTTGATGGGAATGGTTGGACTTGATGATCCAGTGGATCTTTTCCAACCTGGTGATTCTGTGATTATGTGAGATGAAGTTGCTGAGTGGCAAAAGCTTATTTACTATGTTTTTCAGTTCTACGTTTGAGATTAGAGCAGAACTTTGTTCCGAACAGCTGGGTGTATCGTAGACCGGTGGGTCTGACAGGCTTTTTGCCCAGGCTGCCCACCACTGGGGTAGGAGAATCTCTAGGGCTGATAATCGGTAGCTTATAAGTAGAAATAATTATAGTTTTGTTCTTGATTAAGCCAGTGACACTTTGTGGGAGTTACAGACCTTGGTTTGGGCTCAAAAAACTGTGGCTCTGTTGGCTTTTGACTTTTTTTCCATCTCAGTCATCATAATACAAAGGAGACTGACTAATTCAAAACTTCTCATTGCCAGCGGAAAATGTGCTCTTGTCAGATGACGGAAGCAGAGCTCTCCTGTGCGACTTTGGTCACTCTGCTCACCTTCACCCAGACGGCCTGGGAAAGTGCCTGGTCACAGGTAAGGATTCTCTGCTGTGATTCTAAGGAATTGCCCTACTGACTTTCTTTTTGAATATTGGCTAATTTACCAGCAACTGTGTTTCCCAGACTTAACAGCGCTCATAGTGTTGCATTTATTGATATCACTGCGAAGTGCCCCACTGACAGCTATGATGAACCTCAGGCTGGGAGCTGCTCCTTATCTCTGTGTTGTATTCGTTGTAAGATTATTTCAGCATGCTATATTCAGGACAATGAAAATCACACCAAAAGTGCAAGAATCATAGAATTATGGAATGATTTGGGCTGGAAGGGACTTTAAAGCCCATTCAGTTCCAACCCCTGCCATGGGCAAGGACACCTCCCAGTGAATCCGGTTGCTCCAAACCCCATCCAACTTGGCCTTGAACACCTCCAGGGATGGGGCAGCCACGGCTTCTGTGGGTGCCTCACCAGTGCCTCGCCATCCTCATCATGAAGAATTTCTTCCTAATGTCTCATTTAAGTCTTCCCCCCTGTAATTTAAAGACATTCCCCCTTGTTCCATCACTCCAGGTCCTTGTAAAAAGTCCCTTCCCAGCTCTCCTGGAGCCGCTTTCAGTACTGGAAGCTGCTCTAAGGTCTCCTCAGAGGCTTCTCTTCTCCAGGCTGAACAACCCCAACTCTCTCAGCCTGCCATCATAGCAGACATGCTCCAGCCCTTGGATCATCCCCACAGCCTCCTCTGGACCCGTTCCTGCAGTTCCATCTCCTTCTCCTGTTGGGGATTCCAGATCTGGACACAGGAATCCAGGTGGGGTCTCACCAGAGTGGAGCCGAAGGGCAGAATCCCCTCCTTCCCCCTACTGGACACACTTCTTTGATGCAGCCCAGGACACAGTTGGCTTTCTGGGCTGCGAGTGCGCATTGCCAGCTCTTGTCAAGCTTCTCATCAATCACTAAGAAACCACATTGATACTTAAAAGTCTAACCTTGACTTGTCGTGTAACTTCATTGAACAGCTGGAGAATCCTGACCTCCACCAAAGCAAAATTCCTTCCTGACTATTGGGCAGTTAAACTTTATGGTTAATGCAGCTGTTCAACAAGAAGAATGTTTTCTAATGCCGAGCTCACCAATGGAGCATCATGCTTTGCCTCCCAGATCTGCTTGAAAGGGGAGTTTAATTCCTTTTGTGTGTATAAGGGATAGGACAGATATGAAGAGGGGGCCTATAGGAAAGCTGGGGGTCGGCTTTTTATCAGGGAGTGAGTGTAGTAGTAGGACGAGGGGTAATGGTTTTAGGCTGAAAGAGGAGATTTGGATTGGATATTGGGGGAAGGTTTTTCTTGTGAGGGTGGGGGGCCCCTGGCCTAGATTACCTAGGGAAGCTGTGGCTGCCCCATCCCTGGAGGGGTTCAGGGCCAAGTTGGATGGGGCTTGGAGCAACCGGATCCAGTGGGATGTATCCCTGCCCATGGCACGGGGTGGAACTGGATGGGCTTTAAGGTCCCCTCCAACCGAAATCATCCTGTGATTCTATGTAGCCTTCAGACAACTTACAAGAGCAGCCGTTCTGCTTCTTGGGTTAAGGTGACTTGTTACTTCCTTTAACTGGAAAGACAAGGAGGCTGCCTTAGACTTTCCAGCAGTTGCACTGGAAGGGTTCTCCAGTTTACATGCAGTGAGTTTTCATTTGAATGGTTTTAGGGAACTACGTGCCTGGCACAGAGACTCACATGGCTCCAGAGGTGGTCATGGGGAAGCGCTGTGACTCCAAGGTGGATGTCTGGAGCAGTTGCTGTATGATGCTGCACATGCTGAACGGGTGCCACCCTTGGACCCAGTATTACAACCACCCGCTCTGCCTGAAGGTGAGTGACTCAGTGTGTCTCTGGTAACAGCTCGGTGAACCTGTACGAGCTCATCGAACCTGGGCTGTCATTTCGGGGGGGCTGGCTATGAGCCAGCTGGGCAACTAGGATTCTGTAGCCTTGCTTTGGAAGCCAATCATTTCTTACACCTCTGAGACTGCTGTGCACGCTTGGGGCCATTTCTTTCCTACCCTGCTCACAGCCTGGGCATGACTTTTAGCCATTCTGCTGCAGTAAAATTACTGCTCAGGTCTCTCATGCTGTAATTTCAGTTGGAAATGCTCTCGGGGTGGGAAGAACCTTTCTGAAATCAAATGAAGCCTCCCTGGTCTAACCTCTTTCGCTTCCTGTTTGTTACACAGATAGCTAAAGAGCCACCTCCTCTGAGGGAAATTCCACCTTCCTGCAACCCTCTCACTGCTGAGATTATTAAAATGGGTCTGGAGAAAGAACCTGTTCAGAGAGCATCTGCGTCCGAACTGAAAACTAAGACCAGTGTTGCACTTGAAGAAGGTAGAGATGTCCTGTATCTAAAGCTTCTTCTCCACACCGGTAGAGCAGATGGTTGCTGGCTAAGTCAGAGTGGTCCTATGGGGAACACCAGTATATTTTACTGTTCAATGTGGCCTTTGCACAGGCTTCAGCACTGATAGATGGGTTTGGGTTGATAGCTTTTGCCTGCAGCTGTGTGTTTCTCACCTGAATAAATGAAAATGTCCTGTGTGCTGTCACACGCTCGTTCTTCCTTCTCTGCTCAAAGCAGACGATGTTGTGCTTTACGTGGATTTTTTTGTGTGTGCTCTGGCTGGGCTTATGTTCAGCCAAAGTATAAACTGCACCCAGTGAGCCAGAGCCTGGTGTGCAGCAAAACCGAAAGCAGAAGTTTAGTGCATGCTGACCTGTAACTCACGCTTGTGGTTTTGCCTCTAAGACTATCCATAATTTATTTCAACATAGAACCTTTCAGCAGGACTGTAATATAGCAGGCATTTGTCAAGGTGATCTGGTTTTGTCTTTTGAAGAAGCTGAGCGCTTTTCAGCAATATACAATTCAGAAACTCTTATTGTGAAGCAAAAACTTTATCTCTTTGTTTTCTTTATTTGATAATGTTTGAATGTTTTACAGTGGGAGGTGTGACAAGCCCCTGGAAAGGTGAATACAGAGAGCCTAGACATTTCTCTTTGAACAAAGACAACAATCCACAGACGTCCCTGTCCCCCACAGTGAGCCCAGTTTCTGAGACTGGTTCTGACCCAAAATTGGCAGTAAAAGTTTCTTGTGCAAGCCCAGTCCTACCCCCAGCATCACTGGAACAAAGAGAGGAGGCTGGGGGAACCCCTTGGAACATGAGCAAGGAGTTATCCAAGACCTGGGACCCTCCACCCCTCTTCTCGACTGCTCTCCCCCTGAAGAGCAGCGGCCAAGTGGAGAAAGCAACAACCGTTTCGGAACAAGAGCTTCAACAGCTGGAAATAGGTAAGCAATGTGCTATGTGGGGAATTCGTCTCTGGGCTTGTGAGCAGGACAAAAATACAGCTGCTTCATTTGGCCTCTTGACAGTTATTGCTGGGGTTTGAGCTTGGATGTAATTTTGTTCATAGTTCCTCTCTCACTACACAAATTGCTCAGCCTTCCTTGAAATTACCAAAACTAGTAGTTCTTAACCAGTTAACTGGACCACAAAGGTAGTGCTCAGGATTTCCTTCTACTCTGAATAGTGGAGAGAACTTTGATGAGAGGTGCAGGAAGCTTTAAAAAAAACAGCCATCTTCAGATTGTGCCAACGTGCACTATGTAAACAATGCCTGTGATTCCAAATTCATCTGAAATATTGGGTTTTCAAACATAATTCTTTTAATAAAGGGATAAGACTATTGGATGGGGAATGTCAAGCAAAACAGTATAGTTGAAATCGGTCTGCAGCTGTTTTGTTCTGGGCTTTGGAAAACCTATAGCCACCAGCCAACGAATTTAATTAGCGGCAGCAATCTGGAGTTTGAAAACCAGGACTAAGTTCACTATGAAAATCAGTGGAGTAACAGTCCAGTTCCATTGCCCCATAGAACTCAACCTCTCGCTTTTGTATTGCATATTTTCTAGTCTTTTAAAATGAATTTAAAGCTTCAACCTAAGAAAAAAGTATCTTGAAATGTAACTGTTGTCACAGAACTGAGGAATGGCATTTTAGGGGCCAGCTTTCTGCTCAAAGGGCTTTGGTTCTTCAGTAGCCTTGTAAGGTCTGGATATTATCAGTACAAGTCACTGCAAGAGTTGTGTACATAAATTTGTCCTTTCCCTGGCTTTAGTATGTATGGATCTAGAGGGAAGACTGATCGGTGACATAAGCTGAAAGAGGGGAGTTGGGGGGTGGAACTGGATGGGCTTTGAGGTCCCTTCCAACCCAAACCATTCTATGATAACGGGCAAGAGCTTGACAGGTCTGAGTGCTGATGCCATCTCTGGCATTTTGCACATCATCGCACATGTCTTCTATCCTTTCTTCCTCAGTTTCCCTGTTCTCACAGCGGTGCCATAGCCTCTGCTTAGCAGAGGTGCTGTGTGGTGTGTTTTGCAGACACTAATATCAGTGTTCATTAGATAACGCTGAAGAAGCTTTGGGCATTAATTGCAGTAACTATGATTAGAGTGGGGAGGCGGGAAAGGAAACACTGGAAATGTCTTTCTTCTCTTCCTTTTTGCTTGCAGAACTGTTTTTGAACAGCCTTTCACAGCCTTACTCGCTGGAAGAGCAAGAACAAATGCTTTCGTGTCTCAGCATCGACAGCCCGTTCGTGTCGGATGCCAGTGAGAAGGTGGGTATCGATGGATGCTCACCGTGTTAAAGAGGGTGGCAGGGTAACCACCTCTGGAGACTGGAAGCTGTCCCCCATAGACAGATGAAGCTTCTCATGATTCTTGCTGCTTTTTGACACCCAGTTTGCTGGAGAGCACCTTGGGAAGGAATCTCTGTTCTTGGACAGCAGGGTATTTAGGATTGTAGTTGTTCTTCAGTTTACTGTCCAGCGTGAATCCCTTTCTCCAGTTGCTCTCCTGTGCTGTATCCTCACAATAAGCATCAAATGTCTGAATATGAAAAATCTCAGTGGTCTTGACTCTCCCTATGCAAAAGAAGGGAACAGAAGGAGCACTGGTGAGTGTAAGAGCTGTACTAAGTTGGACCAGACAGCTGCCCAGCCCTGGATCTGCTTCCCGGCAATGGCCACTAAAGGGATGTTTAGGGAAAGACCAGAAGAACAAAGACTCTGATCTGATTCATTCCCAGCCTATGGATCCGTTCTTTGTGAGCTTCTTTTAACCTGTTCATACCAATGATTTATGTGGTCTAAGTTATCTAAATACTAACTTTAACTTTGATTACTCTGCCTCTGGTGTTGAAGTACCAGTGACAAACGCTGAATAAGCCTTGTTGAACCAGGGAGGGTCATAAGCCCTCAGTCATTGTTTTCAAAGAGAGTCCAAAATTGTATAGCCTGCCATCTACAGGAGTCATTTCTGACTGTGAGCATCTCTGTTTCCTATTTCTGTTACTCTTCCCAGCCCTCTGACACTTTTTGAGGAGCAGTGAGCAGAGTTCTGCACAGCAGTTCAGGTGTGCAGCATGGGATGGGACTCTGCTTCTTTTTTTCCCCTAACCCTACCATTCAATTTGACTTTTGACCAGTACTTAGCACTGCGCTGATGTTGCCGGATTGACTTTCTATTGCTCCAAGATAGTACAGGCTTTTCTGAGCAGCACAGCGGTGCAGGGTCCATAGTTTTTATGTACAGTTAACTCCTTTCCTGTGTTATTTGTCACTTGTTGACGCTAGAATTGTATCTGAAGCTTTATCCTGTCACTCAGAACGATAAAACCCTCTTTTCTCATCCAGCTCTTCATCTGTTTATTGGTTTGACTATTGAGAGTATCTTGTCATAGGATCATAGAATAGTTTGAGTTGGAAAGGACCTTAAAGTCCATCCAGTTCCAAGCCCCCTGTGATAGGCAGGGACACCTCCCACTCGATCAGGCTGCCCAAGCCTCATCCAACCTGGCCTTGAACACCTCCAGGGATGGGGCAGACACCACTTCTCTGGGCGACCTGTTCCGGTGCTTCACCACCCTCATTTTGAAGAAATTCCTCCTTATGTCCAGTGTAAATCTGCCTCTCTTCAGTTTACAGCCATTGCCCCTCGTCCTATCACTCCAGGCCTTTGTAAACAGTCCCTCCTCAGCTCTTTTTTAGCCCTTCAGGAACCAGAAGGTCACTATAAGGTCTTCCCAGAGCCTTCTCTTCTCCAGGCTGAGTAAGCCCAACTCTCTCAGCCTGTCCTCGTGCTCCAGCCCTCGGAATCATCCTTGTAACCTCCCCTGGATCCATTCCAGCAGCTCCATCTCCTTCTTGTGTTGAGGATTCCAGAACTGGACACAATACTCCAGATAAGGTCTCACAAGAGAGGAACAGAGGGGCAGAATCACCTCCCTGCCCAGGCTTCTCTTGATGCAGCCCAGTTTATGTCTGCAAACTGTTGCGTTGCCATTCATCCCGTTTTGTAGATGGCAGGTAAATGTCAAATAACTCAGGACCCAGCCTGAGATCCCTCTGGATTTCTACCTTTTTCTTCATGAAGTTATGTTAATGTTTATCTCATGGAAGCTCATTTTCTTTAGGAGCCATTGACAAACTTCTTCTTGCTTCTGCAGAACTCCATGAAGGCCTCTCATAGCTTGAGGGACACTATGAGCTCTGGGATTCATTCCTGGAATAGCCAGGCAGATGGACAGAGCTTCAGTTGGAACAACCTGCTGAACCGCAGTCGGCACACAGACACTCCCAGCCATTTCAACGGTGAGTCTGAATTCCTGAAGCTTGGATCAGTGGTCTGGTGTCATTTTCTAGAGGGTCTGAGATAGGGGGTCTTTGAGCTCTTATACTCTCTGTCAGCACAGACCCTCCTACAAGCACACACATTGTCAAGAGGCCCAGTTTGGCTCAGTCATTGATGAAGCAGGTGCTGAATTACTTAAATACAATTTGATTACTTAATAACCCACAATATCTAAAAGAATCTGAAGCAGATCACCAAAATTGCTGTCCAGCATCTTATTTCACTTGCTTGATCCTTTGCAGGGATCACTTGTTTCCCTGATCCATTGCAGCTTCTTTCTGCACTTAAGCAAAGGACAGGCTACTGAGTGACAACTCTGTTTTGATAGGTTTTAGCAACATTTTCCTAAGTCTTGCTATACTTCTGTGTAGTTTGTTGGATATTTATGGAAATCACAGCATCCTTTATCATAATTATCCCATAAAGAGGTCTGAAATGTAATATCACCACAGGGATTTGTTCCCTGAATATGGAGCGTGATGGCACACGTTACAGGCTGGTGCCAAAACATAAAACCACAACAAACCACACCACTGCCTATCGAATGTGACAGCATTAGTACAGAGAAAGATGTTAAAATACTCTCTCAAACACAAATAAAATCCCATTTTCAAACCTCTGTCTTTTTCACAGTACCTACACGAGGCATCCAAGTCCGTGTAGTCTGGTAAAAAACAGAGAGGATCCCAAACACACAAACTGGTTCAGATTTGTATGCCTGCCTCGTGCAGCTGCCATGTACAAAAATATGTGTTTCTTAACCATAAAGGTCTGGAAAGTAGTTTTGAGGGCATTTTGTGCAAGTCGATACATCCCTTCAGCTGCTTTTTTTGCTAAATCCAGCTCTGCTCTGTGATTGTTGTCTTCAGCAACACCTCCATGTCAGCAAAAGACCTACAGAAATTAAATGCTTAATGACAAAAAGTTCTTCTCATCTATGTACCTTGCTAGGCAATTTTGGTGTTGGACTGTGAAGTCTTTATGCCTACAGCAGACATGAATGACTTCTTTTGTGCTTTTTCAGGAGTGAAAATCCAGATCCAGTTGCTAAGTGGAGAAAATTTACACATCAGAGATTTCCACAGGACAAAGGTGGGAGACATTGCCACTGGGATAAGCAGCCAGGTGAGACGAAGCTGGGAGTGAAGCACAGCATTTCATCTGAGAAGTAATTTCTTCTATAATGCAGCTGCATAATGGCTTAAAACCAGTGACCCAGAAGTCTGCTCAGGGATCCTAACGACCCATTTAGTAAGATAACTGCAGTGCCCCTGTTCCGAGTGATACCAGAAGATGTTTTCTGAACCATAAGCCATTGCTAATTGTCAGGGGGACTGTAGGTATCTCCGTCTTAGAAAGTACCTGTGCTGGAGCTCAAAAATCCTGCTCCTCGCCTCTAAATTCTTTCCCCTCTCCCTAAAGGATGACTTTTTCATCAAGAGCAGCAATGTCAGCTGAGGGACAGGGGCTGTATTTGGCTGTGGTCCTTCCTGCCTGTTAGGTTGGAGGAAGTATTGGCAGCTCCACCTTGCTGTGGGTCTCTTTGGCCGTGCCTGGAAGGAACTCCTGAGTGTTTGTGGGACTGTGACTCATCTGGGTGTCAAATGTGGTGATCCTCTCTAAACAAAGAGCTTGCACAAATCCAGAAGATGTTTAGTGGTGCTGGTTCTCAGCATGCTTTGTTTCCTTGGATATAACACAGCCAATATCGCTTGCCTGCAGAGTTCACAGTGCCCAGACCTTGGCAGCTCAGGAACCACCAACGATGGTCAGAAACGTGGGTGAGACAATTTGTCAGTAGGGTGAATGCTCCCTAGTCCAGTTTCTGAGATTCTTCTTCACAACAGAAGGTTAGGATGTTCCTGCCAAGCACAAGCCTTTCTCCGGGAGCTTTTCTTGGGTTGGGAAACTGTTTGCTGGTTTGATGTTCTGACTTGAAGTGCCACTCAGAGCTGTTTGTTCTGCTTCACAGATCCCAGTCCCTGCTTTCAGTCTGGTGACTAAGGAAGGGCAGCCGGTTCATTACGATATGGAGGTCCCCGACTCTGGGATCGAGCTGCAGTGCACCCTTGCCCCTGACTGCAGTGTCAGCTGGACGTGGCGAGTCAAACATGGTCAGCTGGAGAACAGACCATGAAGCCGTTCCTGTTTTGGAGGGTTTTACCTTGTTGAAAGAAGGAATTGCAAAAGCTTCCAACCACCCCTGCCGTGGAACACCAAGTGCAGTTGCTGGTGTTTTGTGCTGAAGTAGGATAGCGGTGCAGCAGCTCGCTGCTCTCAGGCCTCACTTCTGTTGTCTGTTCTGATCCAGTTCCAAGACAATGTCCTGAGCTTAGATGTTCCCAGAATAGTGGGAATTACTTGTTTCGGGTGTGAGTGTTAGGTTGAGCTTGGAATGGTAGGTGGAAATTCCTGCTTTTCAGAGGAATGCGATTGTGCTTTTCAGGAGCAGAGGGGAATTGGATGAGAACTCCTGTTCCTCGGCCTCCGAGGTGCAGCCGGTAGTTGCTGGGCTTGCCAAAAGGAGGAAGCTGGGTATCTTCAGTGCAGCTGTGGTTGTTTGCACTGAGGGGAGCTGGCTAATTTCCTTCTCGCTGGAGGAAAAACTGAATGTTTCTGAGGCTTTGGGTAGCATCATCTCTACCTCAAGCCTTTTGCATGGGGAAAATCAACAGCAGTAATTCGCTGGGTTCTTGGTTTCACCTCCCACCCTTCCCCGCCGACGCTTCCTTCTTGAATCAAAAAAGAACTTTGTTCCCAGAAAGAGCTTTGCTTGCAGCTCTCATCTTCAGGTCTCCTCCCCAACTCAGGAGGGAGCTTTCTGGTGTTCTCTCTGGTGCTCTCTCTTTGGTATCTCTGCCGGCCGTGTCTGGCAGGAGGGCAGGAGAAGGGGATGATGTTCCTGGGTGGACAGCATGGGAGAATCCCACTCCTCCATCCTGTTCCCACTGCTGACTTGGGACTTGATGAGAATTGTCCAGTCCAGGCAGCTCCCCTTGGAAGGGGAAGGGACGGTGCCTCAGGCAGCTCGGACAAGGTCTGAATTCTGCTGTGGTGTTTATAGAAGCCTCACTCCCAGCTGTCGATCTGGCTGGTTGCTCAGCCCCTCCGCTAGAGCTCAGTGTCCCAGTTCCGTGGGGCGCATCAGCTCAGCCAGGCTTCACCAGCACTCATGGACTGGCACGAGGCTTCGTACTGCTCCCCTTCTGTCAGCAAGTGCTAAAGGAGTGGGATGGGCAGCTGGGCCCATAATGCCTTAAGCTTTGAACTTGTTTTTTACTGATTTATGAGTTGTTTGGTGTTTACTGAGACTGCACGGGTCACATTCAGATAGGAGGTGCTGCCAGCCCTTCTGTAACCCAGAAGAAACCCAGAGGGAGCAGCGAGCTGTGGGTGGACTTCTTTAGGCTTGCCCAAAGTACTTGCAGACCTGGAGATCACGGTCACTCTTCCCGTGTGCGGTTCCATCGTGGCAGGAGCAGGAGCTCTCTACATCCAGACTGAGTAGAGGAACGGCTCCCCTAAAGCTGAATCTGTGGTGGTTCTGGGGTGCACAACAGGGCAGGAATGTCTGCAGTGACATTCATTTAGAAAATAGCTGGGAAAAGTTGTACTCTGGGCCTCCCTTTTTGAGGACCAGGGCTCCTTAAGCAACTGCTGCTCCTTCCCTCTGGTCTCCCAGAACACGGGCTGGGTTCGATACACCAGGCAGTGACATCCCTAGCAGAAAATTAAAGTTGTGCTGCAATAAAAAAGGTGGAACTCTCGAAGAAAAATTCAACCTGTCACCACTGTGGGTATATTCTTATAGCACTTTTTGTTCTAAAGCACTTAATGTTGTCCAAAATAGACACCTAATAATTATAACTGAAATGCCACATTGAGAGTCTTTTTAGTAAGCAGTTAACACATTACTTCTCTTCCAGGAAGGAGTGGGGGGAATGGGTAGGTTGGCTCGATTTTGTTTTTTCAGATGCCATAAACTACTAAGAGTTGTGGGCTCTGGAGCAGGAGGGCTCAAAATGCCTTCCCAGGAGTTCCCAAGCATATATTCCGCGCACCAACCCATCTCCCCATGCCTGGCACCCTTCCTAGGCTTCCTTTGAGGGGGGAGGAGAAAAAGCTGTTGGCTGTTTCTAAGAAGAGCCTGTCGATGATGTGTCAATATGACACACGGCTGCTGGTGATGTGTCAATACGAAAGCGTGATCTGTTCCCTTCTCCAAGACTGTGTCTCATGGCTTTCACTGCTGTCTGCAAAATGCTCTCATGTGCAGGTGTAGGGTTTGTTCCTGGGTGTTGGACTCCAGTCCTCTTTTCTCAGGACTTCTGAGCTTTACACTTCACCTATAGCATTAACGTTAACCTCAGGCCACCCGCACGAAGGGGCGGAGGGCTGGAAACCCTTTCAAACCCAGAATGTCGTTGTTGGGTAAATGGAGACGTTCACGTTCTCCTGTACCCTCACACCAGCATTAGCCAGTTTCTCCATCCTGTTTGTTTGGTCCTTTAGTCCGACTTTGTCCAACTTCAGTCCAAAGTAGGACCTTCAGTCCTACTTCGCTGCCGCTTCAAGTGAAGAAGTGAGGCTGCAGACTTCCTCCTAATGAATCTTTTCCGTGACAGCCGGGCAGGTGAGCAGGCTGTGGTGTCAGCAGTCCCTGCTGGATGGGGAAGGCACTTCGGCTAATCCCACAAACCACTGGTGCTTTCTGACTGGAATGTGGTTCTCTTCTCGGGAGCTTTTTGCTACCTACCAGCTTGGGATCCCCTCGACTCTGTCCTACTGCCAGGACAGTCTCCTCTTCATTCAGCTGCTCATTTTTGCTGCGACCGGCATAAAAACTCCAGCTTCCAGGTGGAGGCTGGCTGTGCAGCACTGACAGAAATGAAAGTCGGGAAAGCTTTTCATTATCCTTGTTAAAATTGGACTGAAAGTGTCTGTAATAACGTAACCAAAGACAGAACCCCAGTTCTGGGTAGGGAGGACAGGAGGAGTAGAAACATGGATGGCTCTTGCATGTAGTTCCTTCCAAAAGGCTTTGGAAAAAATCCCTGCTGGCAAGGCAATCAGAAGCTGATGATCTCTGTGGGCTGGGCAGTGCTGGCATGGGCGAAGGCGAGGGGATGACTCGCTTGTATTGAACAAATGACACTTTATAAAACTGTGATTTCTTGAAGTCAACAGTTCTGACCTGCATTTTCACAGGGAAAAAAATAAATAAAAGCTAGGAAAAAAAAAAAAGATCCTTCATTCTCATTGCTAGTGGTTGCATACGAGAAGATGTTAACAGTGCTGAATAAGATTTTTTTTTTCAAGAAAGGGTAAGCGTGCTCTGGTTAAACTGTGCTGCGTATCACCCTGATTTTGGGGGTATGCAGGGAGAGGTATTTCTGGGTGTGAAGAGGCAGCAGCAACTGATGGATCTGAGCATAGATTTACTAAGCATACTGGCATCTCTCTCCGTTTCCAGGTAGAGAATCACTTTTCCTCCTCATGTCCCATACAGGCAGGGGGATTTGCTGTCCTGGCAGCTCCCCCAAGAGTGGAGAAACAGGGCTGGGATGCAGGTGAGGTTAGGCAGCACACTGGAGGTTCGCCCACACCTTCCAGCAAGTGGTGCTGCTCAGTGCGGGAGCTGCTTGGTTGTCTCTGCTCGGGGTCCCTGGGTTGTTGGCACCGTTGACTGGAGACAGTGGTGGCCTTGCCAGTCAGCGAGTGTGGGCGGCTGTCTCAACATAACCCCCAAACCGGGTTTTGGGGAGGGGTTGCTGGCACATACCTGTGTTTGTATGGTGAACGGAAATCAAGTTAGTTGTCCACAAAACAAAAGAAGTGGGTGTTTTGTCACTGGAATTCCCTGTGAAGACACGGCTTAGCATAGGGCAGTCTCTGAGGCCAGCCCAGCTGAGAAGTGGTGTGAAACCTGAGCCTTTGTGCTGAACTCGGCCTCTTCATGAGCTGTCTTCTTCTCCATGATTCTATGTAGTGGACAGGTACAGTTGGAGTTGATGATCTCCAAGGTCTTTTCCAGCCTAATGATTCTGTTCCTCCACACTGCGATGGCAGAAGCTGTGGCCTCCTGGCTCAGGCTGCCAGCAGAGATGGGTGCGTGTTTGCGGGTGCCTGGGTCTAGGACACCCGTGTAGCCCCTTGATAGAGCCACAAGTCCTGGCTTTTTCCTTCTGCTGTTTCAAAGAACTCTTATTCATCATAGAATCATAAAATCATAGAATCACAAAGTTGGAAAAGACCCACCGGATCATCAAGTCCAACCATTCCTATCAACCACTAACCCATGTCCCTCAGTACCTTGTCCACCCGTCTCTTAAACCCCTCCAGGGAAGGTGACTCAACCCCCTCCCTGGGCAGCCTCTGCCAGTGCCCAATGACCCTTTCCGTGAAAATTTTTTTCCTAATGTTCAGCCTGAACCTCCTCTGGTGGAGCTTGAGGCCATTCCCTCTCGTCCTGTCCCCTGTCACTTGGGAGAAGAGCCCAGCTCCCTCCTCTCCACAACCTCCTTTCAGGGAGTTGGAGAGAGCAATGAGGTCTCCTCTCAGCCTCCTCTTCTCCAGGCTGAACACCCCCAGCTCTCTCAGCTGCTCCTCATAAGGCCTGTTCTCCAGCCCCCTCACCAGCTTCGTTGCTCATGTTTTCACCCACTAGATCTCCCTTGCCTGGAGGCTGCCGGTCCTTGCAGGGCTGAGCCCAGCTCTGAAGTTACCCTCCCAGCTCATGGGCAAATCAGAAATACATCTTCCAATTCAAGATGTTCCGAGAAGTGTGGTCACCGCTCCTGGCCGCTGTTCCTTATGCAGGAGATCACACAGCAGAGCACCAAGCAGCAGCTCATCCTGCAGGAGCTCCCAGCAAGCTGGGGAGGAGCTCTGGATCAGGGAGTGCAGACACAGGACAAGGGGAATTTCTCAGCTGAAAGAGGGGGGACTGGGAGGAGATCTCAGGAAGAAATGTTTTGCTGTGAGGGTGGGGAGGCCCTGGCCCAGGTTGCCCAGAGCAGTGGCAGCTGCCCCATCCCTGGAGGGGTTCAAGGCCAGGTTGGATGGGGCTTGGAGCCCCTGGATCCAGAGGGAGGTGTCCCTGCTCATGGCAGGAGTGGGACTGGATGAGCTTTGAGGTGCCCTCCAACCCAACCCATTCTGTGATTCTATGCTGCGATTCTATGATGCCTCCATATCTTCCAACATCGCCCCCACCAAGCAAAGCTTCACCCCTTCTCACAGCCGAGGGCGTTGTCCTTAGAGTGGTTTTATTACCAGTTCTGCTTTAGATTAAACAGGCCTTCTGTATATAAAAATAATGTATACAAATTAGCAGTTAATGTTTTACATCTCTGGCTTAAAGGCATTTATAAGTTACACATTCATTTCCCGTCCCTCCCTGTCGAGCGCGTGTGCAATACGGAGCCGAGCTGGCGCTTAGCGGTGTAATTACAGCAGAAGCAGCCGCCGCAGCGAGCAGCAAGGACGTGCCCTGGGCCTGAAGCTGGGGCAAGCGAGCAGTGTCCACGGCAGCGCAGGGTGAGCAGGGGCCGTTTAACGAAGGAGATGCTTGAACAGGTTAGTGGTGACGGTGCACAGGTCAGATTCACTCAGCAGCAGCAGGGCAGGGGAGGAATGAACTTCAGTGCTTTACGTGGAGGCTTGTGCAGTGGCTGGGAGCACAGTGGGCACCGTGGAGGCTGCTCAGCACCCGCTGCATCTCGCATCCCGCGGCTGCCAGGTAACGCGGAGCAGCCTCGCGCTCCCCCAGTGCCGACGGTCACTGTCAGCTCCGAGAGGCTCCAGCCTGGGATGCGGGAGGGCAGTGGGATACCAGAGTGAGGACAGCAAATCCTTGACCCGGCTGCTGGTGGTCGCAGCTGCAGAGCCTCCCCTGCAGTGAGCAACAGACTCAGTGGAGCCTCACGATCCTGGTGAGACCCTGTGTCTGGGTGTTCCAGTCCCTGCTACCATAGCGCACAGATATTTTAAGGAAGACATAAAATCGCTGTAAAATAGCACCCCTGCCAGTGCCTGGGGTACGGCAAGTGCCCAGGGTGGGATTTTTGCAGCACAGGAAAAGAGGCGCAGCCCGTGCCTGCTTGCTCTGCAGTGGAGGAGAACACGGCTCTCCAAGGGCTGGTGGGAAATCGAAGGCACCAGCGAGCTGAAGGGCACGGCAGCGCGCAGGGCTGGCCCCGGGCTGGGTGTGCAGGGGAGCAGCTCCACGGTGGGGCTGGTGTGGCTCCTCTTCTCCTTCCAGGAGAAATCAGAGCCCATTCTGTGCTCCCGTCTCCCTGCCCATTCCCAGGGGGATCCCCGAGCGCTGCCAGCCCGGAGGAGAGGAGCTTAGAGGCATCGCAAAGCAAGTGCTGGGGGATCCCCGCGCCGGACCCAAGGGCATGTGGGGTGGGAGCAGCTAAGCGGCTGGAGCAGCTGGGAGCAGGCACTGCCCTCCTCCCTGGGTTGTCCTGAGCCAGTGGGCTGATGTCCTGTGATCCCATCTGTGGTGGGAGGATGGCCCTGCCCTTGGCCTGGCGGCTGCAGGGCTGCAGGTCACAGCGAGATGTCTGGCGTTGCCTGCAGGCTCTGCCCCGCAGCCCGTTTCTTGGCGCTGCCGCGGCCCTTGTCTGCGCGCCGGTAAGGGTTGTTCCGCAGATCTGCAGCGGGAGAGAGCGCAGAGGCTGGTGAGCACCGCGAAGGCCGGGACCCAGGCAGGCACTGAGTCTGGGGACGAGGATGCTCGGGAGAAGCCAACCACACCGAGCAGCAGCTGCCCACAGCCTAGGGACCCGTCCTCCCTCAGCTCTCTAGGAGTCCAGCACCGTCTGTGGGGCTGGGGTGACGCTGTGGCACCCCAGGGTGGCTTGGAGCCTGGGACAGAGTTTGGCCGATCCACTATGCAGCCAGAGGTGATGACGGGCCAAGAAACCCAAGAGGGAGGCAAAATCTGGGAGCCCCTGCCTGTGCCCGAGCCCCAAACCCGGCTGCCTCACGTTACCTACAGAGGACTCTCCTCGTTGAAGCTCACGTCGCAGAAGAGCCGGGACGAGCGCTTGCCCGTCCGAGCCGTGAAAGGAACAGTTTTCAGAGCTGAGCAGAGCAATCCAGACAGAGCAAGGAGGAGGAAGAGGGAGGAGGAAGAAGCAGAAGAGGAGGAAGAGCTATGAGACAGGGCAGAGAGCACTCAACAGCTTGGCTGCGTTGGATGGGAAGATGCTACAGGTGGGTTTGGACCCCATGACGGGGGTTGGTGGCTCTCCAGCTCCTTGTTGGGACAATCCCACACAGCACCCCCATCACCAAGGGCCTCCCCACAGGCACCGAGCGCTGGGTCTGCTGCGGGTGGGATGCGCGGCTGCTCACCTGGGATGATCTCTTACCTGAAATAATGTCCTCGATGGCTCCATCTTTTCCTTCGTAGATGAGCGGTTCCTTCACCATCTGCTTCTTCTTCAGCTCGGCGATCATGTCCATCTGCTGCCGCTTCGCTCTCTGGATGGGCAGCTGCAGTTGAGGACAGCGTGGAGTGAACTGCGCAGCCTCCCACCACTCCCCAAGGGAGATGAGGCACCTCCATCTGTGCTCCACGCACAACTCGCCCTCCCCACGACCCACTTTGCCCTTTGGCACCACACAGCCCGCTCGAGGCTGCCCCACAGGGACAAGACATGAGGGACAACTCCACCTCGGGCTGCTCCTCGCTGCCGGGGGAGCCGGATTCTGCCTCTTTGGCTGCGGCCTCTTGTTTCTTCCACAGCTCAATGTCCTGCTCTGCTTTCTTGGGAGAGAGCAGGGAGGGTGTGCTGAGCAGAGAGGGCTCTGAGGAGCACAGCCCCCCCTCCACCCCTTGGAATCTCATCACTCACCCCATCTACAGCATCTCTAACCTCCCTGAAGGGCAGCGCCAAGCCCCAGGCTCTCTCTGCCCCACGAGACCCCAGCCTCATGTGTGGCTTTCACTGGTTACCCTAAAGTGGGGGTCAGGCCCTCCTGTGCCCCACGTCCCCTCCAGCCCCCAGAGGGCACACCCCATCCCCTCCTACCTTGTAGGCTCTGATGAAGCGCATGAACATGGGGAAGAAGGTGGTGGGGGGACAGGTCTTGGGGTTCTCTCCGAAGTACTCCACGGCTGACTCGTATGCCTCCTGCGGGCAGAGACACCCCGAGCTGGGGCGCTGGGGCCCGGCAACAGTGCCCCATCGCTCACCACCACCTTCCAGCCTCTCTCACCTCGGCATCTGCCTCATAGTCCCCCTGCTCCTGCTGGACCCACATCTCACCCGGAGCCTCTCCCGTGGGGCAGAGGTGTGAGCGGAGAGGAGCCTGGGGTGTCTCCATGCCGGGAAGGGGAAGCCCAGTCCTGTCTTGTGACCTCGCGCTACCCCCAGCACCCACCTTGGCAGTTTTGCTGTCAGCCTGCAGCTTCTCCATCACCTCCGAGTTGACCTTGAGGAACTCCTTGAGCACAGGGCTGTCGTCCTGCCGCATGAATTCCTTGCGGGTCAGCTCCATGCCCTGCTGCAGGCTCCGCACATCCTGTAACACGCTGTCCAGGGACACTGCGGAGAGGGTGAGTGATGCCCGGCACCGAGGTCAGGGCAGGCTCAGAGAGGCCCCGCACTGGGGCTGCAGCCTGCCGTGACCCCGGTCCGGTCCCGCGGGCACTACCTGCGCCCGCCTTGTCAAGGAAGTGCAGCTCCGTGTGGAAGCCGGTCAGCTCGGGGTACTTCTCCGTGATCACCCGCACCAGGTAGTGCAGCAGCGTTTGCTTGCGGTCTGTCGACTTCATCTCCAGCAGCTGGAAGAAAGCGGTGTCAGCCCTGACCCATATCCCACCGCCCCACCTCACCCCTGCACCAGGCAAGCTCTGGTGGCCCCCCATCCCCACGACTGGTTCTGCATCCCCCCATCCCCACAGCTGGTTCTTCATTTCCTCATCCCCACGGCTGGGTCTGCATCCCCCCATCCCCACAGCTGGTTCTTCATCCCCCCATCCCCACAGCAGATTCTTCATTCCAACCCCTCCCCACAGCTGGTTCTTCATTGCCCAATCCCACAGCTGGTTCTTCATCCCCCCCATCCCCACAGCTGATCCCCACATTCCTGCATCTCTCCCTGTCTGGTCCCCGCATCCCTCCATCCCCACGGTTGGCCCTTGCATCCATCCATCTCCATGGCTGGTTCCCATCCGGCCCCTGCATCCCTCCATTCCCACGGTTGATTCTTGCATCCCTCCATCTCTCTCTACCTGGCCCCTACATCCCTCCATTCCCACGATTGATTCTTGCATCCCTCCATCTCTCTCTACCTGGCCCCTACATCCCTCCATTCCCACGATTGATTCTTGCATCCCTCCATCTCTCTCTACCTGGCCCCTACATCCCTCCATCCTCATGGTTTGTTCCCAACCTTCTTCCTACCCACAGCTGATCCCTACATCCCTCAGTCTCGCTGTATCTCTTACCTGCATCCTTCCAATCCCACAGCCAGTTCCTATCTCCATCCCTTCAGCTTCTACTCATGCCTCTCCAACCCTACTGATGGCCTTTTCACTCCTCTATTCCCACAGCTGATTGCTGTGTCCACACGACTGCTCTCTGCATCCCTACAGCTGCTCCCCATGACTCTCCAAACCCTATAGATGGTCCCTGCATCCTTCCATCTCTCTGTATCTGGTCCCCACATCCCTCCATCCCCATGACTGCTCTCTTCATCCCTCTAGCTGCCCCCCATGCCTCTTCAAACCCTATAGATGGACCCTGCATCCCTCTATCCCCACAGCAGATTCCCAAGTCCCTCCAGCCGGTCCCAGTGTCCCTCCTCGAGGCTGGTCCCCAGCTGGTCCCTGCATCCCCACACCCCGCGCAGCCCCACGCCCACCTACCGCGTCGAGGCTCTGCAGTCGGAAGCCGTAGGCTGCCCCACGCTTGCTGCTGTTCATGTAGTTGCCAAAGGCCAGGACAATCTGTGGATACCCAGCAGATCAGGGACACAACCCAGCAGGGTTGGGGCACCCTGCCTGCAACCCTCCCACCCTGATGTCCCCCCACCAGGGCCACCACACCCCAGGGTCCTCACCTCGAGGATGTTGCGCAGTTTGCTGGAGGCCTTGAGGGACATGGAGGCGGCAATGATAGCATTGAGTTGCTGCAGGAGGGAGAAGAAGCATCAGAGTCTCCCTGGGGATGCCACCCCCTCGCACCCCCATGGCCACCCCGTGTCCCCCAGCACCCACTGGCATCAGCAGCTGGGCCGTGTCATTGAAGTTGCCCAGGAAGATCATGACGTTCATGCGCTCGGCCAGACGGGGGATCTTGCTGAAGCGAATCATGAACTGGTCCTCATCTGAGAGCTCCTCCAGTGGCTTCTGCTCCCGCTCAAACTTCCCAATGAGTGTCCGCTCATACTCGGTGGGAAGGAAGCGCAGCAGCAGCTCCAGAAAGTCAAGGCTCAGGGCTTGCTGGTCGTATCTGCGGGTGGTGGAGACCCCCAGCGCAGTCAGACCCTGCAGCAGGCCCCTCAGCACCCCCATCACCCATGGCTGGTTCCCATCTTTCTCTGTCCCCTCTGGTCTCCACATCCCTCCATCTCCATGGCTGCTTCCCATCTTCCCTCCAGCTCCGTATCTGGGCACTGCATCCCTCTGTCTCTCCATATCTCATCCCTGCACCTTCCAGGTCTCCACATCAGATCCTTGCATCCCTCCAGCTCCATATCTGATCCTTGCACCCTCCAGGTCTCCATATCTGATCCCTGCATCCCTCCATCTCCATATCTGGTCCTTGGATCCCTCAATCCCCACATCTCCTGCACCTTCTGCCATTCCAACTCCTCAGCACAGCTGGGCTCGTGGCTGACCTTCTCCTGACCTGCTCCCACCAGAGAGGAGACACTCACGTCTCAATGGCCGTGCAGATGTCCTGGACGCTGCGGCCGCCCTTGCGGAGGGTGATGGCCAAGTTCTTGGCTCTGTTGGACTCCATGAGGGTGACCTTGCTGGGAGTCTTCTGAGTAGCCTTCACCTTGAGGGCACTGATGTCCAAGCTGGGGCCTTGTGCCTTGGTCTTGAAATGCTCCTCAAAGTCACTCATGTCGAGCTCCTGTGGGGAAACAGGGCTGAGGGCACAGCGGGGAGGTGATGCAGGGACACCAGGGACGAGGACGGGGCCAGAGGAGCGGGACAAGGGAGAAAGGGGCAAGAAGATGAAGACGGGGCAAGAGGATGAGGCCAAGCGAAGATGAGGCCAAGGAGATGGGGATGAGGGGACCAAAGGACAAAGATGAGGAAAGAGATAAGGACAAGATGTGAGGATGAAGAAGGAGAAAAGGAATAAGGACAAGTTGAGGGGAAAAAGAGTAATGGGAGAAGCATGGCAGATCCCATGATGTCCCTCTCCATGGCACCTAGGAGCTGCTCTGACCTCCAGCTCCTCTAGCAGCCATGTGACACCACAGATGGGTACAAGGTGGGCACGGAGGCAACTTCAGCATGTGCACCGCGTGGCCTGGGGTGGTGGCCCAGCCCCGCCAGGGCCCCCACCGTGTCCTCACCTGCAGCACCTTCTCATCGTTGAGCTCATTAAAGACGGTGCCATCAATCTGGCTTGGCTTCAGCGCCACCCAGTTGAAGACGGGCATGCGGAACTTGGTCTGGATCGGCTTCTTCACCTTCACTGCAGGGTGATAGGGAGGGGGGAGACACGTCACAGGGTGGGGGGTCCCAATCCCACCCCAGGGTGTCCCCAGCCCTGGCCTGGGCAATGTTCACACTCACCGGCACCGCTGGAAGCAGGAGGGGCCGCCGGCCCGGCTTGGGGGTCCCCACCGAGGGGTGGAGGTGGTGGAGGGGGCGGTATGGGGGTGCCTGGCCCCTCCAGGGGTGGTGGGGGTGGCACGGGGACACCAGGGAGCGGAGGGGCTGGCGGGGGGCCGGTGCCTGTGGGCAGCGGGGGTGCAGGGGGTGGCGGGGGGACAGGCTCAGCCCCCGGCAGAGGCGGAGGGGGAGGAGGGGGCGGCAGCAGGGGGGCAGGCGCTGGCGGGGAAGACGGTGACGGAGCATCTGCAACGGAAAGAAGATGTGGGTGAGGTGGTGGCACAGCAGGACATGGTGCCACTGCCACAGCCCCTCTGCCACCAAGTGACTTTGCATCCCTGGGCACATCCCATCAGGCTGAGCAACCCCAATTCCCTCAGCCTGTCCTCGTACGGGAGGTGCTACAGCCCTTGGATCATCTCCATGGCCTCCTCTGGACTCACTCCAACAGATCCATGTCCTTCCTGTGCTGGGGATCTGTTGGAACAGGTCCAGAGGAGGCCACAGAGATGATCCGAGGGCTGAAACACCTCCCGTACGAGGACAGGCTAAAGTCGGGGTTGTTCAGCCTGGGAAAGAGAAGGTTCCAGCGAGACCTTAGAGCAGCTTCCAGTGCTGAAAGGGGCTCCAGGAAAGCTGGGGAGGGGGTCTTTCCAAGGGCCTGGAGCGATACACAAGGGGGAATGGCTTTAAATTGCAGGGGGGAAGATTTACATTAGACATTAGGAAGAAATTCCTCACACTGAGGGTGGGGAGGCCCTGGCCCAGGTTGCCCAGAGCAGGAGTGGCTGCCCCATCCCTGGAGGGGTTCAAGGCCAGGTTGGATGGGGCTTGGAGCAACCGGATCCAGTGGGAAGTGTCCCTACCCATGGCAAAGGATGGGAGTGGATGGGCTTTGAGGTCCCCTCCAACCCAAACCATTCTGTGATCCTATGACCCTCACACCTCTGCCTCAGTTTCCCTGCCCAGACACACGCTGCCACCCGTCAGTTCCAAGTGTCCCCACCAGGAAGGGGACATCACAGGCTGCCACCTTCCCCGCATGCCCATGGTACCTGTGCTGGTGGCAGTGCCAGCGGTGGTGGCCTCTCCTGTAACCATGGGGGCTGCCGGGGTTTCTATGACGACAGGGACAATTTCGATGGCGACATCTCCATCAGGCCCACGCAGGATCTGCACCAACCCTTTCTCCTCCAGCTCCGCCAGCCGCCGCTCCAGTGCCAGACGGTAACATTCCTGGGGCTGCGGGGCCGGCGGGCTGGGTGGCCGCGGTGGGCTCAGCTGCTCCTGCAGGGTGACAAGCCTCAGCATGTCTCCGGTGTCCCCCTCGCTCCCCCAAGCCTCTGGTTCCACCAGCACCTGTCCCTTCCCACAGCATCGCAGCCCCCATGGGTGCTCACCCGCAGCTCCTCCAGCTCTCGCCGTGCCTGGCTCAGCTGCTTCTCCAGCTCCGCTATCTTGGCCATGGAGTCGTTCTCCGCATCCTGCAGCTTCTCCGTCAACTGCGGAGGACGAGGCGATGTCGCTCAGCCCCATCCTCGTCCTCCCCTCACAGCTTGCGTCAGCAGCTCCTGCCCACGCACCCACGTCCCACCTGGTTGACGTGCTCCTGCAGCTCCTCCATGTGCTCCAGCACGGCCGTCTTGGTCTCCGAGTCCTCCAGCATGCTCCCCACATCAAAGACGTTGTCCAGGTAGGCTTGGATCTGCACCTGCAGCTTGTCGCTCTCGGTGAGACGCAGGCTCTGCCATGGGACAGCCGGTGGCACCGTCACAGCCAGCGGTCACTCCCCCCAGCACCCACCCGCTCAGCACCGAGGCGGCGCAGCAGCACCCACCTCCAGGTAGTGATCCAGCCCCAGGTGGGTGAACTCGTACTGCAGGAAGACGCGGAAGTTCATGTTCTCCACCGAGTGCACGACGATGTTGATGAACTGCATGCAGGCCACCTGTGGGACGGGCACAGGCTCAGCGCGGGCACGGTGGCCCAGGAGCCCTTGGGGACAGGGTGCCCTGGGGACTCTGCAGTGGATTGGTGGCCCTCAGGGACACGGCATCCCTGGAGAACACATGGTGGTGTCACAGCCCTGGGGATGTGGGGACCCAGTGAAGGTCTGATGGCTCAGCTTGGTGACTCAGAAGCCCTTGGGGACATGGGGACCTGGTGAAGGTCTGATGGCTCAGCAGCACTTGGGGACATGATGCTCTGGGGACAACACGGTGACTCAACAGCAACCTGGGGACACAATGGCTTGGGGACACAATGGTTTGGGGACAGCATGATGGCTCACTAGCCCCTGGGGACATGATGGTTTGGGGACAGCATGGGACAGCCCTTGGGACACAGAACCCTGGAGACAGACCAGCAGCTCCTGGTGACAAAAAGCCCTGGGGACAGCACAACAGCTTGACAGCCCTTGGGACATGGCACCCCAGGGACAGCCTGGTGGCTTGGCAACCCTTGGGGACACGGTGCCCTGGGGACAGCAGAGCGCCAGCCTCACCAGCCCCTCACCATGAAGTCGATGTTGGTGTCCTCATTTCGGAAATACTCCATCAGCTTCTCGAAGCGGTTCTTCTCCCCGCAGACCTGGGGTGGGAGCAGGGGGCTGAGGACCAGGAGGGACACGACCAGGGTGGGCACCCAGGATGGGTGGCAGGGCAGGAGAAACCCAACAGTGACACCATCCCAGCCCTGCCTGGTGCTGCCTGGTGCCCGGTCCAGCAGGGACACAGCCTTGGGGACACGTGCTGGTATAGAGACACCAAGGCCAGTGGCTGGAGCATCCTCAACCAAGTCACAGAATGGTCATTTTCAGGATGGCTGATGGCCCGATGATGCAGAGCTCTGCCACCCACAGGGAAACTGAGGCACGAACCCAACCAGAGCACGGGTGTCAGAGTGGGGACCGCAGGGTGGGGACTCACCTCCTTGAAGTTGTCGAAGGCAGCCAGGATGATGTCATGGCCACCTCGAACCAGGCAGACAGCAGCCAGCAACTCCAGCACCAGCGCCTTGGTCCTGCAGAGACATGGGGTGCGAGGGGGTCAGGGCTGTGGGGTGGGCAAGGGGCAGGAGATGGGTGGCAGGGGATGGGTCCTACCTGGCGTTCTTGTTGTTGAGGCTCAGGGTGATCTCATTGACGCAGGCTGGGTGTTTCATCACCAGGCTGAAGCCAGACTTGGGCAGGAAAGAAGCATTAATGGGGTTGTGTGTCCTCCTGTCCCCACCCCAGTGGTGCTCCAGGACCTTGGGACATCCCCATACTGCGTCCCCACCAGACAAGAGGTTGAGAACAGCATAGTAGCTCAGAATCATAGAATCATAGAATCACCAGGTTGGAAGAGACCCACCGGATCATCGAGTCCAACCATTCCTATCAGTCACTAACCCATGTCCCTCAGCACCTCATCCACCTTAAATCCCTCCAGGGAAGGTGAATCAACCACCTCCCTGGGCAGCCTCTGCCAGTGCCCAATGACTCTTTCCGTGAAAAAGCCACCACAGGGGACATTATGGTGGCTTAGAAGCCCCTGGGACACAGTGGTCTCACACTGAGTGAAGACGACTCAGAGCAAGGGGATGAAGAAAGGGTCCCACCCCAAATCTCCACCCTGAAGACCACAGGGGCTGGAGACACCTGGGGAGCCCCCAGGTGGGTCCCGGAGGACGCTGCCCTCTCCCACCTGGTAGTTCATGATGGCTCGGAGACACATGATGCAGAGGTGGACGTCATCCTTCTGGCTGACGAGGCGGGAGTTCCTCAGCGCCTTCCTGCTGTGCGAGGGGTTCAGCCTGGGCGGGCGAGAGAGTGGCTGAGCAGGGTCGGGGGGGCGGTGGGGAGGGCGCAGCACAAGCAGGGAGGGGGCAGCGCGTGGGGGGCGGCAGCCGTGGTGGGGACACCAAGGGACCCAGACGGTTGCGACCCCATGAGAGAGAACCCCCCACGTTCATCCCCATCTACAAGCCCTGAAGGTGGTGGTGAGATGGTGGGATGGAGATGGGGTGGCCCGGGTGGTTGCGGAGGCTCACCGGGGCGGGCAGGATGTGCCGGGTGACATGGGGCTACTGTCCCCATCGCTGCCCGGGGCGCTGCAGGGGACGCTGGGGTGGACGTGGCGGAGGAGGGTGTGGATGTACTGGTTCGAGAGGCAGCAGCTGGAGGAGCGTTAGAGCCTGCAGGACAGGAGGGAGAAACGGGGCTCCTGCGACGCCCCTGGGACACCCAGCTTGGGGACACGGGTGGGGATATGAGGGCTGGGACCCCCGTGGATGCCACGTCACTCCTGACCTGTCCCTGCGGCTGCTGGGGACACCCAGGCTCCTCCGGAGCTGCTGGCAGGTGGCGAGGGACCCCGCAGTCCCCAAAGATGTCACATTATGGCTCCCGGGGTGTCCCCTGGGACCCCTCCCTGCCCACCGGGGACATCCCAAAGGCACTGTCCCCAACGCCGGTGCCCGTGGCGGGGTCCCCATCACGCCAGCATCCCAGCCCCATCACCTACCGTCAGCACATCCCCGGCAGCGTGCAAGAGAAGAGCGGGGTTAGAAGGGGCTGCAAGGTGAGGGACACCAAGCACGAGCCACCGGCCACCAGCACCGGCTCAAGGGACGCAGGCCCGTTCCTCCACCCCTGTATGGACCCAGGAGGTACGATTTTGCTCCCCTAAAACCTCAAAAATCTCCAATTTTTGTTTATGGGTTCTCCCCAGAGCATCTCATGATGGTTGGTGGCACCAGGCTGGGGGTCAAGCCAGCCCAGCTCCTGGCAGGTTCACACACATGGGGATGTGGATTTGTCCCCTCAGGACCAGCGCTGGGGACCTGTTTTTAGGACCAGGCTTACATGTCCCCACCTAGCCCCCCTCTGAGCACGGCGCAGCCAGGGGTGCAGCGAGGCAGAGCGCAGGGACACAGGGACAGGGTGGGGACACAGGACCACGCGTTACCTGACAGTGAGTTGCCGCATTTTGGAGGCGCCCTGGGTGGGCGAGGAGGAGTTGCTTTTGCTCAGGTCCTCCAGAGACCGCTCCAGGACCTTGCCTTTGTCAGAGCCTGGGCTACCGTTCTCGGCACTCTCCATGTCGTACCTGGTGGCCCACAAGAACACAGGGAGGGGTGAGATGTGTCCCCCTTGATGCGGGGAGGCACCCCACTGGGGTCCTCAGGGCTGGGAATCACAGACTCATGGAATGGGTTGGGTTGGAAGGGACCATAAAGGTCATTCAGTTCCAACCCCCTGCATCAGATTGGACAGGGACACCTCACACTGGATCTGGTTGCTCCAAGCCCCATCCAACCTGGCCTTGAACACCTCCAGGGATGGGGCTCCTACCACCTCTCTGGGAACGTGGGCATAGAGGTGTTGAGGTTGCTTTGCTCCACCCCAACCATCCTCAGCTCCCACCACTCCAATGATGGGGGAGAGCAGCCCACCCCATCCCAAGACCCCTCAACCCCTCCAAGTCCCAGGGAAGGCCAATCTCACCCTTGGGGACAGAGCACCCTGGGGAAGGGGACCCACGGGGAACGTACGCGACAGAGCACTGGGTGAAGGCGAGGTACTCCAGCAGCACGTCCAGCCCCTTGTTCTCCTCGTTGAGGAACTCCTGGACCCAGCTGGGGATGCAGGCAGTTAGGGGGCTCCACCAGCCCTCAGCATCCTCCTTTCTCCCCCCGCCCAGCGGCATCAACCCCTGCCAGAGGTCCTCAGTGCGGGTGAGACATGCTGGGGACACAAGGTGGCACCACCTCACCAAGGCAGGTGGGTGCTATAGTGATCCTGCCTCTTGGTGGCCCTGGGACACAGCCTGTGGCCACTGCTGCCACCACAACAGGACAGCTCAGCCCTGCGCGGTGGGACCACGGACACCCACGGCTCAGGACCCACCACACCACGAGGGCACAGGGTACCCAGGGGACAAAGTTGGTGCCCACCTGGCAGACCCAAAATGCGGTCCTAGAGCACAGCTGGCTGCTTCAGCACCTCCATCCTCCTATAGAAGCCACCTCAGAGCAGCAGGATGTGGCCACCAGCCTCTACATCCCACTGTCACCTCCATAGCCAGAGGCCACCAGCATGACAGTCCCTGCCCCAGCAATGCTGGGGACAGCAGTAGCAGTGACAAGGACACCCTCAGGTTCTCCTTCCTTACCCGATGTAGTTGGTTCTCAAGGAAATCTCCAGCTCCCGGAGCACTTGTGTTGACTCCTGCACTCGCCTCTTGAACTGGAGGACGAGGAGAGTCATTGGCACTGTCCCCATGCCCAACCCAGGATGGGGACAAGGGGTGGAAGGGGGAGCCCTCACCTTCCTGCTTACACCACCCGTGTCCAAGTAACTCTTCAGCTTCTGGATGTAGGCAGAGGGTGGGTTTTTCACCTGGAAACGCTCCTACAAGCGCAAGAGAGAGGCTGAAACTGGGCCACCCACCCATGTCATGGAGACATGCCACCATCCCTGTGGTGGCCATGGTGCCCCTGTCCCCACCCCTGCGCTGCAGGTGGTCACACATCAATATTTAATGAGGTTAATAAGGTGCTGTCAGGCTAACGAAGATGGATGTCGGCATTTGGCATGTGCCGGGTCGATGCCTGTCAGTGCTTGGGGACAGGGACAGCACAGGGGACATCGTGATGTCTGGACCTGACCTGGTCGCAGATGAGCTCCCACTTCTTCTCGTTGTCGTACTGGTTGAGCAGCTGCATCTTGTCGGGGGGCAGGTTCATGGAGTTCTGCAGGGTAATGGGTGTCAGAGTTGGGCATCACCCCCAAAAACCAACCCCCCCAGAGCTGTGGCACCCGCAGCTCACCCAGCACCGCGTGTCCTTGCTCAGCAGTGGGATGATGGTGACACCAGAGGGAGGTTGGGAACACTGGCTGGAGGATGGGGACACCACCATCCCTGGGGTGTCAGCTTCCCACCAGCCATGGACCCATCAGCTATGTCCCCACCTGGGCATCCCACATGTCCCACTGGTGAGAGGATGGGGACACATCAGCCCAAGGATGTTAACAACCCACCAGCCGTGTCCCCAACTGGGTCCCACCAGTGGGAGGATGGGGACATCGCACCCCAGGGGTCGCACCAGTGGGAGGATGGGGACATCGCTCTCCCTAGCATGTCAGCATCCCACCTGCCATGGACCTATTAGCTGTATCCCCACCTGGGTGCCCCAGAGGTGGAGAACACGGGGTGTTAGCAGGGGACGGAAGGAAAAACTGGACCAGTCCATCCATGTCATGAGTGCTCCAGGCCTCACCCAGACCTGTCCCCAGCAGAGGGACAGGGACATGGGTCGGTGACATGGCTGAGGAACCCAGGCATCTGGGCCACACTTCAGGGTGATGGCCACCTCTGAGTGTCCCCATGGGCGCGTGACAAACCCATCTGGTGAAATCAGTGTTTCTTTAGAGACGTGATGTCAGGGCCCGAGTTTCACCATGTCCCTCCATGCCACCATTGCACAACCCTCTCCCCCACCATCCCCCCGCAGGGCCACCCCAGCAGGACGTGACGTGGTTTCCGCTCTCCAAAAAGCAGAAGGCAGCTGCCAAAACTGCTCTGTGCACCACAGCAGGGGCTCCAAGAGGCCCTGGGGGCAGCTCCTGCCTCTGGGGTGCTCAGGGACAGATGGGGACAATATAGAGTGACCAGCAGAGCCTCTAACAGGGCACTCACACAGCCTGGGTCACGCTGAGAGCTCAGTTCGGGTCACGGCCAACCAAGTTGCCCAAAAAGACCGATTTCTTGGGGATCTGGTCCCTGGGGGAAACGAGGAGCTGAGGTAGCTCCTTGCCCAGAGAATCCAAGCAAGCTGGCACAATGGGACGTGGAGGTGATGCCCAGCCCCAGGTCACACTTAACCTCCAGTTTTGGGGTTTCCTGGTGTTGAGGATGGTGATGTGGGGTGCGCACACCCACGGGACACCCACATCCTTGGGGAAAAGGCATCTCATAGGGGTTTGGTTGCCCACAAAGGAGGAGATCTGAGAGGAGAGGTGTCACGGTGGCAGGCAGGAGCTGAAACCTCAGCGCCCACCTCCACCAAGGACCTGTTGATCTGCTTTTGCAAGGGGCCAAAGCCAGGAGACATGGGCGGAGAGGAGCCGGCACTCAGCTGGATGTGGCCTGGGGACGGCTCGCACGGAGAGCTGGGCAGGGAGGGCCAAATGAGTTAGCGAGGTCAAAAATAGCCTCAATGTGAAGCTGCTGGGGCTGCACCAGAGCTGTCAAATGGACCTCAGGACGGGTAAGGTGGCAGCAGTACCTGGATGTCCCCTTTGCTGGGAAGCCCTGTCCCTGTGGTCCCCAAGCTGCCATCCCAGGAATCGATAAGACCCTCCAGGAGAATCAGCTCAAGGGACAGGGCTGGGCCAAGAGGGACCACACATCCAAACGCTCCACCCAGGGCTCCGGCAGCACCTGTGACACCCTCAGTGGGACAATCCATTAGCAGAGAGGGGACAGTGGCACCCACCACATAGGCCAACTCTGCCAGTGACCAGGCATGGGGACCTGTAATAATCCATCGATGGGACAGGACCTCCGGTGGGGTCACTGCCACAGGGACACAGGTGGAGCGGGTGAGGCTGGGACATCCCTACGGAGGTGGCTCTGCAGGGTGGCAGGATGTGGCACGGTTTGGTACAAACTGGGTGGTGTCTGTGTCCCACCATGGCTCCAGGAGGGCACGTGGTGCTGAGGCGAGGAAGTGGTTCTGCTGTGGTCCCCGTCATCAGCCGGCAGCACGAAAAATACCGTTCTCATTTCCTGCTGGGGCTGGGGGGAACCGGCAGTGTGGGAGGTGTGGGGCAGCACAGGGGATGTGGGTCCTGCTGGGAGATGCGGGGCAGCAGCCAAGCACCCTGGAGTTGACAGTGGAAGGACTTCTTCTTATTCATCCTTGAGGGACAAGGACAGCCATAGAGACCACACTCCACCTCCCATCATCCAGCACCCTCATCTCATGTCGGTTTTGGGGCTTCCCCATCGTCCCCCCAGCCTGCAGCAGAGTCACAGCCCATCACGCTGCCAAAGGGACTCCACCAACCCTCCTGAGATACAAGAGGTCCCACTGTGCCACCCCACCACGATCTGTTGGGATGCAGCCAGCCGGGGCCTCCAGCTCAGGGTGGGTTTGCTGCGGGGTTGAGCTGGGCTTAACCCAATACCTAAAACCGAGAGTAGGGAGGAGGCGAAGCAGCACAAACATTGTTTTCCGGTACGAAAAGACCTTTTCATCTTGCAGCATCCGCAGCGCCGGGGCTGCTGGTGGCGGGGAACGGAGCTATTTTGGGTGTCAGGCACCCTTTTGTTCCGCACGCGAGCAGCTCTGCACCAAACCCCAGTGTAAAAGATTTCGAAGCAACCTTTACGGAAGTGTCTGCTCTGCAAAACATGGAGGGCCTGGATTGAAAACCAGGCTGAACTCAGAGAGCGTCGTTTCTGGGACACATGGGGGATGCATATCCATGGAAAGCTTTGGTGCCACGTGGCATGGGAGAACATCACAGTCTGAACACAGGGTACCAAGACTACCTGCCACAAGGAAAGGGTCAGAGCAGCCCCAAGGTAGGGGTTTAGGGGCTTTCAACCACCACAGGAAGGACTAACACCACCAAGGCCATGCCAATCCCGAGATGCCTCATCCCTCGTGGCCACGGAGCGTGATGCTCCCACCCAAGGAGGTTTGGGGCATGCCCAGCCCCACAGCACCACCCCTCCAGCAAACCCAAGTGCCACCAGCCCCATCCTCCTGCCTCTTCCTGAGGCTCAGCACTGGGGACCCTGCAGGATCAGCCGCATCAGGGCTCTCACAGCCCCCAGCACGCAGCGATCCGTGCTGGGCAATGCTCATCCCACCCAAGAGTCCCTGCATCTGTGCCGGTGGAGGAGCACGCAGGTCCCTGCGAGGGTGGCAAGGAGCAGCTGAGGACCAGGCAGCCGCTACTGCCTGCTGCTCCCAGCTCTATTTTAAGAACAAGCAGCTTCTGCTGTCAGCACAGGCTGAAGAGAGGAGCCTGATCCAGCCACCGCGCCTGCATCCCAGCGGGATGCCTGCTGCCCACGCTGGGATGCCCCTCTAAGTCATCCAAGGCCAGATCCAGCCAGGGAGAGGGATCCTCATACCAGGATGCTCTCCGAAGTCATCCAAGGTCAGATCCACCCAGGGAGAGTGATCCTCACACCAGGATGTTCTCCTAAGTCATCCAGTGCCTGATCCAGCCTGGGAGAGGGATCCTCACACCAGGATGCTCTCCTCATCCAGCCAGGGCCAGATCCAGTCTCGTACAGCAGCTCTCAGCTCACAGGCCTCTTCCCTTCCTCCCTAGGGTCCCCATCCCCGTGGGGCCATCCCGCACATGGCCCAGCCTGAGGACGCATCCCGCAGAAAAGCCAGCACCAGTTTTCTTTCCTGGTTGAGCTGAGGCCAATGCCACAAGCTGGGCTTGCTGGTCACCAGTCCCATCACTGGGGTCAACAGCACATCTGCAAACATCTGCAAACATCTGCAAACATCTGCAGCAGTGACGTTTGCCACGCTTTCTTCCAAGTCCTGGGAGAAGCATCAGCAAAGCCATTGCCAGCAACGCATCCCAGCTGGTGCAGCCCTGTCCCCATCAGCCACCATCCAAGGCTCTGGCCAAACCCTCGCAGCCACTTCAGCTCCACCTCCACCACATCCTTGATTCACAATGTCATTTATTTATTCCTAATTTCTACCTCAATGGACAACGGGAGAAGAAACCCCAGCTATTCTGAGCAGGAGCATCTGAACATCCCCATCCTGGCAGCAAAGATGCTCCTCTTCCTCGGCTCTATCCCAACCAACCTCCTTGGCACAACCCAAGCCACCTGGCACTGGGACAACCCTCCCATCGCGCTGCCAAAGTGGCACCTGCCACAGTGCCCTAGCTGGGAAGATGCCAGCTTTTGGGGAATAAACCTGAATTCCCTGGGGTTTGGCATGTGGTGGGTTTATCCAACCCCTTCCTAGTGGGAGTTTGGATCCTCCAGACTCCACCACTGGCCTCTCTGCCAGGCTTTGCTGCACCAGCTCTCCCAGTTTGGGATGTCCACCCAAAACTGGTTTGCACAGATGAGCCCTCATGGCATCACTGTAACCGTGACAACATGCCGGATCCAAATCACGCCCCGCTGGGAGATCCCCAACCCATCAGCTCCCACCCCATCACTGATCTCGAGCTCAGAAGGTTGAATCCCAGATCAAGGGAGGTGGTTAGGGAGGGTGAGGGTGGAGGGATCGTCCGTCCCCATCCCCCCGGGGGTCCTGCTGCCCCCCCGGCCCATGCAAAGGGGGAAGGGAACCTGCGCAAGGAGGAAGCGAGATTGAGACAGACACCAATTTCACAAGACACCCAGTTCCCTTCCGACCGAACCCCAACCCCCTGGGTCCCCCCAACTCCTGGGAAAGGGCTTTCCCGCAGGATGCAGGAGGTTCAGGTGGTGGGTGAGGGTCTGGAGCATTACTTTGCCCTTTCCCGAGCACTTTTTGGCTTAGGGTTGCCAACTGCCGCCACCCAGCCAGGCGGAAGGCGCCATTTCCCGAGGCCTCACAGCAGCGCCAGCACCCTGAGGTGCCCAGCCTCCCATCCCCTCCTGGCACCAACGGCACCCGGGAGCCACCACCGGCACCCGGGAGCCACCACGGGCACTGGCACCCAGCACAGCCACCTCCCCATGTGCCAGCAACGGGCATCCCGCAGCAGGATGGAAAAGCCCCATCCTTTGGGATTTCGGGGTCCCATGCAGATCCTCACCCCGTGTGCCGAGCTGGAGCCCAGGCTGCCGGCAGCAGGGAAGCAGCAGCGGCTCCAGCTGTGATGCTCATCCCCACGTAACATTCCTATAAACACCACGGGATGAAAAAAGCTTCCAAATAAACTGCGGATGCCGGATCCCACCGGACAGATCCCGGCGAAACAGCACCGGCGGGAGCTCTCGCCGGCACGAGATCAGCAAACGGGCTGCACCTCCCAGGGGACCCAGGGAGCGTTTTTATGTCCTGACTCTCCATCATGGAGCGTTTTTGGGAAGGGCACGGATACGGGATGGAGCGCCCTGGCTGCGTGGCCGGCCTGCGTCCGGCACGAAGGTCACGGCCAGCCAGCCATCGCTCAAGGACAGAGCGGAGCCAGCGGGATCTGCTCTAGCACAGCTCCAAGCGGTTCAAGGGCGCGGTTTCAGCATCACCCGCTTCTCACCCCGCAACCCGAGCGATGCCGATGGTTTTCCTTGGGCAGAGAGGCATCGCGGAGGAGGAGAAGGCGCTTGGACATCCGCAGCTCTGCCGCCTGCGGCACGATGCCGGCCTCGGGCCCTGCCAGCGGCTCCGAGCCCCGGCACAGCTCGCCCCAAGCCGGGGAACCCCGGGGCACCCCCAATCCCCCCGACCCCCAGAGCCACGCCGGGGGCCCTATGGGAGGAATAATAAATGGACTAGCTTAAATAATTACAGATAATAAATGAAATTACGAAGGTAATAACCTAAATCGTGAAAAGAATAAACCGATTCATGGAAATAATCGACTAAAGCATCATAAAATACTTTAGAAATATAATATGATGATAAGATGTTATGATAATAATTAAAATAATAAAGATATAATAGTAAGGAGAGCGGCGGTCCCAGCGCTAACAAAGTGCCCAGCAGGGATTGCTCCCCTTCCGACGCGGGGTGCTCCTCATGCCCCCCAAAATTTACCCTGAAATCCCCTCACTTCCCACCCTCCGTGCTCCCCCCAAACCTCCCGAGGTGGAGGAACCTCCGAACCCCCCAAGCCTCTGTCCTGGAGCTCCCTGAGCCCCCACCTCCCGCTGCCCTTGAACTCTGATGAGGTGAGGGACCCCAAAACCTCCCTCCTCGAGCCCCCCCCAAGCTCCCCTGAGCCCCCCATTGTGGAGGAGCCCCCGAGCCCCCCAAAACCTCCCCCTTCGAGCCTCGCAGTGCAGGGGAGCCCCCTGACCCCGTCTGAGGTGGGGGGACCGCCTGAGCCCCCCCAAACCTCCCTCCTCTAACCCCCCCAAGCCCCGCAGTGCGGGGGAGCCCCCCAACCCCTCCGAGATGGAGGAGGGGAGCCCCCCGAGCCCCCCCCCCAGTATGGGGGAGCCCCCCGGGGTGGGGACTGATGTGGAGGTCCACCCCCCGTGCCCCCCAGTATGGGGAAGCCCCCAAGTCCCCCCAAAATCTCCCTCCTTGAGCCCCCCCCAAACCTCCCCTTTCGAGCCCCCCCAGTGCAGGGGAGCCCCCGAGGTGGAGACTGATACGGGGGAACCCCCCGAGCCCCCCAGTGTGGGGGAGCCCCCCAGTCCCCCCCAAACCCTCCCTCCTCGAGCCCCCTCTATCCGTCCCCCCAGAACCCCGCAGCGCGGGGGGAGCCCCCCAGCCTCCCTCCTCGAGCCCCCCCCGGAGCCCCCCAACCCCTGCGAGGTGGGGGTCCCTCCCGAGACCCCCAAACACACCCCCCCCCCCCCGCTCACCAGGGCGCGTTCGAATCGCTGCTCCAGCTCGGCGCTGCCGGGCATGGGGGGGGCGGCGGGGGGGGCCGCTGCCTGCGGGCGGGGGTCGCGCCCCCCCGGCCCCTCCAGGCCCCCGGCCGCGTTCCCCATGGCCGGAGCGGCTCCCGCTGCCCCCGGACCCTCCGCTCCCTCCGCCGCCTCCGGCCCGTAACGCCCGCACCTGCCGGGCCCCGCCCCGCGCCCGCGGCCCCGCCCCGCGCCCCACACCGCGGTCCTTCCTCTACTTTATCTTTATTAGCACATCTCCATCCTTCTTTTTTTTTTATTTTTTACTTATTGCTCTTTATTTTTACGTTTTATTTTATTATTTCTCTTGGTTTTTCTCTTTTATTATTTATTTTGATATTTATTTTATTATTTTTCTATGTTAACATCTATTTTGCTTTTATTTTTATTTTTTGTTTTTACTTTTATTTTTTATTATTATTTTTTATTTATTTTTCTTTCTTTGTTATTTTTATTTTTCTTTTTTTTGTTATTTCCATTTTTTTAGTTTTGTCTTTCCTTTTTACGCTACTATTTATTCTTCTCTCTTTTCTATGCTATTATTTTTTCCTGTTTATTTCATTATTTACTCTTTCTTTTTTAAATTTTACGCTGCTTTTATTCTTTTTATATCATTAATTACTCTTTCTTTTTAAATTTTATGTTATTATTTATTTTTCTTTCTTTTCTATTTTATTATTTATTTTTCTTTCCATTTTATTTCATTATTTAGTCTTTCCTTTTTAAATTTTGTGCTATTATTTATTCTTCTGTCTTTTCTATTCTATTATTTATTTTTCTTTACATTTTACTTCATCATTTACGCTTTCTAACATTTTATGCTGCTACATTTCTTTCTTTTCTATTTTATTATTTATTTTTCTTTCCTTGTATTTCATTATTTATTCTGCATGGTTTATGCTATTACTTAATTTTCTTTCTTTCCTATTTATTAGTTATCCTTCTTTCTTCCTATTTCGTTATTTATTCCTCTTTGGTTTGTATTTTTATCTATTCTTTCTTTTGTATTTTATTGTTCATTCTTTTTTATGTTATTTATTCTCCTTTCTTTTTTATTTTCAATTATTCCTCTATCTTTTTTATTTTATTAGTTTACATTTTATTACGTATTTTTCTTTCTTTATTAATTTTATTATTTATTAATTTTTTTATCATTTATTTTTCTTCCTTATGTCTTTTTTCTTTTATTTTATTATCTATTTTGCTTAATTTACATTTTAAATTTGTATTATTCGAATCAGAGAATCACAGAATCATTTGAGTTGGAAGGGACCCTGAAAAGCATCTGACTTGGAAGGTTTGGGTGTCCCCAGCCCAGATGTCCCCACTGCCCCCACTTCAGCTTTTCACCAGGACAGACCAGAACTGGACCCCACGGGGGTTTTAGCTCACGGGTCGCTCAGTGTCGCTGCCAACGTCACCCGGAACCGAGGGCAGCTCTGCACCCCGACCTTTAGGATCATGGAATAGTTTGGGACCTCAAAGCCCACCCCATTCCAACCCCTGGACATGGGCAGGGACACCTCCCGCTGGATCAGGCGCTCCAAGCCCCATCCAACCTGGCCCTGAACCCCTCCAGGGGTGGGGCAGCCACCCCTGCTCTGGGCAACCTGGGCCAGGGCCTCCTCACCTTCATCCTGAAGAATTTCTTCCTAATGTCTACTCTAAATCTTCTAATTTAAAGCCTTTCCCCTCATCCCATCCCTGCACTCCCTGACCAAGAGCCCCTCCCCAGCTTTCCTGGAGCCCCTTTCAGTCCTGGGAGCTGCTCTAAGGTCTCCTTGGAACCTTCTCTTCTCCAGGCTGAACAACCCCAACTCTTATCTTTATTTTGATCGATTTATTTCCACTGAGATTTTGTGAGATTCGGCAAGATTTGCCAAGATTTAGAATTCGAGGAGATCTCTTCTGGAGGACGAGTGGAAGACAGATCCAGATGAGATCCTGGGACACCCAGGACCTGCCATGGTCCCTCCTGGCAGCCCCAGATGCCGCTGTTACCACATCCATCCGGCTTTCGTGGCTTCTCCTGTTGGGCAAGACCTGCCGAGGTGTCAGGATAAGGTGTTCTGCACCGCAGAGACCAGGGGAACGTGCTGGACCTGCTCCACCAACCTCTCCTATGCTCTATCAACCCCAAATTCCACCTGGGGGCCACACGAGGTGACCAGGCAGCTGCCACCAACTCCCGGAATGCACTTGGCGTGATGTCGTGTCCTCCTCCTCATCACTGGGAGTTTGGGACATCAAAGAGGAGCCACAGGAGGCTCAGCACCAACCGAAATCGGGGTCACCCACATTTGGGTTTGTTCTGATTTTCCAAAGCTCAATTTTGCAGATGAAACCTCTGCACTTCATTAAATATTTCAGCATTTCATTAAATATTTGGCATTTAATTCCCGGAGCCCAGTTCTGAAGGGAAGCCATCGCAAGCCTTTGCTGGGACAGGGGTGGCCACTCCAACACCGTCCCCAGGGTGAGCTCAGGGGGGCAGATGTCACCAAGACCATGTGTGAGGACACCAGACCTTTCACTCAGAGCTGTCCCACACCAAGGATGGGCTCTGCTGTGGGCCAGCAGGTCCGGGGAGACCCCAGGATCTGGTTCCCCCCACGAGCATCCCAGTTGCATGCTGAGGTGAAACCTCAGTGTGGTTGGAGCATCCACATTCATGCTGGCAACACCTTCCTAATCACAGCTGGAAAAAGGTGTAAGGACCTTTCCTGATGGGAAGCATCGGGGTTGGGATTCCAGCTGGGGATGAAGAGGAAGAGCTGAGACCCTCATGCAGGACACCCAGCATGGACCAAGCACAGTGGGTGATGGATGCCGGGACACCAGGCTGCCTAGTAGGCCAGGCAGGTCCAGACTTTCATCCCAAAGGTTCCATCAGGTCCCTCCTGCTGTAGGGTGGGATGCCCCACGTCAAGGGCAAGTGCAATCGGAGCAGCAGGCAGGGCTGGGCAAGATGGGGTTGACAGGAGGGACAACTGTGACTCTCCAGCCTCAGGAGAAGCCAGATGAGGCCAACGGTACCATCTCCTGGCCATGGGGAGGGCTGCAATGGTGAGATGAAGGCCATGAAAGCAGATCATGGAATTGGGACTGTGTGCTGGGAGGGAGAGGGCTTGTGGCTTCCTTTCCGTGGGGAGATGTTTCACTGGAGACTTGGGGTTGGGCTGATCCCCAGTGGAGCTGAGCTGCAAGGAGGGAGCCTAGTCCTGTTTTTTTGGGTGCTGGAAGTCCTTGGTGGAAGTTGGACGTGGTAGGCCTTACACCAGTGATACCAAGAGGACAAGGTGGGGGCACATTCTGCTCACCCCTCATCTCAACCCTGGGTGATCAAGACCAGCCAGAGTCCTCGTGGTCCCTCAGTTGGAAGAATTCATGGCTCCCATCTGCTCTTCTCCTGGGCCAGCCCTGTATGACCCATCCTGGGAGAGGCACTTTGGGGTGATGGTTGTTGAACGCCTGCGACTATGAGGAGCCTCCTGACCTCTCCTTAGAGCCTGGGCTGGATCTGGTCATGCCTCCTGGGAGGAGAGGACACCCTACTTCACTCGGGGAGCTTTGCTGAGAGATAAGTGCACTACTGATGTTCCTTCAACAGAGAGGATCTTACAGGGTCTCCTTAACGGAGAATTTGTAGCAGCTTCCAGTGCTGAAAGGGGCTCCAGGAAAGCTGGGGAGGGGCTCTTGGTCAGGGAGTGCAGGGACAGGCTGAGGGGAATGGTTCGAAGCTGAAAGAGGGGAGAGTGAGGTGAGATCCTAGGGAGAAATGTTTTGGTGTGAGGGTGGGGAGGCCCTGGCCCAGGTTGCCCAGAGCAGTGGTGGCTGCCCCATCCCTGGAGGTGTTCAAGGCCAGGTTGGATGGGGCTTGGAGCCCCTGATCCAGTAGGAGGTGTCCCCGATTATGGCAGGGGGTGGAACTGGCTGGGCTTTGAGGCTCCTTCCAGCCCAAACCGTTCTATGATTCTATGATCACCCACATCTTCCATCCTCTTTTCTCTGCCCCTGTGTGTGTTGCTACCAACTCCCTGTGCTTTCATGTCTCATTTCACCACTTCTCTAGTCCTTGCGATACGTGAAGGCTTTTACCTGACAACCCAAATGACACGATGGCTCTTCACTCCCTGCTATAACAGCACTTGAGAAACCATTCTAGAAATTACGTGTTCACATAATCATCTTCAATTTGTGCCCAGGGCTAATTATTTTTTACATGAATGTTGACCTCAAGACAGGTTTGTTTTCTTAATTAATGTCAATTAACTGGAAAACATCCAAGGAGGACATGGTATTCTTCTGGTTTTTCCCCTGAATTTGCAGGTCAACAAGAAAATACTATTTCTTGATGGTGGAGCTTTTGTCATCCAAAAGAGCTTTCCTAGACTGAGATGGTGCAGCCTAGAATAAATCGAAGTTTATCATGATAACTTGTCACTGAAGAATTAAGCTGTAGAAGGTGGAGGTTATCCAGACAGCAGACTACACGTCTTGTACCTCCAAGAAGCTGGACCTCGGGATGAACCTGGGACGGAGGGATGGCTCCTCAAGGTTCCCCAAGGGCATCACACTTCTTCTCTGGCTTATGAAGGGTTTCTGATGTGATGACCTACTCTGAAGTTGGGTGACTGAAGCAAAGTCAACCCAAGAGTCTTTCTGGATTGAAGGATCAAGATCTTAATTCCAAGAAGGCCACCAGCATCCTAGCTTGGATCAGCCTTGGGGTGGCCAGCAGGACCAGGGCAGGGATTGACCCCTGTGAGTGCTGGTGAGGCCAAACCTCAAATCCTGGGTTCTGTTTTGGGCCCCTCAGTGCAAGGAGGACATTGAGGGGCTGGAGCATGTCCGGAGAAGGGAACGGAGCTGGGGAAGGGGCTGGAGAAGAGGGGTTATGAAAGGCGGCTGAGGGACCTGGGGCTGTTTAGCCTGGAGAAGAGGAGGCAAGGGGAGACATCATCACTCCCTGCAATTCCCTGAGAGGAGGTTGTGGTGAGGTGGATGCTGGGCTCTGCTCTCAGGTGACAGGATGATAGGAAATGGCCTCAAGTTGCACCAGGGCAGATTTAGATTGGACATTGGGAACAATCTCTTCACTGACAGAGCGGTGAAACCCTGGCAGAGGCTGCCCAGGGCAGGGGTGGAGTCTCCATCCCTGGAGGGGTTCAAAAAGCATGTGGATGTGGCACTTGAGGACACGATTTAGTAGGGCTGGTGGGGTTGGGCTGATGGTTGGACTGGATGAGCCAAGAGGCTTTTTTCCAGTTTTAATGATCCTGTCATTCTATGATTTCTTTGCCTCTGAGAAGCTAGGATTGGGTTTCTATTTTCAGTGCTGCTGAATTTCTCATTGGCTATCCTGCATCCCAGGTACACTCTTCATTTAGTCCATGGCTTCCTCGAGCACTCAACAATGTGTTAAGCCAGGAGAGGTGGTGGAAGAAAAAACGTGCACCTTCTGGAGGTAAATAAGCTTCTTCTGTAGGTGGCCAGCAGGACCAGGGAAGTGATTTTCCCCCTGTGCTTGGTGCTGGCAAGGCTGCACTTTGAAACCTGCATTCAATTTTGGGCCCCTTGCTGCAAGAAGGACAGTGAGGTCCTAGAGCAAATCCTGAGAAGAGCAACAAAGCTGGGGAAGGGGCTGGAGAACACACCTTACGAAGAGCGGCTGAGAGAGCTGGGGTTGTTTAGCCTTGAGAAGAGGAGGCTGAGGGGAGACCTTATTGCTCTCTACAACTGCCTGAAAGGAGGTTGCGGAGAGGTGGTTGTTGGTCTCTTCTCCCAAGTGACAGGACTAGAGGGAATGGCCTCGAGCTGCCTCAGGGGAAGTTTAGATCAGACATTAGGGAAAACTTCTTCACAGAAAGGGTTCTCAAGTACTGGCAGAGGCTACCCAGGGAGGTGGTGGAGTCTCCACCCACAGAGATGTTTAAAAGGCAGGGGGAAGAGGTGCCTGGGGACATATTTAGTAGTGGACAGGTATGGTTTGGCTTGATGGTCTCAAAGATCTTATCCAACCTAATGATTCTACAATAAATCAGCTTTTACAGCGTGAAACCCAGGATGACAGAAAGAAAGCTCCTGTCTGGAGCCCTGGGACATGGATTTTCAGGGCTGTGAGGAGTTTGGAAAACAGATGAAGATAAACATAGTTCCCAACCAGAAATATTTTGGTAACATCACATGGTAAATAGCTCATCAAGGGATTGAGTATACGGAACTTGGTGTTTGCTTATGATTTGCAGCTTGAAGGCATTCAGCTCGGTTCCCAAGGGATGCGTGTGAGCTCAGAGTCTGTGTAACGAGGAAAACAAGGAATAAATAATGAGAAAAGTGGGGAGAGGATGTGTGTGAACACCAAGAGAAGAGCAGTGGAGGAGAAAGGGGTTCCTCAGCCTCTCACTGTTACTCTGGGGAGGGCAAACAAATGCCATGGATTGAACATGGAATGGTGGGTTTTGCTTATTTGTTTCTAAGGAGCATCTTCTCCTACTCAGAGAAATGACTCCACTTCTCTCACTGAAAACATGGGATAGGAAGCAGAGGAGCTCTGGCAGAAGATGTCTCATCCAGCTGTTAAAAACCCATGGGAGGAATGACATCCAGCATGCCAAGTAATGAAAAATAAAAAAAAAAAATCGAGGTGTCCTTGCCATTGTTGGAGGATCCCTAAAAGGGTTTCCCATGCTCTGGCTGGAGTTCCATGCATTAGCTTCCACATTAAGTTTCCTCTTAAGGGGGAAGAGACCACCAAGTCATGGCCAGAGCATCTTCCAACTCCACCACAGCACCGTGGTCTCCTGCTTCCCGTGGTCAGACACTCCCAGAAGTGCCCATGGGTGTTATTAACAGGAACAGGCTTTTGCCACAAAAATTCGAGTCAGGCATGGGTGCTGATAAAGCCACAATGATGGAACAGGAAGGTGATAGCACCCCACCCCGTTAACCCAAGAGAAGAGCAGATAAGAGCTATGAAGTCCTCCAGCCAAGGCACCACAGGCACTCTGGCTGGTATGTCCCTCTCCAGAGGCAGAAGGATGCCAAGTTCTGATATGGAAGCCTCCTACCACGGTGGCCACCAGCTTCCTAGAGGCTTCAGCAAACAATCCAAAAGCCTGTTTGCCATCACTAGACCAGCAGCAGCTCTGGTGGCTGATGCCCCTTCGTATTTGCATCCCATGGGTGGCCCTGGGCCAGAGCTCTCAGACTTGTGTCCCTGCCATGGTTATGAGAGTGGGTGGATTTGGTTCTGTTCAGTAAAACTAACACTGTCCTCCTACCTCTCTGGTGGCCTCGCCCAGCGCTGGAGGAGGAAGAAGTGAAGCTGTGTTCCAGCCATGAGTTGTTGGGCACAGCTGCACAAGGTTGGACCCCTCTGACCAGAGAACATCCTCAAGTCCTCTGGCATCAGCAAGTGTTTGGGGAGAGCAGCCCCCAATCCAGTGAGAGCAGGAGGAGGGTTTTCACAGAATCACAGGATGGCTGAGGTTGGAAAGGACCTCTGGAGATCATCTATCTGGAGGCCGGACACCAGTGGTGTCCCCAAGGCTCTGTGCTGGGTCCAGCCATGTTCAGTGCCTTTATCAATGACCTGGATGAAGGCATCAAGCGCACTCTTAGCAAGTTTTCAGAAGACACTAAGCTGGGTGGAAGCGTGGATCTGCTGGAGGGCAGGGAGGCTACAAAGGGATAGGAACAGGCTGGATCACTGGGCTGAGACCAATGGCAGGAGGTTTAACACGGCAAAATGCCGGGTCCTGCACTTGGGGCACAACAACCCTAAGCAGTGCGACAGTCTGGGAGAAGTCTGGCTGGAAAGCTGCCTGGAGGAGAAGGACCTGGGGGTGTTGGTTGACAGCAACTGAACATGAGCCAGCAGTGGCCCAGGTGGCCAAGAAGGCCAATGGCATCTTGGCTTGGATCAGAAATGGCGTGGCCAGCAGGTCCAGGGAGGTTATTCTCCCTCTGTGCTCATCACTGGTGAGACCGCACCTCGAATCCTGTGTTCAGTTTTGGGCCCCTCACCAAAAGAAGGAGGTTGAGGCTCTGGAGCGAGTCCAGAGAAGAGCAATGAAGTTGGTGAGGGGCTGGAGAACAAGAGGAGCATCTGAGAGAGCTGGAGGTGTTTAGTCTGGGGAAGAGGAGGCTGAGGGGAGACTTCATTGCTCTCTCCAACTACCTGAAAGGAGGTTGTGGAGAGGAGGGAGCTGGGCTCTTCTCCCAAGTGACAGGGGACAGGATGAGAGGGAATGGCCTCAAGCTCCACCAGGAGTGGGTCAGCCTGGACATCAGAAAAAAAAAAATTCACAGAAAGGGTCATTGGGCAGTGGCAGAGGCTGCCCAGGGAGAGGGTTGAGTCACCTTCCCTGGAGGGGTTTAAGGGACAGGTGGATGAGGTGCTGAGGGACAAGGTTTAGTGATTGATGGGAATGGCTGGACGCGATTATCTAGTGGGTCCTTTCCAACCTAGTGATTCTGTGATTCTACGGTGCATCCCCCTGCTCCAGGAGGGCCCCTTAGAGGAGGATGCCCAGGACCATGCCATGAGAGTGTATTATCTCTTGAGGACGGACATCACACTGCCTCCCCGAGTAACCTGTGCCAGTGCTCCAACACCAGTTAAAAAGCGTTTTCTGAGGTTCAGATGGAACCTCCTGTGTTTTAGCTGGGGCCCACAGCCTCTAGTCCTGTCACTGGGCACCATGGAGAAGAGCCTGGCTCCATCCTCTCACCACCCTCCTTTCAGGTACTTATGGACATTGATGAAATAGCCCCTGAGCCTTCTCTTCTCTTGGCTACAGAGTTCCACCTCCCTAAGCCTTTCCTCAAGGACAGTAGCTCCAGTCCTTCCATCATGCTTAATCAAACTCTTTCCAGTACATCCCTGCCTCTCTTGTACTCGGGAGACCAGACCATGACACCAGGCCTGGCCTCACCCTTGCTGACTCAAGGGAAGGATCCCTCCCTCCACCTGCTGGCAACACGGTGTCTAATGCAGCCCAGGCCACCCTTCACCTTCTTTGCAGCAAGGTCACGTTGCTGGGTCATGGTCAACCTGGTGTCCACCAGGATCTCCAGGTCCGCTTCTGCCAAGCTGCTCCCCAGCCAGGTGCCCCCCAGCATACATTGGTGCCCGGGGTTGTCCTTCTGCAGGGGCAGGGCTGAGCACCTCGTGAAGAAGAGCAGCTCCCAAACCCTGATTTCTGCCCAAGCTGCATTTGTTTGAGAAGGCTGGAGGTCACTCAGCAGTTTCTGGGTCCCTCCAGCCCTACTGGTGCCAGAGCTGGCCCAGAAAGGGAGAGACCATTGCTCCCAGGGCTTACCCTGGCTCCACCTGCCTGTAGGCTCAGGATACAAAGCCAACCACCCCTTGGTGATGAGAGAATGACACTTCCAAACAAGGCTCCAGGGCTGCCGCTAGAGCCATCCCCACTCAGTCCATGTCCCCAGGGCCAGCATCTCCCCTGGGGAAGACAAAAGGTGGTGGCCCAGCTTGACAGGGGAGCCTGGTGCCAGCTCCCAAAGGGAGGGTACAGTCTCAGCCTCTCTTTTCCACCCCTCCCAGGGTCAAAGAGAGCAGCAGAAGGAGTGCAGAAATCCTCAGGGCTTTATTAGTGACAGCTCTACCCCCAGTGGCCACAAAGACTTGTTCCTGCCATGCCTGCTGTCCCCACCTCAGGGACACTGTGGGACATCAGAGCCCACCTGCAATAAAAGAGCACTGGGCTGTGTCCACCCCAGGGTCCAAGTCATCTTGGGAGCTGCTGGAGGAGGCAGCTTCATCTCCATCCCTCCCTACTGGCCTCTCCTCAGCTGCTCTCGGGTGTCTAGGACTGGGGTGGCACGGCCACACCACTACTGCTCTCTGCCTCCCCTACTGCCACAGCGCTCCCACCTTCCTCCTCCTCCCGGTCCCTCAGCAGCTCCAAGCAGGTAGGTCCTGGTTGGGGCGGAGATCCAGAGGCTTGGTCTTCCTCCGGGCTGCAGCCCAGGTCTGTGGGCAGATGGACAGAGGGAACAGTGAGGAGACAGCAGAGTTCAACCTCCTCTGCTGAGGGACACGTGTGGCACCCATGGGTGATTCATGGGATCCTGCAGGGATCAGCTCTGGATCACACACAGATCCCAGCCCTGTAGATTGTAGATTGGGATGGGCCTGTTCCAAGGCCATATCAGAGATGGTCTCAAAGAGATGAGGATGGAGAAGACCCTGGGGAAGCTGGAGCTCGCTGGGGATGAGCCTGGGTGCTTGGTGGCACCAGGGTAGGTTGGAACAAAGGTGGGAGAAGCTGCCCAGCAGCATGAGTTGGGAGTGGCAGAGCAGAATGGGCTAATGGGATGTGTTTGGAATGGTGCTTCACCTTCCTCATCCTGAGCCTCTGGTGCTTTCCTCTCTGGGGTCTGGGACAGCAGGGTCAACCTGTTGAGGGCCAGCAAGGCTTTGCCTGTTTTCTGGAGAGAAGAGGAACGGCATTGAACTCCACCAGAGCCATCCCCATCCTTGCATCCTCATCAGCCCCCCAGGTACCTGCCACTTCCGACGAGTCAGGAACTGCTTGATCCTCTCCTTTGACAGCATCTTTGAGCTGCGAGGCTGGGGGTGCTGCAGCCAGGGGTGCAGGAGAGCCGCTGCGCTGGAGAGACGGTGACTGGAGGGCAGATGGGGTGATCATCGGGAGGCTGTACTACCACCAGACCCTCAGCAGCTGGCATGGAGAATCACCTCCACCAACCACAATGAATGTTTTCTCCTGCCCATCCCCTTAGTGCCCCAAAACCCAGCCCAACCGCAGTTCTGACCATAGGGTTGCATCCCACAGCCACCCCTAGGTCCTACCGGGGGTCCTTCTGCAGCAGCTCACTGATGAATTCCTTGGCCTGCTCAGATATCTCCGAGAAGGTCTCCTCCTCAAAGTCCCACTGAGCAGCTGTGATGTTGCTCAGCGTTTCCATGTCAGTGTCCCCCTGGAAGGGGGACTCCCCACTCAGCCTGGAGAGGTGATGCAAGGACATCAGTGACAGCTCAACTCCCTCCAGCCCAGCCTGCTGTCCCCAGCAGGCCACTCACAGGATGTAGCAGATGACGCCAACGCTCCACATGTCTGTGTTGAAGCCCACAGGCTCAAAGGCGACCACTTCTGGAGCCATGAACTCAGGAGTGCCGTGCAGCACCTTCACAGGCGTGTCTGGAGCTGCAGAGAAGATAGAGACTGTGGGGAAGGTGTCCAGTTGGGATTTCCCTGGGGCAGCCCAGCTGCACCCTGGTAGGTGCTGGGTGGATGACCCCCTACATCCAGGTGGATCTGCCCCACTCCAGGGCCCACTGCAGGTCTTGGTGATCTCCTAGAACATCTCTGGGTGCTAGGTACCCACAGGTATGGGGGTCTCCGGGATCACCACCTCAGATGCAGGGCTGAGGCTAGGCAGATTTCCCACAGAGCATCTTATGATCACCAGGAAGGAACATGGTACCACAGAGCTGTCCATGCCAAAGACACAGGCAGGAGGACACTAGATCATGTCCCTGTGACAGTGACAGTCCCTGCCCTGGTTCTCCAGGATGCCCCCTCCATGCTCACCCAGCTTTCGCGCCAAGCCAAAGTCAATGATCTTGAGCCAGTGGCTACCAGGACTGATGCAGACGATGTTCTCAGGCTTGAGGTCAAGGTGGACGATGGCCTGGTCGTGCATGAACTGCAGTCCCTCCAGGATCTGCCGCACATACTGGGCGCTGCTGGGCTCCGTGTGCTCAAAGTCATCATCCACGATGCGCTCAAAGAGCTCTCCACCTGCCATGCTGGGGGATGGCAAAGTGCTGGGGACCTACCAGCCCCAAGGAGGAGAACGCTCTCTGAGGACCCCAAACTCAATGCTCTGGGAGGATCTCACCACCAATATCTCCAGGGTCTGCAGGTTCCCCATCCATCCTATGCTCCATGCCAGCACCCACAATGCAAGGACCCCACCCCACCTGCCACCTAGGGGGAGGACAGGGTCCTGGAAAAGCCACATTAAGGTCTACCAAGGAGAAGCCTCACAGGGGAACCCAAACTCAGCGCTCTGGGAAGATCTCACTACCCATATCTCCAGAGTCTGAAAGGTCCCCATCCATCCTACACCCCATGCCAGCACCCCACAGTGCAAGAACCCCTCCCCAGCAGCCATGATGAGGAGGACAAGGTTCTGGAGGCCCCACTAGGGTCTAACAGATCCAAGGAGAAGCCTCACTGGGGAATCCAGACTTAACATTCTGGAAGGACCTCCCCAACCCTATCTCCAGGCTCTGCAGGTTCCCTATCCATCCTACGTCCCATTCCAACACTCCACAATGCAGGGACTCCTCCCATGCACTACTTTGCAGGGTCCAGCACTGCCCTCACCACTCCCAAACTTGACTCAGACTCTCCACTCACTACTCCATCACCATCACCAGCTCAGCGGGACCCTGGAAGGCGGCGAGACACTGCACGAGGCGTGGGTGATGCAGGAGGTTCATGAGCTCCACTTCGGCCCGAGCAGCCTGCTTCTCTTTAGCTGTTCGTGTCCGGAAATATTTCCCAGCCCTGATTTTGCCGGTGGCTTTCTCCTGCAGCCGGTACACGGTTCCAAATTTTCCCCTGGGACAAAGTGAGGATGGAAGATCCATCACCACCACACTGCATCCCACCATGGGCTGCACATGGAGCGCCATGGACCACCCTAAAGAGGTGGGGAAGTGGGACCTGCACTTACTCTCCCAGCTTCTCCAGCTGCATGTACACATCAGAAACCTTTTCCTGGCTGTTGATGACCACATCACAGTATTCAAAGGTCTCCTCGCCTCCTGGGAGGGATGGAGCAGGGTAGTCCATGCATGGTTCCCTCACACTTTGGGGACCAACTGCCTGTGTTCCCCCTCCAGGGCTTATTTCTGTGCCCACTCCCCATCCATTCATGTCCAGCCACCTCCCTGTGCAGTGCAGAAGGGACCTAGGGGAACACGGGGACAGGAGCTGCTGCCACAGGAGCTCCTGGAGCAGCCCAGCACCCCACAGCCTAGGGCTTAGATCAAAATTCCATATGAAGCAGGGAGGTTGAAGAGGAAGGGGGGGAGATGGGTGCTGGTTTGGGGTGGGGGATGTCACACCAGAACTGGGATTCACATGCAAAGCCTGGGCCTCCCCCAGAACCGAGGGAGGGCTCAGCAGTACCTTCTGCCTGGGACATGGTGGTGCCACCAACTCCTCGCTGGGTGCTGGCGCAGTCAGGATGGGAGCTGGATGAGGGTGCTGAGGCAGCTGATGCCCTGCGTCCACTCCAGCTGCTCCTTGGAGCTCCGCACCTTCTCCCTGCCACACAAGACCACCAGCATCTCTCCACCTCCACTCCCCATCCTACTCAAGGGCTGATATCCTGGTGGATCCAGGGACACCCAGAAAGCAGCCAAACTCCATCTTAAAGCAAGGTCCCTTCTAGGATGGGGACAACCTCTTTCCAACAGCACCTTAGGCTCAAAGCCATTGTTTTTCTCATGTCCTGTCTTGCATCAGCCAGGAAATCCCCAGGAAAAGCTGCTCTTCTAGGGGAAAGGACCTGTTGCATTACATACTTCTGCTCCACATTATGTCCATATGAACATTGTGAGGCCAGGGTGCCAACACCCAAGGGTGCCAGTGGGAGAACCCAACCCAAGAGCCACAGCACTGACCTGTCTCCACCTGGTTCGGTCCTGTCCCAGGCCACCAGCAGGTCCCTGGTCCTTCTCGGTCACTGCAGAGACACCAGGGAGCTGGGAGGAAGGTGCAATACCAGGGTCAAGGACCAGCGGGACCCCAGGGATGGGGCTG